>CAMPDV010000039.1:0-1208897 GCA_946699065.1 Loxodes magnus
TCTCACTTCAAAACATATCAAAAACTAGGCCTTTTTTTTACTTCTAAAATTACACTACTTTTTTTCTTTCTTTGTTATCTCACTCTGGTATTAAAATTACTCTTTCTCACTTCAAAACATATCAAAAACTATGCTTTTTTTTTACTTCTAAAATTACACTACTTTTTTTCTTACTTTGTTAACTCACTCTGGTATTAAAATTACTCTTTCTCACTTCAAAACATATCAAAAACTATGCTTTTTTTTTACTTCTAAAATTACACTACTTTTTTTCTTACTTTGTTAACTCACTCTGGTATTAAAATTACTCTTTCTCACTTCAAAACATATCAAAAACTATGCTTTTTTTTACTTCTAAAATTACACTACTTTTTTTCTTACTTTGTTAACTCACTCTGGTATTAAAATTACTCTTTCTCACTTCAAAACATATCAAAAACTATGCTTTTTTTTACTTCTAAAATTACACTACTTTTTTTCTTACTTTGTTAACTCACTCTGGTATTAAAATTACTCTTTCTCACTTCAAAACATATCAAAAACTATGCTTTTTTTTACTTCTAAAATTACACTACTTTTTTTCTTACTTTGTTAACTCACTCTGGTATTAAAATTACTCTTTCTCACTTCAAAACATATCAAAAACTATGCTTTTTTTTACTTCTAAAATTACACTACTTTTTTTCTTACTTTGTTAACTCACTCTGGTATTAAAATTACTCTTTCTCACTTCAAAACATATCAAAAACTATGCTTTTTTTTACTTCTAAAATTACACTACTTTTTTTTCTTACTTTGTTAACTCACTCTGGTATTAAAATTACTCTTTCTCACTTCAAAACATATCAAAAACTATGCTTTTTTTTACTTCTAAAATTACACTACTTTTTTTCTTACTTTGTTAACTCACTCTGGTATTAAAATTACTCTTTCTCACTTCAAAACATATCAAAAACTATGCTTTTTTTTACTTCTAAAATTACACTACTTTTTTTCTTACTTTGTTAACTCACTCTGGTATTAAAATTACTCTTTCTCACTTCAAAACATATCAAAAACTATGCTTTTTTTTTACTTCTAAAATTACACTACTTTTTTTCTTACTTTGTTAACTCACTCTGGTATTAAAATTACTCTTTCTCACTTCAAAACATATCAAAAACTATGCTTTTTTTTACTTCTAAAATTACACTACTTTTTTTCTTACTTTGTTAACTCACTCTGGTATTAAAATTACTCTTTCTCACTTCAAAACATATCAAAAAACTATGCTTTTTTTTTACTTCTAAAATTACACTACTTTTTTTCTTACTTTGTTAACTCACTCTGGTATTAAAATTACTCTTTCTCACTTCAAAACATATCAAAAACTATGCTTTTTTTTACTTCTAAAATTACACTACTTTTTTTCTTACTTTGTTAACTCACTCTGGTATTAAAATTACTCTTTCTCACTTCAAAACATATCAAAAACTATGCTTTTTTTTTACTTCTAAAATTACACTACTTTTTTTCTTACTTTGTTAACTCACTCTGGTATTAAAATTACTCTTTCTCACTTCAAAACATATCAAAAACTATGCTTTTTTTTACTTCTAAAAATTACACTACTTTTTTTCTTACTTTGTTAACTCACTCTGGTATTAAAATTACTCTTTCTCACTTCAAAACATATCAAAAACTATGCTTTTTTTTACTTCTAAAATTACACTACTTTTTTTCTTACTTTGTTAACTCACTCTGGTATTAAAATTACTCTTTCTCACTTCAAAACATATCAAAAACTATGCTTTTTTTTACTTCTAAAATTACACTACTTTTTTTCTTACTTTGTTAACTCACTCTGGTATTAAAATTACTCTTTCTCACTTCAAAACATATCAAAAACTATGCTTTTTTTTACTTCTAAAATTACACTACTTTTTTTCTTACTTTGTTAACTCACTCTGGTATTAAAATTACTCTTTCTCACTTCAAAACATATCAAAAACTATGCTTTTTTTTACTTCTAAAATTACACTACTTTTTTTCTTACTTTGTTAACTCACTCTGGTATTAAAATTACTCTTTCTCACTTCAAAACATATCAAAAACTATGCTTTTTTTTACTTCTAAAATTACACTACTTTTTTTCTTACTTTGTTAACTCACTCTGGTATTAAAATTACTCTTTCTCACTTCAAAACATATCAAAAACTATGCTTTTTTTTACTTCTAAAATTACACTACTTTTTTTCTTACTTTGTTAACTCACTCTGGTATTAAAATTACTCTTTCTCACTTCAAAACATATCAAAAACTATGCTTTTTTTTTACTTCTAAAATTACACTACTTTTTTTCTTACTTTGTTAACTCACTCTGGTATTAAAATTACTCTTTCTCACTTCAAAACATATCAAAAACTATGCTTTTTTTTACTTCTAAAATTACACTACTTTTTTTCTTACTTTGTTAACTCACTCTGGTATTAAAATTACTCTTTCTCACTTCAAAACATATCAAAAACTATGCTTTTTTTTTACTTCTAAAATTACACTACTTTTTTTCTTACTTTGTTAACTCACTCTGGTATTAAAATTACTCTTTCTCACTTCAAAACATATCAAAAACTATGCTTTTTTTTACTTCTAAAATTACACTACTTTTTTTCTTACTTTGTTAACTCACTCTGGTATTAAAATTACTCTTTCTCACTTCAAAACATATCAAAAACTATGCTTTTTTTTACTTCTAAAATTACACTACTTTTTTTCTTACTTTGTTAACTCACTCTGGTATTAAAATTACTCTTTCTCACTTCAAAACATATCAAAAACTATGCTTTTTTTTACTTCTAAAATTACACTACTTTTTTTCTTACTTTGTTAACTCACTCTGGTATTAAAATTACTCTTTCTCACTTCAAAACATATCAAAAACTATGCTTTTTTTTACTTCTAAAATTACACTACTTTTTTTCTTACTTTGTTAACTCACTCTGGTATTAAAATTACTCTTTCTCACTTCAAAACATATCAAAAACTATGCTTTTTTTTACTTCTAAAATTACACTACTTTTTTTCTTACTTTGTTAACTCACTCTGGTATTAAAATTACTCTTTCTCACTTCAAAACATATCAAAAACTATGCTTTTTTTTACTTCTAAAATTACACTACTTTTTTTCTTACTTTGTTAACTCACTCTGGTATTAAAATTACTCTTTCTCACTTCAAAACATATCAAAAACTATGCTTTTTTTTACTTCTAAAATTACACTACTTTTTTTCTTACTTTGTTAACTCACTCTGGTATTAAAATTACTCTTTCTCACTTCAAAACATATCAAAAACTATGCTTTTTTTTACTTCTAAAATTACACTACTTTTTTTCTTACTTTGTTAACTCACTCTGGTATTAAAATTACTCTTTCTCACTTCAAAACATATCAAAAACTATGCTTTTTTTTACTTCTAAAATTACACTACTTTTTTTCTTACTTTGTTAACTCACTCTGGTATTAAAATTACTCTTTCTCACTTCAAAACATATCAAAAACTATGCTTTTTTTTACTTCTAAAATTACACTACTTTTTTTCTTACTTTGTTAACTCACTCTGGTATTAAAATTACTCTTTCTCACTTCAAAACATATCAAAAACTATGCTTTTTTTTACTTCTAAAATTACACTACTTTTTTTCTTACTTTGTTAACTCACTCTGGTATTAAAATTACTCTTTCTCACTTCAAAACATATCAAAAAACTATGCTTTTTTTTACTTCTAAAATTACACTACTTTTTTTCTTACTTTGTTAACTCACTCTGGTATTAAAATTACTCTTTCTCACTTCAAAACATATCAAAAACTATGCTTTTTTTTACTTCTAAAATTACACTACTTTTTTTCTTACTTTGTTAACTCACTCTGGTATTAAAATTACTCTTTCTCACTTCAAAACATATCAAAAACTATGCTTTTTTTTACTTCTAAAATTACACTACTTTTTTTCTTACTTTGTTAACTCACTCTGGTATTAAAATTACTCTTTCTCACTTCAAAACATATCAAAAAACTATGCTTTTTTTTACTTCTAAAATTACACTACTTTTTTTCTTACTTTGTTAACTCACTCTGGTATTAAAATTACTCTTTCTCACTTCAAAACATATCAAAAACTATGCTTTTTTTACTTCTAAAATTACACTACTTTTTTTCTTACTTTGTTAACTCACTCTGGTATTAAAATTACTCTTTCTCACTTCAAAACATATCAAAAACTATGCTTTTTTTTACTTCTAAAATTACACTACTTTTTTTCTTACTTTGTTAACTCACTCTGGTATTAAAATTACTCTTTCTCACTTCAAAACATATCAAAAAACTATGCTTTTTTTTACTTCTAAAATTACACTACTTTTTTTCTTACTTTGTTAACTCACTCTGGTATTAAAATTACTCTTTCTCACTTCAAAACATATCAAAAACTATGCTTTTTTTTACTTCTAAAATTACACTACTTTTTTTCTTACTTTGTTAACTCACTCTGGTATTAAAATTACTCTTTCTCACTTCAAAACATATCAAAAACTATGCTTTTTTTTTACTTCTAAAATTACACTACTTTTTTTCTTACTTTGTTAACTCACTCTGGTATTAAAATTACTCTTTCTCACTTCAAAACATATCAAAAACTATGCTTTTTTTTACTTCTAAAATTACACTACTTTTTTTCTTACTTTGTTAACTCACTCTGGTATTAAAATTACTCTTTCTCACTTCAAAACATATCAAAAACTATGCTTTTTTTTACTTCTAAAATTACACTACTTTTTTTTCTTACTTTGTTAACTCACTCTGGTATTAAAATTACTCTTTCTCACTTCAAAACATATCAAAAACTATGCTTTTTTTTACTTCTAAAATTACACTACTTTTTTTCTTACTTTGTTAACTCACTCTGGTATTAAAATTACTCTTTCTCACTTCAAAACATATCAAAAAACTATGCTTTTTTTTACTTCTAAAATTACACTACTTTTTTTCTTACTTTGTTAACTCACTCTGGTATTAAAATTACTCTTTCTCACTTCAAAACATATCAAAAAACTATGCTTTTTTTTACTTCTAAAATTACACTACTTTTTTTCTTACTTTGTTAACTCACTCTGGTATTAAAATTACTCTTTCTCACTCCAAAAAATATCAAAAACTATGCTTTTTTTTACTTCTAAAATTACACTACTTTTTTTCTTACTTTGTTAACTCACTCTGGTATTAAAATTACTCTTTCTCACTCCAAAAAATATCAAAAACTATGCTTTTTTTTACTTCTAAAATTACACTACTTTTTTTCTTACTTTGTTAACTCACTCTGGTATTAAAATTACTCTTTCTCACTCCAAAAAATATCAAAAACTATGCTTTTTTTTACTTCTAAAATTACACTACTTTTTTTCTTACTTTGTTAACTCACTCTGGTATTAAAATTACTCTTTCTCACTCCAAAAAATATCAAAAACTATGCTTTTTTTTACTTCTAAAATTACACTACTTTTTTTCTTACTTTGTTAACTCACTCTGGTATTAAAATTACTCTTTCTCACTCCAAAAAATATCAAAAACTATGCTTTTTTTTACTTCTAAAATTACACTACTTTTTTTCTTACTTTGTTAACTCACTCTGGTATTAAAATTACTCTTTCTCACTCCAAAAAATATCAAAAACTATGCTTTTTTTTACTTCTAAAATTACACTACTTTTTTTCTTACTTTGTTAACTCACTCTGGTATTAAAATTACTCTTTCTCACTCCAAAAAATATCAAAAACTATGCTTTTTTTTACTTCTAAAATTACACTACTTTTTTTCTTACTTTGTTAACTCACTCTGGTATTAAAATTACTCTTTCTCACTCCAAAAAATATCAAAAACTATGCTTTTTTTTACTTCTAAAATTACACTACTTTTTTTCTTACTTTGTTAACTCACTCTGGTATTAAAATTACTCTTTCTCACTCCAAAAAATATCAAAAACTATGCTTTTTTTTACTTCTAAAATTACACTACTTTTTTTCTTACTTTGTTAACTCACTCTGGTATTAAAATTACTCTTTCTCACTCCAAAAAATATCAAAAACTATGCTTTTTTTTACTTCTAAAATTACACTACTTTTTTTCTTACTTTGTTAACTCACTCTGGTATTAAAATTACTCTTTCTCACTCCAAAAAATATCAAAAACTATGCTTTTTTTTACTTCTAAAATTACACTACTTTTTTTCTTACTTTGTTAACTCACTCTGGTATTAAAATTACTCTTTCTCACTCCAAAAAATATCAAAAACTATGCTTTTTTTTACTGTAAAAATTACACTACTTTTTTTCTTACTTTGTTAACTCACTCTGGTATTAAAATTACTCTTTCTCACTCCAAAAAATATCAAAAACTATGCTTTTTTTTACTTCTAAAATTACACTACTTTTTTTCTTACTTTGTTAACTCACTCTGGTATTAAAATTACTCTTTCTCACTCCAAAAAATATCAAAAACTATGCTTTTTTTTACTTCTAAAATTACACTACTTTTTTTCTTACTTTGTTAACTCACTCTGGTATTAAAATTACTCTTTCTCACTCCAAAAAATATCAAAAACTATGCTTTTTTTTACTTCTAAAATTACACTACTTTTTTTCTTACTTTGTTAACTCACTCTGGTATTAAAATTACTCTTTCTCACTCCAAAAAATATCAAAAACTATGCTTTTTTTTACTTCTAAAATTACACTACTTTTTTTCTTACTTTGTTAACTCACTCTGGTATTAAAATTACTCTTTCTCACTCCAAAAAATATCAAAAACTATGCTTTTTTTTACTGTAAAAATTACACTACTTTTTTTCTTACTTTGTTAACTCACTCTGGTATTAAAATTACTCTTTCTCACTCCAAAAAATATCAAAAACTATGCTTTTTTTTACTTCTAAAATTACACTACTTTTTTTCTTACTTTGTTAACTCACTCTGGTATTAAAATTACTCTTTCTCACTCCAAAAAATATCAAAAACTATGCTTTTTTTTACTGTAAAAATTACACTACTTTTTTTCTTACTTTGTTAACTCACTCTGGTATTAAAATTACTCTTTCTCACTCCAAAAAATATCAAAAACTATGCTTTTTTTTACTTCTAAAATTACACTACTTTTTTTCTTACTTTGTTAACTCACTCTGGTATTAAAATTACTCTTTCTCACTCCAAAAAATATCAAAAACTATGCTTTTTTTTACTGTAAAAATTACACTACTTTTTTTCTTACTTTGTTAACTCACTCTGGTATTAAAATTACTCTTTCTCACTCCAAAAAATATCAAAAACTATGCTTTTTTTTACTTCTAAAATTACACTACTTTTTTTCTTACTTTGTTAACTCACTCTGGTATTAAAATTACTCTTTCTCACTCCAAAAAATATCAAAAACTATGCTTTTTTTTACTTCTAAAATTACACTACTTTTTTTCTTACTTTGTTAACTCACTCTGGTATTAAAATTACTCTTTCTCACTCCAAAAAATATCAAAAACTATGCTTTTTTTTACTTCTAAAATTACACTACTTTTTTTCTTACTTTGTTAACTCACTCTGGTATTAAAATTACTCTTTCTCACTCCAAAAAATATCAAAAACTATGCTTTTTTTTACTTCTAAAATTACACTACTTTTTTTCTTACTTTGTTAACTCACTCTGGTATTAAAATTACTCTTTCTCACTCCAAAAAATATCAAAAACTATGCTTTTTTTTACTTCTAAAATTACACTACTTTTTTTCTTACTTTGTTAACTCACTCTGGTATTAAAATTACTCTTTCTCACTCCAAAAAATATCAAAAACTATGCTTTTTTTTACTTCTAAAATTACACTACTTTTTTTCTTACTTTGTTAACTCACTCTGGTATTAAAATTACTCTTTCTCACTCCAAAAAATATCAAAAACTATGCTTTTTTTTACTTCTAAAATTACACTACTTTTTTTCTTACTTTGTTAACTCACTCTGGTATTAAAATTACTCTTTCTCACTCCAAAAAATATCAAAAACTATGCTTTTTTTTACTTCTAAAATTACACTACTTTTTTTCTTACTTTGTTAACTCACTCTGGTATTAAAATTACTCTTTCTCACTCCAAAAAATATCAAAAACTATGCTTTTTTTTACTTCTAAAATTACACTACTTTTTTTCTTACTTTGTTAACTCACTCTGGTATTAAAATTACTCTTTCTCACTCCAAAAAATATCAAAAACTATGCTTTTTTTTACTTCTAAAATTACACTACTTTTTTTCTTACTTTGTTAACTCACTCTGGTATTAAAATTACTCTTTCTCACTCCAAAAAATATCAAAAACTATGCTTTTTTTTACTTCTAAAATTACACTACTTTTTTTCTTACTTTGTTAACTCACTCTGGTATTAAAATTACTCTTTCTCACTCCAAAAAATATCAAAAACTATGCTTTTTTTTACTTCTAAAATTACACTACTTTTTTTCTTACTTTGTTAACTCACTCTGGTATTAAAATTACTCTTTCTCACTCCAAAAAATATCAAAAACTATGCTTTTTTTTACTTCTAAAATTACACTACTTTTTTTCTTACTTTGTTAACTCACTCTGGTATTAAAATTACTCTTTCTCACTCCAAAAAATATCAAAAACTATGCTTTTTTTTACTGTAAAAATTACACTACTTTTTTTCTTACTTTGTTAACTCACTCTGGTATTAAAATTACTCTTTCTCACTCCAAAAAATATCAAAAACTATGCTTTTTTTTACTTCTAAAATTACACTACTTTTTTTCTTACTTTGTTAACTCACTCTGGTATTAAAATTACTCTTTCTCACTCCAAAAAATATCAAAAACTATGCTTTTTTTTACTGTAAAAATTACACTACTTTTTTTCTTACTTTGTTAACTCACTCTGGTATTAAAATTACTCTTTCTCACTCCAAAAAATATCAAAAACTATGCTTTTTTTTACTTCTAAAATTACACTACTTTTTTTCTTACTTTGTTAACTCACTCTGGTATTAAAATTACTCTTTCTCACTCCAAAAAATATCAAAAACTATGCTTTTTTTTACTGTAAAAATTACACTACTTTTTTTCTTACTTTGTTAACTCACTCTGGTATTAAAATTACTCTTTCTCACTCCAAAAAATATCAAAAACTATGCTTTTTTTTACTTCTAAAATTACACTACTTTTTTTCTTACTTTGTTAACTCACTCTGGTATTAAAATTACTCTTTCTCACTCCAAAAAATATCAAAAACTATGCTTTTTTTTACTTCTAAAATTACACTACTTTTTTTCTTACTTTGTTAACTCACTCTGGTATTAAAATTACTCTTTCTCACTCCAAAAAATATCAAAAACTATGCTTTTTTTTACTTCTAAAATTACACTACTTTTTTTCTTACTTTGTTAACTCACTCTGGTATTAAAATTACTCTTTCTCACTCCAAAAAATATCAAAAACTATGCTTTTTTTTACTTCTAAAATTACACTACTTTTTTTCTTACTTTGTTAACTCACTCTGGTATTAAAATTACTCTTTCTCACTCCAAAAAATATCAAAAACTATGCTTTTTTTTACTTCTAAAATTACACTACTTTTTTTCTTACTTTGTTAACTCACTCTGGTATTAAAATTACTCTTTCTCACTCCA
The DNA here is from genome assembly GCA_946699065.1 of Loxodes magnus. NCBI lineage: Eukaryota > Ciliophora > Karyorelictea > Loxodida > Loxodidae > Loxodes > Loxodes magnus. The sequence goes on from CAMPDV010000039.1 coordinate 9,710, forward strand.
AAAAATATCAAAAACTATGCTTTTTTTTACTTCTAAAATTACACTACTTTTTTTCTTACTTTGTTAACTCACTCTGGTATTAAAATTACTCTTTCTCACTCCAAAAAATATCAAAAACTATGCTTTTTTTTACTTCTAAAATTACACTACTTTTTTTCTTACTTTGTTAACTCACTCTGGTATTAAAATTACTCTTTCTCACTCCAAAAAATATCAAAAACTATGCTTTTTTTTACTTCTAAAATTACACTACTTTTTTTCTTACTTTGTTAACTCACTCTGGTATTAAAATTACTCTTTCTCACTCCAAAAAATATCAAAAACTATGCTTTTTTTTACTTCTAAAATTACACTACTTTTTTTCTTACTTTGTTAACTCACTCAGTTATAGAAATATTAGTCATAGAGTAAAAATTAGAAGTAATTAATTATATAAAAGAATGTCACGATAAATTTTCTATGTTTTCTTTTAAATTGAAAAAGATATTATAAAAATTTCGAAATTCGGTTTCGAAAAAAGAATAGTTTGAGAGCAAAAATTTTTCTAATTTTGTTTTTTCTGCCATTTTGTTTCGTTTTATTGATACTGCGGCTTTTTTTTCTTTTTTATATTTTCCAAATTACTGTGCTCTGTTTTTCAATGATTCTTTTTATTGAAATTCCTTGCTGTCTTATGTAATTTCAGTTGATTGACTTTATCTTTTATTTTCTTTTTTATAATGATTATTTATTCCCTGCAAGATTTTAGTAAAAACCACTTCGATTTGGATTAAAAGAGATTTTTGCTTAAGTTTACTCTTTTATTTTTCAAGTATTTTTTTCTCTAGATCTCCAGATATTTTAATTATTTTTTAATTTGTACCTTCTTCATTGTTCAAGCTATTTTTTTCAACTTTATTTATTGATTTTCATTTTTCATTCTATTTAATTTCTTAAAGCTTTCTTTCGATTATAGGTACAATCTTGTACACTTACTACTTTTTTTTTCTATTTGTTAATTTTTTAATATTATTATTTCGATATTTAAATCCTTAATTTCATTCAGTAAATTTAGAATTCTCTCTCCTAATTTAATATAATTTCTTCAAGGTCAGATATAGTTTTATTTAGTTTCTAATATTGTTTCATTGCTATTAATGCTGTTTTATTTATGTTCTCTTCCTTATCTAAAATACCCACCATGATCTTTCCTTGGGAGTATGAACTTGATTCGTTCAATTTTTCTTATTGTTTAATGGTCTTAGCTGCTTTCTTTCTAATCTATCTGGCTTAATAGACATTCTTATAGACTACTTCGTTTAAAATTTTTTTAATTATGTTTCTATAATGTTAAAAGCAAAACCATTACTTAAAACGCTAGACAAAAGATTTATAATATAAAAAAAAGTGTTTTTATCTCAGAAAGTGATTCTTTCCACTTCATGGAATTAGGGGATGGTGACAAAATAGATAATCAGTATATAAAAAGACCTCTGAAAATCACTAACACTAAACTAATTTCAGCCTCGGAAGAGAAATTGACGAAGCAGGTGAAGTCCCCCTACATAAGGAGATTTCAGATTTCATTTTTTCTGGTCAGATGAGCATGGAATAATTCTTCAAAGTCGTTTTAAACCTCAAGAAAGAGGCTTTGGAAAGAAAATGAAAAACAAACAAAAATAGTAATCTATAGACTTTAAGACTCGATTAGCTTACGACTGATTAACAAAGAAAGAGTAATTGACGCAATATTGAACTATCGGCGAGACCAATTCAATTAAACGAATTCCTAGATATAAAAGATTTAAGAGAAAAGTCAACAATTTGAAAAAAACATAAGGAGATAAAATTCTTCAAAAGTCAGCAGAATTTACTTGAGAAAAATGTTGATATAGAAATAAATAAACCTCAGGAAACTACACAACATGAAAAAAAACTATAGAAAGCATGTTATTTTTGTAATAGCACATGACAACTGTTTAAGAAAGTACACTAATTTTAGAATTAAAAAAAAGATATTGAATCCAAGAGAAAAAGAAGATGAAACAGCTTTATCATATCAGAAATGGAAAAATCAATTGAAGAAAAAGGAACTAAGTAGGGAAGAAAACAATAAAAACTATACAAAAAAAAAGAATTTGCCAAGACTTTAATGTCAAGCAATTTCATTCTATAAAGCTTATTTTAAACTACAGGAATCCAACTATTATTAAAAAATTTAAAATTTAAATTTAATAAAGATGCTGAAAAGCAAAAATTACGAAAAGAATAAATAATTTATAATTAAAGATCTACTTTAAATTCGATCAACTAAATCAAACTTAATATATAGGAAAAAACTTGATAATAGTAAATTTAGTAATTTTAAAATAATTTTTAGATGAAATAAACTCAGTTGGAAATTACAAGTTATAAATAAAGATGGTAGACTAATTAAATCCTAAGTAGTCTTTTAGTTACAGAGAAGACAACTTAAAAATACTGGATGTTAAGACCAACTTTTTAAACTATTAACTCCTTTAATTTTTTATAGGATTTTAGTAAAAAAAATTAGGTTAAAACTTAATATTTTTTTAATACTAAACTCTTAACTATAACCTATAACTAGAGCTATATAAATCTTAATTTCCATATCTGAAGATAATTTTTTTAAATTTATTTAAAAATTAACTGGTTTTATTCAAGGTTGCTTAGAAAGAGAATTCTAAGTCTAGAACAAAGTGATGAATGAATGGAGAAGAACTAAATAATTAATTAGAGCATTTGATAGGAAGGCAAGATAATAAAAACTTGTGAAATGTTAATGAAGCAAGATTTACAAGTAAGGAAATTCTAAAAACATACTTACTATCTATATAGAATATGGTAAACGCATATTAAATCATATTAGATAACACTTTATCTCTTTTATTATATCATAATTTACTTAACCTTTTCTGAAACCCTAGGGTAGGTCACATTAAACGTTAATTATGAAAAAGAAATATAGCAACCATTCTCCGAAAATAAGATTCTGAAATCTTAGATCTCGGAATTAACGAAAAAATTAGGACTCTGCTATAAAATGTAATAAGATGCAATAAGGAAATAGCTTGGTAATAAAGGAATTTAGCAAGAAGTTGAAAACACAAGAAATAAATTTTCAGTTATAGAAAATAGAAGAGTGATTAAAATAAATTATTGAATATTAGCAGTTATCAGTCTAGAAAAATTAAACAATGGAGACCCTATGGATATTGAGAAGGAATAAAAACCTGATTACATATATAAGAAGAGAAAATATATTAAGATGTTGGTTCTGCAAGAGGAAAGAACATCTAGTAAGATAATTTTCAGTTTATGATTAAGTAATGAATAAAAGAAAAATAATTTGAAGAAAACAGATTCAATTGTAATACACTTGAGAAGGTTAAATCTATGAAATTAAATTTTATTAAGGAATGGAATTTCATGAATCAATAACGGAAGCGAAAAATAGATTATTGATGAAACATTTTAAATAGGTACAGGACATATAAAACTAAGAGGGGAAGAAGAGGACTGACTTTCAGTACAAGATGAGCTAAAGAAAAAGAAAAATTATAAATTTATGTAAAACTTCAAAGGAAGCAGCTTAAATTTTATAAAAGCAAATATAATAGAACATAAATAGGTTTACCTAATAATGGTAGATCATTATAATTGATTATTATTATAATATATAAAAAATAAATTGTATGTCGATCGCGGTCAGGAAAACTAGTAGGTAATATGGTGCAGTGTATACTGCATTGATAGTAATCTCACACTAGATGTCACCACGGAAGGGTGGAAAAACTTAGAAGAGACAAACCTAGTTTGCCTGAGTGTTCTCGCTAGCAGTATGAAAGTTTTACTGACGGGCCTTCATATGACTTAATTACTAATTCTCATTTGGATCTTATTTAAGAAAAATCCTCAGAGCAGGAGAGAAAATTAGAAGTACTTTCTTTTTTACAACGTCTTAACTTCAACTAGTCAAATTTTCTTCAGACAACAATTAACTAGTAAAAGCTAAAAACTCGACAAGGACTCGAACCCATAGAAGGAAGAAGAATCCAAAATAAATAAAGACCTAATAAATAATGAAGATGGATTTCATATGGTAGACAGAAGGGTTAAAGCTGAAGTCTATGAACGAATGACAGGTTTAGAGAATGATATTTGAATAATGAGAGAGTAAGAAAAGAAAAATTGGGTATTATTAGATTCAAGAATCCGATAAATTGAAGAAAACTTGCAGAAAATTTCAAAAGGAATTTCATGGAAATAGAAAGACAGGAAATAACATTTCAAAGACCAAGAAAAAGATGTTAATTTTGCAACAGTGCATAATATTTGTGACAGAAATGTCCAAGACGAAAAAGAATAAGAAGTAACATTCGACGAAATATTAACTTAAGTAATTGAAAGAAAGAGCTACTGAATTTAAGCTATCATGAACTAAAAACTCTTAAGAAAGAAGCCAAATTTTAGATTAAATGCAAGACAGGGGGAAAATAGAAGAGTAAATTATTAATTTAATTTTAAACTAAAAGAGTTTTTGGACTACAACTTCTTGCAGTTTAACGACCCCAACACTCCCTTCATGAGATAACGGGGATATCCTGTTGCTTTCGAAAAGCAGCTGCCAGGGAGCTCCATCACTATGGGTAGCCAGGCTTCAAGCCCCTACCAAGATTGGATAATCAAGAGGAAGGCATTCCTTGCAAAGGTTGACTTTAACCAGGGACTTTCTCAGTGACAGGAAAGGAACTTGTTCCTAGCCATAAAACCAGAAAGTATGATTCAGAAGGTCAATCTCAGCTCCCACAATCTTTTTAATTATAAGAGCAAATTATTATGAACAGCAAAATCATTAAAAACAAATAAAATCTAAAATAGAGAAGTATAACGACGCCGAGACTATTTAACTTGGTAATAGCAAGACTTCTCCATAGCTTGGAAGATTAAAAGCTGGGAATTATGATAGATTATAAAAACGAAGAGGAGAATATAAGAAATATATTCAGGATGCTTTGCATATGCAAATTATCTTTCCATAATAAATGAATAGGAATAATTAGAGGAAGTAATCGAAAATTTAACCTAATGGGCAGAAAGTACAAATTTGAAATTGCAGATAAAACTAAACGAATGATATGAAAAGCAGCAGAAAATATAACGGAAAAATATTGTAAATACTATTGAGACGGGAAATTTAAGGATAGAAAGAGTAACAAACTTTTAGTACCTAGGTCATATAATAGAAGAGAATATCAGTTTTGTAAAACACATGGAAGTAGATTAGAAGTAGTCTAAAAGATATAAACATGAATACTGGGAAAATGACAATGATAAGGGATTAACACCATATAATGCAGGAATAATGATAAAAAATACTTTCGTAAGCTCAGTTTTCAGTTATGGAACAGAACTGATTCCATATTGCGAATAATTTATAGGAAAATAAGTGAGGGAGGAATTAAAAATAATATAGAGAAGATCTTTACGAACCATCATAGAAACCCCTTTTTAAGTGCAAAATGAGATTTTAGAACATAAACTGTATTTTACGAAATTTAAATATTATCTATGACAGAAAACGTCGAAATTAAAAGGCAGATTAATAGGTATATAAGGAAAAAAAGTAGACGGATTAATGTTCGACCTAAGTAAAGAAGAGAAATTTATATTTGAATAATATTGCACAGCAGAAAGATAGAATTAAGAATTGAAGAGAAAGATATATTTATAGATGATGGTAATAATAATTAAAAAGAGAAGAAAAGCATTAATCGTGCAATTTGAGAATATAGAGTATACGTAGAAGATAGAGAAAGAATGGAGTAAATGAAAACAACATTACAGTAGAAAAACATGATTTGATGAATGTGTAGTAGGAGCACCCAACTACCTAAGATAAAATTAAAAATTAAAAGAAGAAATATGCTACATCTTTAGAATAAAAACGAGATGCTAAGGAAGTTAGGATTGCTTAAAAGAAACACACCTAGTTGAAACAAGCCAATGCACTTTCGGTAATGATATAAGAGAAAATGAAAGGCATATAATAGAAAAATGTTTAGAACAAAAAGAAGGAAGATAATAATGTATTTGAAATCTAAGATTAATATGAGTAGAGAGATAAGGAATGGATCTATTTGATATAATAAGAGGTACGGCCAAATTCAGAAATTCATTAGAACCTAAGAAAAGTAAAAAGATTTAAAGCTCACTTGATAATAAAAGACTATATCAAGGATATACTAGAAAAAAGGAAAAATGATACATAGAAAAGAAAATAATAATAATAATAATATTAATTTTAAGTTTTCCGTTTTTGGGATTTCCAACCCCGTCAGGAGGACAGCAGTTCATGCTCCCTGCTGTTAAATATAAATTTTTGGGACGTCCAATTTTAGCGAGGTTGGGAACTCGGGCTTCTCCAGGTTTTCTTTCCTTTTACTTGATATGGTTCCATCTTGATCTTGTATATTAAACCATCCGGGTTGCAATACATTCTTTTCATTCTTGCTTCTTCTTTTTTCTTCTTTTGTTGTTCTTTTATCCAATAGTTTCTTTATATCTATTAGAATTTCTAACACTTCCGATAAAAATGTCATACGCTTCCACAGCAGAAACATTTCTTTTTTATTTTTAATTATTTTCCTTTTTGATCTTTCTAGGCTTTTATTTCCATTTGCATAGCTCCAGTTTCTCTTTATTCTTTCTTAAAAGTTTACAATTTCTCTTCTAATTTTCCGAGTCTGTTATCCAGTTCAATCTGTTTCCAAAATTTATTTTAGGATTCGTTAGTCTGACTTTGTGAGATATTCCAAAAGGCGTTAAGATCTCTTTCTTAGGGCATAAATCTTGACTCAATTCCTTCTGCTAAGTCTAGCTTTGCCATCAACATATCATTGTCCTTCTTCAATCTCTTGATCTCTTATTGGAGGTTCAGTACCACTTTGATGAGCTGCTCCATGCTCATTTGGCCAGAAGGGTTGAACTCTGATATCTTTGGTGGAGAACAGACTTCATCTGTTTCCTCGGTTTCTCGCTTGAGGTTGGAGTTTCTGTGTGTATATTCTCCAAGGTTGGCTTTCGTTCGTTTTGTTAGATTCCAAGTTGTTATTTCAGTATTGGTTAGGGTTGTGATAGAGAAGATTGTTAAGATTATTAAGACTTGGCTTCTTGCTACATCCCTTCCTTTTTGGCTTAGGAAGAGGGTATAAAAGCCTGACTTGAAACCTTCGACCATTTTTTAATGCTCAATAGAAAAGAAAATTTAATGAAAAAAGAAATAGGAAAATACTATAGAGCAGGAAAAGGATAATTTTTATGAGTTTATAAAAGCTTGATTAAGAAAAAAATAATTAGAAACTAAAATTAGCAAAATATGTAAGAAAAATAAAGGAAGCTTGCAATAAAGATCTAATAAAGCGTAGATAGGTAGAAAACGAAAGAACAAGAGATAATGTAGAGGAAAATGATGAAGATATATAACTAATAAGAGAAGAATTTCTATTACCTATGGCTAACTTGAAGAAACGGACATATATTAAGATATGGAAAGATATTAATCCATTAACTCATTCACTATATTTTTATGAAGCTTTTTTGCAACTAACTTCATAATTATCTTATTTGTTAGAAGAATATCCTAAAAAAATTGCCTTACTTGATATTTTTACTTCCTATTTGTTTAATTTGATGCGAAAAATTAAATCTTAGTGCTTTTTATTTTGATTTCAAAAGCAAATAACTAACATTTTCCAACATTAATATTTAATTTTACTCAACAAAATATAGGTATGCTGCTTTTATTAATTAGATTATTAAGATCTAAAAGCGCAAATTCTTCTAGTTAATATCTTATTTACATTAGACATTCTAAAAATATATATTATTCTATTTTATTAAGCTAATCTTACGAACTTATTAGAGCGTTTATATATTTCAAAGAAAGGAGAGAGCAAGATTTTTATTCTTCTAATTACACCTTCAATCATTTGGGAGTTCTACAGTTGGATGCAAGATCTTGAAGGGAACGATTCTAGAGATTATCCAGGTTCAATAGGAGCTTGTAGTCTATGATCATAGATTATGCATTTATAATGATCCCTGATTGCAGAAACTAATTAGCAGAATATCCCTGTTATATCTATCAAGAAGCAGATCAGAGAAAGCAGCACGACGAGAACCATGCTATAGAAAAAATTAAGAGCTAATAAATAATGAATTAATTTAGAGTGATAACTTTTATTTAGATTTATATACATTAATTAGTCCTATTTTTCATAAGAAAAGTACATACTTAATTAAGAGATACAATTTTATAGTTTAGACATAAAATTTACTCATTAACTATTATTTTAATAAATGCAATAAATTTAAAGGGAAATTGGGGGTAGCAAAGCATAGAAAGTTAGAAAATAAATCTAGGAGATAATAAACTAGAAGTAAAAAGCAAATATCACTAATATTTCTTCATCATATAAAGCTGAATTATTAAAAGGAAAATAAGATAGAACGTGGATAATCTAAATTGACCATGAAACCTTGCATGAGAAATATTACAAAATAAGTGAGTTCTTAGCAATCATATTTTACATTTAAAATACTAGGGAATAGGTTATTCTTTAATATCTTTGATTGAAGCTATTTCTTGAGTATTTTAAACTTATAAATTTTATTATATTAACTATAATTGTAAATTCTTATTACTTAAACTTTCTTTTTCTGTGCTTTATTCTTTTTTTGTTTCTTCCTCTATTTATAGAACATTATTAGTAAGAGAACTTGCAAAATGAGACTTCCATCTTTTGTTATGTTTACTTTTGTCTTTTGATTTACTCTAATAAGATAAATTATTACCTAAATTATCTATTTTTATTGTTATTTTTATTGAATCTCCTGTTCGAGCTTTTAAAACTTGTTTTGAAGTTCTTCTTACTTTTTTCAATTGAAGCTTTCTAGGAATCAACCCTATGCTTCATTAAATTAATTGTCTAACTTGGAAATATTTGACTCATTAGGATCATTTAGTACAATTTTTTTTAAGGTTCATAACCCACATCAATTATATAAGGAGCTTAAACTAGATTAGCTTCATTTACATTTTAGAATTAGTTAATATATTCATTTTCAGCTAATTCTGGAATGTTTTATGTAAGATTAGGATACATTATTTCCAAAATCATTTGATTCATTCAGGCATCTGAAAAATCTTTACTCTATATTTTATAAATAGTTCTAGTAATATTATCTAGAAGGGATCTAAAGAAAACTTTTTAGTTAATTTTCTTTTTTTATTTTCCAAAATGTTAATCCTTTTAAACTGTTAATTTTTGATATAAGCCAATTATTTAATGTTCAGACTATAAATATTTTGAAAACCCACTCTGTATTAGAACTTACCAGTCTCAAAAATTAGCGATAATCTTGATATTTTAAGTATTTTTCTCCATTTTATTCTCCACTAGCGAACCAATTAAAAACTGCATTTAGTCATGTCTTTTTCAAGTTGTAATTCTTAAAAACCTGCTGAGAAAGTTCAGATCTATTTTATAAACTTACTTTTAAATTATTTATTTCACTTCTTCCGTAAGTTCTTTCACTTCTATTTAATAAATAGGGTTAATTTACTCTTCTTTTTTATCTCACTAAATTACAGTGTTTTCTTAAGATTAGAGATCTTCTTCTCTTTCTGACTATGACCTAGAATTTTTTGAACTTTATATTTATTCTTGTTTTTACTCAGGAAGTTAATCACTATAAGAGCTTAATTCGTTTTACTAGTTTTCATTAATTTATTGTAGATACTTTACATCTTCTTAGATTTTTACAGGATCTCTTTAATTTTGTATATTAGCAGGTAGAGTTTATAATTAATTTTCTAGTATTTAATTTTAATTACTTAAATCTATTTGAATTAATATCTCTTACTCTTCAAAAAGTTCTTCCTCAGAATCTTCTTCATACTAATTTAAGCAAGAAAGTAGTTTATCTAAACAACTTGGTTAATCCTTTAGTTTCTTTTAAGTGAATTCTTCTTAATCTTCTTCTGCAGGATTTATTAAAGTTTTAGTCTTTTTTAAGCCTTACTCTCTTCTTTCTCTATATGTCTTAAATTTATCAAAAGCTTTGCCTGTCACAATTTCTTTATCATATTATCTCAAAGGATCAGTTATATCATCATGCTGCCAGCATTTAAAACGGTTTCCTTAATTGATCTCTTTATTGAAATCTTCTAAATTGCTTTGCTTTTATTTTCCCTCTTTTACCCAAGATCAGTAATCATCAAATAAAGATCTACTAACTTGCTTATTACACTTAATTGATTAGTTTCCTAGCTTTTCTGTCAATTGTTCAACTACTAGTTTCGCTAATCTTTCTTTATCATTTTTTCTAAGAAAAACGTTTATAATTGAAGTACAAAAACTAACTGCTCCTAGTATAACTATGCAAATACATCCAATTGATATCAATAGAATTCTTGCCATTTCTTCATGCTGTCAAAATTTCAAAGTATTCTAAACTTTCGATACATCGCTATTACTTATGCTTTAGGAGTTCATCTTATTTGTAAAATCTTTATTCTGCTGTAACTTTTAGAAATGCTTGAATTCGTAAAAACTTTATGGTTCTTAATTATTTTGCTGGAGTATAAAAGGGATTATCACTATAAAAGGAATTACAAGGAGAATTCAAGAAATTCCAGTGCATCATGCACATATACTGCTACCATAATTTCTAAGGATATATTTAATTTCTAGCTAGAAAACAAAAGTCAAACCCATTAAAAAATATCCTATCGCTATCACTGAGCAACATAAAGTTGACATTTCATTCTTTAAGGTAGCAGCTAGAATTATCATAACTATAGGAATTAGAACTACTATTATAATAACTGTGCCTATCTATATAGTCACCTTCTTATTCTAGATTTTCTTTTCTTCTGGCTTTACTTCCTCATCTTTATCTTATCCTAATTGATTAAATCTATCCTAAAGAAGTTCAAGCTTAGATTGTTAGCTTACTTCTCCACCAAATAGTTCTATTCTATTAGCAAGGAAACTGAAAATAAAGGAAGTTCCAAGTAAAATAATGCAGCCAAGTGTAAAGCCATCAGTTTTGTTATGATAGAGATTAGAATAAAAGGTTTACATTAATAGCAAAGAACTAGCTATAAAAATAGTGATTACTATCCACATGTTAAAGCTAAAACTATCAAAGTACTTTAAAATTTAGAGTTGATGCTTTCTTCTTATTTTGTTTACATATCAGTATCTAACAGTCACTATCATGAATATCAGTATGATAAGACTAATTGTAGCTATTAGAATTCCTAAAGAAATTAAGAAGTTTTTCCATTCAACTGCTTCCAATTCTGCTAAAGGCCACATGAAGAATATAGGAAAGAGAAATCCAATGTAGGTAAGAGTCATGATAATGTAGAAGAAACTTTAGCTTCTCAGATAAACATAATTCAATGATATTCAGTAAAAGATACTCACAGAAGGTCCTACTTTTACTATAACTGAGAGAACTAAATTCTAATCTTCAATGTAATTTCCAAGTGGTATCAACCCAAACAAAGGTAGCCAAGATATCAGTAAAGCTCCATAGAAGATTTTTTCGTTAGTTTTTATTTTGGTGATAGTGAAAATAATACCTCCTAATGTAAAAAAGGGGATTATAATCATATATACTAAGTAAAAAACGAAATCTGATCTTTTACTATCAAGCTCTCAGCTTCTTAAATATTATACTAACATTCTAAGCAATTCTAACTGCTGAAGTATGAATATTTATAAGAGTCATTTAGGTTAAATTAAATTAAAAATTTTATGGATAATGTAATGTTTCCTTAATAGGTCCATAACCCCCTGCATTACCTTTTACAGGGTCTCGGACTCGCCGGTGTCTCCACCCAAGTTCACTTCCAAGCTTTCCGAATGGTCTTGGAGTTATCTTTTTTCTTCAAAGCAAATCATCCGAGGAAGGATAAATATTTGTAAGTTCTTTCCAAATATTTTTTCTTATTTACCAATTCCTCCTACACTTTTTTTATAAGTGGAATAAACTGCCACATATATAACATTTTTTCTTGAAAATTTTTCCTGTTGTCATAGGTTATTTTTCTATTACAATTGGATCATTATTTCTTTTTAGGTCTTATTACTCTAATTTTCCTAATCTCTTTTTTATGTCCGTTTTTTTTAAAATGCGTTTTCATATTTTAAGAAATCTGTTCCCATTTATTCATCAATTCTTACTATATCGCATTCTATTTCTTAATATCTGTTGTTAATGTCCTCTTTGGTCACAAATTCATTATGCGGTCTCTCGTCCTCGACATGATCTTATAAGTCTTATTGTAAACTCATGACGTAATGTTCGAGGTTCTCTACTTTATCAATGTAATCAAAAATGATTTAAACAAGAGACTTTTTATCTTAGTTCATAAGTTGTTCGAAGGTGTAACTTTGTTTTGAAATCTTGGAAGGAAATTATTTTTCTTCTGAGATTTTACAATATTATTTCTTGTCTTTGTTGGAGTTTATTAGAGCTGGAAAGATTGATTTAAGGAGCTACGAGAAGCCTTTTAGTCGAGAAAGCATTTGTTCCATTCCACCATCTTTATTTTGTTATAAGAGTCATTTAGGTATTACTGATATATTTGAATATCTTAGATTCTTAAGTATCAACAGGTTAGAATATGATTTTGGTTAAATCAATATCCTACTAGTCTTATAAGTTTATTTAATAGTTATAGATTAAGGTTGTGTAAAGCAGAAAAAATAGAGAGATAAGCATAAGGTAGGAAGGAAAGATGACATAACCTAATAATTCTAAAAATTCTTCTACACTATCTTTAGACTTGATTTGCCAGACTAGAACCGAGCCATTAAATATGCCAGAAAGTACAATGATATAGTATAAAGCTACAGTTCTATTTGCTTTTATTTTTCCTTTATATTCTTTTATTTGCGAATAAAGGAATCGAGCGACTATTAAGAATAAACCATATGCTAGAGATGCTCCGAGTCTAAAATATAAATAGTACCTTTAAACTCCAGTCTATATAATAAGCTTACAACTCTGTTATGAATATGGTAACTGCTAACGCTAAGATGATCAAAGGTATTATTTTTACTTTAAACTTGAAATTAATCTTTAAAGATCTACATAAAAGCATACAGTAAAGATTAATTAGGGGATAATATACTAGCAGGAATAAGAAATATCTTCTTTCACTATTAAGCTCAACATAATCTTTAGTGATAATTACCTAATTTAAAGCTTAGAACTAATGAGATGAGGAAGGTTAGTTATAATAAAGACATAAAGAAGCAATAAATCTTAAATGTTTGAATTAGTATAAATGATTATTTAGTAGGATCCATATAATCAATAATATCCTTAGTTTAATTGAATAAACATTTACAATTTAGAATTTATTTTAGAACTTTTTCCTTAATAACTAATAAGACAACAATAAGCCAATTAATAATTAAAATCACTTAGAAAATTCTATTCTTTTATATTCATTTTAGTTTATCAGAACTTGATTTAAGAGAATTTTGATAATTTAATAAGAATAATTAGCAAGTAAATGAATAGTTACATTCATAGAGAAATTAAAAGAAATTATAGAATTAAATAGAAATCCTATAACTAAAATAAACTAAAGCTAAAGTACAATAAAAGCATAGTAGATAAGTGCTTAGCTAGTAGCTTATTATTATTTAAATTACAGTATAATTTATACTTCATAGCCTTTATTTTAGATATTTATTAGGCACTTAAAACAAAAGGAAGTTGAAATCTAAGAGTATATTAGTTAATTGCTATCCAATAATTATAAAACAATAGCAGCTTAATTTTATTTTTCTTCAAGTTAGTTAATGAAATTTATTTTTTTCTTTCTTAAAATAAAAATTTAATTTATAGAGGAAGGCTGATAGCAAAATGAGATAAATTGAAAGAGTATTATTCTATTAAGCCCCTTAAAGACCTTAAACTCATAAAATGTATATAGTTTAGAATATCTTCTCTGTTTAATTTCTTTTCTGGTACTTATCTATCTAATAAATATTTCGAGCCTTTTTGTGTATCTAATTAACAGTCTAATTTTCATGGTTATTTCATATTTTTGAAATATAATTTTTTAATTGCTATAAATGTAAGAAAATCAAGGAAATCAACAAAACCTAAATCCTCCTCCCTAAAGCCTGTAGGAATATGAAAGGCTTAAAAAGGCATACATAAGATCTAACTAATTATTCTTGGTTGCCTTAATAGCAGTAGGATTTATAATGTCTATCTCTTAGATCGTAAGTCTTAATATAGTTAACACTCACAACTGATAGAGTTAAAGAAGATAGCGAGAAACAGTTCGTAGCAATGTTTTTTATTCCCGTGGGGGTGGGTTCTCCTACAGTTTCTCTCTGGTAAGTCCTAATATAGAATTCTAAAAAGGCAATCAAAATGAAAATATTTAGTAATGGTGTTGCTATTTATTCTGCCTTCAGCGACAATAATGATTCTAGCTATTGTAAGTTTATTATGCAGATGAAAATTAATATTTTCTAAGTATACTTTACTATGGGCATTACTATCCTTTATATTTCACTCTTATTCATAATCAAAAGAATCTCTTATAAAATCTAATTACTGTCAGAAAATAAGTTAAAGGGGAGACTAGTAGCAAACATAGGAATATCCATTTTATATTTTTCTATTTTTGCAGGGATAATTACAAGTGCCATATTAGTATGGGAATTAAAATCAACAGATGACATAGAAGAGTTCTTACAGATACTAGGATTTGCTATATTCCCTTTTTATATGGTAGTCATAACTCTTTTATTCTACTTTTTATATAAAAAACTAAAAATCAAGTACAATAAAAATCTAGAATAGTAATAAAACGTGGATTTTGCTCTTATCATATTCTAGAAGAACGATGAATAGAGCAGATAATAGAAATAGGGAGGCATGAAGAAGTGGCTGGTGTTTAGCTCCATCTTAATCACTTATATTACAGTATTATCTGCTGAAATACTGCTATTTACCAAAGCTATTTATTGATTAAGGAGATAAGAGCTCGAAAAAAATATATCAGATTTTATATTTTTCTGTACTTATTTGATAATTATCCCTTTCTTCTCTCTGGGTGGAATAGTCTTCACAATCCTAAACGTTAGACACAATGATAAAATATTCTTAGGAACACTCTTTATATCATGGCTACCAATGTTTGGCCTTTTTCACTTAGGAAACTCCATTGAAGATGAGAATATAGTTCTTTCAGTCATAATAAAAGTGGGGCCTTCGATAAGTATCCTATACTGAATATCAATGAACTATCTTTATGCTGGAAGTTAGAGCTTTTTCTATATATTCATGCCGCTAACTTTTTCTGGGTTCCTTTTTCCAATATTTTTATTGTGACCATTAACAGTTTTAGAAGAAGTAGCGTGAAAGAACTTCCTGATATCTTTATCCGTTCTAGTAATTTCAAAGAGCAGTCTAATTTTGATAGCAATATTAAAAATAGTACATTGATGGTTCCATAATAAGATTTAGAGAAAGAAATAGCTTATGATCATAAGAAGGTTCCAAAGCTTTGATTTCAACATGTGGACTATAATTGTCATATTTATTAGCAGTTCTTTGCTATTAATGGAGTCTTTTTATTCTGATCTATATTTGAATAAAGTGGATGGATTTACTCTTGGATGCCTCATCATTCTAGGTTCTCTTTTTACTTTTAGTTTCTTCATTAACAGACTTAAATTATCAGTCTAGGAAAAAGATGATAAGAATAGATAGTAACTTATTTAGCTTAAATTCGATAGTATTAATGATATGAAACAGTAAGAGTAGTAAGAGATAAGTGAAGAGGAATTATAGATTAAGAAAAAGCAGAAGAAGCTAAAATATCTAGTCCTCTGCTTTGTTAGTCTGATTATTCCTATAATAATGATAGTTCTGGCTATTAGTTTGAAAAACAAAATGGTAGCATCATGCTGTGCAGTCATAGCAATTAGCTATTTTATGCTGGGATTAATATTCATCCTTTAAATGGAAATAAAAGAAACTCTAAAGCATTATGGTTAGAATGACATAGCATGATGTACAGGGTTTTCCTGGGTGTTGCTGGTTATTCCTTTCATAGTAATAATTCCTTTCATACTTCAAATAAACAACTATAACTCAGAAGAAGTTTCAGAATCCAAGCGTAAGGATATGGCTAACATTTTGCTTATTTCAATAGGATGCATTTGCTTCATAGTCCTTCTAGTTGTTAGTTTAAGTACTTTCATTATTAATTATTTCAAAAGAATAAGCGCTCAGGAAAAAATAGCTAAGCATGTAGTTAAAACTATTACAGAAGAACTAGCAACTTAGTCCATTAGATGTCCTATAAAAGTGAGCAGGATATTATTTGATTAGTACTGGGATTATACAAGTCAAGGAAATAAAATTAATGACGAACAGATCATGAAAGAGTTTTAAAATCTCATTTTTTAAGGAACTTTAATAAACTGTTGGGAAATATAAGATAAAGTATTTGATAAGCAGATTGTATCAGCTGAAGAAGATTAAAAGCTAGAAACAGATAAAAATAAAAAAATCAAGACTGAAGAAAAGAAAAAATAAAAAGAGATCAAAAAGCGCGAAAAAATACATCAATCTTACTTTTAAAAAATGATAGAATGCTTATAAAGCGGCTAATATGATTCAGATGAAGACCAAAATGATATTCAAGATATAGGGTAGATATAAAAAATCTAAATAGAATTCAGATAATAGGAGCAATTTTATTTTGTTGATCCAAAATTATCTTTATAGGAGTAAGATGATGAAAAGAAAAGTTCGTTCAAAGTTAAAGAAGAATCACTAAATACTTAGCGTGATAATAAAAAAATGGAAAATGAATCTTAGATATAAGAAAGTGAATCTTAAAACAAAATAAAATAATTGGAAAACGAAAGTCTGTTGCAAAATTAAAGTCATTAAAGTCCTAGCAATTCTTCTGATAAAGAACTTAGCTAATAGATGTTTAAATAAGTAGAAAGTCCTTAAAAATATGATGCTTAATAATCTTTGGCTTACATTCCTAAAAGTGAAATAAAGACTCTAACTTAAGAACTCAAGGAATCTATATAAATGTAAGAAATTAATTTAGTAAGCAATAAGCTAAAAATGTTAAATATATCTATAAGACTAGGATTAATTGGTTAAACGCTGTTTTCAGTTGGTTTGCAAAAGGAATCTCATTCGATACAAAGGAGAAATTTTTAAGATTTTAAGATTATTAAAATTTTATGGAATTAGTAAGGTTTTATTGTAGAGTGGCATTGCTTAGTGTAAGCAAATAAACTGCTATCAGATTGATAAGCTTTTTGATAAGTTAAATATAGGAAACTAAACCTTTTTTGGTGCTCAAAAAAAGTAAGTTATTAACTAAAAAACATTTTTCCGAGAATTGTTAGAGACAATTACTTAAATCATTTATCCAGAGGCTGAAAGCTTAAGATCTGATTTCTATCTAAATTAGTTGATTAACGAAATTATCTATCCTAACATAGTCCTTAATCTTCCTTAGTTCGAAGATTAAGAGTTTATCGATTAGTTTGGAGAGGTAGAATAGAGTAAGCTAATTTAAATGCCCTCTATTATTAAGTTAAGTTAGGAAAGTATTGAAGTAAACAGTGAATATAATTAAGAGTAGTTACCATTTAAAGAGCTGCAATGTGAATAACTCAATCAAGAAGAAGAATCTAATATCCAATAACTATAAATACTACTTTAAAATAGCAGTTTCGCTAATGAAACTATCGATTTAGATTTATAAGAATTAAATAGCAAAAACTAATTAGAAAAAAACCTTGTTTACGTAGAATAGTCATTTGGGGCTTTCAATTAAAATGAAGAAAGGAATTAGAGTAAGAAATCTATAGAAAGATCAGATTTTAACTTTGATGAATACAAAAATAAAAGCAGCTCTAATAAAAATGAAAATTAAGAGGAAATGACAAGAATACAAGACAAAAATTGGAGCTAAAATAGCTTTATAGAAAATAATACTTAAAATGATATACAAATCAGCTTTGTTTCATAAAACGAATAAGAATATAATTAGAAAAGAATCAGTTAGTTAATTCTTGATGCAAAAGGTATAAAATCTTAAGAAGAATAGAAATAAAGCTTTAATGAACTGCGTTTTTAATCAACATAAGCAACTTCTATTATTATGGAAGTACTGGACAACTAAAATATTAAGTCTTAGAAAAAAAAAAAAAAAGACACTTGCTAGAAATGCTGCCAAAAGTGCTTTAAAAACTGTCTTCTAAGCATAGTGAAATACTTTAAAAACATTTTCGAAGGAGATTTAGATTAAGAGTAGGATTAATAGAAAGAGAAGGAAGAAGAAGAAGAAAAAAACTAAGAAATAAAAAAAAAGAAAAGATTAGAAACTTAAGAATGGAAATTATTAGTAGAAAAAATTTCCACTAAAATAAAAGAAAGCGTTGACTAATTTAACTAGGAAAATAAGAAGCCTGATATTCAAGCTAATCTAAATTTCAGCAATTTTACAGCTTTTATATCTCTGGTAACCTATTTATGCAGATTAATAATTTTATCGGTTTATCGTCAATCGCTTTTTTAAAGGAAATTGGATGAAATTAAAACTGAAGTACCAAAATTGCAGAAACAATGCTAGATGATCAAAAGGAATATTTTGAGATAAGGTTCTGAATTTACTTTGGACTTAGTGTGCTCTATCTGATATTGTTTATTGGTAAATCATGTTCAAAGAAGAAAGATAAGGTAATTTAATCTACAGATATTAAAGACTTAAAGAAGTAGCGAAAATACTAATTAAAAAAAGGGCTGCAAAAACAAATGCAAAGGAATTTTCAAATCAATTAAAGCGCTCATCGCAATAAAACTATTCATCATTCTAGGTGACCTTTTGTTCATAAGCATAATGAAATCAAATCTTAATGCATTCGCATGTGATTATTACGAAAATGAAAAAGGATGAAGATTAATTCAATAATAGAAAATGGAATGTTGGACTGGAAATCATTTTTTGTACATTGCTTTTGGAACACTAAGCATTATTATATATTACCCTCTTTCAAGCTATAAATATCCAAATTTGCAGTTCGTGGATAAAACATTGGATATAAAGTTCGAACCTACATATTTGATAATATTAAGTCAGGGAAAGCTATTCATAGCAGCTATTACAGCCTTTTTCAAAGATGTGTATTTTAGACTAATCTGCGCAATAGCAGTTAGCTTTTTTTTCTTTACCTACTCATTATTCAAAACTCCTTGCTTTAAAAAATCCCTTAACATGTGATTAAGAGTAGGATATGCTTTAACAACATTCACTAATATATGCGCTTTGATTCAATATAGTCATGATAAAAACTTACAGTGGCTCTATTTCGTATTTTGGGGAGTAACAGTTTTCTCCACTATTGCTCTACTATTTGTACATAAAAAATTATATGGCTGCATTAAATTTCACTGCTCTTTGGATTATTTTAAGGCAGTAATAAAAGGAGAATATATAGCTTTCTGCAAGCTTCAAGAGGAATAAAAAACTGAAAAGTAGAATGAAATTTAGGGAACGAAGGAGACAAAAGAGTTAATTATAAAATAGTAATCTGATCAAGAGAATGACTTGATAGTCTCAAACGAAATGTAGTAAAATTAAATAAATTAATTGGATAATTATGAAAATGTAGCTTCTCAAGATAATCAGGAAAAATAGCTTGATCATATTTAGTTTCTTAATTAGTAGGATTAAGAATTAAACTTATAGAGTCAATAATATGGAAAGGGAAGTTAGGAAAATGAATCATCTTAAAGCTGGATTTAAAGTAAATCGGAGACCAAGTATTTGGAGTAGAACAATAAGGAATATCCTCAAGAAGGCCAGAGTAATTCCGAGTAGCAGAGCATAAATAATTCATAAATAATAATTGGAGAAGATATCAATTAAATTAAAAGTTAGTAAATATAAGAGTAAGATGAAATCTTTCAAAGTGTTTAGGAAGCTAAAAAAACAGATAGAGAAGTGTCTCTGTGAACTAATTGACTTATTTGATATTTTAAATTCTTAAATTGATCAATTAAATAATTATATTCTTATAATATAAATAAAATAAGCTAATTAGCTTTAGAATCTTTATTTTTTATTTATCTAATAAAATAAAATAAAAATTCTTTCTTCGTAAAAATAAAAAATCAAACTTGGAATAAATAATAATTTTGCCATCATTTATGAACATATCAGTCAATATTTATTATTTATCTAAATGTGTTTTACTTTTCTTAATAGAAGATAAGAGAGTCACTTAGTTATCTATTGAATAATAAAATGTTTGATTACACTAAATATAATAGAGCAGCTTTAAATTGTTATAAAAAAAGCATATCTAAGGTATTTCATTAACTTTAAAAAAGATGATTTAGTAAGTTTATGCCTGCTAAATGCTAGTTATTTGTGAAGTTTTATTATTAGATAATCATTAAATAAAGGTATTTTATATTAAGATGGGAATTCCTGATTTAATCTAAAATGAGAGTTGTAGATCTTAGTAGCATAAATTAGGTTTTTGGCTTCTTTTAAGCTGTTTAAGATGAAAATTGAATTTTAAAAAGTATCTTTCTTGATTCTTTTTACTGTAGGTTTACCAAATTTCCTTCTTTTATTTTTATGAGCTTAGTAGCTCTTAGGTTTTAAATAAACTTAAGAGATAAATTTAACTTCTAAAAATAGGATTCTCTTACTATTATTTTCTTAGAGTTATTATCATAAAAATCCTGAAATATTCAAATTATTTAAAGTAGGAATGTTATAAATCAACTTTCTCGATCTATTTAGGCTTGCTTCATTTTAAAATTCCTCACAGTTTATTGTTTATTTATATCCTTTCAGCTTAATTAAAAATTTGACTTTTTCTTGATAAATAAACAAAAGTTAAACTTGAGCTTTCAGATTTTAAGTATTAAGTCCTAATTACAACGATATAAGTTTAAAACCTAGAAGGTAATTAAGTTTGAGTTTTGCATGCCAAGTTATTTAAGTTCAGGATACTTGGAATCTTCTATCCATATTCAAAATTTAAATACTTAGGAACAAACTTTAAACTAGTGACTTACCTCTAATTTAATTATTTAACCTTGGCTGAATCTTTTTGAAAAGTTTAAATCTCTTTAACTTCAGTATAAAGTCACTTGAATTTTGTAAAATTTAAATTCTCAAATCCTGCTAAAGTTAGAAGGGAGTAAACTTAAAGTAATAAATCCTTTGTTTCATTAACCTTGCTAATAAATAACTATTACTAATTCACTTTCTATTTCTACTCAATAATCATTTATACAAGGAAGCCTTTTTGCAGAGTTGCAGTAAATCTATCAAATAAAATTGAGATTAATAGAATCAAAAATAAGCAAAGCTTCTTTATCTGCTTTACTTAAATGAAAACTGGAAGTAAGTTCATAAAGTCTTTTACTTTCTTTTTACCTAGAATATCACTAATATGCTTCTATTTAGAAAAGAGTGAAATAGTAAAGGGAAATGTTTATTCTTTCTTTATGATATACCTAAATCATATAACTCTTAGATATACTTCTAGTTATAAAAGGCTTTTACTTTGCTTATAATTTGACTTTTAAATGAAATTAATACTCTTTAAACAAACTGAAATGAAGTTGAGCAAAGAACTAAACTTAAAGGATTCGAAGAATAAAATTAAGCAATACTAAAATATTTGATATCAGTATCTAAACTTTGAAAAATGAAGTACTAAACTAGTTTGCTTCAAATGAAACAAACTCTAAGAGAGCTTCTGGTTGAATTATATTTGATATTACTTAGTAATAGCTTGATCCTTATTTCTAGGATAAACAGTTTTGGATGCTTATAATATGCTAAGTATTTAATATACTTAATTCCTCAAGATTATGAACATTAAAATTTAAGAAAATGAGATACTTATGCAGAACAACCGAACTACAGAAATTAAAATAGCAAGTTATTGATTAGTAAATTTTTAGATCCTTAAAATAAAATTCAGCTGCTCAGGTAGTTCGACTTAGTGAATTATTTGAGAAAAATAAGCTTAAATCATAGATACCTTAGAATCAACTACTAATAATAATTAAAACATGCCTTTTCAAACTAAATGGCATCAAAATAATATGGGAAGAGAAATTGAAGGGAAGCATAGTTAAATCAAGAAATATCGAATCCAACTTAATAAGATTCGTAACTGTAAAGTACTAATTCTGAAGATTTAATAAAGAAGCATAAATCTAGAAGTGATAAATTAACTTAATACTTATGAACAAAACAAATATAAAAACGGAATCTCTTTGTAGCTATTAAAAATAGATTTATTACTTTATCTTATAGGTTAAATAATATATCTTGCTATGGTAGTTCAGTAGAGATAAAGATAGATAACTAACTATTATAAGAATATGATATTTTTACTTTACTCTTGATCATATGTTATAGAAACCCAGTATATTAGCGCCTAACTTGCTTCACATCCAAATTTATAATGATCAAAAGATTCTCTGTATTTTTAATCCGAAGTTAAAGATGAAGAAATTCCAAAAAATAAAAAATAGCACACTGCAAATATGAACTAAGGATAAATTATTCTACAAGGACATTTTGTGGAGGTTAATATCTAAATAAATTAAAATAGGATGCTTCAATATAAATTAAATAGTTAGAAATATAAGGAGCTATAATCTCTTATTTTTTATAATTATTTGATATATTCAATTAATGAAACATTAGCATAATAGCAATTTAGCCAAATTACTATAGAACAGAATTGCACTTTTTATTAAAATGTAAATAACAGAGCAGATAGAGCAGATAGAGCATGTTTAATAATTAAAAAATATCTCGATTTTGCTAAGAAAAATTCCACCCTTTCATATCTTCATGAGCAATTTAAAAGGATAAAAGTCGTAAGATTAATAAGAGTATCATGCTATTTACCAACAAAGAAAAGTATAATACTTATAAGATATAACAT
This sequence comes from Loxodes magnus, assembly GCA_946699065.1. NCBI lineage: Eukaryota > Ciliophora > Karyorelictea > Loxodida > Loxodidae > Loxodes > Loxodes magnus. Next base: position 32,785 of record CAMPDV010000039.1, read on the forward strand.
GTAATTAGCTTAGCAGAATTATAAATTCTAAGAATTAGAATCCCAATATTCTTGGCGGTAATTTCAATGCTTTACTGCCTAGTTATGGTAAGAATCCTTCTCAAATCAACACACTCAAAGATTACTAATTTTTATAATAGCTAATGAACTAATTTAAAATGATTTGGAATCTAACACTTTAATTAACAGAGCCAATAACTAATATTATTATAATTTCTATTTTTGGCTACTTTATATCTATATAATTTTGCTAACTTAAAATCAATGAGAGACTCAGACTTACATACGGATCACTTTGTACTTATTATTTAAGATTAAGAATAATACTGACTCTTTAATATTCCAAATTATAGAATCTACAAATAAGAAGTTATTATTAAACTCTCTTTCTGGGGTAGTTCTAATAATTTTAATTACTAGATTAAAGCAACTTTTTAAATTAGTATCCATTTATCTGTGATCTTACTAATTATAAAGCTGACATAGGGTTTTTGCAGGTTCCATAGATAAAGGAGCAAAAATCAGAGATTTCTATCTCTTCATCCAATATTTCCTCTTTAGTAAAATAATAATTTTCTTAATCTTAATAACATCCAACAGTAAGGAACATCTTAAATAAAATAAGAATTTAAATAAACAGAAACAGAACAAAATGAATAGTAAAATATAGACTTTCTTCCTAAACCAAGACCAAGTAACTATATGAAATCTGATAATGCAAAAACTATGCAAAAACAGAAAAATGAGGAATAATTATTAAATGAAACTCTTTTGAAATTTGTTCGAATTCTGTTGGAAGAAGTCAAAATATTAAGGTAAGAAAACAAAAAATTATTAGAAAAAAGTTAAATTCTGAAGAAAGATTAGTCAAATAAGAAATCGAAGTAAAGTAACTTGGACAAAAAAGAATAGAACCTTTAATTTAAGAAATAAAAATGGAAGTAGAAGACGATAGGCAAACAGAAACAACTAATATTAGAAGGATTCTCAAGAGATGTTACCTGTGCTAATCAAGATTCCATAATTACAAGAGATGCTAGATTTACAAGGAACAGATGAAGAGACGCAGCGAAGAAATATGAGGAGAATTAACAAGAATTTATGTGACAACGGAAGGAAGAATTTACAGAAAGAGAATTCTCCAATCGAGTTCCAGAACTCCGAAAAAATTGGGTGACTCGAACTTTTATTTTAACCCTCCAGGAGCGATAACTGGTTGACAGTGAAAATGTGGTTGAGATTCCTCAAAGCTGCAAACATTTAATTTAGTTTATTATTATAATTATTAAAGCTGACATAGCGCTTAAACTATAAATACATAAGAAAAATTACTATAAGCTGCCAGATTATTTAACTAATTGTTGCTCCTACCAAAAAAGTTAATTAAAGATATTAAAATGCTCTTGCATTGTATGATTGTAAATTTAGGAAATTACAAATCTTTATTTGGCTGAAAATAAATCTTATATACATTACTTCAACAAATTTTGAAAATGAAAAAATAGAAAAATAGAAAAATCATCTAATCCTTAAAAAGGTTCAAGCAAAAAGTAAATTAATCTAAAAATTTCAAATTCAACTAAATTGAATTTATTCGCAAACGTTCAACAACTTAACAGATTTGGACTATTTAATAGATTATTGATTTACATCGTATATGATCATATAAAAATTACTAATAGATACCTTAATAGCATAGAGAAAATGTTAGATGAAATCGAAAATTATAAATTCCACTTGTAACAAAAGTATCTGATTTTAGAATTTCAATCTCTAAAGTTATTACAATACTATCTAGTATGGAGTTATATCTCATCATAATTTTAAAACATTTTGTATAACTTTTATATACCAAAAATAATTTATGGCAGCGATATTATCCCTTGAACTACTTTGACTGGACTTAAAGAATTGATTAATAAAATAACTAAATTTTAAAGTCTCATATCAATAATAATCTTTAGATCTTCTAATCTACATATAATGAGTCTTGCTTAATATATTAAACTAACTTCCTTTTATTTTCTTGGAAGCAATAAAGTTAATACGCGTTTATTCGATTTTTACTAAATCAATTTAAATCTCCAAACTATGATATTTCTTTTTATGCTCAAGATATTCTTAATACAAATTACCATATGAGAGGTATTTAAGTAAAAACCTTGAGATATACTAGATTGAAGTTTAAACAGAATACATTTTCAATGAATTTAGCAATTATAAAAAATAAAAGTCAAACTTTCATAGAAATGCTCTTAAAGAAATTGATTCTTTTCTACGGTGATTAGATACATCACAGAGTATAAAATTATTAAAATGTGTTCTCTCATGTATTTATACGAGATTAATAGATAGCTTATCTAAGAGGCAGTTTCCATTTATAAATTTAAAACATACTCATTTAGCTTTTCAAATTAATTAAGCTTATCCTTTATTCCAACTTATTTTAGTATATATGGTTAAGTTTTTGATGAATATAAGCATGTATTTAATTGGTTTACTATAGAGATACTCTTTAGGGATTTTGAGTTGCAAAATGATTACAGGAAATAATCACTAAAATTGATTCTATACAGCTATAATTGCACTAGCTAAAACTATACTAAAAGATAAATTCTAAATTGACAAGTTCGTCAAAAACTTTAGCAAGGAATTACTTGAAAGATGCTTAGATATTCTCAAGGTTAGCAAATAAATTCCTAATATGAAGAAGAATTTAACAAAAAAATCTTTGATTGAAATATAAAGCAAAATGATTAAGACTAAGAGATTGCATTAATATAAGTTTTATTTTTAGTGTAATTTGCGTGATAATTTCTAATTAATTAGTCAATTAAGTCACAAAAATACCAATTATTTAAACTCTTATAATTAGTTACTATTTTTTTAAAACCACCATAATTGTTCGAAGGTGAACAACAAGGTCATCTTCATCAGAGGTTGGGGAAGTTAAGTACCCATAATCGACTTTATGTCTTCCTCTGCTTTGGTTTGGCCTCGAGTCATAAGATTCTTAGACCTTCGGCACTGGCTTAATTTGGATTTAATACTGGAACGAAAAAGAAATAATATTGCAAGCTTCATCAGAGGTGGGGAATTTAAGTACCCATAATTGACACATGTCGTCCTCTGCTTTGGTGATGCAATGAGACACAATCCTGCCATGTCCTTGGACCTCTAGCAAGTATTAAAGATTACGAGTATTCTAAAATTATATCAGTATTGAACATTTTTATCAGTACTGAATAATTATACCAGTATTAAACAAGGTTTATCAGTATCTGATAATTTTATCAGTAAGAAACATTCTTGTCAGTATGAAACATTTTTTTAAAGAGCTGCACACCAACGAGAGTGCTACGCGCTCTATAATCAAATTTATTTATTTATTATTATTTCCAGAAAAATCAAAGAAATAAGTCTTTATAAACCTGTAATAAAATTAAATTTCATTAACTTAAATAAAAATGTTTATCCTAATACCATTTGCTACTATTTAAGCAAGCTTAACAATTTTTAAATGGTATTTAAGTCTGAGTTAGCCACCTTTTACAATTATATAATATTGTCTTTAATATAAAAATAATTTCATGTTGTTCATTTTTCAAATCTTTTATATATTTAAGTTTCTTAAAGCTAAATAAAACTTACACAAATAGTACGATATTATAAATAAAGCTTATAGTTTCCTTTAGCATGATGACGTAAATTATATTTATAATCAAACAATTTTAAATTTTCTTTAATATAAGAAATATTAATAAAAGTTAACCTCTATAAAAAAGGATTATAATGCTTGAAAATTAAAAAAAAAAAATGGAATAAAGTTTCAGGAAAGGCTTCTATACCACCTCTTCCTAAGACAAAAAGGAAGAGAGGAAGCAGGAAACTATCTCTTCTCTGTCTTCTTAATAATAACCTTAATCTTCTTCTTAATAAAAACCTGAAACTTAGCAAGATTAACAAAAGATAACCTTAAAGACAGCCCATACGGAAACCCCAACCTCAAGTGAAAAACCGAGGAAGCAGATGAAGTCTGCTCTCCACCAGGAGGTCTCTTAATTTAATCCTTCTGGCCAGATGAACATGGAATAACTCATAAAAGTAGTACTAAACCTCCAGGAAGAGGTTAAAAAGCTTCGCAAGGAGAACACGAAGTTGACGGAGCTGATCTCTCATGGAATTTAAGATACACTTGATCTTAGAATGGCCAATTAGGAGAGGGAACTCGACGCTCTTTGGAATTACTAACGAGAGTAATTTAGTTAGACGAACTCCTAAGTGCAAAAGATTCAAGACTAGAGCTAGCAGATCGAAAATATCTTACAAAGTCAGAAAACCTTCCAAAGTTAGCAAATTCCATTGGAGTAAATTCTATCTGATAAGATGGAGATCGAGAAGAATCCTTAAGTTAAGATGAAAACTAATCAAAAACCTCGGATTGTGAAACTGTGCTACTATTGTAAAAGTAAATGGCACAAATGGAAGAACTGCGGTGAGTTTCGTAAAGTAAAAGAAATTACATGGAAAAAACAAGTCTAGCAAAGAATAATAAAGAGCAAGAACCAGATCTGATGTAGAACAAATGGAGAAGTCTACAGATTGAAAAATAACCTTGAACTGGAAGAATTTGGAGATAGAGCTAAAATGAAATATAGTGGGAGATGAAAGATCAGAGGAGTAAGACTCAAGAATCCTAGAACTAGAAACTAACAAGATAAAGATAACTTTAAAACTTCTTTTTAGTGGTGACTAATTGGCGCCACAAAACAATTTAAATTAAATTTAATGCTAAAAAGTTGTTAAAAATACATTATTTCAATTGAAAAGAATGCTTATCAAAATTTAAGCATTTTTTATTAAAGCCATACTTTATAATATCAAATTTATACTATAAGCTTACCTTAGTTACTTATATTTAATATGATTTAAATTAATTAAAGTTTTGGAATTATTTGATATTTAGCAATTAAGTAATCTAATTTCTTTTATTCAATCAATTATATTCCTTCATTATTCATTCTATTTATTGCTTAAGCAATTTAAGTATTTATCCATTATTTTTCTACTATTCTCTGTTCTTTTTATTTAAATTGGATGCAACTTGTTACTTTATGTCCTGATCACTTGCGATGCCGCATATTATTATTCTCTGATAGGGAATTTCTTATATTGAAGGTTGTTGCTCTATATCCATTGAATCGTTGAGTTACTAGGGTTGCTCTGAATAAGTGTTTCTGAGCTTGTAATTTCCTTTAGATTTTATTCTTTCTATGATATTCTTCTTTTAATTTGTTATAGGAACGGATCTATTGCTAATTTCAATGAAAAATTGAGCTTTCCAAATTTAGAATTTCCATAGATTTTATTAAATCATTAATTTAGGGTTCTGGAGCTTTTGCTATCATTTAGTTCTCCGTCTAAAGAAGGTAAAGATAGTTGACTGCATCTTTCTAAGAGTTATTATACTTTGCAGAAGGTCTGGTATTTCTTAGCTGCATTATATATTTAAGAGACCAAATATAGCAATGTTTCTATAATACAGCTATTAAAAATTTAAAAAGAATGAAAGCAGCTAAAATAAATACTGAATCATTGGAAATCTTTAGGTGTTTTCACTAATAAATTACTTGTGTTGAGCAAATAATATAGAAGAGAAATGACCAGCATATATAAACTTAGAATCTAATACTATAATTTTCTAAAGGATCTTTAAAATCAACATTACCGTAAAAGATAGAAAATTAAGACTTAAGATGTCTAATACTATATTATTAAAGATATATATATAAATTTCCAAGAACTTAATAGGAATGCTTAGATTTATAAATTTTGATATTTCACAAAAATCTTTTACCAAGAAGAAGAAAAAAATGTCTCCTTTAGATGAAAGAAGCAATTCTTGAAATTAAATACATCAAAAACTCTTTTAGTTTAAATATAAATTTAAACATTTCAGCGATATAAATAAAATAAAGATGAAAATCTATAAAATTATACAGATATAGAGCTAAGTAGAAATAATCATTATATAATTTAGCTTATTTTTAGCGATCTAGTAAAAGAAATCAGATTAAAATGAATTTTTAAGTTTTAGGTGAATAAATAAGAAATTTAATTTAAATAGATCTCTTTATCCTAAGAAAATATTTCATAAAATTAAATTTTATATAACTCAGTTTTATGAAAACTGCATATAATGCTTAATCTTTAATAAGAAAATTAATATATTATCAAGGAAATTATAAAGTTAATTACTTAAAGTAAATACCTAATATATCTAAGATAAGTATTAGCGTCTAAAAATAAATTTAGTAATTTCAGTAGTTGGAGCAAATCTGAATTGAATTTGTTCTATTTTGAAGTTGTTTATTTCAATAAGTCGAATTAAGTTTCATATAAGTCTATATGTATTCTAATTAATAATAAAAAAGGATTTGTTCAGCTCTTTATTTAGTAGCTGCTATTAATAATCGAATTTGTTGTTACTTATTAATTTATTGCCTATTCTTCTTATATAAAAGCTAGATTTATAATAAATTTTAGTTGTAAATCGAAAATTAAACTTCTATTTTTTAGTAACAAACATTTGAAATAACTTTCTGGAAATTATATATAATAGACTATTATTTAGAAAGTCTATTTGACTTTCTAAAGTATGAAGGCCAATTCACTAAAAAAAAGAATATTATAAAAAATACTTTTTGATGTAGAAATTCTCATAAATAAACTTAAATTAGCTAGTTAGCTTATAAGCTATTTTATAAATATCAATCATTTAGCATCATTATAATGGTTTTTTCTACTAATGTTTTATAAGTATACATTTAAATCATATTGAGTTTTAGATATTAGTATATATCAGAAGACGACAATTGTAAAGTTGAAAAAATAAGCTTTTCTTAAAAATAGGTATATTTTCACATAATGCAAATATTGAAGAAATAAATAATAAACTTTCTAAAATTTAGTATATTTCTATGAAGATATAAAATGGATTATATCTTATATCTATCTTATAAGTCTTAGTTTATCTAATTAATTAAGATACTAAAAGTATTTAAAATTATATAGTTTAAACTTATGCAAAAGCTATAATAGATTAAAATAGGTAATTAAAGCTATCAGAATATCTATATCATTACTCTTACTCAATTGCAATAAAAAAGGATTATAGTTTATCAATTTAATAGCTTTTATTATATTATTCTTTCAAATACTTTCTATTATACTTTCATACTTTTAATCCCTAATTTTTTTAATTATCGATATTAAAGTTAAAACTCAAAGCAAATTAAAATTAATATGAAGAACTAATAGCAAATCTAATTTACTTGTATTGTACTCTTTAGCTAGTATTTCATGGCTTTTATTTAGAATAATTATTTGTTATCTGAACATCGTTTTTAAGTGCTATGCTTGCTTTTACTTATATAATTTATATAATAGATATAAGACTTAGAAAAATAGTATACTTCAAGAGATTGATAAATAGGTATGCTAAGTTTTTAAAGCTTAAGCATTTCTTTACTTTTGGTTATTTTATAATTAAAAAGCTATTAAAATGATTTTCATATCCTAGATATTTATAATTCATTGCTTTAAGAAGAAAAATTATCATAATCGTATGCTAGAGAAACGAAAGGGGAATTACTTAATAATAGCCAGCTTAAATAAGATAAACTTTAAGAATAGATGTAGAAGTATGCTCTATTAGTAGCAAAAATATGGGAAAGGATAACTAATTTCTATATTAAAGTGTAGCCATAATTTTCATTCTCTTGGTATAAATAGAAAGTTCACTAAGAGCATCAAATGTATTATTTATAGAAGAGAACAAATAAGTTTAAATGAATTACTAGATATTAAGGATTGAATACTTAGCATAGATAAAAATATTAATTTTATTTATTTAAGCATATATAAAAACATACCAATATTAACTAACTAATAGCAATTAAATTACTATTGCTTAACCCTTTAAAGAGGATATAGGGTATTAAAATGATTATGCAAAAGAGGTATAAATTATCCCCTAATTGAAGTTATTAATTAAAATAAAAATTGGTGATAAGGATTATTTACTAGATATTCTAATTAATTTAAATTATTATTTTGGAATAATTATAAAAGTACTTTCTTAATGACTAGTTGATAAACTCTATTGATAATAATTAAGTAAAAATAAAATTTAGTTAAGATTAGAATATCTATTATTCTAACTTCCACAGCGAAATGTTCTATAGAAAAAGAGTTGGAATTTTTTGATGATCATGTAAACTTTTATAGGTAGCATAACTAAATTCCTTAGACATGATATGAGAAATAAGAATAAATAAATTAAAAAATAATTGTAAGATCTGATTATAATAAAGCTTGGGTTTTTAAGGATTTAAGAACATAAAGAGAAATAAATGAATTCAATTTGAATATCATTTATAGACATCTAAACTTTTTAAAGGCTATATATCTTACATTAAATAAGCTATTTCTACGCTTTTAATTTAATTATATAGTATAAAAATAAATAGATATTCATCTGAATTTCCAATGTTAAGTTCTTTAATCTATTTAGCATTCGAGAAATGTTTTAATTTTCTAGTTAAAATTAGATAGATAGAATGATAGTTTTATTATAGCTTTTATTTTATAGATTTTGGAATTTACAAACGCAACTCATCCAAATATAAAAGCCCAAACTAAATGTATTTTCAATAGTTAAAAAATCCTATTCTATTTATTTCTTTAGTACTAAATTCTTATATTCTATTCAAATAGAATCTTCAAAGACAGCGCTATTATTTAGTTCTACTCTACATTAAGGAAATTAACTAAATCAAAGCTATCTGAATATAAAAATTCATGCGAATATTCTTAAATAAGTTATTTATATAAATTTAAAGCTAGGCTTTATGATTTAAAAATAAGGATGCAATTAGTTAGTGTTATAAATAGATTCTCTAGCTTTCTTAATATTTATTAATTTATATAAAATAAACCTAAACGAGTAAACTTTAACAATACTAAACTTACAATTTCTTTTAAGACTTCTATTTGGATTTTATATATAATAAATTTTATTTAGTTTACTTAAAGCAGCCTAATAAATATATTAAACTAAAGGCTACGAAGTATAAAATTATATTGTAAATTTAAATAATAATAAATTACTAGCTAAGCATTTATCTACTATGCTTTTGTTCTTATTTAGTTAAATTTAATTTATTTTAGAAATAGGAATTTCTATTTAATTCTTTAACTATCTTTTAAATTTTTCTACGAAGGTAATTTATTCATTTACTGCTTATTGCTCTGATTGAATTATCAAAATTCATATAAATCAAATTATTATGATTAAGTATGAATATAAAGGAAAAGAATTTTCTTAGTGATAGAAGGATATTAGATATTTATTGGATTATTTTTGTCTTATTAGTTATTAAGGAAAAAGTTCTAAAATAATTTCTCAAAATTGTATTCTATATAAGGATTTTGCTTTAAGTTCAATAATAATTGCTTATTATGGATCCTGATAACTAATAGCTGATAGTAGCGAAAAGATTAAAGAAAATAAAGTCTGACCGCTTCCTTCTCTATGTGTTTTTTATAGCTGCTCTAGCTCTCTTCATCTCTTAAGTAGTAAGTTATAAAATTAGGTGATGATCACTAAAGATTATGTTAAGTCTGATAGCGAAAGAAAGTTTGTTTGCTTATTTCTCATACCTGCTAGTATATTATCTCCTACTTTATCATTACTGTATGCTTTTATGTAGATCTTTAAAGATTAATTTCAAGTTCAAAGTAAAAATAATACCTTTGATCATCTTAGCATTAGCAGTTACCATACTCATAACAGCAGTCGTAAGCTTTTTATTTAGACTGGAGTTTAAAGGTACTATTTATATTTTGGACTCGGAGCATCTCTTGCATATGGTTTATTCTTAATAGTCGCTCGATTCCTTTATTCGCAAATGAAAGAGTAGAAAGGAAAAATAAAAGCAAATAGAACTGTAGCTTTATACTATATCATTGTATTTTCTGGCATATTTAATGGCTCGGTTCTAGTCTGGCAAATCAAGTCTAAAGATAGCGTAGAAGAATTTTTAGAAGTACTAGGTTATGTCATCTTTCCTCCCTACCTTATGCTTATCTCTCTATTTTTTTTCTATCTTTATATAATTTTAATCTATAACTATTAAACAAACTTATAAGACTAGTAGGATATTGATTTAACCAAACTAATATTCTAACCTGTTGATACTTAAGAATCTAAGATATTCAAATATATCAGCAAATATTGCATACCAGCTTCTATTATACTAACATTCTCAGCAATTCTAACTGCTGAAGTATGAATATTTATAAGAGCCATTTAATTATTAAGAAGCAGAGAGCTTGATAGTAAAAGATCAGATTTCGTTTTTTACTTAGTATATATGATTATAATCCCCTTTTTTACATTAGGAGGTATTATTTTCACTATCACCAAAATAAAAACTAACGAAAAAATCTTCTATGGAGCTTTACTGATATCTTGGCTACCTTTGTTTGGGTTGATACCTCTTGGAAATTACATTGAAGATTAGAATTTAGTTCTCTCAGTTATAGTAAAAGTAGGACCTTCTGTGAGTATCTTTTACTGAATATCATTGAATTATGTTTATCTGAGAAGCTAAAGTTTCTTCTACATTATCATGACTCTTACCTACATTGGATTTCTCTTTCCTATATTCTTCATGTGGCCTTTAGCAGAATTGGAAGCAGTTGAATGGAAAAACTTCTTAATTTCTTTAGGAATTCTAATAGCTACAATTAGTCTTATCATACTGATATTCATGATAGTGACTGTTAGATACTGATATGTAAACAAAATAAGAAGAAAGCATCAACTCTAAATTTTAAAGTACTTTGATAGTTTTAGCTTTAACATGTGGATAGTAATCACTATTTTTATAGCTAGTTCTTTGCTATTAATGTAAACCTTTTATTCTAATCTCTATCATAACAAAACTGATGGCTTTACACTTGGCTGCATTATTTTACTTGGAACTTCCTTTATTTTCAGTTTCCTTGCTAATAGAATAGAACTATTTGGTGGAGAAGTAAGCTAACAATCTAAGCTTGAACTTCTTTAGGATAGATTTAATCAATTAGGATAAGATAAAGATGAGGAAGTAAAGCCAGAAGAAAAGAAAATCTAGAATAAGAAGGTGACTATATAGATAGGCACAGTTATTATAATAGTAGTTCTAATTCCTATAGTTATGATAATTCTAGCTGCTACCTTAAAGAATGAAATGTCAACTTTATGTTGCTCAGTGATAGCGATAGGATATTTTTTAATGGGTTTGACTTTTGTTTTCTAGCTAGAAATTAAATATATCCTTAGAAATTATGGTAGCAGTATATGTGCATGATGCACTGGAATTTCTTGAATTCTCCTTGTAATTCCTTTTATAGTGATAATCCCTTTTATACTCCAGCAAAATAATTAAGAACCATAAAGTTTTTACGAATTCAAGCATTTCTAAAAGTTACAGCAGAATAAAGATTTTACAAATAAGATGAACTCCTAAAGCATAAATAATAGCGATGTATCGAAAGTTTAGAATACTTTGAAATATTGACAGCATAAAGAAATGGAAAGAATTCTATTGATATCAATTGGATGTATTTGCATAGTTATACTAGGAGCAGTTAGTTTTTGTACTTCAATTATAAACGTTTTTCTTAGAAAAAATGATAAAGAAAGATTAGCGAAACTAGTAGTTGAACAATTGACAGAAAAGCTAGGAAATTAATCAATTAAATGTAATAAGCAAGTTAGTAGATCTTTATTTGATGATTACTGATCTTGGGTAAAAGAGGGAAAATAAAAGCAAAGCAATTTAGAAGATTTCAATAAAGAGATCAAATAAGGAAACCATTTTAAATGCTGGCAGCATGATGATATAACTGATCCTTTGAGATAATATGATAAAGAAATTGTGACAGGCAATGCTTTTGTTAAATTTAAGACATAAAGAGAAAGAAGAGAGCAAGGCTTAAAAAAGACTAAAACTTTAATAAATCCTGCAGAAGAAGATTAAGAAGAATTTACTTAAAAGAAACTAAAGGATTAACCAAGTTGTTTAGATAAACTACTTTCTTGCTTAAATTAGTATGAAGAAGATTCTGAGGAAGAACTTTTTGAAGAGTAAGAGATATTAATTCAAATAGATTTAAGTAATTAAAATTAAATACTAGAAAGTTAATTATAAACTCTACCTGCTAATGTAGAAGATTAAAAAGATCCTGTAAAAATCAAAGAAAATGTAGAGTATCTACAATAAATTAATGAAAAATAGTAAAACGAAGAAAGTTCTTATAGTGATTAACTTCCTAAATAAGAACAAGAATAAATATAAAGTTCAAAAAATTCTAGGTCATAGTCAGAAAGAGAAGAAGATCTCTAATCTTAAGAAAACACTGTAATTTAGTGAGATAAAAAAGAAGAGTAAATTAACCCTATTTATTAAATAGAAGTGAAAGAACTTACGGAAGAAGTGAAATAAATAATTTAAAAGTAAGTTTATAAAATAGATCTGAACTTTCTCAGCAGGTTTTTAAGAATTACAACTTGAAAAAGACATGACTAAATGCAGTTTTTAATTGGTTCGCTAGTGGAGAATAAAATGGAGAAAAATACTTAAAATATCAAGATTATCGCTAATTTTTGAGACTGGTAAGTTCTAATACAGAGTGGGTTTTCAAAATATTTATAGTCTGAACATTAAATAATTGGCTTATATCAAAAATTAACAGTTTAAAAGGATTAACATTTTGGAAAATAAAAAAAGAAAATTAACTAAAAAGTTTTCTTTAGATCCCTTCTAGATAATATTACTAGAACTATTTATAAAATATAGAGTAAAGATTTTTCAGATGCCTGAATGAATCAAATGATTCTGGAAATAATGTATCCTAATCTTACATAAAACATTCCAGAATTAGCTGAAAATGAATATATTAACTAATTCTAAAATGTAAATGAAGCTAATCTAGTTTAAGCTCCTTATATAATTGATGTGGGAGATGAATCATAAAAAGAAATTGTACTAAATGATTCTAATGAGTCAAATGCTTGCAAGTTAGACAATTAATTTAATGAAGCATAAGGTTGATTAATATAAAGCTTCAATTAAAAATAGTAAGAAGAACTTCAAAACAAGTTTTAGGAAAAAGAAAAAGAGATTCAATAAAAATAACTATAAAAAGTTGATACTTTAGGTAATCAATTTTTAAATTAAAGTAATTCTAAAGACAAAAATAAACATAAAAAGGATAAAAAATCTAACATCCCAGGTTCTGTTAAAAGTGATTTATTACAAAAAAATGAAAAAGCAAAGTAAGAATAAAGTACAGAAAAAGATAGTTTAGATAATAATAAGTAACAAGTTTAGTTAATATAAGAAGCTTAATAATTTTAAAGCGATCAAGACTTAGATTAAATAAAAGATAATTAAGATTAAGTAATGATTTAGTCTTTAAATTTAGGATAAAATCAATTTAATAATAATGCTACATAGAATTAGAATTTAGGGGTAGAAGTTTATCTAGAACCAGGATAATTTCCATTTTAATCATAAAAAGTAAGAAAAAAAGGTAAAGGAGATTGTCCAACAAAATGTAAGAAGAGATTATTAAAAATTCTATTGTGATGCATTATTAGTATAGTTAAAAAATTTCAAAAATATATCAAAACATTGTAATATCAAGATGATAATTAAAATAATTAATAGAAAGAAAAATAAGAAGAATAAGAAAAATAAGAAAAACAAGAAAAATATAAAAGTAAAGAAAATTATTCAAAGATAGAGAGAAATAAAGGACCAGAATGAGATCAAATTGTTAACATTATTTCATAGACAATCAAAGAAAATGTCGATGAATATGAAAATAGCAAGTAGATATCTGTTTTTATGGCTGATTTAAATTTCAGTAACTTTACTGCTATTATTTCTTTAGTAATATTTAATATAGATCAACAATTTTTATGGATTAGCTTCAATTGCGTTGATTAAAAAAATTGGATGGGATTAGAGATGAAGTGAAGAAATAGCATCAGTCATGCTTGTTGAACAAAACTAGTATTTCGAATTATAATTCTGAATTTATTTTAGCTGCAGTATTGTATATTTGTTTATTGCTTTCCCTGCACTAAAGAAAGTAAAATCTGGAAATTTAGGATAGGTAAATTTTAATACAGAAAGGAGATTAAAAGGCGGGATTTTGCAGTTTAGAATACTGGCACACAAAAGGACTAGCTATATTAGGTGATCCTTTATTTTTGTATATAATGAAATCTAATTTAAATGTATTTGCGTGCAGCTGATAATGAGGAAAGGAATGACAACTTATTTATTATGAGGATATGAAATGCTGAAAAGGTGATCATTTATTATATATTGCATTTGGTTCTTTAAGCATTATTCTTTATTATCCTTTCGCAAGCTTTATGTACCCAAATTTACAATTTGTTGATAAAAACTTGGACATAAAATATGATCCTACATATTTAATTATGCTATGCTAAGGAAAGTTACTAGTAGCAGCACTTGTAGCCTTTTTTCCTAACCTAAACTTTATGTTAAGTTGTGTAGCTTTAGTTAATATTTTCTTTATAGTATATTCCATAATCAAAAAGCCATGCATTAAGAAAACTCTCAATATGTGAATTACTGCTGGATTTTCATTATCTGCTTTTACTAATATTTGTGCTCTTATCCGCATCAATATTGGTGAATAAGTTAATGGACTTTACTATGCTATATGAGCGGCAGCTTTCGTTACTTTAGTCTTTCTAGCACTTTATTAGAAATTCAAATATGGCTGTTTTAAAATTTATTGCAAATTTGATTTCTTTAAAGCTGTCTTAAAAGGAGAATATATCGCGTATTGCAAAAAACGAGAAATAGAAATGAGGAAATCATAAACTTTAACTCAATAAGAAAATCAAAGCAAATAAGATACCTAAAATCTACTAACATAAACTAAATAAGGATTAGACGAAAAAGATAAAGCTACAACATAAGATAAATACTTAGAAACACAAAGATCGGATAAGGATAATAATTCTCTTCGCTCGTCTTCAAGTGAAAAATTGAACTAAATAAACTCTTAGAATTAAGTTATTTTAGAATCTAAAACTCTGGAAAGTAATTAGGATAGTGATTCAAAAAATTTATTACAAAATGCAGTTTCAGGTTCTGAAAATGAAGTTCAAGAATAAAACTAACTCTGATATCTCCAAAACTTAAACTTATTAAAATTTCGTAATTAAAACTTTGATATCAACTCTTATTTATTAAAATGGTTAATCTAACATTTTTTATCTCAAACTTGTCAAATAAAGGTAAATTTAATTTTTATTACTTAAATAATAACTCTTTTATGTTTCTTAGATTTAAGTTATTCAATAGATGAAAGATTACAAACAAAGCAATTTTCTAATTTACACTGATCTATTTTATGAAGGCTTCTATTAGATATAATTTGATAAGATATAAGCATAGAAGCATTTTTCCATGTGATTTAATTATTTTGCTGCATACTAAACTACATTCTTTTCTTTTAGTTCTTATTCCACCATTTTCTTTTTCTACTTTCATAGTGTTGTAAGAACTATTATGAGTAATCATTTATAAGTATGTTATATTATAGATTATATATAAAATGCCACCTAAAAAAGATAGAATTCTCCAACAAAAGCAAATAATTAGCCAGATTTGCTAACAATTTCTATTTGCTACAATTGGATAATTAGAAACTAGCAAAAAAAGTTAAAGTCCTTAAATAAATAACTTAATCCATCATGCTAACTATTAACAAATTGATGAATTAATAGAACCCTAACCAAGAAATTTAATTATAGACTTCTTCCTAAGAAATGGAAAGGCAGATTGGTCAAATCGAATGGAGTTAAAGATAAAATTTTGACCAGAGGATCAGTTAACTGGAGCATACCAAGATAAATTAACTATCAAATCCGTAATCAAAAGGAGAAAGGAATCTGAACTCAAACTTATCTTAAGAAAAGAAAAATTAGATGTTAATATTCTATAAGTATGGATGCAATATTAATTAGTGCTATAGATTTAAGGAGAAACAATCTTAAGTAACAGAAAGAGGAATCTAAAACCTATTCAAGATCTATTTCTGGCCAAGCAGAAACTTTATTAGAAAATAATATTTTAACTATTTTTAGAAACTCCAAAAATCTAAGATGCATTAAGACGATATGTAAGATGAAAAATAGGATTTTACTAGCAAGCAATAGCAAAAGGAGAAAACAAACAAACAATTTATAAGGATTTGCGATCCAGAAAATACAGAAGAGTACGATCTCGAGACCTAATGATTTATATAAAACTCTATAAACTCTAATTCGTGGTAAATCAAGCAAAGGTGACGCCACGTTAATATATAATAATTATTATATATATAATATAAAATAGATGTCGGCCGCTTCAGACAAATTAGTAGGTAATCTGGTGCAGTGTATATTGCATTGCGAGTAATCTCGCACTAGATGGTTCCACGGGGAAGGGTGGGTAATCTCCGTTGAGACATGCCTAACTTACCCCAAGGGTTCTCTCTAGCAGTATGAAAGTTTGACTGACGGGCCTTCTAATTACCGACTTAATAACTCATTCTTATTTGGACCTTATTCAAGAAAACTGAAGCATTTGACTCAAAATTTAAGAATAATTTTTAATAAGAAGCTTTCCCATTTGGAGAAGCTGACATGACTCATTGGACTTCTAGAATTTTAGCTAGAAACATGAGAACATTTTTCTTAATATTAAATATTAATATTGAATGAGCTGTAAATCAACGAGGTGCTACGAGCTCTTAATCATATTTACTTATTATATTTTTAAATAGAGAAGACTAATCCTCCAACTGATTGACTTAAATTCTGGTACCAGAAAGTACTCCATGGATGAAGAACCGAACAAGAATCAAGGTAGGAACTAAAAGAAGACAAGACTGAAGAGGCATCAATTAACATTAATGACAAAATATGCCAGATATTAAGGTCTCTTAGGGAGCATGCCAATCATGTCCTATAGAAGAAAAGACTCACAAGGCAAAGCTAGTACTGAGGAAGACTTCAGCAAAAGTTTTTTTACTTTAAAAATCTTTATTGAAGAGCTGCGCGTCATTGAGGTGCTACGTGCTTAATAATTTTATTTATTTTATTTTAAAAAAATTTCAAATAATGTTTACTTTTACTGGGTTTTCAGCCACTTCCACTATCTATTTTTGTAAATGAAATTTGATCAAATCTCCTCCATCTTGCATATATTTTTCTGTTTCCAATCTTTTTATGTAGACTCTATTATAAAATAATTAAAAGTATTGTGAATATTCCTTAATTTCTTTAATCCTTTTTTTTTAATTTGTTAAGGCGAAATCTCTTTTCATTAATTACTGAGAATAAGGGTATTATCGTCTAAACTGTAAAAATTTATTTCTTAATTTAGAAAGAACTTAACATAAGAATATTAGCACTGATTAATTGTTCAAAATTGAAATAAAGGATCACCAATCTTAAATAAGTTCGTAAAATTTTCATGTTATGTCATGTCAAAATAGATTCCTAGAAGATCAAATGTCAATAAAGATATTAAACAAAAGGCTTTATGCTTTTAAATTATTCCTTGATATCCTTAAAATAAAAAGGAAAACGTTTAACGATAGATTGATACAGCTTTTAGAAGAAGATAATTAGAAACTAAAAATTACAAGTTTTAAAAATTTAAAGCAAAACTCGAATAAAACCTTTCCAAATAAAGCATAATAAAGGATATAATATTACTTTTTGTTTCTGCATCAAAAAGAAGGAAGTAAGTAAAAAGTTTCTTGCTTGCACTTAGCTAGATATTATCTTTTAAAAAATAAATTAATTATCTACATTTAAAATAGTAAAAATAAGAGATACTACTATTACTCTACTAAGCAATAACTGGGAAATTAAATCCACCAAATACCTTTAAGTAGTGACTTGTAATAAGCCTATTTTTAATGAATGTATCATATCTTATCAAAGTATGCAGTTATTTCGCCACATAAATTTTAAAAAAATTTACAGAACTTTTATTTTACCTAAAGCAGAGTATGGTAGTGATATTACACCTTGGGCTAATTTATCAGGACTTAAGGGAATGATAAATAAAATAACTAAATCTTAAAGACTAATTCAAGAATAGCCTATATATAATCTTAGTAAACTTTTAATTACTCTTATTTCATTGATTTAATTTGACTTCTTTTTGTCCAGTTAGAAGCCACAAAGTTCATGCTCTATTATTTTAAGTTAAGCAAAACCAATTAAGAGAATCCAGACTCTATTATTGCATTTTTATTGTCAAAATGCTCTTAGTATAATTTACCATATCAGAGATATTTAAACAAAAGCATTTAAATGTATCAATTTAATGTCGTACTTTTCAAGAGTTTAATAAACATCTTATTTATAAAATAAAAAGGCAGTTCTTCTAAGCAATTAGAAACTTTATTATAAGAAGAATTTATTGTATCTCTTGAACAAAACTATATGTCATGTTATTTCAAGAGCGTATTTGACTACAAGCATCTATATTAATATCCCTTTTTCTTTAATAAGAAAGATCTTTTAAACCTGTTTCAGAAATGGAATTAACCCCTCTAGTTTCAAAAGAGTAGAAATATTCTATTAGTATCATATTTACGTAAAACCTAATTTAAAATATTTTTGAGTATATAAAATCAAATAGGCGGGGGTAGCGACTTTGAAGTGCTCTGGGCTCATAACCAAGAGGTCGGTAGATAGAAATTACTCCTCGCTATTTTTATATAAAAATTTTAGTTGAAAATTACGTTAAAGTATTTAATTAAAAAATTTAAGAAAATTGCTTAGCTTTAATAGCTTTAATAGCTTTAATATCTTTAATAGCTTTAATAGCTTTAATAGCTTTAATATCTTTAATAGCTTTAATAGCTTTAATAGCTTTAATAGCTTTAATAGCTTTAATAGCTTTAATAGCTTTAATAGCTTTAATAGCTTTAATAGCTTTAATAGCTTTAATAGCTTTAATAGCTTTAATAGCTTTAATAGCTTTAATATCTTTAATAGCTTTAATAGCTTTAATAGCTTTAATAGCTTTAATAGCTTTAATAGCTTTAATAGCTTTAATAGCTTTAATAGCTTTAATAGCTTTAATAGCTTTAATAGCTTTAATAGCTTTAATATCTTTAATAGCTTTAATAGCTTTAATAGCTTTAATAGCTTTAATAGCTTTAATAGCTTTAATAGCTTTAATAGCTTTAATAGCTTTAATATCTTTAATAGCTTTAATAGCTTTAATAGCTTTAATAGCTTTAATAGCTTTAATATCTTTAATAGCTTTAATAGCTTTAATAGCTTTAATAGCTTTAATAGCTTTAATAGCTTTAATAGCTTTAATAGCTTTAATAGCTTTAATAGCTTTAATAGCTTTAATAGCTTTAATAGCTTTAATAGCTTTAATAGCTTTAATAGCTTTAATAGCTTTAATAGCTTTAATAGCTTTAATATCTTTAATAGCTTTAATAGCTTTAATAGCTTTAATAGCTTTAATAGCTTTAATAGCTTTAATAGCTTTAATAGCTTTAATAGCTTTAATATCTTTAATAGCTTTAATAGCTTTAATAGCTTTAATAGCTTTAATAGCTTTAATAGCTTTAATATCTTTAATAGCTTTAATAGCTTTAATAGCTTTAATAGCTTTAATAGCTTTAATAGCTTTAATAGCTTTAATAGCTTTAATAGCTTTAATAGCTTTAATAGCTTTAATAGCTTTAATAGCTTTAATAGCTTTAATAGCTTTAATATCTTTAATAGCTTTAATATCTTTAATAGCTTTAATAGCTTTAATAGCTTTAATAGCTTTAATATCTTTAATAGCTTTAATAGCTTTAATAGCTTTAATATCTTTAATAGCTTTAATAGCTTTAATAGCTTTAATAGCTTTAATAGCTTTAATATCTTTAATAGCTTTAATAGCTTTAATAGCTTTAATAGCTTTAATAGCTTTAATAGCTTTAATATCTTTAATAGCTTTAATAGCTTTAATAGCTTTAATAGCTTTAATAGCTTTAATAGCTTTAATAGCTTTAATAGCTTTAATATCTTTAATAGCTTTAATAGCTTTAATAGCTTTAATAGCTTTAATAGCTTTAATAGCTTTAATAGCTTTAATAGCTTTAATAGCTTTAATAGCTTTAATAGCTTTAATATCTTTAATAGCTTTAATATCTTTAATAGCTTTAATAGCTTTAATAGCTTTAATAGCTTTAATATCTTTAATAGCTTTAATAGCTTTAATAGCTTTAATAGCTTTAATAGCTTTAATAGCTTTAATATCTTTAATAGCTTTAATAGCTTTAATAGCTTTAATAGCTTTAATAGCTTTAATAGCTTTAATAGCTTTAATAGCTTTAATAGCTTTAATAGCTTTAATATCTTTAATAGCTTTAATATCTTTAATAGCTTTAATAGCTTTAATAGCTTTAATATCTTTAATAGCTTTAATAGCTTTAATAGCTTTAATAGCTTTAATATCTTTAATAGCTTTAATAGCTTTAATAGCTTTAATAGCTTTAATAGCTTTAATAGCTTTAATAGCTTTAATAGCTTTAATAGCTTTAATATCTTTAATAGCTTTAATATCTTTAATAGCTTTAATAGCTTTAATAGCTTTAATAGCTTTAATAGCTTTAATAGCTTTAATATCTTTAATAGCTTTAATAGCTTTAATAGCTTTAATAGCTTTAATAGCTTTAATAGCTTTAATAGCTTTAATAGCTTTAATAGCTTTAATAGCTTTAATATCTTTAATAGCTTTAATATCTTTAATAGCTTTAATAGCTTTAATATCTTTAATAGCTTTAATAGCTTTAATAGCTTTAATAGCTTTAATAGCTTTAATAGCTTTAATAGCTTTAATATCTTTAATAGCTTTAATAGCTTTAATAGCTTTAATAGCTTTAATATCTTTAATAGCTTTAATAGCTTTAATATCTTTAATAGCTTTAATAGCTTTAATATCTTTAATAGCTTTAATAGCTTTAATAGCTTTAATAGCTTTAATAGCTTTAATAGCTTTAATAGCTTTAATAGCTTTAATAGCTTTAATAGCTTTAATAGCTTTAATAGCTTTAATATCTTTAATAGCTTTAATATCTTTAATAGCTTTAATAGCTTTAATATCTTTAATAGCTTTAATAGCTTTAATAGCTTTAATAGCTTTAATAGCTTTAATAGCTTTAATAGCTTTAATATCTTTAATAGCTTTAATAGCTTTAATAGCTTTAATAGCTTTAATATCTTTAATAGCTTTAATAGCTTTAATAGCTTTAATAGCTTTAATAGCTTTAATATCTTTAATAGCTTTAATAGCTTTAATAGCTTTAATAGCTTTAATAGCTTTAATAGCTTTAATATCTTTAATAGCTTTAATATCTTTAATAGCTTTAATAGCTTTAATAGCTTTAATAGCTTTAATATCTTTAATAGCTTTAATATCTTTAATAGCTTTAATAGCTTTAATAGCTTTAATAGCTTTAATAGCTTTAATAGCTTTAATATCTTTAATAGCTTTAATATCTTTAATAGCTTTAATAGCTTTAATAGCTTTAATAGCTTTAATATCTTTAATAGCTTTAATAGCTTTAATAGCTTTAATAGCTTTAATAGCTTTAATAGCTTTAATATCTTTAATAGCTTTAATAGCTTTAATAGCTTTAATAGCTTTAATAGCTTTAATATCTTTAATAGCTTTAATATCTTTAATAGCTTTAATAGCTTTAATAGCTTTAATATCTTTAATAGCTTTAATAGCTTTAATATCTTTAATAGCTTTAATATCTTTAATAGCTTTAATAGCTTTAATAGCTTTAATAGCTTTAATATCTTTAATAGCTTTAATAGCTTTAATAGCTTTAATAGCTTTAATATCTTTAATAGCTTTAATAGCTTTAATAGCTTTAATAGCTTTAATAGCTTTAATATCTTTAATAGCTTTAATATCTTTAATAGCTTTAATAGCTTTAATAGCTTTAATAGCTTTAATATCTTTAATAGCTTTAATAGCTTTAATAGCTTTAATAGCTTTAATAGCTTTAATAGCTTTAATATCTTTAATAGCTTTAATAGCTTTAATAGCTTTAATATCTTTAATAGCTTTAATAGCTTTAATATCTTTAATAGCTTTAATATCTTTAATAGCTTTAATAGCTTTAATAGCTTTAATAGCTTTAATATCTTTAATAGCTTTAATAGCTTTAATAGCTTTAATATCTTTAATAGCTTTAATAGCTTTAATATCTTTAATAGCTTTAATATCTTTAATAGCTTTAATAGCTTTAATAGCTTTAATAGCTTTAATATCTTTAATAGCTTTAATAGCTTTAATAGCTTTAATAGCTTTAATAGCTTTAATATCTTTAATAGCTTTAATAGCTTTAATAGCTTTAATAGCTTTAATAGCTTTAATATCTTTAATAGCTTTAATATCTTTAATAGCTTTAATAGCTTTAATAGCTTTAATAGCTTTAATAGCTTTAATATCTTTAATAGCTTTAATAGCTTTAATAGCTTTAATAGCTTTAATAGCTTTAATAGCTTTAATATCTTTAATAGCTTTAATATCTTTAATAGCTTTAATAGCTTTAATAGCTTTAATAGCTTTAATATCTTTAATAGCTTTAATATCTTTAATAGCTTTAATAGCTTTAATAGCTTTAATAGCTTTAATAGCTTTAATAGCTTTAATAGCTTTAATAGCTTTAATAGCTTTAATATCTTTAATATCTTTAATAGCTTTAATAGCTTTAATAGCTTTAATAGCTTTAATAGCTTTAATAGCTTTAATATCTTTAATAGCTTTAATATCTTTAATAGCTTTAATAGCTTTAATAGCTTTAATAGCTTTAATATCTTTAATAGCTTTAATATCTTTAATAGCTTTAATAGCTTTAATAGCTTTAATAGCTTTAATAGCTTTAATAGCTTTAATAGCTTTAATAGCTTTAATAGCTTTAATAGCTTTAATATCTTTAATAGCTTTAATATCTTTAATAGCTTTAATAGCTTTAATAGCTTTAATAGCTTTAATATCTTTAATAGCTTTAATAGCTTTAATAGCTTTAATAGCTTTAATATCTTTAATAGCTTTAATAGCTTTAATAGCTTTAATAGCTTTAATAGCTTTAATATCTTTAATAGCTTTAATAGCTTTAATAGCTTTAATAGCTTTAATAGCTTTAATAGCTTTAATATCTTTAATAGCTTTAATAGCTTTAATAGCTTTAATAGCTTTAATAGCTTTAATAGCTTTAATAGCTTTAATAGCTTTAATAGCTTTAATAGCTTTAATATCTTTAATAGCTTTAATATCTTTAATAGCTTTAATAGCTTTAATAGCTTTAATAGCTTTAATATCTTTAATAGCTTTAATAGCTTTAATAGCTTTAATAGCTTTAATATCTTTAATAGCTTTAATAGCTTTAATAGCTTTAATAGCTTTAATAGCTTTAATATCTTTAATAGCTTTAATAGCTTTAATAGCTTTAATAGCTTTAATAGCTTTAATAGCTTTAATATCTTTAATAGCTTTAATAGCTTTAATAGCTTTAATAGCTTTAATAGCTTTAATAGCTTTAATATCTTTAATAGCTTTAATAGCTTTAATAGCTTTAATAGCTTTAATAGCTTTAATAGCTTTAATGATTCTTATTTGATACAATACGTAGAAAGTTCTTGGCTTAACAATTTTTCGTTTTCAAAAATCTAAAAAAAGCAGCCTTGGTGGGATTCGAACCCACAACCCTCAGCTTAGAAGGCTGATACGCTAACCGTTGCGCCACAAGGCTTTACTTACTCCTTTAATAAACATTTATAAATAAATGGCACTTCTATATACAGATTAAAAATATCATACCTGAAAACATTATTCAAGCAATTCTAAAATAATTTTACTAAAATAAAACTTTCTTAGCTTTAAAGGGTTTAAATCTTATTTATGCAAGTCTAATTTAAAATATTTCCTAGTATATAAAGATAAGTAACCAGGGTTCTTTCTCGCTGAATAAAAGAAAATATAAAGCTTAAAGTTATATAAAACAACAATTGTAATTTAACTAAGACAATCTAAACTAAATTTCACTCAAATTTCACTTTTTCACAATTATAAAAATCAAACCCAATATAAAATAAAATTAAGCAATTCTCTTATTAGCTTCTAATGATAATTAATAAATGAGTCATAAAGATTAAATTAAGATTGCTAAGATGCATAATTATAATAAAGCAAATTATAAAAAATGATAATACTTGATTTATAAAGCAAAAAGAAAAATCGAAGTTTATAAAGAAATGCTAATTTTTATGTTTGCTTATTTTATTAATATCCATGAAGAAATGTGATTATCCTTATTGTGGATAAATATAATAATTAAAAAAATCAATTATATCTATAACTATAATATTAGATAACTAAACTAATTTAAAAAGCTTTCTTAACTTTCTAGACTTAAAAAAATCTTAGTCGATAATTATTATTCCTAAGTTAAAAAAATTTAATTTCTTAAACTTTAAAAAAATAATATCAATAAAAGTCCCCAACTACTTAGTAAAAATGAATAATAATTAGTAAATTTATAAGCAAGAAAGGTAAATTATAAGAACAAATAACTTATAAAGCTAATATACATTGCTAGTTATAAAGATTTAATATTATTCAAGGAGAGAATTAGAAATGTGGAGATATAAATAGA
Source organism: Loxodes magnus (assembly GCA_946699065.1). Classification (NCBI taxonomy): domain Eukaryota; phylum Ciliophora; class Karyorelictea; order Loxodida; family Loxodidae; genus Loxodes; species Loxodes magnus. Next base: position 57,625 of record CAMPDV010000039.1, read on the forward strand.
TCTAATAAAAGAGATATACAATAATATCTTCAATCTTTTATTTTCTACATTTTATAAATCATTTTAATTTAATTATACTAGTCTATTTATAAGCACTAACTTGCTTATTCTTTAATCTATCTTTAAGTGTTATTATTCTTCTGTTTTGTAGCTAATTAAATATTGTCTATTTTATTTAATATGAATGACACTATAATGATAATTGTAATAATTCCAAATTACCTTTATATAAATAAAGCAAACAATTAAATTTATATTACTTGATTTATTATTTGAAAAGTAACAGGAGCCAATTAAAAGTATAGCTAGAGTATTTATCTATTCTTCGATTTTTACTACCAAAATAAACAATTTTTCATCCTAAGTAAAAAGAATAAGAAATGTAGTGATATTTTAGTTATAAATCAAACATTAATGATACCTTAATAAAAGTATCTATTTAAAAAATTAATAGAAGGATATAAGTTGCTAATATAGAGTGTATATCTTTAATCTAATTATTGGAAATTATATATATATATATGATAATATTAAAGTAGAGAAGATTGATACATTCTAGATACTAAGTTTTTGTTTATATAATAACAAATATTTAAAAAAGAATTTCAATAAAGCTTTCAAAGTTCCGAAGTAAAAAAAGTAAAAAAGAAAGAAAATTAGATAGAATATTCATTTTAGATGGAATTTTTCGTAATTTAGTTTAACTTAATTTAGCCTAATTTACCAATTTAAAAATAATTGAGAATCTTTAATATTTAGAAAATTTTAATAGACTTGCTACTAAAGTTTACTAACTAGATATTTAAAATTCATATTATGTTTAAGATTTGAGTGTAAATTAAATAGCGACAATCATAAAGTTCAAAATGTTAGTTTTTAATAAGATAGGTATAATTTAAAAAAGCACTTAATGTTGAATAACTCTAAATAGCCTATTAAATATATTAGACTATCTATATGAAGATATTAACTTTTATTATATCATATCTTCGTCTCACAACTCTTAATGTATTCAAACAATTTGTTTATGATACAAGTTTTCAAAATTATTATAGTTTCAGTATATAAAATCGAGAAATCTAAACAATGCTAAAAGAAATAAAAATAGATAGCTAAAGTTATTGAATCATCGACATCATAACTCTTACTCAAATTGAGGAGGTAAAAATGGTTATAATTTATCTATTTAAAAACTTTTATTATGTTTAGCCTTTCAAATTACATTTCCAAAAATTTCATTTTTAAATCCTTTAATTTTTTTAATTATCGATATTAAATTTAAAACCAAAAGAAAATTAAAATAAACTTAGTATGAAGTGCTAATAGATATATCTAGAGAATCAATTAATTATTTAATTATTTTACAGTCAGCCTGTCTTAATCATAAGGATTTCTACTATTTATAAAATAAAATATTTATGTTAGACTTTAGAAGCTTAAATATTTAATTTCTTCAATTTTAATAAAATGGATTAAACTAAAGTTAAATGCATCATATTATTTCAAGGATTTATTGATATGATTCTTTTCTCTTTTATGCTTCTTGAAAGGATATTATGAAAATATAATGTTTACTTTTTGGTTCTTATTGTGCTAATTCTATTATATTTATTTTAGCTGTGAATGATATCTTGCTGTGATATAAAGTAATATTGTTTTTGTCCAATTATCATTTTTAAGTGCTATGTTTGCTTCTACTTATTTAATGTTCTTAGACAAATTTATTCAAAAAAAGATGATAATTTGAGAGATTGATTAATAGGCATTTTAGTATATTAAAGCTTGCTAACTATTTTTATTTTCTGCTTATTATTCTCATTTAAATAGAAACAATAAAGCGAGTTTTATGTCGAAGATGTTTACGTTCCGTTACCTTTAGAAGAAAATTGATAAGATTTTAACGACTAAAGAAATGAAAGAGAGGAGACATAGAAATAAAAAGCTATCGTAAGATGAACTTATAGTCTAGAAATAGAAGAAATCTGTTCTATTTGTAATGAAAATATGGAAAAAGGACAATTGATTTCCCTATTAAAATGTAACCATAACTTTCATTCTCCTTGCATAAATGAATGGTTTTCTAAGAGCATCGAATGTCCTATTTGTAGAAGAGAGCAAATAAATTCATCTGAGCTATTAGACATTCAGAAATGAAAACTTAACTTAGTTATTAAACATTAATTAGATATACTTAGATATAAATAAAAAGCTATTTCTAGTAACTAATAGAGCATTCTATCTATATTTAAGAAGATGAGCTTGTTAACTTGAAATATACCTTAAAGACATTAAAAAATAAATGTGGTATAGCAAATCTTAATTATACAAATCAAAATTTAAAGAATACTAAATATATTAAAACCGAATAATCTAAAATTAATTACGTTTTTCTTATCAACTTGAAATACTTTAAAATATATATAAGTATAGCTAATTACATCAGAGCTTAAAGTTAACAATAAATTAAAGTAAATTTGTGCATACTTAATAATGATAAATAGAAATTATTAACAAAAGAATAACTTTGCTCTTATCATTTAATAAGGTATATGGAATAAAAATGATTATGTAAAAGTAAAATTAGGAAATAAATAAAGGTATCAAATACCTTAAAAATAAAAATTATTAACTTAAATAGAAAATAATAAAAGAGAGTACTTACTAGATATTCTAGTTAAATCAAGTTAATCTTTTAGAATAACCACCCCACTTAAACAAGTAGCTTGATAAAATTTTATATATAGTAATGAAGGTAAAAATCAAATTTAATCAAATATTCTAACTTCAACAATGAAAAAATAATCTATTAAGAGAGGTAAAATTATTATCGCTTATGTAAGTTTTAAAGTTAGCAAAATTAAATTATATACTTAGTCTAACATCATTGGCATGATATATAATAATAAAATTAAGCAAAGCTTTATTTAAACATTCGTAAAGTTTGTTTGTAATAAAATTTGATTTTTTTAAAGATTGAAGAGAATAAAGAGAAATAGCTAAATTATTTTTTATTTCTACAGAAAGAAAAACATTTTATTTTATATCTGCAAACTTAATATTTCTATTCTAAAAAATAAAATTACAAGTAGACATTCCTCGAAATTTCCAAATATAAATTCTTTGTTCTGTCAAATGCTTAAATAGAATTTACCGATTATGTAGAATGAGCAATAAAGTTACTGTTATTTAAAATTCTTTTAAGATTCCATTTATTATCAATTATATCTTTGGAGTATTTATGAAATTAACTAAACTACTAAAAGATTTTCCTGTTTATAACCTTAAATATAATTAAAGCTTGCTCTAAGATTTAAATTTTGTAATATATATCCTATTTAAATAATTGTTCAAATTATCTAATACGAGTTTTCTAAGTTTAAATATAAAAAATGAAAAATAACTTTTTAAGTTTCTGATTTAATTTTATATATGAATAGTTACTAAATTCACTCCTTCTAAGTTAGTTTCAAAGTCTTTTTCATTTCTAGTGTACATTTAAAATAGCTAATTATCCCATAATTTTAAAGTCCGCATAATCCAAAGTTATTTTGACTTTTTTTCTTTTTTCTAGACAAAAGTTTGATGTTTATTTGCTTTTAATTACACTTGAGTTTTTAAAAAAAGCTAAAAGTATCACTTCACATTTTTTGAAATCCATGTCTCAGAAGATTAAAAAAATTTGGAAAAAATTATAGGGCAAATATTCTAAAATTTGCCTTATTTTCGTTTGATTAAATTTTACTATTTGATGGCAAGTTTTTAATTTAAATTACTTAAAGTAGATGAGTTTACCTTTTATTATATCCTTAGCTTGGAATAAACTTATTTAATCTTTAAGTAACTATTTCAAGTGAAGATAAAATTACTATGATATATTTATTGTGACTATTAGTCTTTAAGAATGCCTATATACTTTTAGATATTTAGTTTATCGCAATCTACTCGTTGAAATTTTAATTTTATACTCTTGCTATTTTCTTTAAAAATTGAACTTCAATTTAAATTCTACATTTTTTGAGTTTTTACCTTGTTATTTAAATCATTTGACATAAGCTTAGATACTTCCTTTTGATAACTTTGTGTTTAAGGTATAAAAATTCAGATAAAGTTGATTCAAAGATCTTTGAATATTTTTCATGGCATTTTTCAGAAGATTTTAATCTCTATTTACTTAGACTTATTTTTTATAAAATCTAGTCAAAGCTTAACTTCTCTTTTATGAAAGGAGTTAGGCATTAAATAGATAGAGAGACACTTTTATAAAATATTGCTTATTTATAGATTTTGGATTTAGTAATCAAACTCTTCCAAATAAATAATCCTATCTACATATATCTACTAGTAGATAAAATAGCTTATTCAGTTTATTTCTTTAGTACTATTTTCTTAAAGTTCCCTTGAATAGAATTTTGGAATTATTAAGCTTCTACTATTATTTTATTTATACCTTTATTAAGGAAATTAACTTATTCATAGCTATCTTAATAAAATAATTCATAGTAATATTCTTAAATAGGTTGGTTATATGAATATAAAAGCTTAGATCTTGAGAGTTAAAATAATGATAAAATTTAGTTTGTATTAATAGAATAAAATCCAGACTTTACTTAGTATTTATTCATTTTCCATGAATTTTTGTGGATGAATTCTAAGATAAATGAACCTTAAATTTGTTTCCAAGATTTCTATAAAGTTTTTTATTTATAATAATTAAATGTTCTATTAATTTTTCTTTGCATAAAGCATAATAAATATCCTAAATAAATGATAATGAAGTATAAAATTATATTTCAAATTGAGAATATAATGAATTAGTAGTTAAGCGATTATCTTTTATGCTCTTATTCTTCCATTTAGCATAAATAATTGTTTATGTTATCAGATTTTCATTTAATTCTATGATCATCTTTTTATTTTTATGAATATAATTTATTTGGCTATTTATTAAGAGCTTTTAATGAAATATCAAACAATTCATATAAATCAATTTTTGATAAGCTAAAATTTTAATATAAAAGATATAAGTGTCTTAGTGATAGAAGGATATTAGTTATTTATTGGTTTATTTTGTCTTATTAGTTATCAAGGAAAAAGTTTTAAATTAATTTCTCAAAATTAAACTATATATAAGGAATTTGCTTTAAGCAAATTTATAAATGTCTGGTATGAATCAGGGGACTTAATCGTAACAAAACAGAGTTTATTTGGAGGCTGAATTATAATAGATTAAAAAATCTAAACGATTCCTTCTCTGTGTATTTATTTCAGCTGCATTTATACTTTTCATCTCTTAGGTCGTAAGTTTTAAAATTAGGTTATGATCTCTGAAGATTATGTTGAGTATAATAGCGAAAGAAGATTCGTAAGCTTATTTCTCATACCTGGTAGTGTGTTATCGCCAACTTTATCTTTTTTGTAAGCTTTTATTTAGAATTTTAAAAGTTTATTTCAATTCTAAACTAAAATTAATCCTAGTGATTATCTTATCGCTTGCAGTTGTTATACTAATATTAGCAGTCGTAAGTTTATTATATAGTCTGGAGTTTAAAGCTTTTATGCGTATTTTGGACTTGGAACAATTCTTGGATATGTCTTATTCTTGATGGTAGCGCGTCTTTTTTATTCATAATTGAAGGATTAGGAATTGACGGATTAGGAAGAAAAAGGAAATAGAATTGTAGCTTTATACTATATCATTGTATTTTCTGGCATATTTAATGGCTCGGTTCTAGTCTGGCAAATCAAGTCTAAAGATAGTGTAGAAGAATTTTTAGAAGTACTAGGCTATGTCATCTTTCCTCCCTACCTTATACTTATCTCTCTATTTTTTTTCTTTCTTTATAAAGTATTAGATAAAGAATTTAAAAATAACTTTACTGAGGATAAAGTTTAGGATCCAAAAAATCTTAATAATGATTTAGTCACACTTATCTTATTACATGCTGGTATTTAAAATTCTAAGATAATCACATATAACAAAAAATATTGCTTATCAGTTACTTTTATATTTATATTCTCAGCAATTCTAACTGCTGAAATATGAATATTTATAAGAGCCATTTAATTATTAAGAAATAGAGAGCTTGATGATAAAAATTCAGATTTAGCTTTTTACTTAGTATACATGATTATAATCCCCTTTTTTACATTAGGAGGTATTATTTTCACTATCACTAAAGTAAAAATTAACGAAAAATTCTTCTTTGGAACTTTATTAATATCTTGGTTACCTTTGTTTGGGTTGATATCACTTGGAAATTACATTGAAGATGAGAATTTAGTTCTCTCAGTTATAATAAAAGTAGGACCTTCTGTGAGTATCTTTTACTGAATATCATTGAACTATGTTTATCTGATAAGCTAAATTTTCTTCTACATTATCATGACTCTTACCTACATTGGATTTCTCTTTCCTATACTTTTCATGTGGCCTTTAGCAGAATTGGAAGCAATCGAATGAAAAAACTTTTTAATTTCTTTAGGAATTCTAATAGCTACAATTAGTCTTATCATACTGATATTCATGATAGTGACTGTTAGATACTGATATGTAAACAAAATAAGAAAAAATAATGAACTCTAAGATTTAAAGTACTTTGATAGTTTTAACTTTAACATGTGGATAGTAATTATTATTTTTATAGCTAGTTCTTTGCTATTAATGGAAATCTTTTATTCTAATCCCTAACATAACAAAACTGATGGCTTCACACTTGGATGCGTTATTTTACTTGGAACTTCTTTTATTTTCAGTTTCTTTGTTAATAAAATATAATTATTTGGAGAAGAAGTAAAAGTAAATTAAATGGGAATTTACTTGAATAGAATATAAAAGTGGACAATTATTATAATGGTAATTCTAATTCCTATAATTATGATAATTTTAGCCGCAACCTTAAAGAATGAAATGTCAACTGTATGTTGCTCTGTCATAGCAACAGGATATTTTCTGATGGGTTTGACTTTTGTTTTCTAGCTAGAAATTAAATATACTCTTAAAAATCATGGAAGTAATGTATGTGCATGATGCACTGGAATTTCCTGAATTCTTCTTGTAATTCCTTTTATAGTGATAGTTCCTTTTATATTTTAGTAAAATAATTATGAGTAATAAAGCTTTTACGAATTCGAACACTTTTAAAAGTTGCAGCAGAATGGTGATTTTGTAAATAAGATGAACTCTTAAAGCATAAGTAGTAACAATGTAACGACAGTTTAGAATAATTTGAAATTTTGACAGCATGAAGATATGGCGAGATCTATTTTGGTATCAACTGGTATAATTTGTTTAATTATCTTGGGTGCAATTAGTTTCAGTACTTCTTTTATAAACGCTTCTCTTAAAAAATATGAAAGAGAAAAATAATCTTAATATGTAGCAAAGAATTTGACAAAAAAATTAAAAAAAGAAAAAGAAATTGAATGCTAATTAAAAATTAGTAAGCTTTTATTTAATGAATATTGATTTTTGATAGAAAAATAAAATGAGAAATAAAAGGAAAATAAGGTTATCAATTTAGAAGATTTCTTAAAAAAAGAAAAAATATTTACATGCTAATGGAAGTAGCTTGAAAAAACTGATCATCCTCATAATACTTAGAAAGAAATTGTAACAAGAAAAGAATTTGATAAAGCTCAAGAAAAAAGAAAAAAAATAGAAAGAAAAGAACTCTTGATTTCTGCAGAAAAGAATTAAAAAACTTGCTTAGACAAAATACTTTCTTGCTTAGAATAGTATGAAAAAGATTAAGAAAACTAGATTAAGTAATCTGAGGCAGTTAAAAAAATGGAAATCGGACAAGAATAATCACCCGTGCCTTCAAATCCATCATAAGATATAATTGATTCAAAAACTTATTAAAAAGATATAACAGGTGAGTATTATAATCTTAATTATTAAAAATAATTTAAAGAACTTACTGAAGAAACAAATTAATAAATCTAAAAGTAAGTTAATAATATAGTTCTGAAGAGGCCCAGTAGATTTTTAAAGAGAACGACAAAATTGAGACATGATTAAAACAAATTTTCAATAAGTTCACAAATAAACCTGGAGAAAAATACTTAAACTTTGAAGGTTATCAATCATTTATACAACTGGTAAGTCTTAATACAGAGTGGATTTTCAAAATAATTGTCTTAACGTTAAATAGACAGTTTATATCATAAATTAAAAATTTAAAACAATTAAAAATTTGGAAGATAAAATTAGGAAATAGATTAAAATGTTTTTATTACATTTCTTCTGAAGAATCTCACAATGACTTATAATAATAAATAAAAGAAAGAAAATTAAGATGCCTAAATGAATAATATAATTAAAGAAATAATATATCCTAATCTTATAAATAACATTTATGATAAAACTGATTAAAAAATAGATTAGTAATCTTTTATTAAATTGAATACTGAAGAAGTCAAAGATGAGAATTCAATTAGTAGTACAATAGTGAATGAAAAAAAATCAAGTTGCATTAAGTGATTAATAAATTATATTAAAGAATACTAATATAGTGATGATGATAAAGGTGATAATAAAAATAAGGAAAATTAATATACGTCCTAGATAATTGAGGAATCAGAATAAGATGAAATAATTAAATTTATTTCAGATACAATTTAAAAGTAAGTCGAAGAATTTAAATAAAAATAGAACATAAAAAAGTTAATAGATATAAATTTTAGTAACTTTGTAGGTATTATGTCTTTGGTAATTTTTAATATAGATCTATAATTTTTATGGAATGGCTTCTATAGCTTTGATCAAAAAAATTGGATGGGATTAGAAATGAAGCGAAGAAATTGCTTAATTTATACTTGTTGAGTATGATTAGTATTTCATATTAGAATTTTGAATTTATTTTAGTTTCAGTATTATTTATTTGCTTATAGTTTTGCCTGCAGTAAAGAAAGCTAAATATTGAAATTTAGGATATGTAAGTTTTAATGCAGAAAAGAGATTAATAAGCGTGATATCGCAGTTAAGAATTCTGACACACAAAAGGACTATCTATATTAGGAGACATTTTATTTTTGAATATAATGAAATCAAACTTAAACGTATTTGCGTGCAACTGATAATGAGGAAAGGAATGACAACTTATTTATTATGAGGATATGGAATGCTGAAAAGGTGATCATTTATTATATATTGCATTTGGTTCTTTAAGCATTATTCTCTATTATCCTATCGCAAGTTTTATGCATCCAAATTTACAGTTTGTCGATTCAAATTTAGATATAAAATATGAACCTACATATTTAATCATGCTGAGCTAAGGAAAATTACTAATAGCAGCACTTACAGTTTTTTTTCCTAATTTGAATTTTAGGTTAAGTTGTGCAGCTTTAGTTAATGCCTTCTTTACAATATATGTTATAATCAAAAAGCCATGCATTAAGAAAACTCTCAATATGTGAATTACAGCTGGATTTTCATTATCTACTTTTACTAATATTTGTGCTCTTATCCGCATCAATATTGGTGAATAAGCTAATGGACTCTATTATGTTGTAATGGCATTAGTTATAGCTACTCTAGTTATTCTTTCGTTTTATTAGAAATACAAATATGGGTATCTTAAAATCCATTGTAAACTTGATTTCTTAAAAGCTGTATTAAAAGGAAAATATAAATAATATTGCGAAATGGAAAATAATAAAATTTAAGAAACAAAGCCTCAAGAAAAAAAATCGACAAGATATGAAATCGAGTAATAAAAGAAGACAGCTTCTAGTTATGGAAGTGAAGTTCGAGCTTGAAACTTACTTTGAAATATTTCAAACTAAAATTATTAAAATTTCATTTTATAAAGATATTTTAATTTCTGTTATTTATTAAAAGGATCAATCTAAAATAAGTTTAATTTAATCAGACTAATATTTTATCATCATATTCAGTTGCAATAATCTAAACTTAATTTTTTTAATTTAATTTATGACTCCAAAATCATTAAATTTTTTTCTAGCACGAAGCTTTATTAAAAAATTGTACCTTACTTAAATAAATAAAATTGTTTAAATAATAAAGCATCTTATAATACTCAACTGTATCAACTATTTTTCTCAATTTCTTTATTACTTTTTCTAGATTTAAATAATTATCTTACATATTCTCTATACTTCAAGTGAGTAACTAGATTTTATATTACATAAGTTATTACTTTTTTACTTTCCTTATATTTAAAATTTGTTGATGAAGTTTGTCGCTAGTAAAACGGTCACCTAAACTACATTCATCTAATAATGAATACTTTAATAAATATAGTTCTAAAAGCTATAAGAGTAGATGCATATTTCCAATGTGATTTAGTTAAATTGCTCAATAAGTTTGATTCTCTTTACTTCTTCATTTTCCTTTTGCTACTTTCTAGGTTTCAAATTCTTTTTGGACCAAACATTTAAAAGTATAGTATTCTTTAAATTACGTTAAAGTAAACACTAATACAAAAAGGAGACAACAAAGCAAGAAGCTGTGCTTAGTAGATAACTCCATGTATAAAACCACCTGCTTATAGTTTAGACTTATCATTAAAAAAGGATAGAACTATTGAAATAAGTCAGTAGAATTAACTTGTTAAGTCGGATCGAAATAGATACCTAGAATATTAAGTGTCAATTAAGATATTAATAAAGAGACTTCATTATAATAAGTTAGAGCTTAATAATCTCATTACTAAAAAGGATAAGTTAAATAATAGATTGATAAAGTATTTAGATGAAGAAAATCAAAAAGTACATATTATAGATTCTAAAGGTTTAAAGTATATCTCAGTTAAAACTTTGCTAATTAAAAGTAGAATAAAGAATATTATTATTACTTACTACTAGGCAACCAAAGGAAGAATAAATAGAAAAATTTCATAGCTGTGATGTTAATTGGAGTTTACTATGTGGAAAAGAAACGATTCATATACTTTTTTAATAATAAAAGATAAAGGTATTATAGAAAGTCTAATAGACAATAATTAAGAAATAAAAATAAGCATTTATCTATAAGTATTAACTTGTAAAAAGCCTGATATTAAGGATTTTCATTACTACTATCAAAAAGAAATTAATCTAGTTAGGATTTTAGATGATTTATTGATAAATAAGTTTAGAAATAACTTATTTTTTTAAATAAGGAGAAAGTAAACCATTTGAGATAACTTAAGTAATATAAAGCTTAAAGCTAATTGAATAAATTTTCTTCAACGAAATACTTTAATTATGATAATTTACATTTTATAAAAATATCTAAGCAGCTAAAATTAAAGTTATTAGATATGAAGCAATCAATTTAACTATTATTTTAGATTTTGAAAAATAGACTTTTAGATTTATATTTTAAAAGGAAAAGTTTAAAATAATTGAAAGATAATTTAAGATATAGCATTTATTCAAATCTATATAAAAGAGTTTTGCTAAAATATATAGACTTTTTTAACTTTGGTAGAAGGAAACAAAAAGGAACATAATTTTAAATTTTTAAGTGATTGGAATTTACTTATCATCTAAATAAGTATATTCTTTAATATCTTATTAATCAATCTTCCTATAGACACTAGTATCCAACCTTTGCTAAATACAGTTTTTAATTTCTAATATATCTTAAACATTTTTAGGTTATTTATTTATGAGATAGAAATAAATAATGCTCCCGTTGAAAAGCTTGCAGATTGAATACAACTAGTCTTTCATATACTAGCTTTAGAATTTAAAGCTATGATACTAATAGTAGTTAATACTTATAAAATAAATGAGATTTGCTTTGCTATTTCATAAATATTAAATATTTTAACCTCTACGCACAAGCTTAGTCTAATATAGAATCTAGGCTTAATATCTTTCAATATGATATTAGTAAAAATAAATCTTTCTACTAATACTTTTCTTTATTTCATATCACTAACATCTATACCGTCCCTGTTAGTTGTTCTAATTCAGTAAATTAAAAAAATTATTTGATAGCTTTGATCTTATTAAAGCTACTTTTACTAAAACAGAAAAGGGAAAATAATTTGAAAGTTTGATAAGCTAGAAGAGTTAAATTACGTTGCTATTACTTAAATTATGTATTTAACAAACTAATGTGAATAAATAAGAATATATAAAAGCCCTCAGTTTTGAACTACGTTTTAGAGTGGAATAGCAATCCTCTGATTTGTTCTACATAACGGACATTATGGCTATATTAAAAGCCATATACTTGAGCAAGAGAAATGGAATTAATGATAGCAATTGAGTATAGAAATTAATTATCCCCTTCTCATAATTTCTTTACAAATAGGACAATTTTCTTCAACTTCTATATTTTCAGTTCTGTTTATCCTTTCCACTTCTTCTTCAGATAATCCTATACGAGTAAAATCATCTTCCATTTCAAGGTTTTGGAGAAAAGGAATATAAAGTTAAAATAAGTCTTGCTATATTTACTCTTATCTCCTAAATTTCACATAAATAGCTCAGAAAAACAAAAATGCTAAGCACTAGCAAATAATAAAAAAGATTACTCACTCTCTCAAATTAGATAACTAACTACTATCTTTTAATTGAATGAATAAGGTTACTAAATAAAAGAGATACCAAATCTTATAGCTATTTATTATTACTATTTCTCAAATTTCATAAATCACTTCTTTCAGTTTAACAACCAAATAAAAAGAGCAAAGATAAAGCAAGAGTAAAATCCATACTTACCAATCAATTTAATCATTAGCATTATATAATGAAAAATAAAAAATAGCAGGATCTACTAGTCATTGCCAGGCTATAAATGCTTTCATCTTATTATATTAGTTGAATTAAAGGATTCTAAAATAAAATATTAAGGATAGATTTCTATCTTATAATAGAAATTAAATCCTTTATAATTATACATCATTTTTGTAGGCATTAGGATATTTTACTTTATGCTTACTATTTTAAGAAGAAGATCTTTTCTCTTTTGCTTTCTAAGAAAGGAAGAATCCCTATATTTGTTCTCTCTTTAGTAGTTGCTTAAAGCTTCTAAAATATTTGATGTAATTTATCTAAATACTTTTGATGTTAATTATCATTTAATAAAACTAAGACAAATAACTTTAGGAGCTTCTCAAAGATAAAGCATCTTTCAGAATAACTAAGCTTCTTACTAAGGAAATAAAAGGGGATTACAATAATTTTTAGATCGATAAGCACAAATAAATCTATAGAAAACACTTGGTAGCTTTGATTACTAGCTTCATTCATATTTTAGCGCTTTAGTTACTAAGAAACTTAGACTTTCTAAATTTAACTTAATTTTGTTCATAAGCTTCTAGAATAAACTTCAGATCTTAAACTAAATCTTAGTTCAAGTTACATTCCTTATTACTATATAAATACTCTTTTAATCTAATAAACAAAATAATAAAAGCAAAGAGAAACACAAACTAAGCATAAGTATAACTATAGCAAATAAAGAACTTCTATTATAAAGCTTAGCTTTACTAAGATAAGAAACTTAATAAAAGATTAAAAATTACTATTTACCTAGGAAAGTTAGCTTTCTAGTTATATATAATACCTTATATATTTTTATTGTTAGTATAAGGATATTAATTAATATACTTAATCAAGAAAAAGAAAATAATTGTGCTTGTTACTAGAAGATGGGATTCTTTTCAATTGTATTTAAATTAGATATAATTGTATAGCTCTGTTAGTTAATTAAGATAAAACATTTGTAAAAATATAATAAACTTAGTTGATGTTATTTCAGCTAATTAAATGGATACTCTACAAATAATTAATTTTAAATACTTTTAGCTTAATAAAAATATCTAAAATTTGATAAGCTTTCCATCACTTTTAATAGTTGAACTAGGTAAAAAACTAGAAAAAATTGATTGCTTATTCTTTATTTGATTTTAAGGTAGTTAAATATTAAAAAAAAGGGAAAAATAATTAAAAGGGAAAAGCATTTCTTTTATTTAGAGGATGATAAAAATGCCTTTATTGTAAAAAAGAGAAAATTTAAATTAAATTTATTTAGACTTAATTATCTTATTTAAATAATAGCAAAAGTATTCATGATAAACATTGCTATTTTAATAATAATAATAATATACTAAATTAAAGTGTTCGTATCTATTTTAAACCCCTTCAATACATACCTCCAGAGTTCGTTCCTTGAGGTTTAAAATAAAAGTTTGGGACCCCCAGTTTTTTTGGAGTTCTGGCACTCCCTTGAAAAAGCCTCCTTCTAAATATTCTTCCATCCTTGTCTACATAAATTCTTGAAAGTTCTCTCCAAATCTCTTCACTGTTTCTTCTCTGTTTATCCAAATATATTTGCATCTCTTGTATGTGTGGAATGATTTGCACAGGTAGCAAGCTTGACAATTCTTCTGGGAGGAGTTATCTCTAATTGTATTCTAGTTCCATTTTATTTTCAGCTAAGATTTAAGTTAAATTCTTTTTTCTCCCAAAAGTTTCACTTCGATTTCCTGTTTCATTAATCTTTCTTCATTGTTTTAACTTTTCTTAGTAATTTTTAGTTTTCTTTCTTTAATATTTAAACTTCTTCTTATAGGTTACGGATAGATTTCATAAGTTATTCTATTATTAGCTATTCATCATTTTTCTATTTCTACATTATTTTTTAATTACCACTTTTCATGTAGTTGCTTATCGTGGCTATGGGAGTAAAAAGTCTCGCTTGATTTAGTCAGCTTCTGTTGATTTAATTTCTTATTCAATTTAAGATTATTTTTCTAAATTTGAAAGCCTAAGAAAATTATTATGTTATTACGTGGTAAGAGAAGAATTAGAAGTCTCTGATTTTTTTTCCTTTTTCTATGGAGCTGGAAAAAAACCCTTCTTGAGACCTTCTGCCCTGAAAATTAAGATTAAACAATTATTGAAAAGCTACTTAAGATTAGCAACTTAACTAAAAGTTTAAAATAACTATTTGTTAATTATTTAATCCCTCAGTTACTTTTTCTAAAGAAAAGCTTATAATCTTAAATCATCAGAAATAGAAGAAAAGTTAGCTTCTCAAATAAGAGCATCTCAATTGATACTCAGTACAATAAACTCATAAAAATCTTACTTTTATGTTAACTGAGAGAACTAATTCTCATTCTCATTTTAAATTTCTAGCCACTACAATCCAATATCTGAAGATTTATATTTATTTGGCCAATCTTTTAAAATAGTGATAATATTAAAGATTTATTAAGATTCTATTTTATTAATAATTGAAAGCTATTGAATTTTCTCTATTATCTAAATCATGTAAGTATTATAATAAATTCAGTATTATTAATATAAATTTGAAGATAGAAAATAATAAAAGTTAGACTTAACCTTATAGTCCATTATGTGTAATTATATTAGTAAATTAAGAGTTTTTAAGGATAATTAAATTAAAAGCTTTTAGAATCAAACTTATTCCTTTCGATGTTTGATTTAAATAAATCTCGAAATGATAGTTAGACTCATCCTATGCTAATTTTTATATTTACTAAGCTTAGCATTTAACCTTTATGAAGATAACTAATTATAGTATTTTTTACGTTGCTTGATTTGCTAAGAAATTTTTTTATATACCATTTCATTAGATAGCTAGCAACAATTTGATTTAGAGTTATTAAATGTTTATAATGATTTATTTTAATTTAACTTGGATAATTTAAATCAAATATCTTTTTCTTAAGTGAATCCTTTAAATAAAATGCTAATGAATAATTTATCTTATTCCTTCTTTTTTATGTCCTATCTCTAAACTTGTGTGCTGTATAAATTTAAGAAATAATAAATTTAATAATTATTTATAAAAATCTTTCATTTTAACTGATAAAAGGCATTTAACCATTTCCTAGTTTATGATAAATCATTAATATTTATTTTCAGATTGAAGTGCTTAAGGAGGACCTTATATTATTTTTGTAAGCTTTTACTATTTATCAGACTAAGTGCTAAATTAAGTTTTTGGTGAAATGCTTTTCCCCAATTTTTTTATTCTATTTACGATTGAATTTCCTTTTTTTCTTTTAGCTAATAACTAGTTCCGCTTTGTATTGATTTCATATGCTAAGTAAACTGATTTATCCAAAATCTTAAGACATCAATGTGTTTGCTAGTAAAAATTATAATTAACTTATTCAAAATGTCTTTAGAGAAGTATAGCTTCTAAATTATTATTCCCTAGTTATTATCTATTCCCATTTAGCTTAAGAACTAATAAGGCTATTTGGATAAGTTTATTATTATAGTACTAATGAATATACTTTGGTAGTTTTTCCTTTTTTAAAGGAAAAATTTAGTTATATTTTGTTTGGAATCATATGGTTTAGTAATAATAGCTGAATCATTTGAGGCCTGTTATTACTAAGACTTTAGAATTATTTTCTAGCTTCAAGTATTATTTAAAATATCCAAGAAAGCTAGGTAATTCTGAACCCAATCTTCTTTGTTTATTGATAAATGGTAGCTAAGTTCATGGATCTTCAATTATAGGTTTCTTATTTTATTTAAAACTAACTAAGTCAGAAATTCCTATTTTAGTGTTGAACCAAACGAAAGAAGTTATTTCTATATCTTTAGGATAAAAAGTCACAATAGCTTCCATAAAAAATAAACTGAAAGCATCATTCTATTTTAATTAGATTTCCATTGATAATAATAATTAAAAATAGATCCTCCAAATCATCTCTTTAATATACACTACTAGAACTTAACCTAAGAAGATTGTTTAATTATAATTAACCTATAAACTAAAATTAAGGCAATTAAATATTTTAAAACTAGAATAATTTGACTTAATTCTATACAAATAAAGCTATTTAAGCTTATTAATAAGCAATAAGTATCAGAGATGATCCTATAGAAATAAATAGCTACTTTATAAAGTATTTTACTAGTATTTGAAGGAAAATGCCTTAGTCAAAACTATAGAAGATATTTATTTTACATTATTATAAAGTAGAAAAATAAGAGTTAGTAATAGCATTTCTTTAAGTATAATATTTAGGTTTTTCCTTTTATTTTCTAAAGTTAGAAGAAGGAATACCTTGATTTATTCTATCTTACACTTTTAACTAAGATGGAAATCAAAGTTTTTATAAATATGAAGATTAATTCCTTGCTTGCATTTAAAAAGTAGACTTTAAATTTGATTTTGAGATATAAAAAGGAATTAAATATAGGTAATAGAATTGAAATAATATACAAATCACTTCGCAAATTCTATGTCATCGTCATAAAAGCTATAAAATGTTAGAACCATAGCGCCGAAACCCATAGCTGCAAATACGAAGCTTAGAAAATAGATTATCATTCTGAGTAAGACATGAAATCTTTTATCCATCTTATAAAATATGTAGGCTGAATTACTATCTTACTTGGAATTATTATACTAAGGAATACTCCAAAAATTCCTACACAAATGTTCCATATATAAAGTTAGTTCTAAGACACTAAAGCTAAAACTAATGTCAGCAAGTCTATAAAAATAGTCATGGCACAGAATCTAAATAAGAGGCTTACAATAAATTATTTGGCTTTTTAATGTGAAACAAACTAAACAAAAGTTTTCTACAAGGAATGACATTCATTGCTACTATCATTCCTGTACTTATCAGAAACAAAATTCTTGCTATAAACATCATCACATCGGTTTTCCAACCTTGAGGCTTATCTCTGTTTATAAAGAGATCTTTCATTTCATTCTTTAAGCTTAAGAATCCTACAACTCCTATAATACCGTATGTAATAGTAAGCAAAATAGTTGTTCTTTTAGTAACTATTTGCATTTTCCGAAAAGAGTTGTGGTAAAGTTTTTCTTGTATGGGAAAGATATTAAAGTGGCAGACAAATCCATAAATGAACATTGATAAAGTTCCAAAAATGTTGATGTCTATCTTAAAGTAAACGTCAATATCCTTTCAATTTACACCACTGTGCTACATCGAGACTGGAGATTATAATATAAGAGTTAGGATTGACCAGCCAAGAGCTATAAGACCAATTATCGAAATTTTTTAAAACCGCACAACGTTTTTTAAAAAGGTTAACGGATAGGCAATAGCGCTACCTATTAAAATGCAGTACATTTCCTTATGAGAGACATCTCAATGTCCTACAAATTCTATGGTTTTATCTATAAAATTTCCAATGGAAATGACAAACCCTGTAACACTTCCAATATTAAAGCAGATGATTATAAATATCATTAGCGTTTTGAGATTCTTACTTGCCATCTTCTTAATAATTTTTGGATAAGAGAATATTCTATAGAAGTCTTACGCCTCTACCAATGCATGCATCATAATCTGCTTAAAAGAATCCCATTAAAATTAAAATGACAAGACCTAAAAGGAATCCAGTGTACGAAAACGCCTTAGGCATTGAGAGAATGACAACTCCCATAGCAGTTGCTGAAAGCGAAAAAATAGAACCCCTAACAGATCCTTCTTCCATAGGACTAAATATCTTCTAAAAAAAGCTAGTTGTTGATTCTTAAGTTAAAATAGAATGCAAAGGCTTATTCAAAGTGATAGATTTTTATTTTCTAAATATAAATCAAGAGGGATCAATATTTGGCTAATCAGGCTATTGCAGCTCATAGGTTTATTTCGTTGTAGTATTGCTAGCTAATAAATTGTCTTAAGAAACAGACTAAGTTGATAAAAGCTTATTTTTAGGATTCATTAATTAAATATATAATACACTAGAAGCTTTAATAACTTTCAAGCTAATACTAGGAGATCTTCATAAGCATTTGATTAAAAAGCTTAATAAAGAGGAATTAAATATTAAATTAAGGGTTGTTAATACCCTATATTAGAGGAATAAGATTTGTCTAGTTAATAGGTAGTCTCCTCATTCAGCTTTGGTATATTATATACTTTTAAAATTTTTATTTAATGTACTTGCTGAGGTTAAATAGATAATTGTATGGTTTAGAGGATTTAAGGGAGAATGAGAGAAGTTTTGTTATTTTAAATAAAGCTTAGAAAGGGTATAAAAGATCTAAGGCTTTAGATTAAAGTTGGTGCTAGTTGTCTTTATAGAGAATTAAACTCCAAAGATATAAATAAAAGCTGATTCCTAATCTATCATAAACTTACGCTTAAAATAATAAGTTAGTTAAGCAATGCTTTTATAATTATAGAGCTTAAGTGTATTAAGCAGAATACATTAGCAAGCATACTTATCTTTATAATATCTAAATAAATAAAAGAAGATTTAATTTAAAAGGGTGATTATAGCAAACTCATATCTATATTCATATAACTGCAAGTATTAGCTATTATAATAAAACTAAGTAAATTATAACTATTATAACTCTTATAACTCTTAGTCTCTTAATGCTATTATTGATATCTTTAATTAGATAAATAATTTATGCAGATAAAAAGCAGGGAATGAGAAATTAAAAGGTACTAATAAGGTATTCTTATTAAATAGTAGCTAGAGTTCTAATTAATCTTTTAAGAAGGTAGATTAATAGCTCATTTCATAAATGATATAGATATTTTCGCAATTATTACCATATAAAAGAAAAGCTTCCTTCAACTTAATGCTAATTCTAAATATTTTAAATAGCAAGCTAAAGCCATTATTTAAAAGTGACTGCAATCTAAATTATACTTGATATATTACAAATAAACATTTGAATAAGTAGATAATCGGAGCATTAAAGACTACGGATAATATTGACGAATAAGTTAGATTGGAAATTAATATCCTCTAAATATTAAAACCTATCAAATAGTTAAAAATCTATTAGTTCATTATGTGATTTATCATTTATTATAAATAGCTGTGGAGACTATAAACTTAGTAATTATGGAATAGAAAATAAAAATGGCAAGTATAAGAGTATTAGTAGGTAATAATAGAATAATTAAGTTATTATTAGAAGACATTTACAAGGATTTAAGATGATATCGCATAACTAAGATATATAAACATACTTTTGAAGTACCTTGATTCATATTGATATATAGATATCAATTAAACAATTATGACAATATAAAAATAATAATTTCACATATCAATATTTTTGAAATGATATAGGATAGATAAATTAAAAAGAAGCAAGTATTGAATAGATTTAAATGATTATAATAACAGAATAACTAAATGCTAATTTAATGATCTTTGGATAAAATAGGTTAAGTTCAAAGTTGTAATAAATAAGCAAATTATATAAATGGGCTTGCATAAGAAAAATTAATATTTTATAATATCTAAATTCAAAACTAAGAATTAGCATTAAGCAAAAAGATAAAAATATGGGAAGATACATTAAAGAATTTGCTTCATTAAAATATAAAATTTAGATATTAAATGCTAGCTAAAGACACTTTAGGTTCTATTTAAAAATGATCTTTCTAATAATCTATTTTCATAAGTATTGGAATATAAAAAATTGAACTTCAAAATAGTTTAAAATTTATCTTACAAGCATGAGTTTGACGTTGCTATACTAAAGCACTTAAAAATTTGGATTGACGAATTGAAAAATTGTAAATAAAAGTTATAAAAGCAGTTGTAAATGGCTTTTTATCTGTAAATCAGTTAAAAATAGAAGTCTAGAATTAAATCATAATGCTAGTAGAAGATAAATAGTTTAGTTAGCTAAACAAAGATTCAGTGCTATATTTATTTATAATCATAATAAGAGGTTAATTATAATGATAGAATGCAAAGAAATTTGTTATCACATTTATAATTTTTGTTTAATATCATAGTTCTGATTTTATCATAAGTTATATTAAAAAAAACAAATATCCAAGACTTTAAGATATGATGTATAATCTAAAGGAGAAGTCTAGGTAATATGAATATCAAGTAAAAGTTCAAAGACCAAAAAAATTAGACTCCTTCATCTAAATTTAAAAATAGATTGAGATTGCTTTTAAGTTTATCAACTAACTAGATTAAATAAAACTTTCGAGTTATTACATGAATTAACTAGTCTAGTTAAGAAATTATATAAGCTACAAAGTATAACTTAAATTGATATAACTAGAACGAATTCTTGTTTTACACTCAATATTTTAAAAGACTAAAAAGCTAATAAGCTTAGCTAAATGTTTTGATATAGCTTTTAATTTAATTTTTAAATACCTTTATTTTCATAGCTATATGAAATTATAATGTCTTACACATCGAATGTCTATGAAGCTAGTAAATTAGCTTTAGGTAATAAATTATCGATGCTATTTTTATTTATTTTAATAAGCCTATGTAGCACTTCTAATGATATTAGATAGCTTAAATATCAGAAAGTTAATAGAAGCTTTTTGAATGGTTAAATATCCTGAAGCTTCTCAGGATATTTAACCATCTATTTAATTTGAATCAAGCTAACATACTTATTCCTCCCTTAAATATCCACTTCCAAAGCATCTTATAATATTTTCTTCCTTATTTTCAATTTAATCAGTTAGCCACCAATATATAAAAAAAGGCAAATTTAAAAACTGAAGACATCTGAATTAAAAAAGGTAAAAAGTAAAGGGTAAAGGGTAAAGGGTAAAAGGAAATAATAAAGGCTTGATATATTTCTTAATTAAACTTAGTAATAAAGAAATTAAAATGAAGTTGCAAATCAAAAAGAATTTTACGAACCTTAATGTCAACAAAGCACCTTTATTCTATATAATTCTAGAAAACTTAATTCTATTGGGTTTGTACTTACATGTGCCTTAGATGTAAAGAATAGATCAGGTTTAAACCATCGTCTATTTTTCGATTGTTAGTTTCGCTACGCTTCTTTATTTATATGTCTCGTGCAAAGATCCTGGCTTTCTTAAGCCTAAACCTTTATTGGTAGAGGAAGAATAAAATAAAGAATAAAAGCAGATTCAAAAACCTAAGGAAGTAGGAGTTAAAAGCCAAACACCTTCAAGGTAAACTACACATTTGTATGCGGATGAAAATGAGAAATAATGGGGAGTGGTAGGAGCTTTTAGCTAAAGAATTAGCAAAATAGAAAAGAAAAAAGCTTCGTTAAGAGGAGAAGATGAGGAAGCTTTGAGAGCTAAGTTTCAAAGGTAAATAATGTACATGCAAAATTCGTTTCATATAGGCTATTAGGAAGAAGATTCTTCACTTGAGAAATCTCAATCTCTGTTTAATAATTGAAAGAACGAAAGTACTTAGCTTGACTTGCATTAATCAAGTTAAGAGTATGAAAAATAATATTTTAAAACTGATAACAATAACATTAGCTATTTGCATTCTAGTGAATTTTAAGAAGAAATAGAACCTGAGAACTAACTAGCCTCGTAAAGTTAATTCAGGTAAAAGGAAGATTTTAATGGAGGAAATAATGCATAAAGTAAAAACTCTTAAAGACTTTCTTAGTCAGTTAGTTCTGAAAGCGAATGGCTGGATTCTCCAAAGTCCTTAAAAAACGCCCAGCATTAGAACAGCCCTTTATAACGGTGAAACAAAAAGAAAAAGCAATTTATAAGAAAGAAAAGCTAAAATAATGATGAAACTTAGGTAACTTCAGAAAGAATTAACGAAAATCAGGCTTATTTACGGAAATAGGATTGTAAGAAAGATTTAGGAGAATCTCAAGCCGATTAACTTAGTACTCGTAAGATTTAAAATCAAGACAAAATCTAAGTATAAGAGGTAGTGCTAGACTTTGAATATAATGATTAAAATGATAATCAAAATAAGATATATAAAAATGACAAATAGAACTATTAGCAAATTCCATAATTAAAGCCATAAGGCAGAAATAGTGTAAACTAGCTAATTTAAAGTCAATAAGCTTAGAAGAGAAGCTAAAATCTAGAGTTTTTAGAAAGTGATTTATAAAGCTAAAGTTCTAGTTCTGATTCATAATATTCAAATAATTCGGAGCCAGATATTCCTTTTTTAAACTAGCACAAGCATTCAAAATATCCTTTTTAAATGGCGAACGAAGAAGAAAATTAATAAGCAAAGAAAAGAATTAAAACACATTCAATAGACTACGTTAAGTCAGGAAAGGTAGTAAGATTAAATGAGTCACTCGAACAAGATTCCGAATCTGTCTAATAGAGCTCAGAGAGTGATAATTAAGGTCGAAGTAATTAATCCAATATTATACAAATATCCATAGATCTAAATGACAGCCACTCTGGCTTATAAGTTAGAGATATAAACAGCAAATAGCCTTTTGAGAATGATCTGAGTGAGGATAAAGAAGAAAGCGAAAATAGCCCATTATAAAAGGATTAAAACCAAAAGCAAAAAAATTCTCAAAATGATAATAAAAATTAAAAAGTAAATCCTTAACTTAAAACTGTAGTAGTTGAAAATCATTACTGCTCTATATGTAATATAGAGTAACCAATTAGAACTAAGCATTGCTAAGAGTGTAGTCGCTGTGTAGCAACTCATGATCATCATTGCCCTTGGTTAGGTACTTGCATTGGTGAACGAAATCGATGCTGATTTTGGTGGTTTTTAATTTTTTAAGGAGTGACCTTATGGTGGAGTATTATATGAGTAAGCATTTTTAACATTTTTATAGTTAGGAATGTCATACGAGCATAGTGGAAATGTATTCAAATGATTTGAAAATAATTGGGTTAGACTCTTAGTTAATATAATCGTAGGATTTTTCACTCTTATGGTAAGCTGCCTTATTTATTTCCACTCTTTCTTAGCAGCTGTAAATTAAACAACCTGTAATTCTTTATTTTAGGGGAAAACGTTTCCTGACTAAGAATTTCCTATCTGAAATAGTGGCCAAGGAGTTTTGGTTCTCCTTTTACTCAAGGAATTTTTAAGAACTTGATATATTATTGTGGGCCGAAGAATACTAATGCATTATGGATCATTCCAAAAAGCTTGCCAACAAAAAAGCCTAAGCATTTCATCTGCTGTTAATTTAATAATATCTTTATTGCATAATAAAGTATTTAATAGCACTAGCTATCTTTATTCTAGTAAAACAACTCTTAATCTTAACAAAAGAATATCAATATCTATAAAAGAAAGTCATTAGATATCTTTTAACCTCAAAAGCTGAAGTTGATTACTCGAGTAAAGCTACTTATATTATATTAGTTGAATATGCTTAACCATTTATATCAATATAATTTATCTTCATCCTTTAAACTAACTAAGCAAGTCTAAAATTTTTCTCTGCTTAAGGTTCTTTAAATGCTTGATTACTATTTATTTAATTTAGAAACAAACTCATTTATTGCATGCTCAATAAAAGATATATATGGTATTACTATTAAAAAGAAGAGTTCTCTTTATAATTAGTTTTCTATTTGATATCCTAAATCAGAAAGCATATTACATTCTTAAGCTAGTATCTTAAATAAGAAACCTCCTGCTTTCTCTGTTTTACGTTTTTCTTATTAAATTGCATAATTAATTTCAACTTTTTCTTCTATATAATAGAAAGCATAATGCCTTTCTTTTCAATATGCATCATTTTTTATCCTTGATGCTTAAATATTCTACTATTAAACTAAAAATAATAATGATGTAGATGATTAGATAAAAATAATACTTTATTATAGTATAAAATAGCTAATAATAGAATGCTAAATTGCTTATAATGGACTCTAACTTTCAGAATATTAGTGAATGGTATCAGTTTCTTTGTTAACTGCTTTAAGCTTCGATTTGATATACATTCTAGTATTTCTTTTCTTATTTGTTTAATAAAATTTAAACAATAAAAATTAAGCTTGATATACTAGAATGCTCTGTGAGAAGCTTCAAAATCCGATAATTAATAATAATAAAAGTTAATTAAAAGCTGCCTATTTAGCCTTTGGGTTACTTAGTCCATAGGACTTAAGTATTAGTAAGATCAACTAAACCTTAAATAAAATATAAATATTAAAGCAGAAACTATGAACTTTATCACATTAAGGGAGTTATAACTAGTTCTATTTAAAGAGCTAGATTAATAACTTTATACTTCTAAGCGTTAATATAGGCTTAGTTCAAAATGGTTATAATCAAAACATTAATTGAGAAAGTTGATAATTTCTTGGCTGCTTTTTATTTATATATGTCATATAACTAACAAAATTAAAGAGGGGAAATATTATGGTTTTAAGAGTAAGAAATAGAATATATACGCTTATATATCTGAATTTTAGAGTAATGGAATTTAGCTTGAAGTGATAAGTTGGAACGAAAATGTTATATATTATGATATTAACTAGATACACTTAATGAATATTGTAATCAATTATCACCAAAGTTCTATTTAAATCATTTTGCTTTGCTATCTTCTACTATAAATCAAGATATACAGAAGTTGATCTAATTGTGGATATAGAAAAAGCTAGTGATTTGTATGAAAAAGGAAGAATCAAATAGGATTAAATTTTAAGCTTAACTATGAATGCATAAATTGAAAATCTTCAATATAAAGCATATCCATTCATTATCATCCATCTGTAGAAATGAATTGCCAAAGTAGCTGCCAATTCTATGTCTGATTCTTAAGATACTTGAGGAAGGAAGCAAAACACAAACTCATCAAAATATTTAAGAGTTCTTTACTTATCTATACTAAGAATATCGAGACCGCTTTTAGCTATGAATTCATGAAACCAGCAGATGAATTGTAAAATGCATTTGTAAAAGTAGGGCCTAACTTGGGTAGCATGCTCTACTAAAAATTAGCACATAACATCATTTCACTACACTTTGTTTTGAATCTTTTTCTAAATTTTGCAAACTTATTTAACTCCTTTATAAAGGGCCATTTATTTGAAATCTTCTTTAATATGTTTAATCCCGGGTAGCAAATCATCTTCCATTGCTTATTTTCATTATTTCAAAGGATGAGTACATGCTCCAAGCCATCCAATAGTATGTCATACCTTTATATAGCTTTTAATAATTTATTACTAGAATTAAAAAAGCTTCAGCTTTTGCTGATCTTGATACAAATTTTTATCTTTAATTAATTCTTTTTTATTTTAGTGCGTTTCAAAATCTAACTATGAGGAGAACTTCGAACCACATGAGCACTCAAAGCTATTCTAATTTATTTTCTTATGAACTTCTCCTTTATTTTAGATTTTTTATGCTTCCATTTTATATTAAATCCCTAAGAAAATAATTAAAGCTATCAAATCAAGCTAAGCTTTTAAATATCCACCTTATTTCTAAACTAAGCATACCTAATCATCCTAAACATTTAGACAAAGGTAAGTTTATTTATAGCTTCTAATAACTTTAAGGAGCTTAAATAGTTCATTTGCATTAATATCTTATCTTCAATATAACGGACTCCTCCGTTAATTTAGCTATTTAGCTTGCAATTATTTCAAAACAGTTGTATCAACTTTCTTAAGCTTACCCTTTCTTTTCAATGTAATTAATAGTGATATTATACATTTGAAATTAACTAGTTTTCATTACCAAGTAAGTTACACAATTGTAAAGAAAATATTTTAAAGTTAAATTTCAACCAAAAAAGGATTAAATAAGACAAATTAGGGGTATTTCTATATATTCTATGCTTATTCTTAAAGTTATAGAAGTTAGCTTATTTTAAACTGCCAAACTTAGTTGATACTAGACAATTTAACCTGAAAGTTAAATAGTGATATTGAACCTTTTAGAGACTTAAATTGCTGACCAAAGTAGAATATATTAAGTATATTGTTATGATAAAACAGAAGAGAAATGAGATGACTAACACAACTTAAAGTGAACCTTTGAATACGAATGTAAATTAACTTAGTTATTGAATATTTAAACGTTAAAGTTTTGTAAGGGTTTGCAGTGGTAAAAGCTACCCCTAAAAGTAATTAAGAATCCTTATTTTTCAATTAAGTTTTTATATTGTAAACTATATTACATAATGCTTCATAAGACTTCTCGAGAAAAGCTTATTTAGCAAAGCCAAACATTATTTTTACTTATGCAATTACTAGCACTTTCATAGGTGAAATTTATAGATCGGAGTTATAGAAATAAAAGACAGCTACAAGGTTTAACTCTAAGAGTAGTTGTTTTTATATATTTCTAAGCAAACTTAAATAAAACGCTTAGAGCAAATTACAAAATCAGAAATTCAGGCAAATTTAACTAAATAAATGAAATGGGCTATGAGAAGTTAGGCTAACTAGGTTTAAAAGAGATTTTAGTTTAATAAGCCTAGAATGACTTGCTAGTGAGTTAAATGTATAAATAAAATTACCGGTATAAGTGTTTAATTGCGAATTAAATATTCAATTATAAATGTAGACTCATTAGTTGCTGGTTATGCTAACAGTGATATTTATGACAATTGAATGCATTATTAGTGCTTTGATTCCTATGTACTGGTAATATTTTATTCAGGAAAGGCTTTAAAGCTGATTCTCCATATATAGGCATTGCAAATGCTTTTTCAGGTGGAGTGGTTTTAACAGTTAGTATTTTGCATATACTATACGAAGCTGATAGATAGATGAATTTAGAAAATCCTTCAGGTTTCCCATGGGCTTATGTTATAATGCTAATAACGTTTTCAGGTGTTATGTGCATAGAAAAATTGTTCTCTGAGAATCATTTACAGGGTTTAGAACATGATATCAATATATTTAGTACACCAAAATAGCAAAGAAAAATAACCTTTTAATCAATTATTTTAACTTTCGCACTGTGCTTACACAGTGTTCTTGAGGGACTTGCTTTAGGATTTGAAAGAACGGGAGCAGGGGCATTAAGTCTTATGATTGGGTTTTTGACTCATAAATGAACTGAATGTCTTATCCTTGGTATAAATTTGAATAAATCTGGTGCTTCTAAAAAAGAACAATGATTTCTACAAATCCCTGTTATGGCTGCTTGCCCTATAGGAGTCTTGCTTGCTCTTTCATTGTAAGGAGTAAACTCTCAATTATAAGCTGTAGGTCTTTCTATGAGCGCCGGGACTTTTTTATATGTAGGAGCTGCGGAAATTATTGCAGAGGAATTTTCAGTATAAAAAAGGAAAAATATGAAGACAAAAATAGGATTTCTTATATTAGGAATTATTTTAATATCAAGTGTTATGATCACTGATAAGATGCCAAGTGTAGAAGACAGTGATGAGACAATACCCTCTTTAGAAGAAAATTAAAGCTTTACTAATTTAAATCCAGAATTAAGCGATGGTGGTAATAGTTTGTGAGTAACTTTGCTCTATTTATTTAATTAAGATCATAATTTAATATTTATCCTTTTAATATAAGTCACTTGTAAAATGGAGAAGTCTCTTCTTCTATTCCTGGATTTTCTTTTGTTGCATTAGGCATTCTTTCTATAGAGATAAGAGATAATCCCTTGTGGAGATACTGATATTAATAAAAAATTGATAGGAAAAATCTCACTTATTGAGTATCGAATCAGTGGAAATACACTATAACTTAAATAAACAGACTTGATAGATAAAAGCACAGCTTTATATATGAGAAGTTTAGAAGAATCCAAAACCATGAAAGTAACTGAAACGAAATTTCTACAAAATAAGTTAATAATAAAGGAAAGGAATATAATAATAACTAAGCAATCAACTTTACTAACTTAAATTTAATAATCTCATTCATATAATAAACTAGGACTTTTGATTGCTACACTATCTTGGATATAGAGATAGCTTTATAATTTTGGAACTTAAGTCAGCTTCAAGTTAAGAATGGTTTCCCAATCAATAAATTTAAAGATTAATTTGCCTTGATAAATCTAATTTGAAATCCTTGGTCATATACTTATGAATTCAGCGTGTTTAGAGCAATTAATTCTACTGCTAATAAGGTCTAGTAAAGTATAGCCCAAAATTATATTATAAATGCATAGAAGTAAAAAAGAGATGTATACAGTATAAAGAAACGATAGCTAAAAACAGAATAAGAGTAAAATTAAATAAGAACAGTCTCTACATAAAAAAGCAATATCATAATTTAGAATTATTAGAGTTGAAAAACATAGAAATGGCGCTAGAAAGTAACTAATAGAGTTAAGGGCAATTTATGGTGAAATTTAATTTAAAGGTAAAAAAGGTTTAAATACCTTAGTCAAGATATCTTGCTAAGTATTAAATAGAAAATTTATTGAGATAAACTCTTTAAAAGGCTTAATTAAAAGGATCTAAGAATTGAAGAAGATACTTGAAATATTATTAAGCAGAAAATGTGTAAGGATATGATATCCATGCAAATTAACAATTACTATGCTATTATCCTCAAATAAAGCGAATACTATGTTAGAATCGATTACATTTATTAAAGCTTCTATTAAAAATTAATAGCATAATACTTTAAGACATCTATCCTTAAAAGCATAATCTGAAATAGATTCTATATCCTGTAGCATTATGCAAGCTTAAATATTTAAATTTCTAGCTATCTAATTTATAAAAAATATACCAAATATCTTATAAATAAACCCTAAAATTAAGTTCTTTCTTGCATCTCAAATTAAATAAACCTTTTAATTATAACAAGAAAAACTTAGCGATATACATGAAAGATATAAATAGCATCACAACATAAATTATTTAAGCTATTTTAATTTTAATTCTTGAACTAATAATTTATCTATTAAGTCTACTCTTTTATATATAATTAGCCAGCTAATAGAACTTAAAGCCTATATTATTATATCTGATATATTTAACTCGTTAGTACTTAAAATTTGATTGAGAATTGTGATTTTTATTATTATAGATTGAACTAACATGCAAGAGTAAAAATAATAAAATGAAGAAAATTATTTTCCTTATAATTTAAACCTTCAGAGATTCTAAAATCAATTTAAAATGTTATTTGACTTAATCTGAATACTTAAAAAGCAGGATAGGACTATAGACCTATAATATCAATAGAAGCATTCTAAGTTCGCAATTTCAAAAAATCACGTCAAGATGACGAAACTAAAATATCTTAATAATAAATTTTTCTCATGGAGAGAGTAATAAATCTCTATTTAATTAATAATCAAAAGTTAAGAACTTTAATATTTTCGTAAAATGAAATGTTTCATTTAAATAGTTTCGGAAGAATTTAAATTTTAAGTATAATAAGTTTTTTGCTTAGACACTATTAAATAAATATTAATACTTAAATTTTATGATGATTATTTATCTCTTATCATTTACTATATACATCTAATTAAGTAATTTATTAAGCTTATTTAGTGAATTTTTAATTTTTGCCAGTTTAGAAATAATAAAAACATTAAACCAAATTCACTGCGACATTTTTTTCTAAATGGACTAAGCTTGGAGAAAATGATTGATGAATTTTATTTATTATTTTACTTGTTAATTAGAAATGCTATTCTTATTCTTAGCATCTCTAGATATTTTAGATTATAAATTTAAATGAAAGCATAATTTAAACGCTTATAGATTAAAGTATAGCAAACTTGTTTTTTTTAAATAAGAGTATATTAGTTGAATGATGCTATTTACAAGTAATTATTTCTAAATAACGTAATAAAAGCTTTTTAAAATATTAGCATAAGACTTCTTTCTTGTTTGCTTTTTACTCTTGTATGCTTTATATTGATGATCTTTTCCTTATTTTAGGTTGTATCTCATCTATTCATATTTCACTCTAATCATTATATTGCTTCTACTAGAGTAGTGATGAAATTACTTTCTTCCATCTGATAAAATTCATCCAATAATTTAAACTTTCATTTTCCAAACTCTATCATTTTATGTGCTTTTTTAACAAATTTCCCTTATTCTGGTTTGATAGATAATAAAAATACTCTTGTTCTTAAAAATAGGAAAATAAGAAGAAATTATGACTAAGTAGAGATAAAAAACGAATATAGGAAATATATAGAGTTTGAATGGTTAATTTAATAAGCTTATTAAAAGGTACTAGTTTACTTATCCTAACTTTAAGGCTAATAGTCAAAAGCTAACTACATCAAAGGAATTTAAAATCCTTCCTAGATATTATTCTTTTATTAACTTTTAAATTAGAAACATGCAAATAGCTAAAACTAAGAATAGATATAAATAGATAAAGAGAACGATATTAAAAGTTTATTATACAGAAATAGATCATTATACCAAGAAATAATCTCTTAAGTTAAAATTATAAGAGCTTTATAGGACTAATTACTAAAGCTATTTCTATTTAAATGCGTTATTCAATTAATTAACTGAAATTCAATAAATTAGAAACATGAAGAATACTCAATTGTCAAATAGTGATCTAACTTACAGAATGATTACCAATTTATACACTATCTCTTGATATTAATCTAAGTAATAGGATAAAATCCTAGTTACTTAAGTTTTCTAAACTCCGTTTCCTAAAATTTTGTAAAAGATTGAGGATTCTCTAAGAGATTATATTTCCACTATTAGCAATGCTGAGTATGTATAAATAAAAGGAAGGAAGAAGAGTTAAAATGGAAATGATCATTTATTGGAAATTTACCACTAAGTTTATGGTGCTTCTTTGCAAGATTTAATGGACTAAAACTTTTAGTTTTAAAATGAGTAAATTTGTGAATGTGCTGAATTTCTGATAAAAACTTTGAGTATCTGGGAAGAAAGTTCTATTACCTGCAATTAGATAGTTCCCCCTATCATTTATCTAAATTAAAACTAATGGTACTTAGTGGACTGACCTAATTAGTGTCATTTTAAGAGAAAATTCTAGCAAAATATGAGATTATACGACCAATAATTTGATAGATTTCTTTGCTACTTGGATCCGATAACTTACTCACAAGTTATTAGCTATTACGATATGAAACCTGATATTATAAAATCCCTAGTCTATCAATTCGGAACTACTATTCTCAAAATGAGGTTTCCTGGTGATACTTAGTATAATTAATTCAAATAATAAGATGAGCTGGAAAAACTCTTAAACAGCTTAGAATTATAAACAGTAGATCAATAAAAACTGTTTGAGGTTATAAATTCTTCGCTTTTATTTTATGAAGAATAAAGGATTGACTTCATAGGAATTTATGAGCTATTTTAAGAAGTTATGCAATTCGTTTTAGATGGATATGGCTCTTATAAATTTACGAACGGAAAAGTTTTAACTGGAAATTTTACTAACGGTAAATTGGAAGGAATGGGAAAGTTAGAAAATAAGGTAAGCGGAGATGTTTATGAGGGCATGTTTGTTAATGGGCTTTTTCAAGGTGAAGGAAAGTAAAACTTGTTTAATGGAGAAGTGTATGAAGGTGATTTTTTTAACAATAAGCGTCATGGATAAGGAACTTTAAAGCGAAATAATGGAATATAGTACATGGGAGATTTCTAAAATGGTAAATATCATGGATAAGGAACAATTATCTA
The DNA here is from genome assembly GCA_946699065.1 of Loxodes magnus. Taxonomy (NCBI): domain Eukaryota; phylum Ciliophora; class Karyorelictea; order Loxodida; family Loxodidae; genus Loxodes; species Loxodes magnus. The sequence goes on from CAMPDV010000039.1 coordinate 89,876, forward strand.
TCCAGATGGAAGGAAGATTAAAGGAAGATTCGAGTTCAATAAAATTCAAGAAGTTTTAGAAGAAATTCTACCCAACAAAAATTAACTAAAAATAAATTGAAATTTGGACTTTAAATTATTGTTTATATAACTAGTTATCAAATAAAAAGAAACAAGTCTAAGGTAAATAAAAATATTTATTGGTCTCTTGAAGCTAAGTTTTATTATACTTTAGTCTCTATCATTATAGCAAATTTTTAGATAGCATTCCCTTAAAATTTAATCTTTAAAGCTGAATTTCTAGCTTTTGTCTCTTTCTTATAATTAAAATTTTATCTCTTCTTTTACTTCTAGCATCGATAAAGAACTTTCAATAGATTTCTTATTATTTAAACAAGCCTTGAAATAAACTTATAAAGAAAGGTTTTTTAATATTAATAAAGGTTATGTAAGCAAGCACTGTATATTATTAAGAATACCTATCTTTTTAATTTGACTTACTTTCATTCAATCATATAACTAAATTATTATTAGTTTAAATATAAAAATATACTTGCTTGGTATATATTAATTCTTATGGACTATACTTGATACTCTAGAGAAATTTTCTCTTCAAGTAGAGTAGTAAATTTAATTAGAGTACTTTTAAAGCTAATAAGATAGGAAACTTAAAATTAATTATTAAGGGATTTAAGCAAGATACCTCTCACCTTTTAATGAAGTAATCTGAAAAAAAGAGCTAAAAGTTACAATTATGACTATCAATGAGATTTAGTATTTCCACATTATACTCATTATAAACTTCAAGATAGAGTCATCTATAAACTGCAATAAGAAGCTTATGAATATAAACTTTCTATGCATCTAAATTAAGTTAAGATATCTGCACATAATAATAATGAAGTTAATACTGATTTGATTATATTGTAGTCATAATGTATTTATATAGTAGTTAATAGTTTTGTTTTCAATTAAGACTAATTAAAGAACTTCCTTAAATAAAGGAATAAATACCAATAGTTCTATAAAAAGAAGTTATATTGCTTATAAGTTATAGCATAGTGTATTTCATAAAATTTGGGTATTATTTTTTTAATTTATCTAAGCATTTAATCTATTTTAAATCATTAAAAGCTAACTTAAGATGTTTGCTAGATGCTCTTTTGTCCTACTATTAATATAATCAAGAAGGATATTTTAGTTTAGATTCAAATTCTATTACAAATTTAAATCTCATCTCTTTATAATAAATAAACTCCATATCATAAATTCCAATATTTGGTCTAATTATATTCAGTTATAATAGCCCAGACTAGGATAAGAATAGTACAGTGCTAGAAAGATATACAAAAATAGTAGAGGATAATTATATAAAATAAGTGCTTAAAATAGCTAATTTAAAATTAGAGGCTTCTATACTTATTATAAGTGAATAAGTCAGAGCAACTAATGATTTATACCTTTTTAGGTTTATTTTCTTAATGATTTTAAACTACTCTTCATTTAATTAAAATTAGTTCCAACTTCTATAATATAAGCTAAATGATTCAATCAAATAAATAGAGTATTATAGTTATGGTTGGAATCTGTTGCTAAGCAAGATTCAAATTTATTTATATCAAAAAGAGATCAGGTTCGCTAGTTAAGATTTACAGAAGATAAGGAATATAATTAGATTAAAGGAATCAAACGAAAGCATATAACTGAGTAAAATGATATGAATCTAATAGCATCAAAAATAATATTTATTGTATTAATAGTAAATCATATGGGTAACTAGATTGATTCTATATCTCTTCTAATCAAATTTGCTTAATTATCTCCAAAATTAAGATTTACTTTACTCTAAAAAAAGGTTTAAAGCATTCTATTTCAAAGAGTTTTAATATAATGTAGCTAATAAAAGGATACTAAGTAATTATTACTTAAAAAAGATTGGAAAGTATATAAAGGAAAGAGGGTTTAGAACATATTTTAATAGCATTGGTGAGGTATATATTAAGTATCCTTTCTAAAATAGATAGGAATATAATTCTTTACTTTTTATTTACTTTAAAATATAGCTAATAGCCTTATAAGCTTTATATCAACAACTGAAATACTTATTGCTTAAATTAAAGAGTAATAAGTTTAAAGTTGAGTAAGTTCAGAAAATTAATATTTCTCTATGTCTTAAAAACATAAAAAGCACTTTATAAAGGAAAAAGCCAGAAGTGTATAGTTATGAATTGGTAGAATAATTACAATGAAGCTAGAAAAAGACTACTAAGTAAACTTTAGAAAGAAATCTAATACTTAATAGATAATTTTAAGGATAAAGTCTTCATTTATCAACTAGTTGAATAGGTATACTAAAGCTATATGTTTATTATTTCTTCAAAATTCGTTAATTTTATATAAGTTAAGCTAGCCATTCTCCCACTTTTATTACTTAAAATCGTCTTCACTTTTCTATTAAACTTTATATTTTTCTTAAGTACATAATAAGCTTTAAATTCGCTAAAGCTAGGAAAATTTCATTTAATACTAAATAAATAAGCAGAGCTATCCATACCTTTATAAACTATCTAAAAATAGCTTATTTGAACTGCTTAGATTCTAGACTAGACTACACTATTTATTAGTCTTCCTATATATTTATTGATTATAAGCTGCTTATTTATCTACATTTATACGGAAACAAAAGTAGATAAGATTGAAGTTTAGACCTTAATTATACAATTTACTTAATCAAGCGAGAAATTACTATTAATAAGCAACAAAAGGTGCTTCTTAGTTAGATTCTAAAACTGACACTTAAGTTTTCTTGGAATATTTGCAAAATTAGTTTTCTTGCCTTTAGAAATTCTTATCTTTAGACTATTTTCAGATAAGCAAAGTTAAACCTTGACAGTCAAATTAAAGAACTGCTCTATCAAAATCATAACATTAATCCTCATTTTAGTATCTAATAATTCCTATCTTTTCAAAGTTCTAACTACAATAAGAGAAAGAGGTTAATAAAAGCGTAAGAATATCTAATACTATTGCAATCACCCTAGTTAATAGTCTAAAAATGAAGAAAAAAGTACTAGTAGATTTAATTACTTACTAGTGATAAGAGCTACTTAAATAAATATCTATATAATAATCACTATTTAGCTGTATAAGTTAGAATCACTCTAATTATAAGTTCTCTAGCAGTGATTCTAAACGTTTAACATGTAAGCGCCTCATAATAGTTAAACCTGCTATCTTTATAAACTATTATTAAATGCCTTCTGTCTTGCTATTTAATTATTTTGATAGCTCTCTTAGTATGAATCAAATGGAAGATAGTTATAAGATAGAAAATCAATTAAGATAGATACTCGTATTTTTCTAAGTGAACTTGATAAATTATTACGAAGTGCTAGCAATAAAGCAAAGGCTTTCTACAGCTAATAGTTTTAATTGATTATTTAAAAAGTTAATAAAGGAACTAGTTTCCATAAATCATGCATGAGACGACAATTAGAAGTGAAAACTAAAAATTTATAATAAATAAGCAATTTAAAGGTTAATAAAGAATTTTAAAATAGAAACAGACAAAAATATGTCTATTCTAAAGAAGATTGCGAAAGGATAAAAATAACTTAAGGATTGATTAAGTATTACTATACTTTTTATTTCAATGGCATTATTAATCTTTAAAAAATGCTAAAAAGAAATCTTATTTCTCAAGCATAAAATAGTGAGAATAGTTTGAAGTTAACAAAGGAATTAAAATGACAAGTGAAGTGGTTAATGAGAGATGTAAAAAAATAGTAAGTAATGAGAACAAATGTAAGATTAAAGCTTAAGGCTAAGATAGATACTTTTAGATTTTTAATAACTAGCTAATATTGAAACAAATAATTTTTATTTAAATATGGGAAGTTGCAACTCTTGCAAAAATATCATAGGAAAAAATAATGAAATAATCCCAAAATGAGACTTTGATGCATCTTGCTACTTAGAATTAAGATTTTTCTAGCTCTTGTATAAGTTAGCACCTAAGAATTAGATTTAAATTCTCATTCCTAATACTTACGCGTACTGTATTGATAATAGTTTTCCAATTAGTTTCAGGAGTGATAAAGATGATGTTATATAGGTTAGCAAAATTAGCGAAACGTAAATTTAGACTGAATTCAAAAAATTCTAGGAAGAAAATGCTCCTTTTCCCGCAGGACTTGCCAAAATTCAAATCCCAAATTCCCACTAAGACTGCTGCATTCCTTTGATGAGTAGTGAAGAGGTTATGTAAGTATGGAACTAGCTGAAGAAAAAATAGATCCAATGCTTGATATAGCAGTTTATAGTTCCTAAGTAACTTTCAGCTTAGGTGCTTAGGACAAACTACTAAGTACGGTAGACGAAAGAGAAGGAGATTTATGAAGTAAATAAGATAATAACCTTCAATAAGAATAAAATAGATCAGACTTCATAAATAATACCCTTACATGATGAGGAAAGAAATTGCCTTCTAAAAGAAATAATAAGCTTCATCATCAATGGCAGCCTCAAGAAGTTCATTTATAAGCTTGCAAACTAGTATAATAATAAGCAGTGGTTTTGTCTTCTCAACCCTTAGAACTCTAAGGATTTTCAAACCTCTCCAGGTATGAAATAACCTAAAGCGAAATTTTAGGAAAGTGCTTAGTATCATCTCACAGGCTATAATGAAATAGATAAAACTCTAGCTAATATGAGCCAGCTATTTTCATAATCGCTATTCAATAACTAGAAATAGTTCAAATACATAAGGGCTAATTTCATCATCGATGGATAAGATAAATTTTATCTGATTAATTTAAAGGAATGAGGTTGTAACTTTTTGCTGAGAGTTCAAAGTAAAATTTCAGGTGAAAAGCAAAATAAGACGAGAAAATCAAGCTTACCTAAAAATTATTATGAAGAAAACGAAAACACTTAAGATGAAACTGACTTTAACTAAATAAATAACCTTTCAAAGCTAAATACTTTAAATGATTTTCCTAAAGCTAATTAACTAGAATATCAATAAGATTTCGCCTCTACTCTTTCTAATTAGATCAAAGCAGGCGAGCTTAAACAATAAAGCCCTCTATTTAAATAACTAAATATAGCGCAAGAAATTTCCTAACTAAAGCTTGAATAAAAAGAAACAAAAACCAGGTAAATGAAAAAGAAAGAAAGTAAAAAGAAGAAATCTAGCATTCAGAAAAAAAAGTCTAAATCTTCACTGGAGTTATTAGAAAAGGAAAAGATAAAGAGTAATGAAAGCAACTTCAAGGAGAATGAAGAAAATTACCTAAGGTATAGCAAAAATATGACTCTTAATAAAATTTAAATCAAGTAAAAAAACAGAAGCATTAAGAAACAAAAATAAGGGTTGTTTCCTTCAACTACCACTTTAAATATGTTTGAAGAAAATCCTCGAGGACATAACTTTACCTGTGTTGAAGAAAAATAAAATAGAGTTAAGTTGTAAAACACAAGTATGCAAATTCAAAGCTCACCTAAAAAGGAAAATTTAATTCGCAAAGATAAGCAAAATTTTACGTTAAGCTCATTAAGCAGTAATAAAATTTTGCCTCTATTTGATAATTAATCTATCAAAGCATTACAAATCGATGAAGCTTATGAATAAAATTAAACTGGATTTAAGGCAAAAAGACCAAAAGGATTGACAGTAAAAACATAGATGGACAGCTAACATAAAAAATCTTCTAGCTTAATTGAAAAGATAAACACATTCATAAGAATTGACTCATAAACTACACCTAAAAGAGATTCGTATAAAATCATGGCAAGCTAAGATTATGAAGGGAAGACAGTGCCTTAAACAGCTTTAACTTAACCTTAATTAAATCAAAATGGTGGATTTCAACCATTTTCTCCATAAACAAACGAAAACTAAAAAATACAGAATTTAGAGCCGAAGACAACAAGTCCTTTTAAACCTAAACGTTAGAGTTCAAATGAATGACTAAATTACGATTATTCCCCTTTAAAATAAAACTAGCTGCGAAAAATTACCTGTCTAAGCACTGTTATTGGTGATAATCAGCTATACTTACTAAGAAACCCGGAGGAATTCCAGGAACAAAGCAAGAAAGTAGAAATAATGATAAGAACTCCTTAACTAAGAAAGAAAACTACCAAAGATAGAATAAACAATATAATAAAGTAGTCTAGAAAAAAGGAAGAATATGATAAGAATCTGAAAAAAGTAAGTTTATCATTTAGTTTAAGCAAAGCAAACTGCCTAAAGTTCTTTGACCTAATGCTTCATATTTAAACTACATCAACTATGTAATTTAAACTTATTAAGTCCCTTTAGATTTCTTTCATTACTTCCTTCCTACATTAATTTTTTAGTTAATTAAAAAAGGTAGAAATAGTTTCATCTATTCTTTAAAAAGTTTGTCCATAAATTAATAGAAATAAAATAAAAAATAATGATAAAGCAACTAGCAAAGCATCACTAAAATTGATATATATCAGATAGTAAATAACTAATATTTGTATTATTTAGTCTATTTAAGCAAAACTTAACTATTATCATAAATAATCTATCCTTTTTTTAATTGTGCTGAAGATAATTAAAAATAGCCTTAGTTTTATAGACGAATGTAGTATAAAAATCTAAGAGTATGGTATATCTAATTTAATAGTGTAGAATTTTACCCTATATATGGGGCTAGTGGTTCAATAGTCATCCACGCTTATTTGTCATCCTCTATACTTCGGAATTTTAATTAATTAGCTTTACTAACTCAACTCTCAGCTAGTAGAACATTTCTACCTCACTTCCTTAAGAAATTGAAAATAAATTTTTTAATTCCTGCTTAATATTAGAATAGAGATACAACTCTTAAAAAAGCTTTTTAATGATCCATTAGCTATAAGCAATAAATCTTATTTAGGAAAATAATTTAAATATATATCATTATAAATGTGAAAGTAAAACTAAATATAAAAATAGGCTTTAAGCCTATGAAGAAGGGAATAAACTCAAGCTTAGACATTTATTATCAGATTAAAATTAAAAAAGGATGCAAGCACAAGATATTGTTAAACAATAAATGTTTAGATGCTATCTATATAACAAACTGTATAACAAAAATAAGTATAAAGAACATTTTTAAAACTTAAGATACTTTCACCGCAAAATTAAATGTAGGGAAATAGTGATTTTAATAGTAAAAATAAGAGATATTAATAATATTATCCATATGGTTAGATATAATGTCATTATTCAAAAGTTGATTAACTCTTTCTTTTAGTCTAAAGATGTATATCAACTGCTTAAGAAAAATTATGATTGCTTTAACTGAACTACATATCTAAAAGTATAAAGTCTGATATTATGTATTTTAGTAAAGAAAGGGTAAAATATTATTATCTTAGAAAGCTTTTAGAAAAAGCTAAACTTTCTTTGTAATTAGACTGTTTTAGATATTAAATTAATGAAAATTTAAACGCAAAATTCCTTAAAGTATATTGATTAACGTTATGTTGCTCAATCCTAAGATAATAACTTGATTAGAATAAATCAAATCCTAAGAGTAAATGAAGTCCTTAGTTAAAGACAAACTTACTTAAACATTTGAAAAGTAGTTTTAAATCAATAAAATCTAGCATTTAAGCTTCTCCTTAAATTTTTTAAATTCCAAAACTTCATAATTTCTATAATCTTAAATTATAATAGAATTTTTATCTTAAAGTTGCTTCTAACTATTAAATATATCTTCTCTAAAGCAAGTAAGTTTCCCATATTACCACAGTTAAGCTGAACTTAAATAAATTTTTAAATTATAAGTATAGATTTTCTCTTTCTGGTATTTAGCTTTCTTTTATTTAATAGTTCTAAATACTTATTCATGCAAGGTTTATATAAATGAAAACATATATATTGCTAAGATCCCTATAACTACTTAAAACTAGGCTTCTCTTTTAAGGATTATTATGACTCAAGTGCAAATGGTTTGTATTGCCTTTATTTAAGTTCTTTCTTCTTTTTCTTGTGCCTTAATTACATAAGCTATAAATTAGTTAGCTTCTTTCTTATCTTTATAGCAAGAAAGCTAAGATTATATAATGGATATTTTAAATTAATTAATATTAAGGGATTTATGATTGTTATGTTTATAGGATAGATTTATTTAATTAAAGCTGGGTTATGGTATAGATAACTTCTTTTATGAACTATCCAAGTTATATATAGCAGCAACTTCTAGATTGTTATACCTCTAAAGCATTTCAATCCAATGCTTTCAAAAAAGTTACTTTATTAAGCAGATTAAATAAATTAGTGTGTATAATTCTCAAATATCAGAAACCAAACATTGTTAATGAGAATTTCTTATTAAGTTTCGTACTAAATCGCTGCTATTGATAAAGAATGTTCTATTACTAAGAATGTGCTATTATAATGATGTTATATGCATTCTTGATTTGTATCTTATAATTCCTCATAGGCTATTTATAAAGTATTTCTAACGATATTTATTTATTCATAATCAAATATAAATATGAAGTATCCTATAGGCACGATGCTGCTAACTATACTATTGAACCTTCCATCTATTCATGCTAGTCCCATTTCTATTTTCTACACGACAGAAACTATCAAAACTGCGGATTATTTATAATAGAATATAAATTCTCAAAGCTTATGCAGTCGAAGATGTGACGCTGATAAGGTAAGAATAGAGAAAGTCTATGAAATAGAGAAAAGTAAAAGAATCAATTGAAAAGAGTTGAAGGTTATAGTTGATGTATCTGAGAATGCTTAGATAACAAATATAATTAAAATTATAAGTTAAAAGCGTCAACTTCTTCACTTAATATGCTACAGGCAAGCTTAAAACTAGAACTCTAAATACAGTTTTAGCGTACTTCCTAGCTTTTATTTCGAAAATTAAGTTCTTTAGACGTTTCTTAAGTACTATGATTTGCAAAACTCATTCTTAATAAATTAGCTGAATGATAAATATAGCTAGCAAGTAAATAATGTATACTTTGAGGAGATTAAAAGTTCATTCACTTTTAAAAGTTTAGACTAAATTCCAGATAACTTCATGTCTATTCTAAAAACTTCTGGAGCTTCTGTTTTCATACTCAATACTGATTCGCAATCCGCTTACCATATTCTTAATTTAGCTCAAAATTCAAAACTAACATCTGCAGGCTACGGCTGAATTTTACTTACTCAAGCAAGTTTTTTCATGCAAGAAAATATAGACGATCTTATCATATCATAGACAGGACTAATTAGCTTAAGTTCAACTTAATAATATACAAATAGTTTTAACGCTTGGACTTGGAACTACTTGAAGATGCTTATGTAAGAAGTTTTTTGAAAATAGGAGCTTGAACAAATTTAGGAAATAGATTAGTTCTAGCAATCTAATAATATAAGCGACTATTTATATTAATTTTCCATTTTCAATAAAATCCAGTCAGAACTAACTCTGGTGCATTAAATAGGGATTGACTATATTACTAAAGAGCATGATGTTGTTTGGCCTGGCAATTCTACTTCCCCTCCTCTTAACAAAATTACCTTAAGATTTAGTTATAGCACTAACATAGCAAACTATTAAGGAATTGAAGATTGGTTTGGAACATAAATTTAAAAGACAGTATGGTGCGGAGCTCAGGATGTGAAGTAGAGGAAATAGATACTTACCAATTATAATTTTGAAGTAGTTGGGATGGAGTATAGTGAAATGGCTTTTGACAGAGATTTTTATATAGAGCACTTAATAAAAAATGCAGATGAGCTAGGAGCAGTTCATGTAGTAAGAACTTCTGATACAATTTACTAGACTTTTCAAATATTAGAAGAATTTAAAGTATAAATTCCTGTCTTTTTAATTCCTACCAATAATAATATTGCTCAAAAGCAAGGCTTTCAAAAGGTTCTATATAACTTAGTTACATCTGACAACTTGGGAGATGTGATACTGAAATTCATTTATAAGAACAAGTGATTCAAGATAGGTGTGTATGTTGAAGATATACCAGAATTTAAAATCAATTCAGATTATATAATTAAGCATGCAATAGACTATGGAATAGATATTGTCAGCGATCCTAAATTGTATGTTTTCTAATGGTGAATGGTTGGAGGCTTTGAAGATACTGAAAGCAGAATTTCTATTTACTAATCAATTATAGATGATATTATGAAAAAGCAAATTAGAATTATAGTGCTTTTATCTTGGCTTGAATCTTAAGTAGAAATTGGATATTAGTTCTATCTAAAAGGAGGCAGGAAAGATGATTTTGTTTGAATAGGTCATAATATGGGAAATTATGTAGTATAAAGCGATCATGCAAATCAAAAAGGAAAAGACATAATGAAAAAAATATTTGGTGGTAATATAATAAAAGTATTTCCTATCGCTTGAAAGAACGAGGTTGGATAGTTGTGATATTAATTTGCATCACAATGTGCTATAATTTTATTAACTGAATACTAGTGCTATGTCTTTGAGTAGCCATATATAATTGCCCATGCTTTAGAAAATGTTATTTCTTAAGGAGAAGATTATCTGGACTCTAATGTTATGTATAACGCAATATCTAATGTTGATTTCATAGGATGTAGTGGAAGAGTACGATTCAAAAATAATTTTAGAAATGACGTAAACTTCGCCTTTTTAAGTTTATAAAAGGACTTTTAAGAGAATTATGATTTTGTTTATAACGGAAAGTACTGCATAGGATGTGCGATTATTTGGGATTTTGAGACAGATATTTTATACTTCGAAAATACAGTTCAGCTTCCTAAATATTATTTCGACTAATATAAGGATTGTAACTTCACTTAAAGGTATTTATATGATTTTAAAGAGGGTAGAAGAATGATTAATTATATAATGATTGGAATTATAATTATAAGCTTGCTTTTGCTTTTAATTGGGTATAAGATTTGAAGAATGAGAGTTTATTAAAAGATCTCCTAGTACATTATCAAAACAATGGAAGACGATTTCTTCTTCTTTATTTTAGTGATTCATTGTGGATAATATATTTCTATTGGTCCTGATTTGGAAGAACTTAATGAATGAATTAGCGAAATAATTGACTTCCTATCACTTAATATAAAGCTAAGAGAAGCATAAAATGTCATTTTTTGGATTTGTGTAGGAGCTGTCAACTTATTTTTGCTGCTTTTATTTTTCTTCTTTTTTCGGATAGAAATTAAGTGTGAGAATTGATTCACAAAGCTTGCTGGCTGGCTTGCCTTTTTAGTTCTGCCTCTGATAGGTGAATTGCTATATATTCCTATTTTAATTGTTTTGAGTGACATGCTTGTATGCGTTTAAGGATTCGATTGGAATTTGAATAGAGAAATTAGTTATTCAGAAGCTTTCTTAGAGAAAGATTGCTATATATAGTGTGGATCCTCTGAACATAATCACAAGGTTATTGTAGCTTCCTATTGCTTTTTGATGTTTCTACCCCTTGCTTATCTTTCTAGACCTCATTGACAAGACATGAAAGACGTCTCTCTACATATAAAGGAATAACCTTTATCAATCCTTATAAAAGCGGAATTCTAACTTCTGCTTGTTACATTAAATAAGATTCTGAAGCAAGACTACAAAGAAATTCATGGGTTTGTATTTTCCTTTATTCTACTTCTATACTCCTATATTATCTATAAAATAAAGCCTTATACATATGATAGAGCAAATGTATTTGCGACAGCTACTATTTTTATAGCTTCTATTATAAGTTTCTTTGCTACAATTTCCTTTTACAGCAGTAAAAGTACGAGCTACGTATTTATTATAGTAATTTGCATAACAGCCCTACTAGTAAGTTTTTATTCTATCCTTATAATGAAAAAATACTACCCATAGTACCTTAAGCATGAATCAATTGATACTACTGTTCTCTTTAGGTTTGCTTATAGATGTGATGCACACATTTCAATGCTAGAAAATCACTTAAAAAAGTAAAAATCTCGTATTACTTCTTAGAAATCCATGAGATCGATGGAAAACTAGATATTTTCGACGAATATCAATTTTAATGTTGATAAATAAGAAAATACCTCCAAAGAAGAAAATAAGCAAAAAGATATCGAAAAATTATCGAGAGAAAAACTAGAAGAATTTTCTAAATCTTTTTCAGTTGACTAACTCTTTGCTAAGAGAATAACTGATTCATGCAAGCCAAAAGAACCCTCTTCTATTTAGAATGAATTTTCCAACCAGACCTTTGACGAGATTAATTTTTCAAAATAGAATCAAAAGGAGAATGTAGTAGATCTTTGAAAAAGAGAATATACTTAACCTTTTTATAATTTAGTAGAAAGTTAAAATTTATGTTATAGCTTATTTATATTAATATCCAACTTATCCACTTCAATTTATATCTAGCTTTTTGTACTTCCAACTAAAAATTTTATTTGGTTAAATTTATTATTCCTAATACCATATAATGCAAATTGCATAATCTTTAGGAAAAATTTAAGCTTTAATACTTGGAATTTTCTTATTTCATTATTTGTATTTTCTAAGGAGGAATTTTGTAAGTTACTTGCTTTTCTTAGCTTTATCTGTAATTAAATTTTCCTTTATTAATCTATTTATAAATCTTTCTTCGATGAAAATTGGATTTTATTTATCTGGCTATTAAATTTTAAGTCTATTTTTAGTTTCTATAATAAAAAAAACATTTTCAAGAGACTTTTTGTTAAGAATTCCAAAGCTAGAATTGAAAGAGCCAATAGATACTTATATTCTTCTCTAATTCTTTGAAAACTATTTTACTATATTTGCTCTTCTCTATATTAGAATCTATAATATGTATTATAAATAAATATTATGCAAAGCTATTCTACTTATATTATTAGTTGAATTTCCTTATATTAGTTATCAAAGATATATCTATATCTTATTATAGAATATCAATTTTATTATTTTATAGGCTTTTTCCCCTTTCTAGAACCTTCTATATGTTAAGAACTTATATTATTAGGCCTATAAATTAATTAATTTAGCTTAAATTAATTTATAAAAGTGACTAGCTATTCTTAATAAGCTACTTAATAAATTTGTATAATGCGCTTACTGTGTATATATCAGTTAATAATCGGATTGTATCTCTAATGTCTTGCTTTTTTCTTATTTTTCAAAATTAATTTTAGTCTTTTGAATTGAGTATCTTCTCCCTCTACAGGTTTAAGAAAACCTTTCATTCTAATTATTTAATCTTACCAGCATCTCTCTAGGATTTATTTTAGGTACTATAATCTTTATTTTCTAAATTAAATGATAAAATAAATCTAAATAACTTAGTGTCTAGCTTTTTACTATATCTAGACTAAGAAAATATTTGAATATTAGTTGATAAGTTTAATAAAGGGAAATATATTTTTGCTCACTACCTTTTTCTTAGCGGTATAATCTAAATTGATCATGGCTAATTATATTTTCCGAAGATATATTTAAGAGCTTTATTAGAGCAATAATTTTAGTTTTCCTTAAGAAGATTTACGCTAAAGTATTCCTATTTTATTTTATATTTCTAACTATTAATTATGTATAAACCGTGAAAGAATAAGCTAATATTTTAGAATAATTCTCGTTAAATGATATTGAAGCTTTTAGCTTGTGGATTTCTAAAGAAGAGAAAGAAAAGCATATTTTTAAAGATTATATTTGAAATAGTGAAGATTAGATATTAAGTCCAATGATAGTCATTTTAGGTGAATCAGATGTATTTAATCTCAATCTTATAACTATCTGATATTGGTTAATTTTCTAAGTCCTATTTAAAGAGCTCAAAATTAATTGGTACTTAAATCATTTTTAGACTCACGCTTAAGTTATTACATTTCTAGATGAGTTAAATCAATAATTTTGAAATTGGTTGATATTTTAAAAAAGTTTGAGAAGCTTATTTTAGATATAAAAGAGATCTATCTCAAGGGATTTAACTAAATGTGAAAAGCATAATAACATTATTTTTGTTCATATATAAATATTCCTTTTAGTATTAAATAGAAAGTATCTAAAATACAAATATTTAAGCATTATGCTCATAATTTTCTTAAGAGTTCTTATATTATAAAATCTAGGATTCTCTTATATTTTTAATAATTTGTCCATTGTCTATTAAAATTAAAGTATTAAGCTTATCTATCTTTTTTAGCTTGATGAGAGAAAGAAATTTTTTACTAAATCAATATTTGATAAAATAATTTTCTCCAAGAACTTTAAAATAAAAGCATCTTAAAAATAATTTAACAATACATTGCTTATTATATTTTCAATAAGTATATCCATTATTGAATTAACTAAATAAATAGCTCTTCAATTAAAATTCTAATATTTTTTATCTAATTAAAAGAAATTATTTTAAAGTATGTGCTATATCTCTTTTTAGTTTAATTTAAAGCCTCTCAGCAGAATCTTTTATACCCAAAGGTTTAATATCTTTTTGAGAGCATTACTTTTATTTTAAACCACAATTACTCGATATGTATAAATAGCTATAGAGCTTACAATATACTTTTATATTTGTCTGATTATTCTAATACTCTGTATATTTCTTAGTTTGCTTATTTACATCATCTAGCTCTTTTTAATACTTTATACCTTTCATGTCTGTTTCTTTCTAATTTAATTATATTAAAACTATTTTAAATTGTTTTTGCTAACTCTAAGCATTTTATTAGATATTGCTATCTGAGATATTCAATTTATTTAACTATTAGATCTTGAAGATTATTTTATGTTGATTTGAGATAAGCTGGCTTATATTATTATTTATACTAATAGACAAGCCAGATTAGTTAATCTATATGCATTATTTAATTTATTTTCCTAATTTCGTTATTCTATTCTAAACCTCTAATTTGAATATATATGGAAATTAATTTTTATAATAATATTATTATCTCTTCTTTTTAAAGTACTAGTTAGCATTCTACAATCTTTCCTCTCATATTAATGTAGATTTTTAGCATAAAACCATTGAAACTTATTTTCTTTACTTTTAGAAATAAAGCTTTTGATTTAATTATTCTAACCTAATTCCATTTTCCGTGATATGTATTTCTATATACTCATTTTAATAATTTTAGTTACTAAATTCATTATAATTTATTATAAGCAGCTCTATACAATATTAATATAATAGCTAAGTACTGAATATCTATCTATTATATCATATTAATGTAGATTAGGAATATGATTTATTTATTTTTTATGATATTAGGATAATTTTTATTTAGACATAAAGATAAAAATCTCTATTAAGCATTAACGTAATTATATCCTTAGAATTTTCGTTCAGTGTTGAAATTTTCCTAGGGCTAAATGGCTCTTTAGCTTTTTTTCTATCTAAAAATATTTTCCTATCTATAGCAATTTTGATGAAGATGTTAGGTCTATTTACCTTTCTCTTTTATTGAAAAATTATGATAGCCTAGATAAAGGAGATAAATAGTAGAAATTAGGGATATTTATTAAATCAATTAGTTTTGATCTTCTCTTGATTACTTTATAATAAATTAATTCTTTAACTTTTAACTTTTTACACTCTAATTTGCTTTTAAAATCGACAGTCAAAATAGATTCCTTTACAATTATATTTTGATTTAGTTCTATTTTTTCATCACATAACTCATTTGCTTGCTCAAAAGTAAACTCTTTATATTTCAAACGTTAAACTTTCTCAAGCTTAATGAAATAATTTTAGCCTAAAATTTTGATTCTTTCTAAGCTTTTCTTTTAAGCATGGTTTATAAGCATACAGAGCATTAAAGAATTTAAATTATCAAATGGTTTAAATGAAAGTAGCAATCATTTATTTATTAAGCTTATAGTTAGATTTAGCTTATCATTTTATAATTAGCTTAGTTTAATTTTACCCTTGATAATCCCTTTTAAACATAAATAATAACTTTGCTACTATCTTCACTTTATGTAAATAAGTCTTTATAATTAGCTTGCTTTATAAACTTTTATATTTTTTCTTTTATCTATATCATTAAAATACTTTAAATTCATCATTGAGTTTGAAATAGATTAATAGTACAAATTCTATAAATTAATGAGTAATCATTCAAAGAAATAAAAGATCCTGGTATATAAAATTGAGCATAAACTCTTTCTTAGCTATTAATTTTAACCACTTTCTCTTTTAACCTCTTAAATACATAGAGCACTCTAATAAATTTTAGCTTCACTCTTATTTTATTTCATAAATGTAATAATTTCCTAAACCAAACTTAATGATTAGAAATTAAATCTAGTGCTTGTACAGGTTCATGAAATTTAGATGTCTGATTTACTAGAAATACTATCTTCTAAAATATAATATCTTCATATAATTGAATCGCTTAGCTGATTCTTTATCTAAAGAATCCACTTTATTTTAAAGTGTAGTGAGCTTGTTATATAATATGGGTGAAATAAAATTTATTTTATACATTAAATTATTAATTATAAAAGAGATTTGCACTAGCCTAAATTTAATAATAAAGCTATATTAATTTTAAGGTAAAATTTGCTTTAATATTATGTAATGCAGTCTTAAGAAGATAATAATAGGTAATTACTATTAAATTTATTAAAAAGATTAAATGGAAATTGCTAAGGATAAAAGAAATACCAATGCTTTAAGTTTAATTAATGCAAATATTATATATGCATTACATGGTAAATTCTACATTCTTTTTTCAGTAGCCTCGTACATAAGAAAGTGGTAAAATATTGGTGTATAATTAAAAGTAAACTAATCTTTCTAGTTAAAGCTTTGATGATACTTTCTTTTGATCGAGGAAAAAATTATAGCTTTGGCTACTATCTTTTAGGTATAATAGAAACTATAAAGGAAATAAAAATTCTATAAAACATATTAAAGATGTTTTATAAGCTTAGTTCCTTTTATAGTTTAAGAGTAAATAAAAAATTTAATTTTCATCAAAGTAGCTTTAACTATACAGTAGTGGTTATTTAACTCAAGTAAGAAAGTATTTTATTATTTTTTCTTTTTGAATCCTAAAAAGTACCTTCTTCCTTTATTACATTACTTGAAGCTAATGTTATGCTTAATGAATGCTTCATTGTTAATTATAATAGATAACTTTATCCTTTATTTGATTTATTGAATAGATGTATTATTATGTTTATGATAATTGGAAAAAATAAAAGCATAAGTATAATTAAAATTGTTTCATAGAAAACCTAAAATCATGAGAAAAGATATCAAAAGTGTAGCTCCGAACGAATCTTGATCATCTTCATGTGTTTCTTTTGTTACTGCTTTCAATAAAACTTTACTATTCTAAGATCTAGCGATCGTAACTTATCCTTCACTTGTTACTTGAATGTCTAATATTTCTTTGCTCAAATCAGCGCTCCAACTTAAGTCAACTTCTTCAGATATCTTAAACTTAAGCCTATAACCTTAATTAGTGTCTCCTACCATTTTGACAGTTTTGTAGAATAAATCATTAGGATTTGATCTATAATCATAAACTAAAACTAGCATGTTTTAGCATTCCCACTAATAGTTTCCTATACCCTTTACTATAACAATATCTTTTTTTGCATAGTTTTCCAGTCTCAACATAAGATCTTTAGATCCACTAGATGTAGTTTCATAAAATACCAAATAAATTCCTTGGGATATGCATACATTTACATTGTCGACATTGTCTCCATATTAGTAATTTTGTTGTAACTAAAGACTTTCATCAGAAATGTTATAATGTTAAAAGTTATATCCTTAGCTTATTGACAATTCCCTTTCTCTTACTTATTTTTTATTATTATTAGACTATCAAAATAGATATACATCATAGCCTATTACATATCATTATGTTAATTTATCACCTTCTTGTGCAACATAAACATATTTTCCTGCTTTTAGATCTTTTGAAGCAACTATTGCGACAACATATTCCTTTTATAATCCATTTGCTATTATTACTACGTATTCTTCAACCCAGATCACAGCTTAGACTCTTCCTTTACAATTTTCACATAAGTTTATATAAGCAGAGTTTTAAAGAACCAAGTCAGAATCATAAATGCTTGCATATAATTTGATATCATCGACGTAAGCTGCAACTACCTCACCTTTTTTATTGAAATCATAATTTCATTAGTTACTGAAAGTTTCATTTTAGCTCTCTTTATTAACCTTAATTATATTTTTATAATCTAATTTATCATCTGTATTGAGAACTATAAAATCATAAGTAGAAGACTTAAAATCAAAACCAAACGAGCAGCTTACTTAGTTACAAATAATTGGTTTCATATAGACTACATAGTTATAAGCTGTTAATTGAGTTTCAAAATCTACTAATCTTCTTGCATATCTTCGTCGATCGTCACTTTTATCAAGAGTGAAAAATGTCGTTGTTTCGCATTCTGTTCCGTCTAATTTGCATTTCGATTTTATTACTGAGGTTTATTTCTGATTTATCCAGAAAATGTAGAGGTTATCAGTGAAATTTACCTGCTAAACAGTACCTTCAAGAGGTAATGTATCATTATTATCTTATTAATTTATTTAATTTTCTTCTTAAACAGTCCAACCACTTTTTTACTATTCCTCTGAATTTCCACTTTCACCTCCATTTCCACTTCCACTTTCACCCCCATTTTCACCCCCATTTTCACCCCCACTTTCACCCCCACTTTCACCCCCACTTTCACCCCCACTTTCACCCCCACTTTCACCCCCACTTTCACCCCCACTTTCACCCCCACTTTCACCCCCATTTTCACCCCCATTTTCACCCCCCACTTTCACCCCCACTTTCACCCCCACTTTCACCCCCACTTTCACCCCCACTTCCACTCACCACTTCCTTAATCAATCCATTAGCACTAACCTTAGTAGCAAGAACATCCTTTAGAATATTTAGAGCTGTCGTAGCATTCTTTATTCTCACAGTCAGTTACTAATAAATCGGAAACAGAAGTGCATACATAGTTAGAACACCCACTTGATTGGCAATCATCACTTTTCGCACAAGCTAGTTTAGTGCTATAACCGCAGAATTCATCACTTGTAACACTTTCACCTTTTTCTCCAGATTTTTTTGCAGACTGACTTTAACAATCTCCATAATCATAATTTTTTTTCTCGCAATTACATTCTTAGTCACAGGATCCATCACCTAGCCACTCCCAGAAACAACTATTAGGACATTCGCTTTCAGTTACTGCATTATTAGAGGGACAGTCACCATAATCGAATCCACATGATTCATCAAGACATTTGCTATCACAAAATCCATCTCCTAACCAACTCCAAGCGCATCCATTTGTATTGCAAAATACTGATCCTTCAGATCCGCTACTACAATCGTTTCCGTCATATTAGCATTTTTCTACAAAGCATGCTAGATCACACTTTCCATCGTTTATTCATTTTTCAGGACATCCCGAAACGCAATAAGTAAGATCACAATCTCCTTTATCAAATTAGCAGGCTTCAATATTGCATGCTTAGTTGCATACATAATTTCCTATCCAATTAATTGCACAGCCAGTTGAGCAATAACCACTTGGATAACCATTGTATACATTATTAAAAACCTAAGTATTGCAGTCTCCTCCATCGTATTTACATTCTTCAATATTGCAAGCTTAGTCACATCATAAATCTCCTTACCACTCGACAGCACAACCAGTTCCACATGAAGTTAAAGGTACTTCATCTTTTTTGCAATCTCCTCCATCCCAGCTGCAATTATAAGAAAAGCAGTTTAGTTCACAGATACTATTTTAAATTGATTTCCATTTACAGTCTTTATAGCAATAAACTGATTCATCTGTTCCTTCCTTGCAATCATTATGATCTAAATCACATTTTTCAACTTGGCATCCTACATCGCATTTTCTGTCACCAATTCAAGCCCATTTGCAATCGTAGTCACAGTATGTTCTATCACAATCACCTCCATCATCGCTACATTCAGGACGATAGCAAGCCCAATCGCAGTGGCCATCTCCAATCCATGAACTTTAGCAACCTTCGAAGCAATCAGATTAGAGTCTTCTAGTTTGTATTAGGAGGAAAAGAAGCGTTAGAATGAAGAATGAATATTTCATTTTATAATGTTTAACGAATTTTTCCCTTTTAAATCATGTTTAATTAAATTAAAAATCCTCTTATATTACACCTTTAACATAATTTAAAATAAACGTTTAAGATTTCTTTTAAATCTTAATTTTTCCTTTTATCTTTAAGAAAATATCTGATAAATTCCTATAAAATTATTATCTTCGGAATTTTAGCAAAACATAAGTTCAGATCAAGGTGATAAAACCTTATAAATAAAGAGCTTTATTTTTTACCTTTGTTAGGTACAAGTTTACTTATAATCTTTACTATTAAATCTAATGGAATTTCCCCTTTATATCCATTTTTATTCTAAATTCTTCTTGGAATAAACTTAAATTAGTAAGAACTTTAGACTAATTTGATTAAAGTTGGCTATAATTTCATTTATTTTCATATACCTTGGTTAACAAAATAAACTCTTGCATGAATTACAGTAAATGAGATAAATAGAAGGTAAAATTGAATCAAGTGTGAAATCTATTAAGTAAAATTTAAGAATCTAATAAAATTAAAATTTTCTTTAGGTTTTAAGTTTAAGGGTTTTCTTCAGCTTTAAACATAATAATTTTTTGATTATGATATAAACTTTTATACTTCGATAGTTTAAAATTTAACAAAAAATATGAAGAAAAAGGCTCTATAATTTGATTTAATCAATTTAAAATAAATTATCTTTAATGCCTTTTCATTTATGAATATTTTAACTTTTTATGTTTTTTTCTAATCTCTTAAATATCTTCAATGCAAGTTAAAAATCTTTATTGTTCCTATCTTTAATAAATTAATAAGAAACTCATTGTATTAATAAATTTAAATTTCAGCTAACGAAATTGAGTCGCTTACTATTGAAGTTTATTTCCAAGTTCTAAAATAATTTTTCTGATTTTTCTATAAGTTTGACTTTTATTTATTTAAGTTCACACTTAAAAAAGTTTATTTTTGAAAAAGCATTAACTAACTCTTTAAAACATTTGCTATAATCAAATGGTCTATCAAACAATTTCTCTTATTTTTATTTATAAAAATGAATTGCTAATCTACAGAAATACTTAAATTATATTCTTTACAAATCATTTAAACTTAAACTCTCCCTAATAATTTATATCATTTGCTTCGAATCCAAATTTTCAACTTATTAAACCTTCGAAAAGCTTGTTCCTTCTAAAAGATTATAAAGATTAAATAAATTTAAATTTATATCTTATTAATTTAAGCTAGTTCTTCATTTAAAAAAGAAATAGTAATCAATTTTTTAAGTTTTGTTTGCTTTAAAAATAACTTCAAAAATATAAATCTTAAGATTTATACTAGTTAATAGACCAAATATAGTATCATCGGTTTGTTGGTTGGTGTTAAGACTTATGCTTTTCTTTGGTTTTTAGATATCTACTTTATATATTAAATTTCATAGAAAAATACAAATTTAAAATAAATGATAGAACAATTTTTCAAAATTTAAGTCATAAACACATTACATTATTCGAAGACTCATTCAATAAAGATTTTAATTTAGGTGATGGAGTAATTTAGATAAATAAATCACTTCCTAAGTAAAAATTTCCTTTTATGTTTATTAAAAATTCGTTCAAAAAGGAAATTAAAGAAGAATATCCTTTTTGAAAGATTAAATCTAATTTTTTATAAATTAGTTGATTAAGAAAATAAAACTTTACAATTAATTAATTTTCTAGATGCTATACAAATTTTCTTTAAATTCTAAGATTTTGTAAAATTATTATGAAGAGCTTTTTAGAAAGAAATAAGTCATTAATATTTCTACATAGTAAATTAACATCTTTTCTAGATATGCTAGGGAGGTTAAAAAATAATTTGTTCTAACTGAATTTAATTAATAAAACTAAAAAAGGATAACTAATTTTTAAAGCTCTTTAAAAGGCATAATAAAAAAATCGAAAAATAATCTAAACTTATTTTTCTTAAATTTCTAAATTTTTTATCTTGGATTATATAGCAATGCTTTATTTAATTTTAATAATATTTTATTAATTTAATATTTTAAAAAATCTAAAAATTCTAAAATTAAATTTCCCAGATATTTTTTTTTAAAGCATAAAAGTATTAATTAGAGCTATTTTTCTTAGGCATTTTTTAGTTTATTTTAGTCATATTAGTTATTCATTTTATTAATTTACTATATATCAATGAAAAAAATCTTTCAGTCAACAGTAAATCAGAGAATTTTATAAACGCTCTGCATGAAATAAAAAATAGATTATAGTAAGATTATAGTTGAAAATGCAAAACTTATAAGGTATTAAATTTAATATTCCTTTCTCTTTTGTTTGCATGAATTTCAATTTTCTATTTTTTAAATGTTCTTAGATTTTACTCTCTTTATCCTAAATAAATCTATACCTTTTTTATAACTTTTTCCAAAAAATTGTTGAATTAAATAAAGAATAAATTATGATCAATTATATTTAAGAAATGCTTAAATTAACAAATTAAATTTTGACCATTTCCTAATAAAATAACAAGAATGATCTCGAGAAAATTAAATTAAAATCAACGTTAAATTAAGGACATTAAAAAAGTTTATAAAGGAATAGAAGGAAAAGTTAGGAAAAAAATCTAAATATTAATTATAAAAAAAAAATTAGAGTTTGCTTAAAAATTTAACTTAATAATCAAATGAATTTTTAGCTTTTTTCATAATTTTTTCGCAATATTTTTAAGAAATTTTTTTAATAAAAGAAGTTTTTTAAAAATTAAAAAATTAAAATTATTTACTTTTCAACAAAGAAAGATTATAAAAGTTAAATTTAAACAAATTTAAATTGAATTAACAAAAGAGCGAGTATTTCAATTATTACTACAATATATCCAAAAAATTATAAAATAACTTTATAAAATATTTAATAAATCTAAAATATTTTAATATTTATTTATCAATATAAACAATTATAAATTAATTATTGTAAGGAATATCAAATTTTTAATCTTAGTTTAAAAATAAATTTAAATAAACTGAAAATGTGAAAAACAAAAAATTAATGAAAAAAGAATAAAAAATTTGATTATTAAATCTTGATGGTACTAGAATCAATTTTATAAATTAATTAAAAATAGTACATTTGTATAAGAAAAATATTATATATATATTTTATTTATTTTAAAGAATTTCAGTTTAAAATTTATAATTTTATATATTTTTTATAATTTCAATTTTAGCTTAATATTGCATAATTTTAATAATTGAGTAAAATTATTTTTGAAAGAATTTTTAAAAGACAACATTATATTATATTATATTATATTATATTATTATAAAATATGGAAGTCGGCTGCTGTCAGGAGAACCATTAGGTAATTGGTGCACTGTATACTGCATGAATCATTGAACTCATCGGACAGCTAGAATGACAACAAGAAGTTTGATAACACTTTTTTTTTGATATTAATATTGAAAGAGCTGCATGCCAGCTTGATGCAAAACAATCTAGAATAATATTCATTTATAATTTATCTACAATAATGCTAAATTAATACTTAATTTCACATTTTAAATGCCCTTAGTAAAGTAATATATTTTAAAAAGATTAATTATCTGTTTATAACTATTTTAATTCATATTATTATAAAGCAAGCAATTTAGAAATAATAATTTAACATATTTGATCTTTGCTTCTAAGTTTACAAAAATTTAAAAGAAAGCTAGAAATTAAAATATCTTGTTTATATATCATTTTATCTTTATTTTTTGTTAAATCAACGAGGTTCACATCCGGAATAGGTGTCTTCCTTGCAACCAGTTATACTGGCTTAGACTTGGAATGTGTTTATACGCCTTGAGATAGGTATGATTTATTATCTTGCTTTTCAACTTAAAGTTAAAAATATTTATTTTCTTAAGGTTTCATCTAAAATAATTGTCTAACGATATTAAAAGAGAAACATAATATCTTTATATTTCAATTTTGCTTCATTTTAATATATTCTATTAAACATATAAAATTTAACTATAAAGATTTAAATCTCTATCTTATTAAAATCAATCTTTTATTTAAATTTACCATTTTTGGAAAGAATTATATAAAATTTATATTTATAATATTTTAATGATTTTTTTTAAATTTTATATATTTCTAAGGTAATTAATATTTTTTAATTTGAGCAATAAAATTTTAAAAATACTTATTTATTATAAATTTTTTAATTTTTTAATTCTTTAATTTATTTCATTTTTAAAAACCTTAATATAATCTAGAAATAAAAGTTATATAACTAATTTTTTATTAAGAAAAAGAAAACAAAAATTAAATTCTTTATACGATATAATATTACAGACTTTCCTTATATTAATATACATTTTAAAATTTTTATTTTATGCATTTATTTAAATTTTATTTTCGTAATTCCTTATATGTTAAATTATAATTATCTCTTCTTTTATTAGTTTAGTATTTCAATTGAGATTTTTTATATTTTATTTAATTCTTAGTAAAATTTTTTTGCTTTAATATAAAAAATATATATGCTTTTTAACTGTTTTTTAAGAGTTTTTATTTAAAAAATAAATAATAAAAATGAAAATTTCTAATTTTTAAATTTTTTTCTAATGGATTAATTTAATATTATTTTATCTAGACGCTAAATTTTATTCTTATATTTAAGTTTCTATTAAACCAGACTTTATGTGCTTTTTTAATTCTTAAAATTGTTTATACTTTAGAATCTTTAGTTTTCTGAATCAAAAAGTTGATATTAGTTTAAGGGATTATTTGAAGTTAACTATAAGGATACTTTTCAGCTCCTATTTTGAAATTAAGGCTCTATTTCATTAATAGCAAAATTTCTAATGGTTTCATTATTTTCAGCTATTTTTATCATTTCCTTGTGATTTCTATATATTCATGCATAATGTATATGATTTATGATGTATTTCTTAAAAAATATCTCTTTCTTCGAAAAATTTTAATGCTATAAACGCATAATTTTTATTTATCTATAATCCTGATAATTATCAAGTAGTTTATTCTAAAGAAGATTATTTATCTAGAAATTAAAGAAAAATGCTTATTTAAAATAGGTAGATAGTTTTAATTTTTTAATATCTTTCACTTAGAAAAAATAAAAAATTTCTTAAATGCAATTATTCAAATTTGCTTGAATAATTACCTTTCATTTTCTATTAAAAGAAATAAAATATATATATTTAAAAATGAAGTTCTTAAAGATGGATTTCTCTTGGGAAGGAGAAACGCAAGAAGGTTAAGATCCAAAATAAAGGGACCAGGCTTCAAAAACCAACATAGGTATGGCATTCTCCTGACTCATTACTTGAAAAGAATAAATAATGATAGGCGGGTAACGCTGAAATCCATCAAAGAGAAATTAAAAAATCAGTAATTTAAAAGCAAGGAATAAGTAAATTTAATGCCGAAACAAATTCGAACGATTTGGACGAGAAGGCCATAAAGCATGGGACTATTTAGAGTAAAACCTATTATAAAAATTAATAATAAGAGTTCGAACGTTGCTAGAAGATCAAGAAAAACAAAAATAAGAATTGAGAAACACATTGAAGATGTTGAAGCACGCTTTGACGGAAAACTTATATGTTATTTAGGGATAACAAATAGTCAGAGAACGAGTTCAGATAATTGAAAATGATATTTGAATTTTGCAAGAACAGGACGAAAAGACCAGAGTGATAAAAATTAAATTAATGCAGAGATTATGAGAAAGCTGGAATAATTCAGAAAAGAATCCAAATAGAGTGACTTTATTCCTATAGAAATAGAAAGATAAGTGAACAAGCATTAATAAAACAAAAAAAAAACGCAACATTTACAAAAGTCGATGGCACCTATGACGGAAATATCCGTAGCAAAAGAAAATAAGAAGAACAATCTGTGGATCGATCTGATGCAAATCAACAATTTTCTTTCCATCGTACGATGGGAAGATATGACGTAGAAAGCAAGAATTACTAATCACCAGATGGAAGATTATGAATAAATAGATAAAGGAGAACCTTAAAAACGTTGAAAACTTTTAAAACTTCTAGCTGAAATTCAAACTTATTTTGAATTGAATTTAATAAATATATTTAAAAGTTTATATATTATCCTGAATTTCTTAAAAGTTAAATTTATTTAATAAAGATTAAAATATTATGAAATTATATTAAACATCTTAGTTGAAGCAAATAATATTCTAAAGAACTTAATTTAAGAAGGTATCTAAACAAAATAGCTCAAAAGGAACAAAAAATCATAAAAAAATATTTATAGAGAATTATTAAAATGTTCGCAGTGTTTGACAGTTCACCGTTTAAAAAAAGTTTTAATGTTTGAGTATAGTTTTTTAACGGTTCTAGCACTTGAGATTCATATCTCATTTATCTTCCATCTTGTATATTCTAGTTTTTTCGGTTTCTAATCCATTTTCAGCATGTAAATCACTCCATTCTCTATTCATTAGATCTAATTTTTTCTTCTCCTTATTTGTCTTAAATTTGTTTTACCATTATTTCTCCTTAACTTTACAAAATTCTGCATAGTTCTTCCTTAAATGATATTTACTTTTAAAATAATAACATAGCTTCTAAATCTTAATTATTTTTACTTCTTTCTTTATTTCTTGATGAGTTTTTTTCAATCTTCATTTTTTCGTTTTTTAAGTTAGGTCTGTCTCTTTTGACACTTTAAAATTTTTCCAATCTAATAATTCTAAGCTTGAGTCCTCACTACTTGGGAGTTCGTTTAACTGAAAGGTTCTCGTTAGTAATTCCAAAGAGTTTCTATCTCCCGTTCTTTATTGGTCATCCTGATGTCTAAGGTGTTTTGAAATCTGTGCTGGATCCTTTCTGAAGCTTCTCATTCTTCTTTCTGAGCTTCCTTGATATCTACTTACAGGTTTAGTACCACTTTGATTAACTATCCCATGCTTATCTAATCAGAAGGATTGAACACCGTTACCTCTTGATGCAAAGCGAATTTCAATATTTTTGAGTTTTTCCTCCAATGTTGATGTTAGGGCATTTGCGACTTTCTTTATCTTTATCTTCTCCTCCTATTTTCTCTTTGTTTCAACCTACTATTTTTAGGAGCTAAAAATCCCTTTTTGAAGTCCTAAATTTTTTAAAATAAAAAAAATTTATATAATTTAAATATTTAGCAGCAATCATATTTATATATCTTTTTTATAAGAAATATAATTAGTATTTTGAAGCAATTAAAATAAAGAAGGAAGAAATTTATTAAAAAATCAAATCTATTAAAGAATCTAATGAAAAAGAATAATTATATTTCAAATAAATAATAAATTTAATATCATTAATATCTTTTATTTTGGGATAAGTTATTACAATTCTTATAATAATTTAATTTACAAAGTCATTTTAAAATTTTAAATAATTAATTTTTATTTAATTTATATAATCTAGCATATAAGTTAAGCGATTGTTCTTCCTAATATTATTAATATAAAAGTAAATGGATCATTAAATAATTTTATATAATACTATAAATGAAATTATTTTTCAACTAATTATTTATTTTAGACTTATTTAGATCAAATCAAATTAAAAAGTTTTCTAGGAAAATAAATGCTTTTTTAAAAAGTTCCCTTTCTTGAATAGTTCACAGATTATGGATTATCTATTTTAAAACCCGTTCAATTATAGATTATGCTATGTCTATTTATTAAGTTTCTTCTACCATAGTTTTCCATAATATTGTATAAAAGTAATAAGGACTGTCCAAATTTTCTTGTGAACCCCATTATTTTACTAAAAGTTTCTCCAGAGATATCATGCACTACTAAGGATTTAGTTTTTTTTCTTTAAAATTTTTACTCTTGTTTAAACTCTTTTGATTTCTATTAGGATTGCTTATTTTATCATTTAGGATTGCTATTAGTATATTTGATGAAAGATTGCCACTATTTTATTCACTCTTACTTCTTGGTATAGGTTTATCTTTTTTGCCTTATAATTTTTTTGTTTTTTTTGTTATTTTATTCATAGATCTTGGTTTGGTACTTCCATCTTAGTTTCATACTATTCCTTGGAATTAGCTCAGGGTTTATGCAAATTTAAGTTCGTAACTTAAAAGTCGGTTTCATGTTAAAATTATCGCAATTTTTTTCCTGTTTTATGAAGTTCTGATTGGTCGAAAAATCCTTTTTTATATCTGCTTTAATCCATTTTAAAAACTTTTTCTTTGATAATTCACTCAAATTATCATTTGTAGTAAATTTCCTTGAACTGATCCCTTCTTCTATTATTATATAAAATGGATGTCGGTCGTGTCAGGAAAACTAATAGGAAATTTGGTGCATTGTATACTACATTGCAAGTAATCTCCCACTAGATGCCACTACGGGAAAGGGTAAATAAGCTCAGAAGAGAAAAGCTTAACTTGTCCGAGGTTTTCTCTAGCAGCATGAAAGTTTGACTGACGGGCCTGGTAATTACTAATACTCATTTGGATCTTATTAAAGAAAACTGAAGCATTTGATTCAAGATTTAAGAATAATTTCTAATAAGAAGATTCCATTTAGAGAAGTTTAAGTGACTAATCGGACAAATAGAATGAAATCAAGAAATGTGAAAACATTTTTTCTTTATTAATAATGAAAGAGCTGTGCGCCAACAGGTGCTATGCGCTCTATAATCATCTTTATTTATTTATTTGCTTTTTCAGAGATACTTTAGTTTAAGTTGTCGAGAGATGTAAATTTTTTCCTGTCTGTTTTAGATGAGTGAATGGAAGAGTTGTTTGGCTAATGACTTTTATTATCTTTTTCTATTCTTTTAATTAATTTAGATGGTTGTTTAATTTAAGCTAAAACGTGATCTAAAGATGCTTTTGGTTTTCTCCTACTTTGAGGAGGTGATGAAAAAGTTTTTGAGGTAAGATGTTTTATATTATATTAATGATTTGATATAAAATAAAATGGTACCTAAGAAATAGTCAGATAAAACCTAATAACTCATAAGAGGATATAGTCTCTAGCTTCTTTAGATGAAGAACTAAAAATTAGCAAAGGTTATTAATAATCTTTATTAGCAAACTAAAAATTTAATAAATTCTATGGAAATTATGAATCTGAAAAATTAACATTACGATAGTAATTAGCTATATATCCATCATTGTATCAGTTTAAGGGAGAATTTTATAGAAAGTCCTAAGAGAAATTTAAAATACTAAAAAATGTAAGCTAAAACAATCCTAAATACTAAATTGATCCAATCAAAATAGAACAGCAGCTTATTAAAAAATATATTTACTACTGAAGAGTAACTTCTAATATTGCAAGCTGTCAGTACATAAAGAACGAAATCGCTACCAATTTAGACAAAAAGAACAGAGAATAGTATTAAGGGAAAATTATATAGGATTTATATTAAGCAAGCTATTTTTACA
This sequence comes from Loxodes magnus, assembly GCA_946699065.1. Lineage (NCBI taxonomy): Eukaryota > Ciliophora > Karyorelictea > Loxodida > Loxodidae > Loxodes > Loxodes magnus. The sequence goes on from CAMPDV010000039.1 coordinate 119,353, forward strand.
GGAAAAAAAGACTTCAAACAAATAAAGAAACTCCCTTTATCTACTAAGCAATTGATAAATTAAATAGAAAATGATTGTGATTTGACCAATTAAGTAAAGAAAAGTAATCTTAAATTAATAAAGACTTATAACAGTGAAGATTCAAACAAGTTTGAGGTGACAACTATGCTTAAACAGTAAATTAATATGTGATAAACTAAATAAAGATAAGGCCATAATAATAGATTATGCTATAAACGTATTAAAAGTAAAATGTTATCTAATTTTTCTAAAAGACAATAAAATATGAAAATAAGATAACTAACAATCATCTTATATAATTTTAGTTTTTATTTCTTTTAATGTATCTTATTTAATAATTTAAGCTTAAAATAGAATTATCTAAGTTAAAGTAATTAATTTTATAAATTTATGAATTGTTTTCTAAAATAAAGGAACATTCTTGATTTAAAAGACGAAGAAAGAATATGTTGAACTTAATATTGATCTACTTTATAATATCTTGCTATTTATAAAATGTAAAACTTGTATTAAAAGTGACTTACCTAAGTTACTATATTAGTATTAAAATAATAAACTAAAAGATTTATAAAAGTTAGATCTATAATTTAAAACTAAAACTTTTAGAATTTTTTAAAAGCTTTATATTTATTTAAAGTTATCCTTTAACAAATCAGACATCATTAATTAGAACTATTAAGAGCTAAAAATTATATTTATTATGCTTAATGATAATCCAAGGGGTAAATTAAATATAATACATAAACTTTATCAAACTCTAAAATTATTATGCTATTTGTTTCTTGGTAACTTCCTATCTTTTATAGGTTTTATCAAGTAGCTAATATTTTTATAGAGTTTGCTAACTTAGCAACTTTACGTTTTTCTATTTATTTATCTTTTTATTTTTAAACTAAATGTTTCCAAAATTAGAAGAAGATTCTAACTTAAATATTTAGATTACTTTATTTGCAAATAAAAGAAATTAAATATATATACATTTTGCTCTTTAAAGTTAAATCACATTTTATCTACTAGAATTTCAATTAAGTCTGATTTTCTGATAAGATTATTTTTAAATAGATCCTCTAAGAACATTGAAATGCTTATCTAAATTTACTATTATTATTATTATTTTAACTAAATGTAAAATTAAAGTTTCCATATCCTGGGTTTTCAACCAGGTTTCTGCTGACAAGTTTTTTTTCCGTGATTGTTCTCCACGACCTTTTTTTAAAGTGGACGGCTACCACGAAGAATTCTCTTAGTTTCTTGTTCATAGTTTCTATTTATATATTCCTTACTCAGTAATCCAAAGTTGTTTAAGTTTCTTCAGGTCCTTTATTCTTCATTGTATTTGAGTTATCTTCATTTCTTAAAATGTCTTAGTAAATGATACCAAGATTAGCAGTACCAACAATTTTTATATCGTTTTTCTAATTTCTATTATTAAAAAACTTTTTTCTCCAGCATCCAATTCTTTTGTTTATGTTTGTATCATTTTTTTCTTAATTTTACTTTTCTAATGTTGTATTTTGTGCTAATCTTCTTCTATGATCATTCTTTGTGATTAATTGAAGTTAGTTTACGACATTTCATAAAGTTAATTTTCTGTTACTACTGTGTTTTTAATCAGTTAACTTTTGAGAATAAGCAGTTCGTTATTTTAATCTTCTATGTAATTCATTAGTTCCCGGATTTTTTCTCCTTGATTAAATATCTCTTCATATTTTTCAATTTTTTCTTTCATTTTTTCGATTTCGCTTTGGAGTAAATTGTTATTTTTGGTTTCAGGGTTTTATTGTTCATTCTGACCAATCATTACTTTTCCCTCTGAAAACGAGCTAGATTCTCTATCCTGTCTTTGTTTTTTTAGCTCCTCGTTCGTCACTTGTTTTCTTGTTTTTCTTTGTTATTTCTTAGAAAGACGGATGTTCTTCTCCATTTTTTCTTATCTAAATTAACTATTTAATAGAAAGGAATAGTTAGATATATATCCAAGTTTATGAAATAATAAAATGTAAAAACTTATTTTATTTAAATAGCAATAAGGAGTATTGTTAATCTAACACTCTTTATAAAACTTAGCAGTTGTAAAAATTATAATATTTAGCTTAGAGAAATTTGCTGCAGGGAATAAACAAAATAAATTCATAAAAGTTATTAAACTCAATCTACTCTTTAAAAACCATTGCTTTCTGTCTTTACTTTATTTTTCTAAAAATAATTAGAACACAAGAAATCTCAGTTAAATAAAAAGATAAAATAGAATAATTTTCTAAGTCAAAATATGATATAACTTATTTCTTAATTATTTCATAATCAAATATTACTTAATTTAAATAAAATCGAGTCACGAATTTAATAATTTTGTCTTATTCTATTTATTTAATATTTTAACATCATTTATTTTTTAATTATACAGATAAAAATAGCATTCCAGATATAGCAGAAGTTAAATTTTAATTAGAAGCATATCAATTATTAGTACTAAAAATATAAGATTCCTTATTTTTTTATTTGTTCCTTAATTAATTTTTAGGACTGATCAAAAATAAAGATAGTTAGAATAAATAAAGAATAAATAATTCCTTACTAGAAATTATTTCCTTTATAGTCCTTAAATATTTTATTTATAATTAGATATATTATAACTTTTTATTTAATTGAAGAGTGTTTTCATAGAAGACCTAAAGTCAAGAGCAAGGAACTTACTAGCAGAATTCCGAAAGAATCTTGTTCATCTTCGTATGTTTCTTTTGTTACGGCTTTCTACATAACTCTATTGTTAGAAGCTTTTGCAATTGATACTTATCCTTCACTCGTTACTTTAATGTCTAATATTTCTTTGCTCAAATCAGCACTCCAATTTAAGTCAACTTCTTCCGATATCTTAATCTTAAGTTTGTAACCTTAACTAGAGTCTCCGACCATTTTGACAGTTTTGTAGAATAAATCATTAGGATTTGATTTATAATCATAAACTAAAACTAGCATATCTTAGCATTCCCACTAATAGTTTCCTATATTCTTTACTAGAAGAATATCATCTTTTGCCTAGTTTTCAAGTCTCAACATGAGATCTTTTGATCCACTAGATGTAGTTTCATAGAAAGCCATATAAGTTCCTTGAGAAATGCATACATTAACGTTATCAGTATCTTCTCCAAATTCGTAGCTTTTTTCTAAATTTAGTGTTTCGTCTGAAATGTTATACTATTAAAAGGAATATCCGAAATTATCTGATAACGCTCTATTTCTCATCTATCTTCTAGCTGGATTTTCCTACCAAAACAGATAAACAGTATAGTCATCGACATACCAGTAATCTAACTTTTAACCCTCCTATGCAACATACTAATACTAACCTACTGTAAAATCTTTTGCTAGAATTAATGCAATTACATATCCCTTTACTAATCCATCTGCTATGATAACTACATAATCATGAACCCAGATCACAGCTTACACTCTTCCGTCGCAATTTTCACATAAATTTATATAAGCAGAGTTTTAAAGAATCAAGCCAGAATCATAAGCGCTTACATAAAATTTGCTATCATCGACGTAAGCTGCCGCTACCTCACCTTCTTTATTGAAATCATAATTTCATTAGTTGGTGTAAATTTAACTTTAAGTCTCATAGTTAACTTTAATGGCTTCTTTAATTTCTAAAGTGTTATCTGTATTGATTACTATAAAATCATAAATAGAGGACTTAAAATCAAAACCAAAGGAGCAGCTTGCTTCGTTACAAATAATTTTTTTCATATAGACTACAAAGTTATAAGCTGTTATTTGAGTATCAAAATCTACTAATCTTCTTGCATATCTTCGTCGATCGTCACTTTTATCAAGAGTGAAAAATATCGTTGTTTCGCATTCTGTTCCGTCTAATTTGCATTTCGATTTTATTACTGAGGTTTACTTCTGATTTATCCAGAAAAGGTATAGGTTATCAGTGAAATTTACCTGCTAAACAGTACCTTCAAGAGGTAATGTATCGTTATTATCTTATTAATTTATTTAATTTTCTTCTTAAACAGTCCAACCACTATTTTACTATTCCTCTGAATTTCCACTTCCTTAATCGGTCCATTAGCACTAACCTTAGTAGCAAGAACATACTTTAGAATATTTAGAGCTGTCGTAGCATTCTTTATTCTCACATTCAGTTACTAATAAATCGGAAACAGAAGTGCATACATAGTTAGAACACCCACTTGATTGGCAATCATCACTTTTCGCACAAGCTAGTTTAGTGCTATATCCGCAGAATTCATCACTTGTAACACTTTCACCTTTTTCTCCAGATTGTTTTGCAGACTGACTTTAACAATCTCCATAATCATAATTTTTTTTCTCGCAATTACATTCTTAGTCACAGGATCCATCGCCTAGCCACTACCAGAAACAACTATTAGGACATTCGCTTTCAGTTACTGCATTATTAGAGGGACAGTCACCATAATCGAATCCACATGATTCATCAAGACATTTGCTATCGCAGTGTCCATCTCCTAACCAACTCCAAGCGCATCCATTTGTATTGCAAAATACTGATCCTCCAGATCCGCTACTACAATCGTTTCCGTCATATTAGCATTTTTCTACAAAGCATGCTAGATCACACTTTCCATCGTTTATTCATTTTTCAGGACATCCCGAATCGCAATAAGTAAGATCACAATCTCCTTTATCAAATTAGCAGGCTTCAATATTGCATGCTTATTCGCATACATAATTTCCTATCCAATTAATTGCGCAGTCACTTGAACAATAACCACTTGGATAACCATTGTATACATTATCAATGGCTTAAGTATTGCAGTCTCCTCCATCGTAGTTACATTCTTCAATATTGCAAGCTTAGTCACATCATAAATCTCCTTACCACTCGACAGCACATCCAGTTCCACATGAAGTTAAAGGTACTCCATCATCTTTACAATCTCCTCCATCCCAGTTGCAATCTAGAACAAAGCAGTTTAGTTCACAGATATCATTTTAAATTGATGTCCATTTGCAATCTTTATAGCAATAAACTGATTCATCTGTTCCTTCCTTGCAATCATTATGATCGAAGCCGCATTTTTCAACTTGGCATCCTACATCGCATTTTCCGTCACCAGTTCAAGCCCATTTGCAATCGTAGCTACAGTAAGTTCCTTCGCAATCACCTCCGTCATCGCTACATTCAGGACGATAGCAAGCCCAATCGCATTTGCCATCTCCAATTCAGGAAGTTTAGCAACCTTCGAAGCAATCAGATTAGAGTCTTCTAGTTTGTATTAGGAGGAAAAGAAGCGTTAGAATGAAGAATGAATATTTCATTTTATAATTTTTAAAGATTTTTTCTCTTATAAAGCATGTTTATTTAATTAAAGATGCTGAGTTTAAATAAAAAGGATTTAGTTCCTTGTTGATACAATAAATTCTGTTATATCTATGCATCAGAGTTACATTGAAAATTGATTTTAGTTTATATTTTTAGAGACTAAAAAGCATAAAGGAATTTATTTTATACTTACTAATAAAACTCTTAACTGCAGCAGTCTAAAGCTTTGTTGATAATGAATGGTGTTTTATGTACTGAATTATAAGCTAACTTATTGTTAAGCTAAAATCTGTATTAAAAGATATGAATTAAATAGTTTGTTTTAGTCATAAAATAGAAAGAATTAAGACTTTATTTTAATGAATTTAGCATTTAAGAATTTTATACTAGAAGAGATGATTGATAAAGTGTAAAGCATTGTTAATAAAACTGAAGATATAAAATATAGTTATAAGTTTAGGGCTTAGTTAATTATTTAAATTTTAGAATTTTGATTAGATTTTATTCTCTGGCCAATTTTACATTTTATTAGTTATATTATAATAATTTCTCTCTAGTTTGGCTTTAGATACAAACAAATATAGGGATATAACAAATTCTATTGAAAAATGGCAGATAAAAATTGAATACTGCCCATCATAATATTTTTATCAAAATTCCGTTAGATATTAAGTTACTAATTAACTTAAGTTAAATTAAAGCCTTTTAATTAACAATTTATTTAGAGCTTATGATAAATTATATGATTTCAGAGAATGATATAACCTGAGTTAAGGTAGATATTATTAGATTTTAGTGTTATTCATCACAAATTACATTCTAAAAATAACTAAGATGTTGATCTTAAATGACTATTTGATTGTTGTATTTTTATCCTTAGCAGCGTTTCAAAAGTTATTTGTTCCCCAATCTTAACATTAAGACTTAATTTTAAAATTTAGCTTCTTAAGTTTTAAAATGTACACACTTAGATAATTAAACTTAGTTGAAGCATCTAAATTTTTAATTTGGATGCTTTAGACCTTTAATTAGAAAATCTCAGAATTACTTAAACTTGAAATATAAAAATTTTGATAAAGCAACCTAAAGAAAAATAATAAAGTACTAGTAACAAGCCAGTAGATAAAATTTACAAAGTATCTAATGAATAAAGTATCTTAAAAATTAAGAGATAACTAAAGCAAAATAGAGATTAATAATTAAAAAGTATATCCTTATTATAGTATATTTATTAATTAATAAAGTATTATATTATTAATAGAATGTATAGTATATCTTAAATTGCAGTTTAATTATTATTATATACCATTTTTTATGAAAAAGAAATCAATAATAATATTTACCACTTTAGCACTAATAAAAATACTAAAAGCTTATCTAGATAAATCTTTTATATCATAACTAATAGATGGCTTAACTATGAGCTAATATATTGAATAATAGAAAATTTATAAGAAAAAAAATGGAATAATCTATTCGCCTTTCCAAAAACCAAATTAAGAACGCAAAAAGGAAAGCTGCGAAACTAATGCAGAAACAATAACAAGAAGAAGATAAATCAAGTTCCTCATCTGAAGGAAAAGTTATAATTGGAACAATAGAGACGAATCCAGTAAAAGTACAGAAATAATCAGAAATCTAAATATAAATTGACTAAATGAAAACAATAATACAAAATTATTAGGAAACAATTTACAATCAAGGGGAAAAAATAAGAGAACTAATGAATACTATCGAAGATTAAAACAACGAGCTACTAATAATAAGACGACAATTGATTTAAAATAATTTAGTCACGGAATAGTAACTATATGAATAATCTCAATCGAATTTTAAGTAAGAACAAAATATGATTATTGAAAAAGTTTCTACATAAACAAACATCCAAGAAAAATAGAATGACGAAAAGATTAATATAGAATTACTCCAAAGAATCGATTAACTTGAAAAAAAAGTATTTCTGAAGAGACTCAAGAAAAGACCAATCAAAAATTGCTATTATTGCAAATCAAAGTGACACTATTACAAAATTGCGATCAGTGAAGATAAATTTAGATGAAAGAACAACAAAGAACGTTAAGAATGCTTAGCAGACTCTGAATCACCGAAACGGGAATTTACAAGAAGAAGATATTCGTATAAAAGACAGAAGATTCTCAGTGGTTCCATCCACAAAAAAAAATGGCGTGATATCCATCCACGCTAAAAAAATGGTAGCAAAAACCTGGTTGAAAATCCAGGGAATGGTAAACTTTAATTACTTTTAGTTTACTATTATTATTATTAATAGAAAATTTATTTATTAAGAAAATAATATAAATAAATGTAAATATATATTACCTCTATAGTTTATTAATATTTGCATTCATTCTACGTAGATTCAAATTTTATTATGCCTTACTTAAATTATTATTTTATAATATTTAGATGCTAATTAAATTTCTAAGAGTTCAAAAGTTTTAAGATTATTTAAACTAAATTTAAATTGAACAATCAAACTAAAATGCATAAAACTTTACTACCATTTTAATATTTAAACTTAAGATTATTATTTAGAAGATCCAACTTTCTCTTTAAAGCACATTCCAAGATTAAATCTTATGAACAAACTTACTCTATTAAATAATTACTAAATACAAAAATTAGATTAAAGAGTATATTTTAGATTCAGATTATTTTAAATTTTTATTATTTAGTTCTTAAAATCTTCTTTTTTATAGTTCTAGATATAACCATTTTTTATTATTTCCATCATTAACTCTTCTTTCTATCTTCATATATCAATAGATTTTATTATATATATCAAATGGCTTCTAACAAATAACACAACTTTTAACAAAACATTTAAACACCAAAATTCTCTAAAAAATCAAAAACCCAAATAATTACAATCAGTGAAAGTCAGAAATATGATTCATATGACGAACATTAACCACCAGAATTAAAAAAACTTCCCACACAAACTCAAATAGAAATATTATCTAAGTCATTAAAAGAGTTTATCTTCAAAAGTAGATACCTCACTGATAAAGTAGAAAAACTAATAACGTCTTTGCTTGAGAAACAATATTAATCATCATAAGAAATAGAAAACAAACTGGAACAAAGAATTCATTTAATAATAAATTCAGGTAACGCCATTTTCGTTTTAACACAATTAATCAGATCCTATGGAAATAGAAAATGAAGCCTCAAATTAAAATAAACAGTAAACATTAACTAGTAAATTTAAATTCAATAAGTGTTACAAGAATAATAGTTTAAAAGAAGAATAAAATGTTACGTGTGCAATAAATAACACCAATGAAAATACTGTTACTAACTAAGTGAAATTTAAAGAAAGAATAAATAAGATATTTTTAAACAACTATTTACGATATATCCAACATAAAGCGGAAACATTTATACAAAACAATTCTTTAATTCAAATCTCTTGGAGAAATCATTACCAACGCTACATGCAAGACTAAAACTATTCAGAGTATTAAAGGATGGTGCACTAATGAAGTGCTATACCGCCTAACTAAGCCTAGTAGGAATTCATGACAAACTAATGGAGACAAGCTGATAGAATAGGTCAGATGGCTGACTACTAAGGCTTTAAGAAAGCTTTTTAAGTCTAACTTTATGAAAGAATCTTGTAAAGTATTGCTATTACTCTTTATATAATTTAAATTATAAGCTTTAGCTAGTAAAATGATTTAACTATAAAATCTTAGAATTTTAAAATTCTGCTAGTTTTAAGATATAGAAGCTTTAGAGCAACTAATTACTTTAATGTTTGCTATAATATAAAAATAAATAAGTATTAAAGATTTAAGATAAAAGAAGTTATTTTTAAATTTAACTAAATTCTTATAATATGTAGTTAAATATCTTGTAACTATTTATTATAGAAAGTCTATTTATTTAAACTTAAAACATCTATAATATAAATGCTTTATCTGTCATTTATTTTACAATCTTCTAAATTATTCTCAACTAAAAGTATTTATTATATCATCAATATGCCTATACACAAGGAGAACTCAGTTACCACAACAAAGGTAACTGAAAAGTAGGAAACATTGCCAAACCCATGTAAGAGTCAGTTACTATTCAAGAAGTAATAAATCTCTATTAAGGCCTAAATTAGAAGATGCCAATGGTTTTCCTTGCTTGCCGCCAAAATCAAAAATGGAGGAAATAGCAAAGGCAAGCTCAGAAATCATCAAAAACCTTCAAATTAAGTTAACTCTCATAAAAAAACCAGTTTAAATTATTGGGGGAATGAAAGTTAACAGTAAAGACATATACAAAGAAATTGTTGAAATGGTTTAGACTCGTAATCCAGAGAACTAGAATAGCTCAAAAGAAAACTGAAACAAAAAAATAGGAGTTGCCTACTTCAACTTCTACACTTAGCATAAATTCAGTAAATACAATCCCAAAGCTGAAACTATTATATAGGACACTTAAGTAAATTAATTCTTTAGACAAGTTGAAGAATACTACGGGTAAGGTATATCTAAATTTTAAATACTCCCGACAGGCATAATATTAATAAATTTCATAAACTAAGAGGATCTAAAGGATTTTCAAAGTACCCAAGTATGATAATTGGAAAATACATAAATTCCCACTGAAATAAGAAACTTTAGTTAATACTACAGCATAAAAACTACCCAATACACTTCCACTTAGGAATTTATTTAAACTTGGCATAAACAGAAGAAAAATTGTAAAATTATGGAAAAATAAAAAAATCAGTAGTTCACACTCCGTAGGGAAAACCATGACTAAATGGTAAAACTATTACCTATCAAGAGTAAGGGAAGCAGGTGATACTCATAAAATCCCAGAGGAATTGTAATTTTGAGGATGCAAAGTTAAACTCAGTCATCCTGCAGTATGAGAATGTAAGAAATATGATAAAAAAGGCCATAGCATTTAATAATGCAAAACAGCAATTAGAGAGATATTAAAAAGCACAAATAAAATTCAAAGAATATGATACAAAAGCACAAATAAGAAGTAATATATGTAAAAAAGAACATCAATAAGTGCACAGGCTAAATGAAACTGGCATATAGTTAATATAAGTAGGCATAAAAAAAAATATATATGAGCCTTAAAAAACATGCAAATTTGTTCTGAAGTTATTCTATTTAGAAAGAACATCTTCTAGAAGCTTAAGGAACAATGGAAATAAACAAAGTCTGGAATAAAATGATACAAGCAACATGAGGTTAATGGAAAAGTAAAAAAGACCAATTATGACAAGATTCAATCGAAATTTCCAGGATATAATGGACAAAGTAGAATGAACAAGGCAGAGTAGAACAATGGAAAAATAAACCAGTATACAAAATGAAGGATCAAAAAAACACTTAAAATAAATAGATGTAGGCAAAAACCTGACCAGTTATACAAACATTAGAATAATATAGATTCAATTCTATTAAAGAAAATACGGAGGAAAATGGAAAGTAGAATGCAAAGCAAAAGATAAATACAGATAAGAATAGGAACGAAAGCCAAGATAATCAGGAGAGTGAATTAAATTAAAATAAGGAGGATAACTTCAACTAAAAAGAATTAAGAATAGGAGCATCCAATATCAGAGGAGTTAAATCAAATAAAGATGAATTAAGTAAATTTATGCAAGACAAAGGAATAGATATAATGGCAATTTAAGAAATCTTTGTGGAATAAAGCAATGAAATGTCTTATATTTATGGTTATAGAGCAATTATAAAAGAGGGGAAGAAACATAGCAAAAGAGTTGCCTTTTATATTAAGAAATAACTCAAAAATAATATTAAAAAACTGGACATAAATGGGTTTAATCAAGTAGAGATAATCCAAGGAAGTAGGATAATATGTATAAGTTTAGATAACAGGATAGCATTAACGAATGTTTATGCGCCAACGAGATTAGTGCATACCTTTTTATGATGGGCTCAGATAATTTTTATATATGACAAACAGCTTGAGAATGGCAAACATAATTCTAGGTGACCTTAACGCACATATCCCACAGTTTTGACCTAACGAAATTAACTCGGCAGGGAGTAATTACTAAATTTAATGAGTGAATTTAAACTAGAATGCAAAGACCCATAATAAGATCTGACTTACATTACAACCAGAGGAAGAAGAAAATTTAAAATAGATCACTTCCTAACCTATCAATTTATTACACCAAACATAGTTAATACAAAATTCTATTAAGAAAGACCGTTAGGTGGTCATTAGCCAGGCTAGATAATAATCAAAATATTAGATAAAAAAAGATAGCCCACAAAAATAAAAAGGATATTCTATCAAAAGCTAAAGACACAAAATACACAAAAGATTTTTGAAAAATGAGTAAATGATATAGACTGATCATAATTTGAGTTCCTAGATAACAACGATGTTTATAGAAAATGGTAAGAAATAATTCATAAAGGAGCAGCAGTAATTTGTGGATACACTGGAAACTTACAAAGGAAATTTAAATATACGGAAGAGACAAAAAAACTAAGAAAATAATTTAAAAAGCTAGCAAAGCAAGTAAAACAGTCAATAAGATAAGTAGTAATAAACATTGATTAAATGATAAAAAATGAGATAAGAAGCCAAAAAATAAAATAACTAAATGTGATAAATGAAATCAATTTGATATATTATTGGACTCTCTCAACAAAGGGAACACTAATGAGACTTGAAAAGGAATACAAAGATGGATCAGACAAAGAAAACAAGCTCCATGATCTTGAATAAACGAATAAGATATAGTAAGATTTAGAAATAGCTGGAAATAACTTTACGAAAATGGAGACAGTTAGCTACCGTAAGAGTTCAAGAACAAATAGCGTACATCAATTCAACCAGAAGACATTGAAAACTGCATAAAAAACAACCCTAATGAAAAGCAGCAGGACCAGATAAGATATAAAATTCTCTTCTTTATTAAGGTCGAACAATAATCCATCTACTTTGTTTCCAATTAATTTGCCTCTTAATCTCAACGTTGTCATAGGTAATGTTTAAATTTCATAAACTGTAATTCGTGTTCTAAAATCTCATTTTATACTTAAAAAGGGGCATCTATGATTGCTCGTAAAGATCTTCTCTATATTATTTCTAATTTCTCCCTCACTTATTTTCCTACAAATTATTCGCAATATGGGATCATTTCTGTTTCGTAACTAAAAACCGAGCTTACGAAGGTTTTTATCATTATTCCTGCATTATATGGTGCTAATCCCTTATTCATTGTTATTTTTCCCAATATTCATGTTTGCATTTTTTATGCTGCTTCTAGTCTATTCTCCATGTGTTTTTCAAAACTGATGTTCTCTTCTATTATATGACCTAGGTACTAAAAGATCGTTACTCTTTTGATCCTTAAATTTCCCACCTTGATAGTATTTACAATATTTTCTCAGTTACTATTTTCTGCTGATTTTCATATCATTCGTTTTGTTTTATCAGTATTTTTCAATTTGTACTTTTCTGTCCATTAGGTTAAATTTTTGATTACTTCCTCTAATTATTCCCATTCATTTATTAGGAATAGGTAATCTGCGTATGCAAAACATCCTGCATATATTTCTTATGTTCATCCCTCTTCGTTTTTATAGTCTATCGTAATTACTATGTTTTAATCTTCCAAAATATGGAGAAATCTTGATATTATCAAGTTAAATAGTCTTGGTGACGTTATGTTTCCTGTTTTAACCCTTTATTTGTCGCGAATTATTTTGCTATTTAATCATTGATTTTCGGTTTAATTTCTTCTTCACAGTAGAAGTTTGCTATCAGTTTAATTATATATTCCGGTACTTTTAGATCATTTAGGATTTATTATATATCCTTTCTTTGCACTGAGTCATAAGCTTTCTTAATATCAGCAAATATTACAAATAAATCTTTTTTGTTCCGCATTGAACATTCTTATATTGTTCTTAGATTGAAGATTTATAGTGCGCATGATTTTTCTTTTTTGAAACCATATTAGTATTCGTTTTCATCATTATGAAGATATCCTTACAATTGATAGAAAATTCATGCATCTACAATTTTTAAAGCATTATTCAATAAAGAGATTGGCCTATAGTTCATCGGGCTCATCTATACTCCTTTTTTGTTTATTAATATTATGTATTGTTGTTTAATTTCCTAATGTATTACTCCCTCTTAAATCATCTTAGCTATCATTTTGCAAGTTACTTCTATTAATTTTTTCCCACCTGCTAAAATTGTTCCTACTTAAATTTTATCAGGTCCTGCTGCTTTTCATTTCGCCAATTAATTAATGTTTTCTCAAATTTCATATTCGTTTACCACTATTTGTCTCTTGTTTAAGAATTTAGTCGTTTCGTATTATCGCCATCTTCATATAGCTGCTATCATTCGTTCCTGAAAGTCTTAACATCTTCTTTTGATAAGGGTACTCACTATTTATTTTTTCTACTAAGCAAGTTTTTTTAGTTTCTTCCATATTTCTGTCAGGTTTCCTTTATTTACATTGTCCATAAATAGGTTAAGTTATCTTTTTTGTCTTTTTTTCTTGATTTAATGTATTCTAGTCTTACTCTTTGGTATTCTCTATATTTCTCTTTTTGTTTATTTTAATTTATTTCTTCGTTGTTCTTTATTCTTTATTTTAATTGTTTGTTGCATTTTCTGAAAATTTTATTGCACTATTCTGTTGTAACTGAGTATTATATATCTTAAAGTTTTATGTTTTAACTATTTCACATACCATTTGAGCTCCTTCTTATATCTTTTTCTTTCATCATTTGTAAGTCTACGTACCGTTTAGGCTTTCAATTTCTTCTTCTTAGATATTTTCTTGTATAAATCTTTCAAATTTTTCTTAGATCTCTTTTTTCTTTAATAGTAGGTAATTTATTTTTGCTATCTTTTATAGTTTTCTAACTTCTTTACCAATCTTTATCTATATAATACCAGGTCTATGGTCCCCTATTACGTATGAGTAATTAAAATCACTTTTTATCGGCTTTTCTCTCATTATCTCTTCTATTAAAAAGCAATCTATTTTATATTCATTGTTTTAATGAGCGAAAGTACCTATTTCAATTAGATTTAGGCATATTAAATTATTCTATTCCATGAACTGTAGCATTCTCTTACCAACTGAGTTTGTTTTCTTCTTTAGTCATTACTCTATGTGCGCATTTCAATCTTCTATGATAATTGAATGAAGTCCTTTTTCTGTTGCTTATAAATTAAATTTTTTCACTAAGTTATAGAATGGCACATATTAATAGTTGTCATTTGCCATAGGTGCATATATATTTATTACTGCCAGTTTTCTCCTTATTTCAATGGCCATCACTCTCGCTCCTCCAAAAAGCGTCATTCGGTTGACTTCATTCTATATTTCTCTGATCTCCTTACATATGTCGTTTCTAATATAGAATGCTACTCCTTTCCCTTTTTTTGATCCCACGTTTATTAAGTTTTTATATCCTGCTATATTGCAATTATCTTTTTAATCTTAAATTTAAATCTCTTATATTGCCATTATGTGGATACTTTTTTGAGTTATTAATTTGGCTAGTGCTCCCTTTGCACTTCTAACTCCCCTAACATTTGCTGTCCCTATTTTTATGACTTATTCTTATTCTTCTTTTTCACCCATCTCCTCTGCTTCCTCTTCATCACTTTCTTCTTTTTATTCATCTTCCTATTTCATCTTTCTTTCATCTTATCTATCATTCTCTGCTTCAATATTCTCTTCATTATTAGTTATTTCCCCTTTTTATATTTTTCCATTTATTATCTATCTTTTTCTTCTTCTTATCTATTCTATTCTTCTTCTTTTGTCTTTTCCTATTAATTATTGTTGGGTTATTGCTCTTTTTTGTTTTTTGGTTTCTTAGCATAGTAAATTCTAATTGAAGTTTGTTTCAGTTTGCTTCTTGCTTCTCACTTTTATCTTGCATTTTATTCTTTTTCTTTTTGAGCTTGTTCTATTTCTTTTTGTTATTTTTCTTAATTTACGCTTTTCCTTACATACTACATTATGCTCTTTTGTTTTGTTTCTTATTTCTTCTGTTAGAGTTTAGCGTTTTTACCATCACTTATCCTATTCTTTTCTCTGATTTGTTTTATATTATATTTTATTATATAATTGTTTGAGTTTTCTATTTTATTTAGTTCTATGAACATTTCTCTATCCCTCTGCCTTACATATATCCAATTCAATTTTGATGAAAAATAATTCTTATTTATTCATTTAGCATAAAAGACTTTTTATTATTTAATTATTTAGTTTTTTTACTTATTTTCCTATTATTCTCGTTTTATTTCCTTCTCTTCTTCCCTTGCTTCCTCTATAATCATTTACTCTCCTTATTCAATTATCTCTTATTTGCTTGATTTGCTTTAAATTCTGGCTTGTTTATTGTTAATTTAACTTCTCCTTATCTCTAATTCTCTTGTATGTAGTTTTTTTCTTTTGCTGCTTCCACCCTTCTGCATTGTTGATCTGTGTACTCTTTCAATTTGCATAGACAGCAGATAAAATTTACTGGGTTCTGTATTCTCATTTTGTTTCCGTTCAGGTCTATTACTTCTGATATCCTCTTTGCATCATCTATATCCTTTAAATCTAAGTACACTACACTGCTACCTGTTAGTATTGTTGTGTTTGTGTATGTATGCTATACCTCTCTTCTAGATTTTCCATATTGTCTCATTACTTCCTTCATGTCTGAGTATTCTTTAATTAATGAAGTAGACTGGGTAGTTATGAATGTCAAAGTATTCTAATTAGTTTCTTGCTTAGATAGGAATTCTAACGCCTTTGAATGTTCATTCTCTGAATTAAGCGAATTGCTAGTATCTTTCTTCATTGTTGAATATTAAATATACTATTCCGTTTTATTTTACGATGAATTTGGGCACTGCTTGTCCGTACTCGCTCCATATTTGATTCCTAAACACTTGTATTACTTCTTAGTCTATGGCCTTTTTCTCTACTAAATCAGTATTTTCCAAATAGTGGTTAAAATAAACTGCGACCACCATATCTGATAGATCATCATAGGCATTTTAGTAGACTCTTATCATTTATTCTTCAGGGACGTTGGTTGAGATTATTTGCTCATTCTTTTATTAAATTATAGCTTAGGTTGTGACTTTTTTTACCACTTCGTTCCTTTCTTATTTTATGCTCCTCCTTTTAGTGAAATCCGCCCAATCACAGATATATTGGTATCCTTTTTCCGTTGAGTGTATTATTATATCGTGTTTCTTTGATCAGTGAAAATGGTTCCGTGATTCCGAGAGCTTAAGTTATAAGTATGGTTTCCATTCGTAATAAAGAAGGTTGGACTAACTAAAGCCAAGACGTGGTAGAAGAAAGTGCTTCGTGTTTTCTCTCCTATACTGAGGAGATGACGTAAAAACCCTTCTTGAAGCTAACCATTTTTAATATATATATAATAATTAACTAGCTAATTAGGGAACTAAGATAAAATAATAGGTATTACCATAACATACGAATCGGAAGAAAGAACAGAGGAAAGATACGGAGGCAATCTTGCATATGCAGATGATATAGTAGGAAATGTACATCCAGATAAACTGGAAGTTATGATTTACATTGTAGAAAGCTGACCAAAGAATATAACATGGAAATAGCTGATAAAACTAAAAGGATAATTTGGAACGGAAATTATATGAGAGAACTTGAAACTATAAAAATTGACTAAATGAGATAGAAATTGTTAGAGAATTCAAGTATTTAGGACACTGAATCTAAGAAAGCGTTTCATTTTAAAAGCACCTCAAATCAAAAATAATAGAATGTCAAAAAAGCCAAGCATGAATTTTGAGCAAACTAACAATACAAAAGAAATAACTCCATTTAATGTCACGGTGGTCTACAAATCTTTTGCAAACCAAATATTTAGTTATGGTAGTGAGTGCATTCCATTCACGGAAGAAATAGCGGGATATAATATATTAAATAAATTAGAAATAATATAACGTAGATCATTGAGAACAATTATAGACGGACCTTTTGTGCATAAAATGAAATAGTAGAAAACGAGCTATAATTTGTAAAATTTAAATTATATTTATGATAAAAA
The DNA here is from genome assembly GCA_946699065.1 of Loxodes magnus. NCBI lineage: Eukaryota > Ciliophora > Karyorelictea > Loxodida > Loxodidae > Loxodes > Loxodes magnus. The sequence continues at coordinate 136,786 of CAMPDV010000039.1, forward strand.
ATGCTAATATTTAGAAGAAAACTGCTGCTCAACTAAGGATAAATAATGGACGGATGACTTTGCCAACTAGAGAAAAGAAATAACTACTTGTTTGAGATTTACTCCAGATAAGTAATACAAAAATTATAGATTAATGATTAGATTTTAGTAAAAGACAAATGAAACGGAAAATAAATTAAAGTAATAATATAAGAAGCAATTAAGTTCCATAACAGTGACAACCATAAAAAGAATGCAAGAAATGATAACTTACCAAAGATATAGAGGCTTATAAATGGAAAAATTTGTTCAAGGACCTCCAAACTATTTAAGATACAACAAGCATAGGAAATATGCTGCCTTTTTAGTCTGCGGGCAAACTGTAGTGAAGCACATTGAAGGAAAGACATTTAATAGGTAGCTCATTTTGTTAACTATGCAAAAATGGCAAAGAAGATATCATATAATAAATAATTTTATTGTATACTAAGAAGAAAGATATTTATTCATATCGAAGATATAAAAAATAATATTCAAGAATAATACAGTCAGAGAAAGTTTTTTAAGTTTGGACTTAATAGAAATTGTTTGAGGAAATAATAAATTTGAAAATCTTATAAGCTCATTGCAAATATAACTTAGAATTTAAATAGATACAGTCATTAAAGGCTACGTAAAAGGTCTAATGGAGAAGAGAAAAGGAGGATATATAAAAAAACTCTACCATTTTTTAAAAACATAGGAAAATATTATAGAGCTGGAACAGGCGAACACACATGAATTTTCAACTAACTCTCGAAAGAGAGAAAACAAAAACTATATTAATAAGCATTGTATGAATTTTAGGCCAATATCGAATTAAAATTAAGAAACAATAAAAAAAGGTTTACTGATCAATTGGTGTTGGAGAAGATGTATAAACAATAAAGGAATAAAAATCTAGAAAATCGAATATGCTTGCTTTAGAATGAATTGTTGCAGGAAATAGATTAAAATCTTACTAGCGAGATGATGGACCTAATTGAAGAAAAGTTAGAAGAAGAACAATAAAGAAATTTACAAAGGCGGAAGGTATGGAATATTGACATATAACTTAAACAATTTAATTCGTGGAAAAGCAAACAAAGGTGACTGCACGTAAATGTATTATTATTATATTATTATTATTATAAAGTAAAGATTATGAGAATTAAGATTAATAAATTGATATTAATTCTTTCTTGTTTTGGCTGTTTAATGAATTTATAATTAAGGAATATTTTATCATAATATTTGTCTTAAAAATAAAATAAACTAATGTTTAATTTAAAAACTATAAGAATGCTTAATAAAAAGTTTACTATTATAGAATAGATATTTAGCTTAATTTTTTAATATATATAATTTTTTGAAATGAATATATTTATTTTTATAAAATTAAACATTTTTGTTTAAAAAGAATTGAAATTTTAATAAATTTTAGAGGCAATTTTCTTTAATTTAGTGCTGCTTAATATGAATTAAAAATGGCTTTATGATATTAAATAACAATTTTTAATTATATTAATTAATTGACAATTATATAATATTTTTAACTAAGTAAACTTTTCATTGTATATCTTTTATTTATTCGTATTAAAATTATTAAATATTATCTATTTTGAAAAATTATTCATTTAACTTGCAAAAGAAGTTTAAAGCAGTATTAGAGATGTGAAATTTAAATTATTTTATTTTTTATGAAATTATTTATAGTAACTTTGTTTCTTTTATTTCAGTAGCAATAAGTTAAAAATTTAGTTTTGCACAAAAATAATCATATATTTTTAATATTTATTTGATGAATGTTTCTTAATCAAAATTTACATTATTTAATCTGTTTTCTTCATCAAACTAGTCAATATCATTACAATTTTAAAATTCACTTTTGTTCGCATTGCTGAGTTTCATAAATCTCTATTTAGGAGACTTTGTTATAAATTTTATTGATATACGAAATGCTTATATTTCTAGATAAAATTAAATATAATTGCTATGCAATTTTTAGCTCTTTATTTAAATTGATAACTAACAAATTGAAATACACTTGATAAGAAGAAATTAAAAGTTATTTAATTTTATATGTAAAATAAACAATTTAAATTAAAACTTTTGAGAATCCTTGTAATTATAAAAACAGCAACTTAATTCATTATTTATAATCAAAACATTTATAAAAACACTCCCTTTTTATACTCCAAACTATTACTAGACCATATATATGGCTCTTACATCTTTTTCAAACTTTAATCAACCAAACATATTTAAAGACTAGTGCCTTATATATCATTTCATTAAACCTTTAATTTATCTTTAAGCAACCATGTAGAAGTAATCTTTTACCAACTTTCCTTTTAAATCATAGTTTACCAAACTTAGACCAAAATACAAAATAAGTAACTAATTTATTTTTGTTTTTTGTTTAATCAACGAGGTTCACATCCAGGTTTCTTCCTCTCAACCACTTATACTGGGTTAGACTTGGAATGTGTTTATACGCCTTTAGATAGGTATGATTTATTATTTTGCTTTTCAATTTAAAGTAAAAAATATTTATTTTCTTAAGGTTTCATCTAAAATAATTTACCAACACCTTTAAAATAGAAGATATAAGTCTCCTTTTATGCCCTGTTAATTAGGAGCTTGTTCTAATTTAAGCTAAAACGTGATCTAAAGATGCTTTTGGTTTTCTCCTACTTTGAGGAGGTGATGAAAAAGTTTTTGAGGTAAGATGTTTTATATTATATTAATGATTTGATATAAAATAAAATGGTACCTAAGAAATAGTCAGATAAAACCTAATAACTCATAAGAGGATATAGTCTCTAGCTTCTTTAGATGAAGAACTAAAAATTAGCAAAGGTTATTAATAATCTTTATTAGCAAACTAAAAATTTAATAAATTCTATGGAAATTATGAATCTGAAAAATTAACATTACGATAGTAATTAGCTATATATCCATCATTGTATCAGTTTAAGGGAGAATTTTATAGAAAGTCCTAAGAGAAATTTAAAATACTAAAAAATGTAAGCTAAAACAATCCTAAATACTAAATTGATCCAATCAAAATAGAACAGCAGCTTATTACAAAATATATTTACTACTGAAGAGTAACTTCTAATATTGCAAGCTGTCAGTACATAAAGAACGAAATCGCTACCAATTTAGACAAAAAGAACAGAGAATAGTATTAAGGGAAAATTATATAGGATTTATATTAAGCAAGCTATTTTTACAGGAAAAAAAGACTTCAAACAAATAAAGAAACTCCCTTTATCTACTAAGCAATTGATAAATTAAATAGAAAATGATTGTGATTTGACCAATTAAGTAAAGAAAAGTAATCTTAAATTAATAAAGACTTATAACAGTGAAGATTCAAACAAGTTTGAGGTGACAACTATGCTTAAACAGTAAATTAATATGTGATAAACTAAATAAAGATAAGGCCACAATAATAGATTATGCTATAAACGTATTAAAAGTAAAATGTTATCTAATTTTTCTAAAAGACAATAAAATATGAAAATAAGATAACTAACAATCATCTTATATAATTTTAGTTTTTATTTCTTTTAATGTATCTTATTTAATAATTTAAGCTTAAAATAGAATTATCTAAGTTAAAGTAATTAATTTTATAAATTTATGAATTGTTTTCTAAAATAAAGGAACATTCTTGATTTAAAAGACGAAGAAAGAATATGTTGAACTTAATATTGATCTACTTTATAATATCTTGCTATTTATAAAATGTAAAACTTGTATTAAAAGTGACTTACCTAAGTTACTATATTAGTATTAAAATAATAAACTAAAAGATTTATAAAAGTTAGATCTATAATTTAAAACTAAAACTTTTAGAATTTTTTAAAAGCTTTATATTTATTTAAAGTTATCCTTTAACAAATCAGACATCATTAATTAGAACTATTAAGAGCTAAAAATTATATTTATTATGCTTAATGATAATCCAAGGGGTAAATTAAATATAATACATAAACTTTATCAAACTCTAAAATTATTATGCTATTTGTTTCTTGGTAACTTCCTATCTTTTATAGGTTTTATCAAGTAGCTAATATTTTTATAGAGTTTGCTAACTTAGCAACTTTACGTTTTTCTATTTATTTATCTTTTTATTTTAAAACTAAATGTTTCCAAAATTAGAAGAAGATTCTAACTTAAATATTTAGATTACTTTATTTTAAGTAAAAGAAATTAAATATATATACATTTTGCTCTTTAAAGTTAAATCACATTTTATCTACTAGAATTTCAATTAAGTCTGATTTTCTGATAAGATTATTTTTAAATAGATCCTCTAAGAACATTGAAATGCTTATCTAAATTTACTATTATTATTATTATTTTAACTAAATGTAAAATTAAAGTTTCCATATCCTGGGTTTTCAACCAGGTTTCTGCTGACAAGTTTTTTTCCGTGATTGTTCTCCACGACCTTTTTTTAAAGTGGACGGCTACCACGAAGGATTCTCTTAGTTTCTTGTTCATAGTTTCTATTTATATATTCCTTACTCAGTAATCCAAAGTTGTTTAAGTTTCTTCAGGTCCTTTATTCTTCATTGTACTTGAGTTATCTTCATTTCTTAAAATGTCTTAGTAAATGATACCAAGATTAGCAGTACCAACAATTTTTATATCGTTTTTCTAATTTCTATTATTAAAAAACTTTTTTCTCCAGCATCCAATTCTTTTGTTTATGTTTGTATCATTTTTTTCTTAATTTTACTTTTCTAATGTTGTATTTTGTGCTAATCTTCTTCTATGATCATTCTTTGTGATTAATTGAAGTTAGTTTACGACATTTCATAAAGTTAATTTTCTGTTACTACTGTGTTTTTAATCAGTTAACTTTTGAGAATAAGCAGTTCGTTATTTTAATCTTCTATGTAATTCATTAGTTCCCGGATTTTTTCTCCTTGATTAAATATCTCTTCATATTTTTCAATTTTTTCTTTCATTTTTTCGATTTCGCTTTGGAGTAAATTGTTATTTTTGGTTTCAGGGTTTTATTGTTCATTCTGACCAATCATTACTTTTCCCTCTGAAAACGAGCTAGATTCTCTATCCTGTCTTTGTTTTTTTAGCTCCTCGTTCGTCACTTGTTTTCTTGTTTTTCTTTGTTATTTCTTAGAAAGACGGATGTTCTTCTCCATTTTTTCTTATCTAAATTAACTATTTAATAGAAAGGAATAGTTAGATATATATCCAAGTTTATGAAATAATAAAATGTAAAAACTTATTTTATTTAAATAGCAATAAGGAGTATTGTTAATCTAACACTCTTTATAAAACTTAGCAGTTGTAAAAATTATAATATTTAGCTTAGAGAAATTTGCTGCAGGGAATAAACAAAATAAATTCATAAAAGTTATTAAACTCAATCTACTCTTTAAAAACCATTGCTTTCTGTCTTTACTTTATTTTTCTAAAAATAATTAGAACACAAGAAATCTCAGTTAAATAAAAAGATAAAATAGAATAATTTTCTAAGTCAAAATATGATATAACTTATTTCTTAATTATTTCATAATCAAATATTACTTAATTTAAATAAAATCGAGTCACGAATTTAATAATTTTGTCTTATTCTATTTATTTAATATTTTAACATCATTTATTTTTTAATTATACAGATAAAAATAGCATTCCAGATATAGCAGAAGTTAAATTTTAATTAGAAGCATATCAATTATTAGTACTAAAAATATAAGATTCCTTATTTTTTTATTTGTTCCTTAATTAATTTTTAGGACTGATCAAAAATAAAGATAGTTAGAATAAATAAAGAATAAATAATTCCTTACTAGAAATTATTTCCTTTATAGTCCTTAAATATTTTATTTATAATTAGATATATTATAACTTTTTATTTAATTGAAGAGTGTTTTCATAGAAGACCTAAAGTCAAGAGCAAGGAACTTACTAGCAGAATTCCGAAAGAATCTTGTTCATCTTCGTATGTTTCTTTTGTTACGGCTTTCTACATAACTCTATTGTTAGAAGCTTTTGCAATTGATACTTATCCTTCACTCGTTACTTTAATGTCTAATATTTCTTTGCTCAAATCAGCACTCCAATTTAAGTCAACTTCTTCCGATATCTTAATCTTAAGTTTGTAACCTTAACTAGAGTCTCCGACCATTTTGACAGTTTTGTAGAATAAATCATTAGGATTTGATTTATAATCATAAACTAAAACTAGCATATCTTAGCATTCCCACTAATAGTTTCCTATATTCTTTACTAGAAGAATATCATCTTTTGCCTAGTTTTCAAGTCTCAACATGAGATCTTTTGATCCACTAGATGTAGTTTCATAGAAAGCCATATAAGTTCCTTGAGAAATGCATACATTAACGTTATCAGTATCTTCTCCAAATTCGTAGCTTTTTTCTAAATTTAGTGTTTCGTCTGAAATGTTATACTATTAAAAGGAATATCCGAAATTATCTGATAACGCTCTATTTCTCATCTATCTTCTAGCTGGATTTTCCTACCAAAACAGATAAACAGTATAGTCATCGACATACCAGTAATCTAACTTTTAACCCTCCTATGCAACATACTAATACTAACCTACTGTAAAATCTTTTGCTAGAATTAATGCAATTACATATCCCTTTACTAATCCATCTGCTATGATAACTACATAATCATGAACCCAGATCACAGCTTACACTCTTCCGTCGCAATTTTCACATAAATTTATATAAGCAGAGTTTTAAAGAATCAAGCCAGAATCATAAGCGCTTACATAAAATTTGCTATCATCGACGTAAGCTGCCGCTACCTCACCTTCTTTATTGAAATCATAATTTCATTAGTTGGTGTAAATTTAACTTTAAGTCTCATAGTTAACTTTAATGGCTTCTTTAATTTCTAAAGTGTTATCTGTATTGATTACTATAAAATCATAAATAGAGGACTTAAAATCAAAACCAAAGGAGCAGCTTGCTTCGTTACAAATAATTTTTTTCATATAGACTACAAAGTTATAAGCTGTTATTTGAGTATCAAAATCTACTAATCTTCTTGCATATCTTCGTCGATCGTCACTTTTATCAAGAGTGAAAAATATCGTTGTTTCGCATTCTGTTCCGTCTAATTTGCATTTCGATTTTATTACTGAGGTTTACTTCTGATTTATCCAGAAAAGGTATAGGTTATCAGTGAAATTTACCTGCTAAACAGTACCTTCAAGAGGTAATGTATCGTTATTATCTTATTAATTTATTTAATTTTCTTCTTAAACAGTCCAACCACTATTTTACTATTCCTCTGAATTTCCACTTCCTTAATCGGTCCATTAGCACTAACCTTAGTAGCAAGAACATACTTTAGAATATTTAGAGCTGTCGTAGCATTCTTTATTCTCACATTCAGTTACTAATAAATCGGAAACAGAAGTGCATACATAGTTAGAACACCCACTTGATTGGCAATCATCACTTTTCGCACAAGCTAGTTTAGTGCTATATCCGCAGAATTCATCACTTGTAACACTTTCACCTTTTTCTCCAGATTGTTTTGCAGACTGACTTTAACAATCTCCATAATCATAATTTTTTTTCTCGCAATTACATTCTTAGTCACAGGATCCATCGCCTAGCCACTACCAGAAACAACTATTAGGACATTCGCTTTCAGTTACTGCATTATTAGAGGGACAGTCACCATAATCGAATCCACATGATTCATCAAGACATTTGCTATCGCAGTGTCCATCTCCTAACCAACTCCAAGCGCATCCATTTGTATTGCAAAATACTGATCCTCCAGATCCGCTACTACAATCGTTTCCGTCATATTAGCATTTTTCTACAAAGCATGCTAGATCACACTTTCCATCGTTTATTCATTTTTCAGGACATCCCGAATCGCAATAAGTAAGATCACAATCTCCTTTATCAAATTAGCAGGCTTCAATATTGCATGCTTATTCGCATACATAATTTCCTATCCAATTAATTGCGCAGTCACTTGAACAATAACCACTTGGATAACCATTGTATACATTATCAATGGCTTAAGTATTGCAGTCTCCTCCATCGTAGTTACATTCTTCAATATTGCAAGCTTAGTCACATCATAAATCTCCTTACCACTCGACAGCACATCCAGTTCCACATGAAGTTAAAGGTACTCCATCATCTTTACAATCTCCTCCATCCCAGTTGCAATCTAGAACAAAGCAGTTTAGTTCACAGATATCATTTTAAATTGATGTCCATTTGCAATCTTTATAGCAATAAACTGATTCATCTGTTCCTTCCTTGCAATCATTATGATCGAAGCCGCATTTTTCAACTTGGCATCCTACATCGCATTTTCCGTCACCAGTTCAAGCCCATTTGCAATCGTAGCTACAGTAAGTTCCTTCGCAATCACCTCCGTCATCGCTACATTCAGGACGATAGCAAGCCCAATCGCATTTGCCATCTCCAATTCAGGAAGTTTAGCAACCTTCGAAGCAATCAGATTAGAGTCTTCTAGTTTGTATTAGGAGGAAAAGAAGCGTTAGAATGAAGAATGAATATTTCATTTTATAATTTTTAAAGATTTTTTCTCTTATAAAGCATGTTTATTTAATTAAAGATGCTGAGTTTAAATAAAAAGGATTTAGTTCCTTGTTGATACAATAAATTCTGTTATATCTATGCATCAGAGTTACATTGAAAATTGATTTTAGTTTATATTTTTAGAGACTAAAAAGCATAAAGGAATTTATTTTATACTTACTAATAAAACTCTTAACTGCAGCAGTCTAAAGCTTTGTTGATAATGAATGGTGTTTTATGTACTGAATTATAAGCTAACTTATTGTTAAGCTAAAATCTGTATTAAAAGATATGAATTAAATAGTTTGTTTTAGTCATAAAATAGAAAGAATTAAGACTTTATTTTAATGAATTTAGCATTTAAGAATTTTATACTAGAAGAGATGATTGATAAAGTGTAAAGCATTGTTAATAAAACTGAAGATATAAAATATAGTTATAAGTTTAGGGCTTAGTTAATTATTTAAATTTTAGAATTTTGATTAGATTTTATTCTCTGGCCAATTTTACATTTTATTAGTTATATTATAATAATTTCTCTCTAGTTTGGCTTTAGATACAAACAAATATAGGGATATAACAAATTCTATTGAAAAATGGCAGATAAAAATTGAATACTGCCCATCATAATATTTTTATCAAAATTCCGTTAGATATTAAGTTACTAATTAACTTAAGTTAAATTAAAGCCTTTTAATTAACAATTTATTTAGAGCTTATGATAAATTATATGATTTCAGAGAATGATATAACCTGAGTTAAGGTAGATATTATTAGATTTTAGTGTTATTCATCACAAATTACATTCTAAAAATAACTAAGATGTTGATCTTAAATGACTATTTGATTGTTGTATTTTTATCCTTAGCAGCGTTTCAAAAGTTATTTGTTCCCCAATCTTAACATTAAGACTTAATTTTAAAATTTAGCTTCTTAAGTTTTAAAATGTACACACTTAGATAATTAAACTTAGTTGAAGCATCTAAATTTTTAATTTGGATGCTTTAGACCTTTAATTAGAAAATCTCAGAATTACTTAAACTTGAAATATTTAAGCATTTTAAAAAAAATAAAGTAACCTAAATAAATAAATAATCTATATAGCATAAGCACTCTTAATTCTTATAATTAAGAGTGCTTTAATCTTTATGTTTAAGTGTCTTCCAAACTATTTTATCGCATAGAAACTGTAATTTACTCTTAATTAAAGAAATTCTCTTGCTTAAAGAAACTATTAATGATTGTGATTATCTTAAATTTATTAATATTAATCAATTTTAAAAGAAAAAAATAATAAAGCACTAGTAATAAGATAATAGTTAAAATATGAAAGAATAAAATTTACAAAGTATCTAATTAATAAAGTATCTAAATGTTTAAAAATTAAGAGATAACTAAAAGAAAATAAAATAGAGATTAATAACTAAAATTAATTAAATTAAAAATTGATGTAATCTTATCATTATCTACTTATAGTATATTTATTAATTAATAGTTTAAAGTATTTTACCTATATTATTAATAGAATGTATAATAAATTTGCTTGCAGACTTTATGAATAATAAAAACTCTATGAAATTTAAGAGAATTAAATTAAGAAAAAATAATTAAAAATTTCTATTTATCAAGAATTTAATTAAGGAAGCTTCTTATGATAAATTATATAAATAAATTTGTCAAAAGCACTTAATTATCTATAAGCTTTATTATATAAAGCAATATTTATTTCTCTACTAATTAACTTCTTCATCATTCTAGATTATGAAATTTCATTGCAGTATAGCATTTGTTTATAAAAAAGAAATCAATGATGAAATTTACTTTCGCATTTTAGTATTAAATGAATAAAAATACTAAAAGCTCATCTAGATAAATGTTTTATACTCATAATTAATAAAGAGATGACTTCACTTTTTTATGAGCTAATATATTAAATAATAGGAAGCAAAAATGCATTTATTAAGAAAATAATATAAATAACTCATAAATATATTTATTTGATTACCTCTAAGGAATTATTAGTATACTTTTTGCATTTAGCATTCATTCTAAGTAGATTAAAATTTTATTATGCCCTTACTTAAATTATTATTTTTATAACTATATAAATAATTATACATAATACTAAAATTTATATGGTAATTAAATAAGAGTTAATAAGTTTTAAGATTTACTTATTTACTAAATAAATTAAATTGAAGAATCAAACTTAAATGCAAAGCATAAAATAAAAGTTTACTAGCATTTTATATCAAATATTGGAATTAACTTAAATTATTTAGAAGATCCAGCTTTCTCTCTTATTTAATTTCAAGCACATTCCAAATTTAGATAAAATAAGAAATTTATGAACAAATTTACTCTATTAAATAATTACTAAATACAAAAATTAGATAAAAGAGTATATTTTAGATTCAGATATTTTTGAATTTTATTACTTAGTTCTTAAAATTTTCTTAGCCTTTTTATAGTTATAGATATAAGAATTTTTGATTATTTGCAAAATTTAAATTCATTTAATCTTGTGTGTATTCATATTCAACTCTACTTCTATCTTTTCGATCATATTTCAATAGATTTGCCTTTTTATTATGAAAGAATCTTGTAAAGCATTGCTATTACTCTTTATATAATTTATAAGCTTTCGCTAGTAAATTGATTTAACTATATAAATCTTACAATTTTTACAATTCTCCTAGTTTTAAATTATATTTTGAAAAGCTTTAGAGCAACTAATTACTTTAATATTTTCTATAATAAATAAGTATTATGAAATTCATTAAGTACATAGAACTCTAATAGAGATATTTTAGTTAATTTCTTTAAATAAGCACATTTATTAGCTTTAATAGAATTCACTAAGATTTAAGATGCAAGGAGTTATTTTAAATTTAACTAAATTCTTTTATTCTTACACCTCGTAAAAAGATTAGTGCTTTATATATCATTTCATTTTGTAAAGCATTAATTTATCTCAAGCAAATAGAAGTAATCTTTTAGCAAGTTTCGTTTTAAATAATAGTTTACAAACTTAGAGAAGAGCAGAAAATAAATAACTAATTAATATTTTATTTTAAATCAACGAGGTTGACATCCGGAATAGGTGTCTTCCTCGCAACAAGTTATACTGGCTTATATTTGGAATGTGCTTATACGCCTTGAGATAGGTATGATTTATTATTTTGCTTTTCAATTTAAAGTAAAAATATTTATTTTCTTAAAGTTTCATCTAAAATAATTGACTAACATTTTTAAAATAGAGGATATAAGTCTCTAATTATCTCTTTTTATACCCATATACAAAATTTCTTTCTTACTTAAATATTAAATAAAATAATTTAACTACAAAAAATCTAAATTTTTATCTTTTAAATTAATAATTGAATATTCGTACTCTCATGCTTAATTCTCAACACAATTATTTTAAAAATATTTTTATAAAATTTGCAAGAAAAGCATGTATAAAATTGAAGGTAGATAATTTTCTTTCAGTTTTAAAAATAAAATAATTTCATATGCTTATATATTAGTTCTTAAAATTATTTCAATTCTAAAACTATTTTTAAATGTATCTAAAAACTTATTTGATTATTTATTTATCATATTGTGAAAAGATTATGAGGATGTGTATATTTTTAAATCTAGCAATGCATTTATATAATTTAATTTAAATTTTATTATTTATGACTTTATAATAGAATCTATTCTTTAATCCTATACTAAAATAATTAGAATTTTAAATTAAGTATTAAATTTAATTATTTCTAGCTTTATATTTTAAAATTATTTGAGAGGAAACTAAAAAAGTAATTTAATATCTTTATTTCATATGAGGAAATCAAAAAAAATTTAATAAATGATTCAAGAAATAATATCCTTTTTACATTTAAAATAAGAAAAATGTGTATATTTAGTTAAAATATTTTAGTTAATAGCTTATTTACATTTTTTTATTTTTTAAAATATCGATTTTACATGTTTTTTATTTAATTTTTTAATTTGAAAAGGAAAAGTAGAAAAATATTTTTTAGAAAGCTCTTTTCTCAATAAATTTTTTTAATTTGAAACTCTTTCTTAATTAAATGTATATTTTAAATTTGTTTTGATTAAGTTCTATAATTCTTTCAATTTTTAGATTTTTTATATCGTTTTTTAATTTGAAATTTTTTTTAGCTTCGCTGTTTTCGATTTTGACTGAGTTTATTTTTAAACTTATATTTTTATCAAAGAAATTAAAATTTTTCCTTTTATTAATAGTTTCTTTTAAGTTGAGTTTTTTTGCATTTTTATAAGATATGAAGGAAAACCTTTTTATCTTATAAAAAATAATTTTTTCATTTTTCTTCTTTTCATATTTTCATTTCGAAATTTTTAATATTTAGAAAGCACTGCTCGACTAACTTAATCACTGATTACTTCGAATTCATTTGTAAATAATAGTGAAGATTTTGGGAAAAATGCTTTAAAAAGAATTTTACATTTTTATATTTTTATATTTTTTATTTATTCTTATATAAAGGACTGGCATTAGAATGCTTTAGCAAAAAGGATTTTCTTGCTTGGCGTTTATTTTTAAATACAAAAAAGTATGAAAAAAAATTCAACCAAAATTTAATTTTTTTAATTAAAGTTTTACTAGGTGCTTTACACTCTATTCAGAAAAATACAAATTTGATTGATATTCAATAAATTTAATTCAACCTCATTATCAATTTTGCTTCAACCAAAGTAGAGAGTATTTGATTTAAAATTGCTCATTAGCTTAAATTATTTTCTATCAAATAATTATTAATATATCATTTATGAACTTATAAATCTAAGTTCATGATTAAATATCTTTATCATTTTACTATTTATTTAAATTTTATAAGTTGAGTTAAAATTCAGGTAAAGTAATCTTGGTATATGTACAAATTTAAATTTAGAAATAAATCATCTTAATTGTTTTTACTTAAACCATAATAAAACATTATTTTTTAAATAGATCTCCTATCTATTGCTATTTAAAATTAAAGTTATTTTTTAAATCAAATTTGATTATATTCTTGTTAATTATAAAAGAGAAGGTAATCGTATTTTTTTCGGTTACTTTATCTATTATATTTAATAAGATATTTCCATATATTCTAGTGACTTTATTTTCATGCTTTATAGCAATATATTTCATTAATATATACAAATTTTAATAATTTATAGAATGAAAACTCTATATTGATGCTATGCAACTTAATTAAACTTATTAGCTTTTCATATCTGGCAAAGAGTGGATTTAATATTATCTTTTATGCTTAATAGTCTGTATATTAGGAATAATTATTGTAATAACAAAATTTTAAAATAGTTTATTTCTGCATTATTTTAATTGTGCATTGCGATCTAAAGCTTTCAATCCTTTTTGAATTTATTAAGTAATTTATTCTTTATAAATTATTTAAATCTTTAAATTTGCTTTTTTCAAAACGAATAATTTAAATATGGGAAGCTGTTGTGGAAGCACGAGGTTAAATGTATAAACAGATGAAGATTTTATTGCAGCTAAAAATTAGCAAAAACTAGCTATCAAAAAAACACCTCCAGATTTGCATTTGTCTTCCAACAATTTATTAGTGAGAAGACATAAAATAAAGATAGACCAAAAGAAAATAATTCAGTTAAAGATCAATGAAGAAACGCAAGAATAAAGTGATTTTTTAATAAACTAAGAAAAATAAGATAAAATTTAAAGCAATAAAGAACAGAAAAAAGAAACAGAGTAAAGCATAGAAATTAATAATTAACATTGTTCCAAAAAATTAGCTAATTCACATAAGAATAGAGATTTACTAGCCCTTCTAGATAGGCGTAAACCAAACAAAAAAAGGAATCATTAAGTCTGAGTATAAGAAAAAAGAAATTTTTTATTCATTTCTTCAAGGATCTAAGGATTTTATTTATTCATATCAAAACTAAGAAATTTTTTTTTAAATATTTGAAATATTTTGGTAGATTAAGATCACAATTGACTTTGAAATTCATAATTATTCTTTATTTTTACTATATAATTATTTTACAAATCTGATTTTTTAACTAAACTTCCCATTTTGAAATGACAAAGCGATAAATTTTCCAGTGAATGTATTAATACTATTTTCATTTTTCGAGCACAATTTTCTTAAATAGATAAGTATTATAATTCTATTTAATTTTAATATAACCCTTTATTTTTAAAAGCTCATAAACAATTATTTTAGCACCTACCAAAGCGTATTTTATTTATAAGAAATAAATAATTATTTTTATCTAAATTAAAAAATGGAGATATGATTTTAAATTTTTCGTTTAGGATAAAGAACATTTAAGCGAAAATCGCTTTGCAAATGCTAAATGAAATTACCATATCCTGAAATAATTAAATAATTATTCTTTTGAATCTTTATCAAACTGTCTTTGTTAATGATTCTTGAAGCAAGTTGTTTTATCTTAGCATTTATTGCTTTTATTGCAATTCAAATTGTTTTCTTTTAATAGCTTTCATATTAAATTATAATTAATATTATTTCTATATGGTAAATGAACATTATATAAATTCAAGGTTAAAGTATGGCAAATTATTTTATTGAACTTATTTAAAAAATATAATAAATTTATTTGACAGTTATAGGAAAATTTCTATGAATTATTTAATTTATTTTTCATTTCATAATTCAGAAAAAATTTTAAGTTAAAGCCTTTCGATTTATATATTGTGCTATAATTAGAAATTAAGCTATTAAAAAAATAATTTATATCTTTATTTATGCAAATTAAGATAAAATTTGATTATCAATGCTTTAGTTTATTAAGATAATACTTTGTATCTTCTTTATTTCTTAATTTTTCTTATTTATTAAATATAATCTTTTATTATGAATTGAAAAAATAAATTTCTACATTAATAATTATTATTTAAGTTATTATGTGAATATAATCTTAAATTTTATAATATTTTTAGTAAAGACTCAGAAAAACTTAGTGGTATTTCTTTTAAATGTCTGAAAATCTAAATAATTAAAACTAAATTCTTGATATTTGAAACCTTTAAGATAACTATTTTTATATGAATGTATTATAACTGAAAAAATAAATCTTATATGATTTAACTTTGAAAATGCTTGCTTAACTTAAAAATAAATAAATTTAAATGAATACAATAAATTTACTTCTTTTATATTCTTTTTTAATATTTATTTATAAGCTTAATCTTTTTAAGTCTGATAAAATCATTATCTAATTTGGTATATAAATAACCTAAGATAAATTTTTAATTTTTTCAAAAATTATCAACTATAATTATACTTTTGGCATCCACTTATGAATATAAAGTTCAAGTAAAGCTTTATTTTTAAATTAATATAAAAACTATTACTATTATTTATTTAAAGAGCTTGATACTTAATAGTTAATTTAAATCTCAAGTAACTTTAATTCTATAAATTCCAACTATATCTTATTTTTAAAGCATATTTGCCTATAAATAATAATTATTAATATAAAAGCTTAAAAATAAATAAATATAAATAAGAGTTATCTATATAGTAAAGGAAAAAGAAACTTAAAAATAAGAAAAATATAAATTTAGTTCTAAGAAATAATTTATTTCATTTATTTAGATTTAAAAAGTTATTTAAAAAAGAATAAAAATCTTTTAAATTCAAACTAAAATTAAAAATTAAGAAGTTAGAATTAATATTTACTAAGTTAATTAATAATTAATTTATTTATAAAAAATAAAAAATAACTTAGATTCTCATTTTAGTAAATAAAAGATAATTAAAATATTTGAGATTATATTAATTTTTTACATTTAAGCGTTGAAATTCGAGGCTTACAACAAACTTTACTAACTTAGAGTATGTAAATTTAATAAATTTAAATTAAAAATTGAAAGATGTATTTAAATAAATTAAGAAAAATATCATAATTTATTAATAAATCCTCTATTTTATTATATCATAAATAAAAGAAGCCTTTAAAGCTTATTAAATTTTATAATTTTATAATTTTATAATTTAGAAAAGCATATAGCAAGAATTTATTTATTATTTCTTTTTAAAAAATTTGACTTGGATTGAAAAATTAAATAATAATTTTTAGATAAGTGCTCTCTAACTAAAAAGTAGCAAAATTTTTTTTATTTTAAGCATCTTTTTTAGAATTTTGCTTTATTTAAAAAATAAATTTCAGAATTATTTGCTCTTGAAACATCTATTAAGCTTCTTATTTTATTTATTATATAGATACACTCATCATCCAATTAATAGAATAATCTATCTCCTTTGTTAAATATAATAAATTTTAAAAATGATTAATTATTCTTATCTCTTAATTCTTAAATTTTTTCAAAGAATATTTACTTTAGATTGAAATGAAAACATCTTAAATTTATTTACTATATAAATAATTATATGAGTTTTTTCTTATCCTATTAATTTTATTTAGAAGATAAAATCAATGATATTTAAAAATAAGCCATATAATTATAAAATAAATATATTAAGAACTTTAAGAAGTTGCATAATCAAGGAAAATGATTACAATTAATCTTTAGAATAAATTTAAAGTTAAGTTATTAAAATTCTCATTAAATTAAGTTAGTACATAATTACTATTATCAAATTACGCTCAGTTTATCAATTATATTTTTCATTTAAGTTGTTTAACCTTCAATTATTTTCCGAAATTTTTTTAAGATACTTTTTTAAATAAAATTTAATTATAAGTAGAAAGGTTCTCTATTAAGAAGGAAGCAGCCTTTTTCATAAGTTCTTAAAAATCTTTGATTATAATTATGCAAATGTAATAAACTGAATAATATAAAATTTGATAATTATTTCCTTGGAAAAAAAGAAAAATTATGTGATCTATAATTAACTAGCTTTTACTTTTTAAATTTTATCATTCTATTCCTTTTAATTATTTTTAATTATTACAAGGTAAAAATAAATATTAAATTAGATAAAGTCTAAGAGAGAATCAAACAGCAAATTTATTAAATAATAATTATTAATGAATGATTATTTTTCTGAATACTCTTAAAATTATATATTAAAAGATTTTGTTTTCTTTATAAATTCTAAAATAAAATGTAGGAATTAACTTTCAAATTCTGATCTATTTAGACTATAATTTTTTAAACTATTTTATTTATTATAGATATTCTTCAACAGTTTATGTGATTTAAATCTGAAATTAGATGTTTAAAATTAAAATGAATAAACTAATTTATAATGAAATAAATTTATAGTAGTTAAATTAAGCAGGCTTGTATTGTTTAGCATATGATAGTTGCGTAAAAATAATAAAAAATAAGATTTATTAAAGACTTAAAATATAAATGTAAAAGTTTAAATACCGATCAAATTTCGAAATCGCTAGTAGCAATATTTAGCTCTTGATTTATCTAGGAATTAATATCGAAATCTATTTTTAGTTTTTTAAATTATTTCAATTATTAGGCCCATTTTTCGTTTATATTGGTTTTTTCGATATTCAAATATTTTAGATTCTAGTATATGGGATACTGTTTTTCTTCTGAATCAAAAAGCGGGAATGCTTATTAAGCTACTCTTTTATTTCTGGAAATATCCAAGGATTTTAAATTGTTGCACATTACAATAATTTTCCTGACATCTTCATTTTCTAAATTGCACTTTTCTAAACTCAGTTGAGATAAGTTTCTAATGCTTACTATTTGATTGATGAAGTTTTTGCTAAAGAATGAACATTCGATCAAACTGAGACTCTCTAAATTTATACAATTTTATTATAAAATCTAGAGAGTTTTTTCTTATATGTTTTTCATTTCTATAATCTATATTCTTTTGAGACTTCTACAATTAATGAAAATGAATTGCAAATTTTCGTTCGTAATTTCGCATTTAAGATCTAGAGATAGCTTTTCTATATTTTTTGCGAAAGATCCTATCAGTTATAAAGAGTTACTTGTTAGCACGCCTTCAGATTCCAGAATGATTGTTTTTAAATTTGGTGCATTCTAAAGAGCTGAGTCTAGGCAGGCATCGTTAAATTTCTCACAGTTGCAAATCTCCAAATGCAGGAGTTAATCATTTAACTTGCTAAAGAAAGTTTGGAATGCTTGAGAATTGATGTTGCCTGCTTAGAAAATTTATATAGTTTCTAGTTTACGCAATTTTAAAATTGCAAGAGTTTCTTCTGTAAATGTTTTTTCATAGAGATAAATTTTATTTAGACAAGGGACTTAATCAAGAAAACTTTCGATTTTCTCATTTTTATTTATCCATATTTCTTTTATTTGATGACCTTTTGATTGTAGATATTACATTATCAAGTTATAGTCTATTTGCATACTTTTGATTCTGATCCCTGTAAGATTTAAATTTTTGCAATGATTAACCAAAAAGTTCCCTGTTATTAAACTTTTATACTCATTCTCAACAGAAATGTATTCTAAGTTTACTAACTTTTCCAGAAAATATAAACTAGAATCTTTCAGCATAGAGATATTCTTGAGTTCTAATCTCTTCAAATTGGTACAGTAAAAAATATTCTTTTAAGTAATATTATTTATATCAGCAAAGCCACTTATATAAAGCTCCTATAATTTCATTCAATTACTAGCATTCCTATTTTCTTACTATTTTCTTCTAATACATCTATTGAAAATGTTCTAAATTTAGTTCTTCATATTTACTGAAAAAAAGCCTCATAAATCCAAGATAAGAACCTTTACGTCTGAATGTGAGAATTACTAAAAATTCCACTACATTTTTTCTTTATTGTAAATCTCTTGCGAAGAATAAGTTTTTATTTTAAGTTTTCTAAACTGATATACAAATCTATTTAGGAAAAAATTAACTCTTTAAAGTTAAGATATTTCACACTTTCTTAGGAACTTAGTTATATGACGAAGAATTTATTAATTTTTCCATAAATCCCTTTCATCTCCTTTTATTTTTTTTTGTAGCAAATCTTTATTTTCCAAATCATTTGAAATTTTTTCGCGTGTTCTTTTAGCAGGAGTAATTTTATTTTGCTCATTTATTTTCATAGATTCCTCATGAACTTATTAAACTTGATTTTCTGGTTAGGAAACTTATGAAATTTCTTCTTCACTTTCCTAAGAATCAACTATAATCACTTAGTTTTAGTTCAGATTTTAATCTTCTTTTCCAGGTTATTAAGAATTTTAACACATTTAAGTCTAATTATTTTCAGTTTACTCTACATCCATAGCGTTATCTTATTAATAACTCTCCATTTTATTATGATTTATTTTATCCTCCATATTATGCATCATAAGCATAAAAACACTTATAAATATCCGTTTCAACCAACTCTATAATAAATTTATTTAGTTAGATTTATTAAAACCTTTTTAAAGTTTAAACATGATCAAATTATAAAAGAATTTGCAAACTTATTTTTAACGAATAAATACAAGGATAGTTAGAAAAAAAGATTAGGGAAGCTACATCTAATTAAGCAAATAATTTCAAGTTAATTAATGGCTTTTATCTATATGAGCTGTTCTATATAACTAATTTAATTTTTCTTATAATAGTACTCATTATCTTATGTTTTAGGTTTTACTATTTAGTTAAGTGTAAAATCTATGCTAATTTTTTCAAAAGAAAAGTGGATTTAAATAAGTCATGCATTTTTAATTAAAAGGATAACTAAACAAATCTTATAATACTTAAAAGGAAATTTAAAAAAGCAAAAGCTAAACAATCTGAGGCTCTTTTATTTCTCTAGTTAATTAAATAGTTAAATTATATTATTTTTATTCTAACCTCAGACAATTATAATAAAGGATATCTAATTTAAGGATTCTTCTTTAATAAAAATTCTTTGATAAACATTTAATTGGTTACTATTATACTAAAGAAAGGATAAATTTTAATTTAAATAATAAAATAATAAAATATAATAAGGATAAATTAATAAAACATTTATTTATCTTTAACTTTCAGGGTTTAGACTTCTTTTCTTTTATTAGTTATATGTAAGTTAAATAAAATTATACTTAGGCTTGCGTAAATATAAGTATCAAATGTAAAAAGTATTTTAATTTTTTAAAATACTTCTTTGATCTAATTAGTTTAAAGCTTTAAAGCATTTTATAATATTTTTGCTTAAAAGAACTATTTTTTAAGTTTTTTTAAATTAATTTACAAAATATTTTAGTATTCTATCAAATTTATTTGAAAAGTACTACTAAGAAAAATATTAAAGAGTCATAGCAAATGCTATAATAGCAAAATTTAAATTAAATGGCTTTATTAATTTTATTCTTTAATAATATAATTGCAACACTTAGTTAAGAATAATCCTTTTTAATTTAATTGTGAAAGCAGTTGGAAATAATTATCTCAAATTTAGATTTTTTATTCTCCCTTTATAATTAAGAAAAAAGCCTTTACAAATAGTTATAAAAGCATTTTATTATGCAAAATTACAAATATTTTAAAATAAAGAACATTTATCTAAATTAAAAAATTAGAAATTGAAATAATTAACTTAAGAAAGAATTTTAAATTAATAGTAGATTGAAATATTTCAATAGATAATTATTTTCTATTTAATTTAAATTTATAAAAAATGCTTAAAGCAATTCTTTTTTCTTTATTTAAGTTTAACTTATTCTAAATTTTTAGAATGAAAATGTGATTTTCTAGGTATATTTTCTTTGAATTTTATAAACTTAATTAAGTTGATTAAAAAACCAAGAACTTGTTGGATTTAAAAATTTGATGCCATAAAAGAGGATTTTTCTTATTTTAAATGATCTTAATTATCTATTAATTAAAATTGAATAGAAACCAAAATGATATACTTTAAAGTTAAATAAGCATTATTTATAAGCGAAGATTTAGAGTTTGACATGTATTTGATAATTATATTATTTATTTAATAATAAGTGAGAGTTAAAGATGATTTATATCAATGCTAATTATAATTTTATTAAATAAGTTATATTTGATTTTTTTTGTTATGATCTCATTTAAGAATAAAATTAATTTATATCGTAGTCTCTAAATTATTATAATTTAAATAGAAGCAAATTTAATAAATTATTGCTTCAAAAATGAAAAGCTTCTGATTTATAATGAAGAATAGATTTATATATAAATAATTAATGCAAGCTTTATTATATTATACATATCTAAAGTTTACTAGGAGTAAAGTTATTAAGATAATTCTTTATATACTCAGAAGGATTTATAATTTTAAGTTTGTTTAAATTTAAAGGACAAAATCGATATAGCTATATGCTTTGCTTTTAAAAATAATGAAGAACTTTTATGGTCAAATAAAAATATAATTAATGATTGAATGATTTAATTTTATTGGCTTTCTGTGTATGCTTTAGATTGAGGTATTTTATCTTCTTCTTCAATTTTTGAGCTTCCCTTACTTAAACTATTATCTCTACTTGAAGAAATTTATTTAAATTAACTTATTTTTGTTTGTTCTTAATTCTGCTTTGTTAAAGGATTAATATTCGTGAATTTTGAATCCGTTTACCCTTAAGAGGAAGGAGACTGCACATTAGTATTTCTATCAGTTGTTATTTGATCACTGAAGTGATTGGTTTCTTGAGTATTTAAATTTTTTGCTTAGATTCCAACTCCAATTTAATCATTTATAGCTTTTTCAGTAGCTATAGATAAGCCACTTTTTGATTTTTTCTGTTCTTTTTTAGCTCTTCTAATAAGAATATGTTCATAAGTAGTCAAACCTTTATATTTCAATCAGATATGATAAAATATCAACTATAAGTCCATTAGTCAAAAGGCTATACATTCGAATGTTATAATACCTATGCAAATATTTACAGCCGAATCCCCCTTTTTGCTTATATCTTCCTAAATAAAAAAATAAAAAAGACATTACAAAATAGATGGACTATTTGTCTGTTACCCATTAAATAAAATGTCATAAGCCTATACCTGATTCTATTCCAATTAAGAACATTAAGGTAACAATTAAGTGGATAAAATTCTTGTAATTATTTCATCCTATGCAGTTATTAAGTCAAATACAATGATGATCAAAGCCTTCTACACATCTATTGCATGAACCACAGTGCTTAGAGGTAATTTGAACATGTGTATTGCAAATTACACATATTTAATTAAACTTAGTTGAATCAAATTGCAAACTAAATTAATTCTTACTTATTTTCCTTTGCTCTTCTTTCTTCATATACAATGCGATCAGTTGGATCTGCTTTAGTACAAACTACTGCTAACCAAAGAACCAAAAATAAAAAAAAAGAATAAGCTATAATCATAATTACTTTTCCTGAAGTTTCTTGAACATTTGGAATAATAAGCACGTAAAAGAAAATAACATTAATTGGAAAAATTATTCAAGATAATATTTGAAAAGGATGGTAAGGTTTATAAAATCCATTGGGCTTTGCTGGTCTTTTTTTATCTTCTGCAAATTCATCAATTTCCATTTTTTATTTATTTCTCTTCTTTTTAGATTTAATAAGCTTATATCGATTTACTAATTGAGATATAGCAAGCTAAGATTAATAATTAAAATTAAGAAAAAAGAATAAATATAAAGGTTCCTTAGATTAGATTACTATTTTATAATATTTAACTATCTAGTTTTATAATTATGCAAATTTAAATCTTCGTAAGATTTATTTATCTATTTGAAACTTTTTAACAAGTTTTATATTTTTACAAATGATTTAAGCTTTTTAAATTTCATACTCCTTTGTTACTTCTATGTCATATTTCTTTCATAAAAGTAAACTAACAAATTATATTTGAAAGCCATAAGATATTATTATATCAATCTCTTTTTATCTTAAACATTTTTAATAGTCTTTTAAAGGGAAAAATTATTAAATTTGTTAATTTTATTTTGAAATAATTGCTAGATTATTATTATTTGCAAGCTTTTAATTTCTTTAAATCAATGAATTTCAAAACTTTTATAGTATAAATTTTTATTTATTTAGCAATTTTAATAATTAAGTATTACATTAATCCATGATTTAACCTATTTGATAAATGAAAGTCTTTTCAGAAAATAGTAAATCTTAATACTTTTTTATTTTACATTTATTTTATAATTTCGCTAAAAGGATTAAATAAATATAATTGAGAAGTGAGATAAAAGTATTATGAAAATGATAATAATAATAAAATTAAAAAATTTCAATACTTGAGTATTGGGACATAATTGCGCTACTTATAGTTATATTTCATGCGAATTATGTTAAATATAAGAGTTTATGTAAGTTTATAATCAGCCTCTAGTTAATTCTTCCTACTCCTGCTTTTTTTTTCTTTCATATGAATAAAATATAAAATAAAATTTTCATTTGATTTATTTAAAGTTTAAAGAAAAAGAACCTAAAAACTACTAATATACTAATAGTTAACTTTGGAATGAGAAGAATAATTAGACAAAGATTTATTTATTTCATTCATCTAATTTTATATTTCTAAAATGCATTTCTCATTTAATCGTTTTCTAGAAATACTTTTTATAAAGAATATGAAAGATATTAGAAGATTACTAGTTATTTATTTTTTATTATATTTTTCTCTAATTTAAAATCGAGATATTCAATAGATTATGAGTTAATGTGATGAAAAAGCACAATTGCAAAGAGTAAAATCATAAAGATTAATAAGAAAAAAGCATTAATAAAGCTATTATCTCTAAATTTAAAAGTTTTATAAAATAAAATGCTAATAAGTATTTTAAAAGATAGAAAGAATATTAAAAATAAGTTATTACATTTATTTTTATCAATTCTTCTTTTTTAATTTATCTTTTGCTTATAAAGAGCTATTAATTTTAATTATCGCTGTTACTACAAATTATATAGTAAATTTATAAATAAATCTAAATTAAATAATTTCTTTAAAGTCTTTTCTACCTTTTTTTGGTTTTAATTAAGTCATTTTAAACTATCTCTATTTTAAAAAATTATTTTATAAATTTAAACTCTTTTAAATCATTTGGGATTTGTTTTTTATCGTATTTAAAAAGTAACTAATATAAAATAGTTAGTTGCTTATTATAGAGTATATTAACAAAGAATCTAGAAGATTGTTAATTTAAATAAAAATTTATTTAAATTTGCTTGATTATTTTGTTTTATGGATTTTTCATTTAGATATATATTCTAAATTTTAAATTCAGATCTCTCTTATTCGTTGACTTAATTAAATATATACCTATTTATTTTACATACTTTAGTATAATTACCTCTAAATTTGTTAATATTTACGAATGAACATTAAAGTCTAAAAATAATTTATTTAAAGAAAATTATAAAGTATATAGAGCTTCACTAATGTTAATTATATCATTAAGCTATTTTTCTCTCCTCTTTTTATGATCCTAAGCATCTTAAAATTATATACCTTCCTAGTTTTTTAAAATATTAATTTATTTTAGAAAAAACTTAAAATAAATAGCAATCTGCTGTGAATTCTATATTATTCTAGTTAGAAAAAAATTTCTCAGAAGATTTTACTTTTCAACTGCTTTATTTTTTTAAATCTAATGATATAATAGCTAGAATTCAAATTTAAAGCCATCAACTAAGCTCATTAAATCTTTTCATAACTTAAAGATATATATTATTGTCTAACTTCACAAATAATTAAGTTAGTTTTATAACTCCGCTACTTTTGCCTAAATAACAAAAGAGGAATGAAAGGAATAAAATAATAATAGCTTTATAATAAAATAAAAGGAAGAAAATGAAATTAGTTATTTTTTATTATGATAGATATAGTTATAAGAAAGGGTAAGAGAGAAGCAATGATTTAAACTAATAAGTAAACATTTAATTTAAATTGAATAATTCATCTTCATTCAAAATTCAGTAAAAACTCTTATTTAATAAATTCACGGAATGAAGACATAAATAACGGAATGGAAACTTGCTGAAAATTAAAAACTTTAAATTCTGTATAAAAAATACAAACGTGAATGGAGCATTATTAGTAAAGAACTTAATAAGGAGTTCTGTAATAATAGAACCAGTGCTCAGTGTAGATATCAATTTCTAAAAGTTAACCAAGAATGGAGAGCGAAATAAACTGAACTTCTTATTTACAAAAGACTACAAGGAGCTGAATGGTTTGAAATAGCTCAGCTTTTCCCTGGAAAGAGTGAAAAGCAAGTATAAGCAAAATACAATTCCTGCTTAAACACAGAAGTTTTCTAAAAGTTTTATTAATACTTAAATAAAGAAAGTCAACAGAATAATGAAGCAAAGCCAGCTGAGCAAAAATTGACGACAGAAATAATTCCAAGCTTTAAATTCAAGCACTGGTCTACTCCTGTTTTACCTAATTTACATAAAATGATGTTTAATGAAAGAAAAATAGTCCTCAATGAATTTCAAGTATGATTTATAATAAATATTTTTATTATTTGATATCAAATTAAAAGTTGTCTATTTCATTTTTTCTTAAGATTATCTTTTTTAATAATAATAAATCCTTAATGAAAAATATCTAAAAGCATGTATAACCTAGTTATTAATGATCTTTTTTATTTCTATATTAAATTGCTTTAATTAGATAATTTATTAGAAGGGATAAATTAGATTTTAAGAATTATTTAAGTTATTAATTATTAAAATTAAACATGCTCTAGTTGTATATGAAGATTGATGAACTAGATAAAAATGGATGAAACATTATTTATTTACCGAGCATTTCATTTTGAAAATAATTTAAAGTCAAAGCAAAATGATAAGCTAAAATATTAAAATTAAAATTGAAGTTTTTATTATTTTTTTATTTTTATTTAGAATGATATATTCTTTTTGAGATATTTTAGCTAAATAATGATGATGCATCAAGGTATCTGCATATTTTATTAGACATGTATTATTTATATTCTAATCATTTGTAATTGAAAATTATTAGATAAAGAATCGCTATAATATTTGGTTTCATATTATTGTCAAAATTCAGATTGAAAATAATAACTTTTTAAATAGTAAGTTCTGAGTCAACATTATAGATTAAATTTAATTGTTTCATTTTTTAGTAAAAAAATAGTATTTGTTTGTTTTAAAGTTTTATTTTCTTTAATTTCTCTCAATTATCTATGCCTCGTTAATTTAAAATTCTAACTTTTCTTTCTTCTTTTGTAAAATTACTAATAAATAGTTTAGTATATTTATGTTCACTTAATTTAAAAGTGAAGGAATATAAGCTTTAATTAAATTGATTTGTATATTTTTTATTAAGTTATATTCAATTTTTATTTTAATATATGAAGATATAAATTAATTAATTTTTAAATAGATTGAATTTAAGTCTAAGTACTAAAAGCTTTTAATAGCTAATATTTTTTGGCACAAATCTAAAGCCATATTTACCAAGATTTAATTTAATAATTATCAAATGCTGCTTACTAATATTTTCATACTTTCTTAAGGATAATTACTTGAAGTTATTACCGAACATAAAAATATCTTAATGATATTGGTATTGATGAGTATTTTAGCTAGCAATTTATTTATTCATTTATTAATATCTATTATCTTAGTTCTAGATATAATTATAAACAAGTTTATTGCAAATTTTAGAAATGCTAGCTCATTCTAAAGAATTACATCGAACTAAAGCTTAATTTTATATAGCGTTAAAATAATAAATTTTGTATGCAAATGATCCTCTTAATATATTAGTAGTTACTAAATTCTTCCTTTTAATAAATATTTTTAACTTTTTTCTTTCTTAAAATTGTTCTTTATCTTTTCTTCTTGGAAATAAATTATTTTATTAATTTATAACTAGTTCAAATTTAAAAAAAATTATAAGAGTTAGCTTAAAAAAATGCTTGGTTTAGTTATTAATTAATTATGACTAAACTAATTAAATATAATAAATAGCTTATACAATAGAAGAAATCACTTGTCAAAAATGTTAATAAAATGAATAATAAATTACATATTAATTATCTTCATAAAGTTCAGGCATCATTCTTTTCATCTTTAACTCTTCCCCTTTGCTTCTTATACTTTCTTATTGTTCTTCTTTAGGCTCAAATTAATTATTTGTGTTTGCTTCAAAGTTTTCAATTTATTTTATTAATAGATTACTCTTATAAATTTTTATTTGAAGGTCTGAATCAATTTATTTATGAGAAGTGAGGTGTTAGTTTATGTAGAGTTGATCATAAGTTACTAAATTTTCCAAATATTTTCAAGAAAATATACCCGAAAAATTTCTAAATGAGTCTAGATAATAGATTCATTCGAAGATATGATTAATTAGTCTTTTCTTACGTATGGGCAAAACACTTTTTTCAGAAGATAATGACAAGTATATATAAAACATATTGAAAATTATAAGATTAAGTGTACAACTTATGAAGTTATTTCTTTCCTGAATTTCTTATTAAGTTTAATATAATTTATCTCAGAAAATTTCTAAATTCCTTCAAATTACTCTTTAAATATCTTTGTAGTGGGTTTATCTTTATAGCGTAGAGTTGTTTCTTAATATAATTTGTTTCTTATTTTATTTTCAGTACATTTCTCAATAAAAAGTTAGTCAGAAATAATAATTTGGTTTTCATTATTAGATCCATAAACTAAAGCATCTTTTTATTTGCTTAAAGTACAAAGAAATTTCAACTGCATAAAAAGGTCTTCTTATATGGGATTTCGGATAAATTCTAGTTTCTTTCCGTATTTTAAAGTAGAATTGGAGCCGTAAATATGCTCAAATGATAGACAGTTAAAGTCTATGTTGCTAGATTTATTAAAGACAGAGAATGGTGACTGTAAAGCCTTCCTCATCATTATATGCATTCTTTTGTTTATCTTCTCTTTTATTACTCTATGAACTTCTCCTTACAACTAAGGAATTTGCTCTCCATCGTATTCAATCTTAGGCAGTGTAAACATGCGACAGAGCATTTTGAAGTGTCAGAGAATTCTATTCTTGTATCGAATGAGAATAAAAATGGATTTCTTTACAAATTCTAAATAAATTTAAGACCTCATTTACAGTGGCTGATCAAATGACCATTTTCTTGTATTATAACTCCAAGGTATATCATTTTGTTTACTATTTGATACGTTAATCTTCTAATTTCAAATTCAATTCAATTTTTTTAGCTCTTTTTAAACAAATTGAATTGCTTCACATTTTCTAATTTTTATTGTAGAAAAATCCATTGAAAAACTCTGCTGCATTAATCTAATAAGCTATTAGATTCTCTAAGCAGAAAAAATGGAGTATAAGGTTGTTTGCCCATACTCTGCATTCATAATTCATATTGTGCAGATTGATGCCTAGTTGAATGTTTCTTTCTTCAAATACCTAACTACTATTTCATAATATAGGATGAGAATACAGGATCATATGAACTTCCTGGCATAAATCCATTTATTTTATCAAGTCTTCAAGTAATTTACCCATTGATGAGAAAAGAGGAATTCAGAATATTGTGGAAAGTCTCAAGTGCCAGTATCAATCCCAACGGTAGCTTTAATCTCCTGGGATGTCGAAAAAATTAATATAATTAAGAAATAAAAATATATGATGAATCAATTAAAATAAATTATTAAATATTTTATTATATATATATTTCTTTAAAACCGCCATAGTTGCTCGAAGGTGAACAACAAGGTCATCTTTATCAGAGGTTGGGGAAGTTAAGTACCCATAATCGACCTTATGTCTTCCTCTGCTTTGGTTTGGCCTCGAGACATAAGATTCTTAGACCTTCGAAGTTGGCTTGACTTGGTTTCGTTTATTTTTAATACTGGAACGAAAAAGAAATAATAACGAGCTTCATCAGAGGTGGGGAATTTAAGTACCCATAATTGACACATGTCGTCCTCTGCTTTGGTGATGCAATGAGACACATTCCTGCCATGTCCTTGGACCTCCAGCAAGTATTAAAGATTAAGAGTATTCTAAAATTATATCAGTATTGAACATTTTTATCAGTACTGAATAATTATACCAGTATTGAACAAGGTTTATCAGTATCTGATAATTTTATCAGTAGCAAACATTCTTGTCAGTATGAAACATTTTTTTAAAGAACTGCGCACCAACGAGAGTGCTACGCGCTCTATAATCAAATTTATTTATTTATATAATTATTTAATTGTTTATCTTTTTTAATAAGAAACAATACATTGACACTTGTTTGTTGATTGATAATATATTACAATAGAATAAAATAATATCTTCTTATATTCTTACAGATCTATGTGCTTAGCATATTGAATCCTCCTTAATTTACTTTAATAATACAGACTCATATAAAAATATTTTTAGAGTATATCTTCATTCTTCAAATTTATAAAATATGCATTTTAGATAAATGTATCATATTTAAAGCTATTTATGGTCAAATTTGTAGTACTAGATTTAGTTTAAATATAGTTCTAAAGATTTAAAAGTTCTTGCCTTTTTCATTTAAATATTTCTTAAAAAATGATGTATAGGTTATATCATTTGAATATATATTATTTTAATTTAATGATAGATATAATAAAATAATCTGAATATTAGATTTTAGTTGAGATATTGCTTGGTTTCATATCCAAAATACAAAAATAAACTTATTAAATAGAATATATTTAAATTAAAAGTTTGATAATTAATATTTTTAATTGCTTAAGTTAAAGTTTTTGCTGATTAAATTATATTAGAACTTTGAGAAATGATAGATGCTTATTCAAATAAAAAAACATGTTAATAAATTATTTTTCACTGTAAGATTTAACTAGCAACTTTAATAATAAAATTTAGTGTTTATAATGCAAAAATATTTGATTTTATTACACTATAAATATAATTTTCATTAATAATTTAAAATTTTATTAAGCAAGAGTTTATAAGTCTTTTGTGATGATAATGTCATTTAAATAAATAGATTCAAATAAAGGATTTCCTGAAATTTTCTGATAAAATTCTAAATTTTTTTTAGTGAATTATAAACGAAATAATTTAAGAATTGATATAGCAAATTTAAGATAAAAGTGCTTAATATAGGTGTAAGTTAAATCAGCAAAATTAAGCAAATGGATTTTAACTAAAAATAAGCTAAAAATAAATAATATCAATACACAACAATATTTAATTCAACTATTCTAAATATCTACTTGTTTTTTTAATTTCTTTTATTCTAAATAATTTTATATCGCTTTGTAATTTTCAAATTCATAAATTTATTGAGCAATTTAATTTAACTTTACTTGCATTAATTTATTTTTAACTTTTATTTTCAATGAAGAAAACCAAAAATCTTAATAAATTTAAAATACTTAAAAAATAGATTATTAATTTATAAGCTAAATATCTTTTTTAAATGAGATATCTGTCCTTGCTTTTTTATTCTCCTAGAAAATCTTTAATATAAATATTATTTTTTAATTTATTTTAAAGGGAATTAAAAGTTTGATATTACTATCTTCAGATAATTGTTTAACCTTTTTCTTTCTATTTTTCTTTAAATTAAAAAAATTGATTTAATATTTTTATCTATTTGAGGAAGTAAATTAGCTTAAATGAAAATATTTCCCTTATATAATATAAAATATGAATGTTTTGAAAATGATATAAAGCAATGATTATTTATAAAATTAATTAATATCACTATTTAATTATTATAAATTAGCTTTATTCTAAGATATTTCATTATTATATAAAATATAGCAAGTTATAAATAGGAATCATTTATCTTAATTTATGTTTATTTAAGCAAATTTTAAAGAACTGTATAATAAATAAAATAGATACCTTTATACTATACTTGCAATCTAATAACTAAATTTCAAATAAAGTGTCTTAACATCATAAAATAATTTTATCTTTTAGTTATTTTATAAAAAATTAAATTTTAGTTTTTAAAATTATTTCTATATCTATATAAAATTAATTGGTTGTCGATATTTATATTAGAGAAAAACTTAATTTGCTCAATATGCTTTAAAAATCTTCACTATTAAATATTTTTAAATTCAAACATCTTGTAGTTATTTGCGAATTTCAAAGGTAAATGAGTTATCAAAATAATTTTATCTTTTATTTAAATCATTATAGAATTTGAGATTTATAAAAGCATGCAAGTATTTAAAATTCTGATTATAGTTAATTTTATATATTCAAATGATTTTTTGTATAATATTCTCTTTATACCTATAAAATAGTGAATAATTACAATTAATTTGAAATAGGTTATTTATAAATAATTTTTATCACTTAGTAAATAACTATATTAAATAAAAAGAAGCTAATTTTAAAGTATAATAATACAGATTTACTATGCAAGTCTAAAGTTTATAAATTCGCTAAAATTAGAATATTTTCTATTTAGAAAGGTAGAAATAGTTTAATATTCTAGGGAATATAGTTTTAATTTTATTATTAACTTAAAGTTAAAAATTAAGAATCAATATTTAGCTATGTAAAGTCTATTATTTCTAAGTCATCATCAAAATTTAAGTTAAACCTCTAAAAGTTCTATAATTAACATTAAAACTAACCTAATAATAATTTTTTATCTTTTTTCTAGTCTAAAATAAAAAATTAAATTCCTACTTTTAGAAATTTCAAATAATGAATGTGATTATAACTTATTCCTCTAAACAAAATTATTATAATTATACACTAAATAAATAAATTCGTTATAAATTAATTACTTCAAATGTAAATCCAAATAGAGGGGATATTTATTATTTATTTAGTTAGAAAGTTTTAGAAAAATTTAATGTAAAGATATGGAAATAATTTTTAAAAATTTACATAAAATCCATTATAATTAATAATCTCATTAATAAACTTTTATTTAGAATATTAAATAATTATTCTATCTTCATTTATTAAATGCTAAGGAAGTTTATTATATAGATTTATAATATTTATAAAAGAATTGTCTCATAGAATGCTTGAGTTGCTTTTAAATCCTTTAAAATTAAAAAAAGATGAAATTTTAATTTTTTAGATTAAGTATAGATAGAGTGTGATAGTTTCAAATAAAATTAGACTTAATTTTGAGTATTGTTAAAATTATCAAATCAAATTTCGTTATTCAAATTATCACAAAAATTAGTGACCAAACTTGTGATTTCCTTCTGCCTTTTTTCTAACTTTACTAAATTTTCATTGAGGATTTAAAATTGTTCTATTGAATCTAATTCTTTTAAATCCTATTTTTAGGCATAAACTTTAATCAGAGTATCTAAGTTTTTTTTAATCTGTCCATTTTCATCAATTATCTAATTTTTCTACAAATTATCTTCATCTCAATATACACTCAATTATTATAATTATTGCTTTATTTATTTTTATAACTCTATCTACTAACTTTCTTAAACTAGCGCTTCATCCTCATAGTATTCAGTAAAGCTTTCTAACATTTAAATATCTTGATTTTCAGCTTTTTCTACAGGCTAATTTAATCTCACATTATCTTAGATTTTTTAGAGTCCATTAAAGCCAGATAACGAAAAATGTTGAGCCATTTATATTATAACTATCTGTCTTAAATATAAATTAGACCAATTTTTAAAATAATTGATTACACTATAAAATTATATCTATTATATTTGTAAACTTTCCTTAAGTAATTAGCTAGTCCCTAATATCAATAATTACTATATAAATTATTTTCAATATATCGCTCAAATTTGCTTGTTGACTTTAGATTAATTACTTAAATTTCCCTCAATTTTAATATAATTAGTTTTTAATTCTAAGAAATCAATTTAACTAGATTTGATAAATAAGAAGCTAATAAGTAGAATTTAACTTACAATACTTTGAATGAGATAATTTTGTTTAGTAGTCACTGGAGAAAACTTTTAATAATGAGAAAAATAAATTTGAAATTCCTTCTAAATATTCTTTTATAATAAATATAATCAAATTAGATTTAACTTTATTTTAGTTTTTACTTATTACTAAAAATCTAAGTTAAATTAACAGATCAGGTAAATAATTATGTAATAGTCAACTCTAACATTTTTATTTGTAAATAGTTAAATCATTAAAAGCTATAGAAGACTAATTAAAGCAGAAATAAAAAGACTTATAGAAAACTAAGACAGATATAATTTAAGTCTATTGTCTGCATAACATCTCATCATTAAATTTATTTTTAAGATTGATTAAGTTTTATTAATATGAGTCCTTAGGTAATTATAATTAATTAATCTGATAATTTATATAAACTAATGTTAAAACTCCTTATAAAACGTAGCCAGATAAGACAAATAGGAAATTTAAATTTAAAGGCTATTACATGGTTGCTTAGTAAAATTTAATTATTTAAACTAAATAAATTTTTAAGTTATATCACTTTATAATATCTTCTATCTTCCATGCTTTAGTTTTTATGTTAAAAGAACATAGCTCATAAACGCTTGGCATCTCTTTAAATGAGAAAATAAAAATTAAATCCTTTCGAGCAATTGAGTTAAAATGGACATACTCACTGCAATGACTT
Organism: Loxodes magnus; assembly: GCA_946699065.1. Taxonomy (NCBI): domain Eukaryota; phylum Ciliophora; class Karyorelictea; order Loxodida; family Loxodidae; genus Loxodes; species Loxodes magnus. The sequence goes on from CAMPDV010000039.1 coordinate 170,850, forward strand.
ATAAAAGGACTTTCTAAGTTATAAGCCACCTTAAAATCATACATCATCGATTCTTTTGGAATCTTATAGAGTTCAGCAATTCATATTCCTTACTATTATTTGACAAAGCAACTTTACATTACATGAGTTGTAATAGGTAAGCAATCAAATTTTTATCATTAATTGAGTTAAGGATCAAAACGTTGAATATGATTGCCATAACTACTATCTACCTAATATCCTCCACAAGAGTATAATTTTTCCAGAGCAAAGCTACTACTAAATCCTCTTGAATTTTCCGGAATTTTAGCGATAGAAATACTTTGACAAGTTCTTAAGTTAAAAACTTCTTCTTGGTCATTTTTAATGCTGCTCGATCTTTCATTAACAAGATAAATATTTTAATCTTTATCATGAGTCATAGTGAATCTAATTCCTTAATTTTATAATTAATATTATAATAGACTCTTGTTATCTTTAAAAAGGACTAATTCCTTCAAAACTCTTAAGGCAAAGAAGTTATTGGTGATTTAGCAGATAAAGCTGCTATTAGTATTTAACTATTTCTCTTACAAACTAAGAATGCTATACTCCTTTCTCTAGAATGAATAATCAAATAACTATGAAGTTTAATTTTTGAACACAATATAATGAAAGAGATAAGTACATGATAAATTCGGGAATATCTCGTATTTCTATAGCAATAATCCTATTTTCGCATATAGTATGCCTAGATAATTTTCATTCTTTCTTTTCATTAATTTTCTTAGATAAAGTATCTTTATTAAATACTCTTACTTTGTTTAAACTTCTCAGTTTTCATTCATTTTTCTAATTTTATAAGATATTCGTTAAAAAAATAAGGGACTATAATAATAAAGCTAGTACAGGATTTGTTGATAAATGAACTTTAAATCTATCTTAATATTTTTACTCTTTCTTTTTGGAAAAAGAAAAATTCACCTAGATTGCTAACTTAAGCACTCTGCTAATTTTAGTTATGTTAGCAATAAAATTCCTCTAAGTTAAGCTCCGTTTAGGTCAGGTTAATATACTAAATTATAGCTTTATGATGTTTTATTATTTGTATAAGATCAACTATGTTTAGGCTTTGTTTTGCTAATATAAATTGTAATAAAGTAAATATAGCAATTGAGAGACTTAAATGAGTAAATTGAATACGAAAGCATTAAAAAGAAGGAACATAGGTAATTTTTTTTAAGAAACAAAAGAATGACCTAAAGATATTAAATGGTATTAGTAGATTTAATATAAAGTAGTAATTAACATCTAAAATTTAAATTAATAGATTATTCTTTTTTGGAGACAATTTGAAAATCATTCCAAAGCTTTTTTAGTTTAAATTCCAATGTTTTTTTATAAAAAATCCGTATAAATAGACTATTAATAGTTATAATTAATTTCTCTAAGCTATGTAAAACTTGAAAATAGTTCTATTATTACAATATTTGATAAATAATGTTCATAATACCAAAAATAAAAAAGCTTTTGGATTTAAAAATCTAAAAATAATAAATAAAATCTCTAAACTAATAACTTAGTCGCCTGATTTTAATTAATTAGAAGGTGCTTTATTGCTGCTTTTAATTCTTTTATCTCTTTAAGAATTTACTAGTAAATACTTATTTCTATGTTTAAACTAAAAATGTATTAATTAATTTGAAGAGTATTATACCTCTTTGATAAAGTTAATTTTTAAATTATTATACTTATAGATTCTGTGAGAAATTATTTTAGTTATTTTGATTATTTAAGCTGAAGTTATTGATTAAGATTGGCTTCTGTATTTTAGCTAATTTATTTTATTCTTTAAGAGTATAACTTTTTGTTTACGAATGCTATTAACAAAGGGACTTTTTGATAGGCTAGTTAATGGGCAGAGACACAGACATTCAATTGATTAAATTAGAAGACATTTTTAAATAATAAATTATTTATTCGTTTAATAAGTTTTTTAATAAAAATGAACAACAACAAAGAAGAAAGCTGGCAAATGCCCCCTGAGGTTGCTGATAGGCATGCAAACACAACTTCATCTATGTATCTGCAAACAACTATATCTAAGCCTAATGTTGAATCGATTGTTCAATCAGTAGCTACAATTATACACTCTTAAATGTTGGAGGATATGGAACAAAATAATCAACCTGCATAGGGTGATCTTTACTTCTTTTCTGAAGAAAAATATATTGAAGATCATCCAGAAGCCTTCGATTAATAAAGATTAGAACTTTTGCGAAAAACTCCAACTGTGGACAACATTTACGAGTTTATCAAAGCTTTGTTTGATTGCGCCTAATTTTCTCCTGAATGTTGCATTATTTGCCTGATTTACATAAACAGACTAATTGCGTTTACTGGTGTCCCATTGCATCCAAGCAACTGGAGACCTTTGGTGCTTTGCTCATTGCTAGTTGCTTAGAAAGTCTGGGACGACCGTTACCTAAGTAATGCAGATTTCGCTTACATTTATCCTTTCTTTACAACTGAGGAAATTAACAAACTTGAACAGAAATTCTTAGAACTAATATAATATGGTGTAACAGTGAAAAGCTCTCTCTATGCTAAATATTATTTTGAATTAAGAGCACTTTTCAAGGAAAACGTACAAGAATTCCCACTTGAAGCTATTGATAAAGTTAAGATGGCTGAGATTGAAGGACGTTCTGCTCACATTGGAAAAGTAGAAAAGGCCAAATTTGAGAAATTCGGCTAAACTTATACCGCAAAACCACCAGGTGTAGAGGAAGCTAAATTAGACAAAAAGGGAAGAGCAGTTATTTCTTGAGACTTAAGCAAAAAATTCTGCATAAAATATTATATATCTTTAAATTATCTCTAAACATTAAAGTGCTCAGTAATCAAAAATCATCATTCATATTTTCAAATGCATTGAAGACATTTAAATACCTTTACTCTATCTATTATTTAAGCATTCATCCAAGTTAAGTGAATAATTCCTTCAAGGATCATTCTTCTATAATACCATTCTTTTCTTAATTTCCGTTTAATAGCAACATTATTAAAACTCCTCTTTATTTTTCTAACTTGGTAGAATTAATTACTAAGAAAAATACCCATACATTAATGTTTTAAAGCTTATAAATTAATTATTTTTAAATCCTGTTTCAAAAAGGAATGTCCGGTCTATCTGCCTTTAATTAGTTTCATAGTGTAATTTTAATAATTAAATAATTTCTTTTATCGTTCTTAATTCGCTAAGTCATATTTAAGTCTAATATTTATAAAATATAATTAGATAAATCCTATAATATCAAAAAGAAATTTTTCTAAATCTAACTAAAATAAATATAAGATTATTAAAAATAAGAATATACTCATAACTATTAAGCTTTATTATTTAAATTAGTCTTAGAATTTTCTATAACAACAGAATCAACACAATAGTAATTATTATAATCCTTCAAGTTATTAAATTTTATTATTTAGATCTATTAAAAGGTTTAAAAATAAATTAAGAGTAAATTAAAATTTTTAATTTATATAATTTAGTAAATTAAGAAAATAGAAGAGTGATAATTTTTTAAATTTAAAAGTTGATTATGAACATAAAGATATAATCAGTTGAAATGAGGTATATAATAAAAAAGGATAAAATTACTTGATAAAATTAACTAGATTTGAAATAAAATAATAAAAACTACTTAAAAATAATAATTAAATTTTATCTTTTATATCAGAATAATATTCCTTAACTAATTAATTAAATAATTAATAGATTATACAAAACTTTTGATTTTTTGCTTTATGCAATTATAATTAAAGTATTTAATATTTTATCAAGAAAAATCAATAATAGGATGCTTATTATTATATTTAAAATGTTTTAATTTTACTATTAAATCATTTTTTAACTAAATAATAATATTAAAAATTTCAATAGTATCTGTTTAATTAGGAAAAAATCATTTATCAATTATCATCTATCAATAAAAAATCGAAGCTTGTTATCATTTTAAATAAGATAGCTATGCAAAAATAATTTTAAACTTGATAAATTACTAATATACACAAAATTAATAATATTTGAGTATCTTTTTAATTATTTAGTTGTGCTTTTATAATTTATATTAATGATTCTTAATTTATTTATATATTTATTTTAATATAAAATATAACTATATAAATCTATCAAAGGCATGCTTTAAACTTTATATTTTAAAATTAATTTTGGAAAAATATATTCAACATTGTCTTAAGTTGCTTTAAATTTATTTAGTAGCGATAATTAGCTGAGATGACTTAGAATATCTCATCTAAATTTTTTTATTTAATTTTTCTTGGATTTTACTTTTAATATTTCCTCGAAAATTACAGTATTGTATCTACTCTAATACATCAACTTTCAATTACTTTTCCTAAGATATTTCTTATAGCATTTTAGAGTTGAAAACTTTTCTAATTTTATTATTTTTCTCCAAAATATAAAAAGTATACATAATATTTTAATTAAAACTAATATTTCTAAAATATTTGGAAGTAACTAATATCTATTTTATATTTTTGAAATAATAATTAAATTTTTTTATATAAGTCATTTAATAACTAAAAGATCTTAATCAATACTGGGAATTATAAATACATTAATTTTAATTTTTTATGATATTTCTATGATTTGTTGCTTAAGATAATGGCTTATCTTTCAAAATTCAAATAAAATAAAAAATTTTTAATTTTGTTAAATCTATAAAAAATAAAAGCTTTGCTAAAAAACTTACAAATAATGACGACACTTTCAACCTTGAATTAAATAATTATAATGTAATAAATTTGTCTTAATATCTTTATCTTTACATTCAAATCAAATAAATTAGCCTTTCAATTTAAAATATATACTAATAATGCTTGAACTTCTTTTAGACTGCTTTTATTTTTTAATCTTAAAGGCTTTCTCTCAAGCTACAGTAATCTTATTAAATTAATTTTTTTTATTTTTTCTGAGGTTTAGTATTTAAATAATAGCTCTTCTGCCTTTACTTATCATACATTTCTAGATTTAGATCTTATAATTATGTTTTTTTAAAGAAATTAAATTAAATTTTAACCCTTTAAAATCATATATAACTATATTACGATTTATATAAATTAAATTTAACTTATCTTCTAAAAGCTTATAAAAAGGAAAAATAAAAATTATTCTAAACAAATTTTAAAAGAACTAATATACTCAAAACCTTAAAGCTGGAAAATAATGTAAGTTTAAGGTAATTTTATACAATAAAAAAATAGCTTTGAATATAATAAGGAGGCAAATAGTAAAAATTAATAAGAAATATTAGCTTAAATTTTTTACTTGAAAAGATAGATAAATCTATTAAAGTCTTTGCTGAGTCTTTCCAAACTTAGTAATTCAAAAATATCTTGAAAATTCAATCCTTTCTTAGCTGAACTTTAGAAATAATATAAGTCATTTTTGAGGGCATATTCTTATACTTCATCAAAACTCACAGCTGGTTTTTTACAATCTGCTTTATTTCCAATTAAAAATCGAGGATTATTATAATAATTATTTTGGATACATAATTATACGTATTTATCAATTTGCTCGAAAGAATTTCTATCGCTTAAATCAAAAACAATTATCATTCCATGACATCCTCTTAAATATGCTTCTGTTATTGTTTTGAATTTTGGATCTCCTGCTAAATCTCAGATAGCTTATTTAAGATAAAATTCCTTTGTTAAATTTGGATTTTCCTCATTTACTAATAAACACTTCTTATTTACAACAACAAAATCAACTCCTATTGTAGGGATATATTAATCTTAGTAAGAAAGTTTATAATATTGCTAGATAAGTTATGTCTTACCTACTTCTTAAGGTCCATATACTATTATTGTATGATACTCGTGAAGTTGATTAGTTTTCACTCTTTCCATTTAAAAATTTAAAAATTTTTTGCAAGTTTAAAACAGTGCTTTAATGCGGGTTCTCAAAAATAAGATAAGTATCGCTAAAAATTATTAAAGAAAAGCCTTTTATAACTTAATAAATACAATTTTTATATTTTTTTAATTTTATTCTTATTAATATAAACTATTAACTAATTTCATTTTTACGAATAAAAAGCTATTTTTACTAAAAAGAATTTATAATTAATTATTTTAGTATTTAAATTATTTGTTTTAGTTATTTATTTGAGACTTTTATAATTGTTTTATGTATTTATATATAACTTGAATTTCAAATTTTTTTCTAAAGGTGCTTCGATAGAGATGTTTTTATACAATAATAATTTTGATTTATTTAAGTTATCTAAAAGTCTAAAGTCTTCGATGCTTCTTTCTCCTTTTCTTAATATTTAAGGTTAATATCACAAAATTTGCTTTTTTTAAATATTCACTTGGAAATAAATTTAATTTAAATTAATTTTGCTTATTAACTAAAACTTTGAAATTTCAGATTTTGAAAAGAAAGAACTAAAATGCTAACTTTTTAGTTTCAACAAAATTAATTAAAAATAGAAATAATTTAAATTTAATAATCCTGCTTATAAAATGTTTTCTTTTAGCTTTTAATTAATAATTATATTTAAGATATGCTAGGCTATTTTATTTATATTTTTAAGTTATTAATTGAATATTAATTTAATTAAATATATCCAGATTATTTTAAAATTCTTGGATTATAAAAAGCGTAAAATATTAATTTTATAGATTTTAAATAAACTACATGAGTAAATTTATATTGCTAATAAATCTTAAATAAATCTTCCATTCAAATATCAACTAGCTAATAGAGTATTATTATTAGTAGTAAATTAATACTTTATAGTGGTATGATAATTTAGATTATTTATATATCATTAAACTTAAAATAGTTTTAAAATAATTTAAAGAGATAAACAATTTTATTGGGTTAAGTAAAGTATTTAACGACGTTTATCGAATAAGTTTATAAGTTATAATAATAGAATAAAAATAGAGATAAATATTAGTTATTAATCTAATTGATAGTGTATGCTTTAAATTAATTCTTATTTATTCAGTATCTAAAAAGTCTTCTAGCATAATCATATCTTTTATATTTAATAATCCTTCTAGATATTTAAAATTTTATTGCAATACTTAATAGAGATAATTTATAATCTCTAAAAACTAAATTTGTATAAATTTTAGACAGTATGAGATAAATAGGGATAATAGCTAGTAAAATAAAAAGAAATAAGTAATTAATATAGAATAAATGAGTTAGATTATTAACTATTTACTATATAGATTTTTAATGCTTTTATTAATAAATCACTTTATAAGCTATTCAATTATTTAATTTATCAATATCCTTTGATATTATAAGACTTATCTATACCTCTATTTAATAGTTAGTCAATTTAGAAAATTATCAGCTAACATTTCATCTCTTTAATCTAAACTTGTAGATCGAAAGAGTAACATAGAGTAAAATGTGATAGGGGTGAAAATAGGTGATTAGTATAGTTTATAAAATAGAGTTTAAGCATATAAAAGAAATAATAGTAAGCATATCTTCTATTTTTTGAAAGGACTAAGCAATTGAATAATTGAAATTAATAGTTAACCAAGTAATACTTTTAATTATTATTTTATTAATTTAATTTAATAATGAAACCAAAATAGTCAGAGTAAAATAAGAGAATTCAAAGAACTTATACTAATAGTACAAAAAAAAGAGATTTACACTCTATTTAACCCAACTAGAAATACGTTCCTAGGTATCCTCCTGCACTCGAAAAAAATCTAATAAAGCAAATCAATGAGACGTTGTCAAATCATTTAAAACATAATGGATATCAGAAGCTCGGTGGCGCTCCTATTTTATGATTACGCAAAGATTAGCAATAGGAATAATGTAATTTGCTAACTACTATGTAAGATAGTTAAAAAATTCCAAAGTAAAAATACTTAAAATTTGTTCCTTATACTAAACAGAGTTCTGAATAAGATGAGTTAGAAGAGCCTTAAAATTAAATAGTTCAAGATGCACAATATTATTATAAAATATTTAGTAATGAACCTAAGCTGATACGAAAAATTTTAGAGTATAATGGCTGAACAGAATCTAAAGGATAAAACTGAACTATTTTATGAGCTAACTGCATGCTGAAAAGTTTTGTATACTAGTAGCTAGACAGGTTTTAAAAAGTAAACCATTTTCCAAGAAGTCATGAGATTACAAAAAAAGATTCGCTATATAAAAACATAGTTAAAATGTAAAGTTTACATGGCTATAAAAATTTTGATTTTGTTCCGAAAACATTTTTGCTTCCAGGAGAGAAATACGATCTAGAGAAAGAAATATCCTAAAATAAATCTGTATGATGAATCGCAAAACCTGCTGGAGGGTCATAGGGAAGAGGCATTTTTATAACAAATCATACAGATGATATTCCTTAAAAATGTAATTATGTAGTTAGCTAGTATATTGCAAACCCTTTATTGATTAATGGTTTTAAGTTCGATTTAAGGATCTATGTAGCGATTACTAGTATAAACCCGTTAAGGATATATATGTATAAAGAAGGTTTAACAAGAATATGCACAGAGAAATATACTCCTCCTGATCCTTAAAATTGCAATAAATTTATACATCTTACCAACTATAGCATAAATAAATGATCATATAAATATTAGTAAAATAATAATGCAGAAGAAGGAAAAGGACATAAGTGATCTCTTTCTGCATTCCAAAAGTACTGTAAATAGCATAACATTGATTATGATTTTCTAATTTTAAGGATAAGTGACATCGTTGTCAAAACCATAATCTCTATAGAGTCTTAAATAAACGCTGCTGTCTAAATGTACGTTCCTCATAGAAATAATTGCTTTGAACTACTAGGGTTTGATATTTTAATAGATGACATGCTTAATCCTTGACTCCTAGAAGTAAATCTTAGTCCAAGTTTGAACTGTGATTCTCCTTTAGATTTACAAATAAAAGGAAATTTAATAGCAGATTTATTTACTATGATTGGAGTTTATTCTTATCATTCAAGAGAAATAAAACCTAGCACAGCTAAAGGAAAGCTAAACATGTATGTAAATTATCAGCATTATCCACAGCAAAGCTTGACTAATTCCTAGAATGTAACCTAATTATAAACTAGAACAATAACCAGACAACAAATTTCATCAAGCAGGTAATAATATATCTCTCGATAAGGGTGAGTATCAAACTACACTAATCTATAAAGCTACACCTCTACAAATCAAAATTCTTTAAATCGTATTTTAACAGCAGAAGAGAAGGCATGCATTAGAGAAACCATTGAAGAAGAGAGCAGAAAAGGAGATTTTAATAGAATTTATCCAAACTAATATGCAGGGTGCTTTAAATAATTCTTTTAAGAAGAAAGATAATTGAATAACATTGTTATTGCTAAGTAAGCTACTATATAGTTTGGGAATGTGTAAAAAAAGTTAGAAAAGACCTTTAACCAGTCATGGAGTGACATTAAACACTTAAAAAATATGATCTAAAAGTGCTAATGTAACTTCGCTAATTTAATATAATTTTCTTTCTTTTCTTTAAAATCTAAACCTTGAAAACTCATTTATAATTTTAATTGAAAGATAAAAATAAATAATTGTAGGTTAAAAATTATATAAAGTAGAAGGTAATAAACCATGTAAAACTTATAAAATATTCAGAGGATATAACGATATCTTTATCTAAACAATTAAAATAATATTTTTCTTTTTAATTATAAAATTTAACAAATGTAGAAACTTTATTAAAAAGAAAATGCTTTCGCTCTTTCTAACATTTAAAAATTAAAGAAATATCGAACTTTATGTAGAATCATAATTAAATAGAGGATATGTAATTTAAAATAGATCCAGCCAGATCTTATTTAAATGAAAGACTTAGTTATAGATTAAGTTGTTTATATCTTAATTATCTAAAATAGATTTTTTAATCTTTTTTCTTTAACTTTTATATTCTAATTAAATTCTACAAAATTAATTAAAAATATTTCAATAGAATATTCCTAATTAACACTTACTATTCATAAAATTCTATAAAGCTTAATTATATAAATTTATTTATACTTTAAACTGCATAAATAATTATTTATTTGAAATATTTATAAAAAGAATAATACTATAATATAAGATTAAAAGAGAAAATGAAATAGATATTATATATTTATAAACTTAAAATTAAAAATATATTAATAAAAATGCATAATAAAATGTTTCATTTCACTCTTCTAAATTAAAAAAATATTTATTAAATATAAATATGATAAATTATTTATTATGTTGATATAGATTTATCTAAAGTACCTCATAGATAATTTTAATTTTAAATTATTTAGTCCAATTAATGGTTAGCTCAAAATATTAACTCATTAAAAATATCTAAATTTAAATTAAATCTTAAATTATTTTTAAGAAGCTAATCAAAAGCAAAGATTTAAGATTTGAAATTATATAAATATTATGAATTAAAATTTCAAAAAGTTTGACTAAAAGAGGGATTTTATTAATTATTAGACAAGTAATAATTATAATATTTATAAGAAATGTTTATTAATAATAAATATGATTTATTTAACTATTTTTTCTAAGAAATAATAGCTTTGATTTAAGAAATATAAAATCTTTTAGATAAATATAAAGTTTAAATTTTAAGTTATAGAATTAAGAAAATATTTTAAGATGAAGACTTAAAAAATCCGAAGTTCTAATATAACATATTGAATTTTATTTTTATTCTTACTTTCTTCTTTTTATTAAGAATATAATATTAATGCATTTAAACAAATCATTCAAATAGAAGCTTATATATTAATTAAAACTGATATAAATACTTAAATTTTTAAATATAGTTCTATTACAATATAATAAAATAAAATGAAAATAATTATAAAAGTATTATATTATTCTCATAATACTATTTATTTTTATTAAAAAAATCTAAATTTAAAATTCTAAAATGATAGAATGTGTAATCAAATAAAAGTGCATAAGAATAGATGATAATGCTAATTAAAAAAGGAATAATATTAAGTAATGTATTATTTTAATATTCTTATTTAAATACTTATAATTAATAATAATTAATTTAATATAACTTTAATTTAATTTTTTTAATTTAATATTAAACTTATATATATCATTCATATATTCATAATTATTCCTTTTTTTATTATGATAAAATGAAAATATTATTATAGATTAATTTTTTTGCTTTTTTCTAGAATAAATCCAAATTTTTAGAATTTATTTATAACTTGGATGGGTAAATCAACTTATTTGAAGTGATTAATTTTTATAAGTTATAAAAGTTATGTAGCTTATCTAAAATTACACTGGAATTAATATCTAAAGATTAAAGTTAAAATTTAATTTCTTTTAAACTAAAATTTAAACTTAACTAAATTTAATTATTGTATATTTCTTTAATATATTAAGAAATATTTTAGTTTAAAATTATGAACTTATATAGAAGCTTTTATTATATTATTTTAAAATTTATGTTAAATAATCAAAATTTATAATATGAATATTAAATATAAAATGGCTTCTAAGAAATAACAAAACTTTAAACAAAATATTTAAACAGGAAAATTCTCTAAAAAATAAAAAAGCAAAATAATTACAATCAGTGAAAGCGAGAAATATGATTGATATGACGAACATTAACCACTTGGAAATCCAGAATTAAAAAAACTTCTGACACAAACTCAAATAGAAATATCTAAGTCATTAAAAGAGTTTATGTTCAAAAATAGATACCTCACTGATGAAGTAGAAAAATTAGAAAAACTAATAACGTCTTTACTTGAGAAACAATATTAATCATCATAAGAAATAGAAAGCAAACTGGAACAAAAAATTCTTTAAATTTAATAATAAATTCAGGTAGCGCCATTTTCGGTTTAGCACAATTAATCAGATCCTATGGAAATAGAAAATGAAGCCTCAAATTAAAATAAACAGTAAACGTTTATTTAAAATAACTAGTAAATTTAAATTAAATAAGGATTACAGGAATAATAGTTTAAAAGAAGAATAAAATGTTACGTGTGCAATAAATAACACCAATGAAAATACTGCCACTAACTAAGCGAAATTTAAAGAAGAATAAATAAGATATTTTTAGAAAACTATTTAGGATATATCCAACATAAAGCGGAAAAATTTATAGAAAAAAATTCTTTAATTTAAATCTTAATCCTTGGATAAATAATTAGGAACGCTACGTGCAAGATTAAAGCTATTCAGAATATTAAAGGATGGTGCACTAATGAAGTGCTACACTGCCTAACTAAGCCTAATAGGAATTCAAAACAAACTAATGGAGACAAGCTGATAGAGTAGGTCAGATGGCTGACTACTAAGGCTTTAACAAAGCTTTTTAATTTTTAAATTTAACTTTATATAATTTAAATATAGAGTTTCCCAAACTTTAGCTTGATCTACTTGCTTTGATTGGTGGAAACTCTAAAGCAACTAAAGCCATCAATCATGGAACAATAAAAAATAGTTTTATCAGATTTTGGAGAATAGTATCCATAATAGACTATTTCATCATCCATTGCTTTGTTTTATTTTCGGATCATGAAACGAAAAACCTTAGACTGTGGCAACTTTTTAGTCTGGTTTGAAGTGAGATATACGTGAATACTGTTTAGTAGTCAAGAGACGCAACCTGCCATGACTCATTTTAGGATTAAATTATTTACCTGAATTGAGCAGTTAAATTCATGGCTAACCTAAAAATTGGTGAAGCCACATTAATTAATTTATTATAATTATTATTATACATTATCCGAATAAAATATAATTGAAAATAAAATTCAAAAAAAAGCTATAATCTTATAAAATAAATGTGTGATAAAGCAATCTAAAGTGAGATGGAATAAAGCAAGCATTTTAACTAAAGAAAATGCTAGCTAATATTTGCAATGCAAGAGTATGAGCAAGAGATTTAATCAAAACGCCTATAATTATTATTTTGAATCCTAGTATTTTCTTCAGATTTCTATTACAGCATATAAATTAATTATATCAATAAGCCAATCTTTAGTTCAAGAGAAGTTATTTTTAAATATATGGATGTAAAGGCCAAATTTTGAAACTATAAATTCCTTTTAGCTTTAACTATTTAACAAATTTAACTGCAAGCAAATAGTATATTTTGTTTAAATAATAAAATTACTAGAAAAATATACGTAAAAACTAAATTTAATATTTAATTAAAAGCTTCTTCTTTAAGATTTTTATATTGATCTAACTTTCTTTTAATTTCGTTTCTTTCCATTTAATTATTTTTATATTATTATGACAAAAAAAAATTTAAAACGCTCACTATTTTTTCTAAGAAATTATAAAATCTTAAGATTTATGGTGAAACTTTTATACATATTATAAGTATAAATATAAATATAAATTTCTTTAATTTATTATTTAAAAAATGTTAAAAAGATAAATTTATAAAGAATATTTATTGAGCAATTTAAATTTATATTTAGTAAATAAAATTTTATGTATTTTTACCTCTAAAATAATTAAATAATAAGTAATATTTATATTTTATTTTTCTTCTTTTTCTAGTTTTTCTATTCCATGTTAAAATATTTATAATACACAGATAAAAAATTGTTTCTGTTAATAATTCTTATTAAAGTAAAAAGCGTTAATTATAAACTTCTATTAAATAGATTAAGTGTATTTTATAGATCAAAATAAAATTAATTTAAAATAATATCTCTAATTCTAAACTTAAATAAAATAAATTAAAGTATAACATTTTTTTATTATTTTCAAAAGAGATAAAAAACTAATTTAGATTGAATAAAATTAAATATGGGTTTTTAAGCAATGATATTATAATAATATAATAATATATATATTTTAAAATATAATTAAGAAATAATTTTTGAAAAATGGATATCTTTTTCTGAATTTATGTCGTCTATTTATACGTTAAACTTCAATTTAATTTTTTTATTCTTTCTTTATAACTATTCATACTGAATTTTAAATGGAATTAAAAAAATTAGAATCGAAGTCAATACCTTAGAGTTTAGAAAGATTAATTAATCCTTAGTTATAATATTAAAATGAGTAGTAAACTTTTTTAAAGCATATTTGTAAATTAGTTTTAAGTTAAAAATATTAGAATCCTTAAAAAAATAGAAATTTAGCATTAAAATTAAGGTCGAAAATTCCTTTATCACTTATCTTTATTTCAACCTAATTGGATCAAAAAAATAATTAAATGCTAGTTTATATTAATCTTTTTAGTTTTTAATCTTATAGAAGAAATATTATATTTTCTTCTTTATAGTAAGATTATTCGAAAAAAATAGAGTTAATATCCTCAATGATTTACCTTGAATCTAAGGCAAGATTTAGTAAAAAGTAGAGACATCCATTTTATACATCATAAATAATACTTATATTTGGATCGAGCTTGCTAATCCGTTGGAATTTATTTGAATACTGTGAAAAATTAATGGAATTTATGCAAAGTGGTACATATTTGAAAGAAAGATAATTTAAAGGAAAGGCAAGAATGAAATCATTCTTATAAAGAAATATCAAGTGCTCTTATACCTGAAAGTAGTAACTTTTATCTTGATTATATATTTTTACTCCCCTAGTATAAGAGTTTTCTGGAATATCTAAATATACCAAAATAAACTCTAGAACTAAGGTAAGCAGAAAATGCATATCTATAAACAAAAAAATTCGTTTATAAAGAAATAAATTAAAAGTAGTTAATGCCGATCCAGAATGATCATAAGAAAGTAAAATTGAAATACATATTACTAAAAAATATTAAAATTAATTTTAACTAAGAAAGTTTTTGAACTGGAAACTCCTTTTTGATTAAACAATCTGATGCTTTTTTTAAGGAATAACGGGATATCCTGTTGTGCTCCGGGTTTAGCTGCTATGGAGCTCCATCGCTATGAGAAGCAAAGCTTCAAGCCCCTATCAAGAGTGGATAATCTCAAAGACAGCGTTCCTTCAGAAAATGACTCTGAAAAGGGACTTTCTCAGCGACAGAAAAGGAACTTGTTCCTAGCCATAAAACCAGAAAAAGTAGTCAAGAAGGTCAATATCAACTCCCAGCTTTTTTCAATTATAAATTATTAAAATTCTTAACTATTAACAATTAAAAAAAATTAGAATAAGTTATGTAAAAAGAAAGGAAATAATAAAAAAAATGATGAGATGAAAAAGAAAATAAAATCAGGCAGAAAACTAAAAAAAGATAAAATGAAAATAATTTACAAGCAGAACTTATAGAGTTGAAAAATCAATTTTATTAACTCAAAATAAACTGAAAATAACTCTTTATTTTTAACAGAAAAATTTTTAGCAAAAGCTTTTAAGCGGAAGTTTTACTAAAAAATTAGAATCAAAATCATTAATATTAAAGCGATAATAGAATTATACTTCTTTTAGAGAATCTCTTCAAAAAACGGAATCGTAAAGAGTTAAAACAATAAAAAATTGAAATAAAATAAAATAAAGCAACAAAATAATTTCATAAAAAATAAAATAAGAAAAATTTGCATTAATTTTCCCTGTTTTAAAACTTATTTTTTTAAAGAAAAAATAAAAAAACTTAGTTACTCTTAAAAAATTTAAATTAAAAAAATGATTATAAAAAACATGTTCAAAAGCAAATAAAATTAAAAAAAACTTGTAGGAAAAAATTATTTTTAAATATAAAAAAGTAAAATTTTTCATAAAATATAATATCCTAATAAAAGAAATAAACTAAAATTTATTAAATTAGATATTAAAATAAATTTAATTTAATTTAAAAACATTTAAAATAACTTAAATTGATGAGTAAAAAAAGAATAAAAAATATGAAATCTCTAGAAAAAAATTAAAAAAGCCATAATAAATTTTTTATAATTAAAAAAATGTATAATTTTACTTTGACTCTTTTTAATACGATAGTTCATATAGAAGTATTGAAATAATTTAAAGAATTTTATAATATATAAGTATATTAAATAAAAATATAAATTAAGCCGTGGTCAGGAGATCTGGTGTAGTATATAATGCATTGCGAGTAATCTCGCACTAGAAACCACGACAGGGAATGGTGGATAAGCTCGTAAGAAGCAAACCTAACTTGCCTGAGGTTTCTCTAGCAGTATGAAAGTTTGACTGACGGGCTACTAATGATTTAATTATTAATTCTTATTTGGATCCTATTCAAAAAGACTGGAGCATTTGATTCGATTCTCAAGAATAGTTTTTAATATACAGATTCTTTGTTCAGAGAAGCTGACGTGACTCATTAGTCAAATATAATGAAAAAAAGAAGTATGATAACATTTTTTTAATGATGAATATTAATATTGAAAGAATTGCACTTAATGAGGTGTTATGCGTTCTATAATCGTATTTATTTATTAAATATGTTTTAATCTAAAAGAAAATTAATTTACTTAAACTGAATGACACTTTATTATCTCTCGCAAATTTTCTAAATAACACTTTTTAATGGAATTTTGTGAATATAAAAGTGATTTTAAAAGATTTGAGCTTGTTATAGTTAAGTCTTATATGTTTAATATAATTATTTTTTATAATGGTGCAAGAATGACAAATAAAGATATATACCTTTCTCTTTTAAAAATTGAATAAACTATTTTAGATGAAATCTTAAGGAAATAAATATTCTTTACTTCAAATTGAAAAGGAAAATAAACCCATTTCAAGTCTAAGTCAATATAATTTGCTGCGTAGAAGAAGAAGACATTTTTCCGGATGTCAACCTCATTGATTTAGCGAAAAGTAAATAAATATTATTTTAATTTATATAATCTATTTTTGAAATTCTAATTGAAATTTCTCAAATTTTTATGAATAAAATTTATTAGCTATTATTTAATAATTTTTATTTTATAAATCTAAAAGAATATCTAAAATTTTTTACTAAATATTTTTTGATTTATGAAACAAAATTAAATTTTATATTTATTCCTCGAATTTTAAATCGAATAAATATCAATTTAAGATGTCATCTAATGATAGAGCAAAGTTGCATATTTAATTTTAAATAAAAATTTTAACTTTTTAGTTCTTCCTAGCTTTTAGATTTTTCTTTCTAATTGATCTTTTAATTATTTTAGTTCTTTTAGTTCTTTTAATTCTTTTAATTCTTTTAATTCTTTTAATTCTTTTAGTTCTTTTAATTCTTTTAATTCTTTTTATATAAAAAGAATATATTTCATATATTTTTTTCAAATTTTTTTATTTTTATCATAATTTCTTTTAAGTTGAATAAAATCTTTTTAATTATTTATATTTTTTATTATTTTTTCGCAAAAAAAAATGTTTATTAATTTTACAATTTTTTATTATAATATTTTTATTTTATTTTTTTAATTATTTAAAAAAATATTTTATTTTTAGTATTTTGTATATATTTCTTTAATTATTTTATACAGATAACTGATTTATTTAATGTTTTTAATATTTTTTATCAATATATTATTATATTAAATTATTGATTTTATTGCTATTTTTAGATATTTTTTTAATTATTTTTTAGCGTATGATAAAGTACCTGTTTAAAGAATAAATAAAATATAATTGAATTATTATTTTTATAAGTATTTTACGCTTTTCTAAGATCCATTAAACTTATTTGGATTAAAAATAGAAATTTATAAGTTTATTAGTAATTAAAATTTTAGAGATAAGCCTCAATTCTGATTTTCTTGGTATAATTTTTGATATAATTAAGATTAAGCTAATTATTAAAGAAATAAACGGAGAATGAATCAACATGTTTCTAGTTTTGCAAATATTAAGACTTTTTTTATTCTTTTAATGTTTTAAAAGTTCTGAAGTTAGAGTGAAACTTAAAAAATATTATTCTTCAATTTATTATGTGTGATATTTATAAAATCTTTAAGAACTCACACGTATTATACTTCTCATCTTCAAATTAATAAACATTTTTATAGAAATTGATATCATTTCTTCATAATTTTCAACTATTTTATTACAAATCTTAATTTAATAACTTATTCTTGCTTTTAATTATCATTATAAGTTGTGTTAATATTGAAGAAATTTTAGAGATTAAATTTAGAAAGAAGTTGAGATTTTTTTTAATATTTTGATCATAAAAAATTAATTTAATGCAGAACTTATTATTTAAAATAAAATTTTACTATAAAATGCATTTTAATAAAAAAGTAAATTATTCTTTAAAATTGTTTATATTTTAGATTAAATTTCATAAAAAAGAAAGAACATTAAGTAAATAATAAAATTTGCAAAAAATGAATTATAAGATAAGTTTAGATTGTTAAATTTAATGAATATTTAATTTGCTAGATATTTTATTATTTTTTAACAATTTATTTAATATAAGTCTTATTTTCTTAATTTTATAATTAAATTCCACTTTCAACTATTAATAATTGTAATTTTGAATATTCAATTCTTAAATTATTTTCTTTAGACAATTAAGTTTTCATATTATAATGGCAGATAAAAAAAAAGTGTATTTGTATTTTTTTTCGAATAATTTATTATAAACTTTATTTTATTAATTAATATATTTTAGCACATAAATAATCCACTTCATGATTTAATTTTAAGCATTTTTTAATTCTTTAGTTTCCTATAATTTCAACAATCATTTTATACTCAATTTTCTTCTAAATATATTTGTCTCTTGATTAAAAAAAGATAACTTCTCTTTTAGATTTTTTAAGCGATTTTTACTCAACTTACAATATTTTTTTCTTTTACTTTAAATTTTTTTGATTCGAAGAAAATTTAATAAATAAGATTAAGATAGTAAAAAGTATAGATATTTATAATTTCATAACTATGACTAATTTTCTTTAATTATAAGTAATGAAAAAAATTTATATTTAAAAATAATATTAAAATAAATAAAATATAAGTCTATTAAATATATTCTAATTTTTAATTTTATAAATGCTTTTTTAATTAATATTTAAAATTTTTTATTAAACAGATACTTTCCTTATTCAGGTTATTTTAGTTAAATTTTTTATTCTAGTTAAAAAAATCATATGAAAGTATTTCTAAGATAATTTTTAACTGTTTTACACAAAAATAAAATAATTGTATATTATATTTAATTATGTATTTTGATGATTCAAACTAAAATTTAGTAAATATTAAATTTATATTACATTTTTTATCATTCTGAATCTTAAGATTTAAGAATAAACTTATATTAAATAATTTAAATTTACTAGGATTTAGAAAAAATCATAACAAATTATTTTTTATATCTCAACTCATGTTTAAATGATCAACAATGCTTCAAAAATTTAAAAACACTATTAATGCCAGTTATAAATAAAAAAAATTTAAAATCATTCAGATTTAATTCAAATTCTTATAAATTATAATATCATAAACTATTATGAAATAACCAAATATTAAGTAAATTAAATATAAATTTTATTTACAATTATATAAAAGATTCTTAAATAAAGGATTTCTTTAATTTTAAAATAAAATTATAATAAATTATTTAATAAATATTTGATATTAGAAAATTTAGTTAAATTTAGTTTAATTAAATTTTTACATGTAGTTTGCTATTATAAATAATATTAAGCATTTTACAACTATGAAAAATTAAATTTTTTCAAATTTTTAATTGTTAATTTTCTAATTTATTCATAATAAAAGAAGTTTAATTATGAATTTTAGAATTTTTCTATAATTTTGAATAAAAAATTCTAAAATATTTTTCCTCTAAATTTATTTAAATTAACTAAACTGAATTAATAGTGAACCTTTCAAGAAAAATTATTTAAATAAAAATCTTGTTAATCTTATAAAAACTTCTAATTTTAAAGATGATTAAAGGCTTATTTATCATACCTTTTATGAAAAGTTTTTAAATATAATTAAAGAATAAAAGCTTTTTTAATATGAAATTAATTAAAAAATAACAATTAAAATAATTAATATCAAATTAATTTAATTAAAGTTTAAATAATAACTTAATAGATGTAATTACATTATAGATAAAAGAATAAATTTACATATTAAAAATGTTAAAATTTTAAATAAATTAATAGTTTTAAGAATAAAATTTAAAAATTAAATTATTAAATATTATTTAAAATCCAATAATCATTTATTTTGCAGGTATAAAAGCTAGAATATTAAATAATTTTTTGTTTTGATTATAGATAAAGCAAAAATAAAAGAATGCTTAAAAACCTATATAATTTTTAAACTTAGATATATATATAATTAAAATTAAATACCTAACGGATTTATGATATAAAGTTATGATAATTTAATCTTTATTGACCAAAATCAAAGTTAATTCTCTTCTACTACTAAAATTTTATTTTCATCTAAATCAACTACATTATATTCTGTTTAATTCTGTTAAGGGAATGAAATGAACTTATACTCCTGAATCTGACTTTGCGAATATTTATGCATTTTTCAATCTTAATTTACCAAATTTTTTATTTTTCCAAGTTAAGGAAAAATAAAGTTTCTTATAAGTTATTCGAGGGATATTATACGATCATCATATATAAGCTTTAGCAAATAATAAATAATTGATTAATTATTTAAATAATTATAAGCATTCAATTATTTTTAAATAAAATAAAAGAGAAATTATTATAATATAATTCAAAAATATCTAAACTTGGTTAGAGAATATAGTTAATCAAAATTCTAAATTTATTTTATAGCTTAAATTTATTAATTATATTTTAAATCTAGTAGTAAACTTTCATGTTTAGTTAATATTCTCTTCTTACTTATTCAGTAAAACTTTGTCTCATTGCAATAATTGTAGAGTTTTTGATTTATAAGTTAAATATATGAATTATAAAATTATAATTATAACTAATTTCTTCTAAATGTGATTAAAAGAAATTTATTAATTATTCTTTAATTCTAAATTTAAACATTAAATTAAGAAATTATTTTAGATTGAATACCAATGAATATGCATTTAAAAACTAAATTGTAAAACATCCAATTACAACTTAAGAACTAAAAGGTTTTTATGAGTAATTTTTATAAGATTATACTTAAATAATTTAGTTTCTAAAGAGAAAAAATAAATAAAGTTTGCAATTTAACTTGGATCCATTAAAGAATAAAAAATAAAAGAATAAATTATATGAAGAATAAACTAATTCATTCTTATTTAAACTGAATATAAATCTAAAGAATCAATAATTTAAATAAGCATGCTTTATAAGGGAAAAAATCGTTAAAAATTATAAATGAAATATTCATTCTTCATTCTAACGCTTCTTTTCCTCATAATACAAACTAGAAGACTCTAATCTGATTGCTTCGAAGGTTGCTAAACTTCCTGAATTGGAGATGGTCACTGCGATTGGGCTTGCTATCGTCCTGAATGTAACGATGATGGAGGTGATTGTGAAAGAACTTACTGTAGCTATGATTGCAAATGGGCTTGAACTGGTGATGGAAAATGCGATGTAGGATGTTAAGTCGAAAAATGTGATTTCGATCTTAATGATTGCAATAATGGAACAGATGAATCAATTTATTGCTATAAAGATTGTAAGTGAACATCAATTTAAAATGATATCTGTGAACTAAACTGCTTTGTTGAAGATTGCAGCTGGGATGGAGGAGATTGTAAAGATGATGGAGTACCTTTAACTTCATGTGGAACTGGATGTGCTGTCGAGTGGGAAGGAGACTTATGATGTGACTAAGCTTGCAATATTGAAGAATGTAACTACGATGGAGGAGACTGTAATACTTAAACCATTGATAATTTATATAATGGTTATCCAAGTGGTTATTGTTCAAGTGGCTGTGCAATTAATTGGATAGGAAATTATGTATGCGACTAAGCATGTAATATTGAAGTCTGCTAATTTGATAAAGGAGATTGTGATCTTACTTATTGCGATTCGAGATGTCCTGAAAAGTGAATAAACGATGGAAAGTGTGATCTAGCATGCTTTGTAGAAAAATGCTAATATGACGGAAACGATTGTAGTAGCGGATCTGGAGGATCAGTATTTTGCAATACAAATGGATGCGCTTGGAGTTGGTTAGGAGATGGACACTGCGATAGTAAATGTCTTGATGAATCATGTGGATTCGATTATGGTGACTGTCCCTCTAATAATGCAGTAACTGAAAGCGAATGTCCTAATAGTTGTTTCTGGTAGTGGCTAGGTGATGGATCCTGTGACTAAGAATGTAATTGCGAGAAAAAAAATTATGATTATGGAGATTGTTAAAGTCAGTCTGCAAAACAATCTGGAGAAGAAAGTGAAAGTCTTACAAGTGATGAATTCTGCGGATATAGCACTAAACTAGCTTGTGCAAAAAGTGATGATTGCCAATAGAGTGGATGTTCTAACTAAGTATGTACTTCTGTTTCTGATTCAGTAGTAACTAGCTGTGAATATAAAGAATGCTACGACAGCTCTAAATATTCTAAAGGATGTTCTTGCTACTAAGGTTAGTGCTAATGGACCGATTAAGGAAGTGAAAATTCAGAGGAATAGTAAAATAGTGGTTGGACTGTTCAAGAAGAAAAATAAATAAATGAATAAGATAAGGAAGATACACAACCTCTTGATGGCACTGTTTAGCAAGTAAATTTCACTGATAGACTCTACTTTTTCTGGATAAATCAGAAATAAACTTCAGTAATAAAATCAAAATGCAAATTAGATGGAACAGAATGCGAAATAACAATATTTTTCACTCTTGATAAAAGTGACGATCAACGAAGATTAAGTAATGCAAGAAGATTAGTAGATTTTGATACTCAAATAACAGCTTATAACTTTGTAGTTTATATGAAACCGATTATTTGTAATGAGAAAATTTGCTCTTTTGGTTTTGATTTTAAATCCTCTACTTATGATTTTATAGTTCTCAATACAGATGAGAATTTAGAAATTAAAGAAGCCGTTAAAGTTAATTATGAGACTTAAAACAAAACTTACACCAACTAATGAAATTATGATTTCAATAAAGAAGGTGAGGTAGTGGCAGCTTACGTCGATGATACCAAATTTTATGTAAGCATTTATGATTCTGGCTTGATACTTTAAAATTCTGCTTATATAAATTTATGCTAAAACTGCGATGGAAGAGTATAAGCTGTGATCTGGGTACAAGAATATGTAGTTATCGTAGCAGATGGATTAGTAAAGGGATATGTAATTGCCTTAATTCTAACAAAAGATTTAACAGCAGGTGAATATGTGTATGCTGGATAGGAGGGTGATAAGTTAGCATATTGGTATGTCATTGACTATACTGCTTATCTGTTTTGGTAGAAAAGTCCAACTAGAAGATAGATGAGAGATAGAGAATTATCAATTCATTATGGATATTCCTTTTAATAGTATAACATTTCAGACGAAACACTAAATTTAGAAAAAAGCTACAAATTTGGGGAAGAGGCTGACAATGTTAATGTGTGCATTTCTTAAGGAGTTTATATGGCTTTTTATGAAACTACATCAAGTGAATCAAAAGATCTCATGTTGAGACTTGAAAATTATGCAAAAGATGATATTCTTCTAGTAAAGGATATAGGAAACTATTAGTGGGAATGCTAAGATATGCTAGTTTTAGTTTATGATTATAAATCAAATCCCAATGATTTATTCTACAAAACTGTCAAAATGGTAGGAGACACTAGTTAAGGTTATAGGCTTAAGATTAAGATATCTGAAGAGGTCGACTTAAGTTGGAGTGCTGATTTGAGCAAGGAAATATTAGACATTAAAGTAACGAGTGAAGGATAAGTATCAATTGCAAAAGCTTCTAACAATAGAGTTCTGTAGAAAGCCGTAACAAAAGAAACATACGAAGATGAACAAGATTCTTTCGGAATTCTGCTAGTAGGTTCCTTCCTCTTGACTTTAGGTCTTCTTTGAAAATTCTTTTTAATTAAATCATTAAAAAAATATTTTTAATAAATATTTTTAATAAATATAAATAATCAAATATCTAATCATTATAAATAGCTTTAAATTAAACTTAAAGTAAATTAATAAGGTTTTTCTTCATTTTTAAACTCACTTTAATTTTAAATTTTCCTTTCAAGATTTTTAGAAATACTTGAATTTGATAAAATTAGCGAAAGTAAAAAATTCTTTAAATAATAGATAAATAAAATTATTAATTTATTTCATATTTTATTTAAATTATAGCATTAGCTAAGCCTAGGATAGCTTTTTACTTGTTCATTAATTAAAAATTTTTAAATTGTTTATCTTAAAAAAAATAAAAAATTAGAACAAAAAAATTTTTTTATCACTTTTAATTATCTATAATATCTGTTAATTTCAAATAAATTAAAAAAATAATTTCAGTTCTTTTTCTTGTCTTGGAAAAATAGTTATATCTTAATTATTTAAATGCAAATCTAAATTTTTTTATTATTGCTTTTCTTTTTAAAAAAATAAATTAAAATTAGAAAGCAATCATTCTTTCGGTGCTTTAAATTTTGAATAAAAAATTCAAATTCAATTATTTTCTTCTTTTTGTTATTTTTTATCTTTTTTTGCTTTAACTTAAATCTTCAATTTTGTCTCTATTTTAACGATTAATTGAGAATTGTTTATTGATTGAATAATAAATTTTGCAAATTGTTTACAGTATTCAGATTATGTATTTTAAAAGGTTAAAGTATAAAGCATAATTTATTATGAATTTTAATGATTTATTTAAAAAATTTAATAATTATTAGTATTATTTATTTTCTATTTTAAGAAAAAGTTTTAAAATCTCAAGAAATTTTCATTTCATATTTTTTAAATTTAATTAAAAATATAATTAGAATAATTTCATTTAAATTTTTCAATTTCAAACCTTTATTACACTTTATTAAAATTACTTTTTAAGATAAAAAATAAAGAAATAAATGAAAAATGTAATTTTATAATAAATTTAAAATAAAAAACTTAATTTCAATTAAAAAAATATACTACTTTATGATAACTTAAATTTAAAAAGACAGGAATTAAATTAAAAAAAGATAAATAAATAAATATTTTTATAAGTTTATATGTTTATTTATTCAATTTTATCCTTAGTAAAAAGACTTTCATAAAGCATAATATTAATAATTTTTTATTTATTTAATTATTATATACCAATATAATAATTTTCTCAAATATTGGATATAAATTTTTATTAAATTATATAAATATACAGAATCAATTTATTAATTAATAAAACTAAAGACCATTAAATAATTTAAAAGAATCTTATAAATAACCAAGAATATAAGGTATTAATTAAGTTTAGCTTTGCTTTTTTCTTCATAAAAATATATTTACTATTATTTATTTATTATTATTCATTTAAATTTTAAAAATGAAGAGACATTTTACTATGAATAGGCTTCTTCTTTCTTTAAATTAGTTTTGTTGTAAAATATTAAATAGGATTTTTAATTTCAAGTATATGCAAATATTCTAAATGCTAGCTATTAAAATTTAATAAATATTATATTTGCAATGTTTTATTCTATCTATGCTTCCTTTATTTAAATTATTTTTTATTTGTTTTATAATATTTTTATGTATTTGATTTACTTCTAATTAGAAATTTACTATTTATTTCTTCTTTTTATTTCTTTATCAATCATTTACTTTAGATCTATATTAGTTAGTCTTAAAATGTTCAAAACTTATTCCTATATTTTAATATATAAGGTAGAAAATTTATCTAATTAAGATATGATGTGTCTTTCACTAGACAAATAAATGCTTTATCTAAATTCTAATTCAATTTCTTAGGCAAATTAATATTAATCTTCTCATTAAAATGAGTTTCTTATTAATTAACTTTTTAATAGCCTATATATCTATGATAACTTTGGAAAGTTAAAATCATTTTAGAAGAAAATCTTTTTATCTAAATCTAAATAATTACATCTAATTATTAGAGTGAATCTAAATTTTTTAAAATCCTCTATTTTCTTTCTAACCACAAATTTAAAGTGTATATATTTTGGATTTTTTTATAGTTAGCATTAAATAGTAAAGATAATTTTATTGTTCTATAAAGATTTATTTTAAAAATTATAGAAATAATTACTAGATTTAGTGCTTATTAATAGAATAATATGCAATAAAGCATTAGATTCATTATTTATTACATTTAAAATGCTTAATGTGCTAACATGCAAAGATATCTGCTTTAGTTCAAATTTCTGAGATAAATTTTAGTTTTAAATTTAAATAATTTCCTTATATAAAAACTTATTATAAAACTAATTTCCTCTAAATTATAATTAAGAATCAAATTCATATTTATAAAGATAATTATAATTTTAATAAATTAACAAATAAATAAAGAATTAATTTGAAAGCCTCTTATTCTTTTTAAAAGCATTCTAAATTAAAATAAAAGTTAATATACTTATAAAATTATTAATTAAAGTATAGTAAAATTGAGCCAACTGAGTCAACTCTTATATATGAATTACAGAATCCTAATAATTTTTTTTCTATTTGATAAAGCTAAAAATTATTAATCTTTTGAGCTTTTATTTGTAAGGTAAATGCAAGTAGCTTAAGCATAAATTAAATATTTATTCTATTATCAGTTTATGATTTAGTTTAGGCTTATTCAATTATCAATTTCCGAGCAAAGAAGTGGATGCAAACCATACAATGCAGTAAAATAAATATAAAAGACCATAAAGCCTCAATCATAGATTAGGAAATAGAATAATAAAAACAGTTTTACTAATAGAATTCAAAAAAGGTAACAAATAAGCTTTCTTTCCTTTTTGTAAACTTTCTAACTACTATAGTTTAAAAAGTAAGCATTAACTCTAGAAAGTTTTAAAATTAATAAGCATATGATTATTTATAAAGTATTAAATTCTAACTATTTACAATTAAATTAAATATTGTAAAATATTAAAGAATAAACTATTAATCCTTATTAATTTAATTTAAAAATAAAGAAAATTTTACATTTTTTAGCATTTTTGCTTGAATTTATAAATACTTGAAGAATCTTTGAATATATTTATTAATTTAAATAATTAGTATATTTACTTATATGTTTTAAATTAATATATTAGATATATGTTCAATAAATTATTTTATTTAGAATTAATTACTTATAATAGTTATATTTTTAGATTTTATTTCATTTAAAAAAGTCTTAGAAGTAAAGAAAAGTTAATAATTATATGGTTATTAATAAAGCTATTTAGAAATAATTATTTAATAGTAGAAAATCCCTAATATAGATTACAAAATTTTAATAATAAGTATGTAGTTATTAACAATTATCTAACTGATCATATTTATTTTTAAGATATTAATAGCTATTAGGTTATTATAAATCATAAGTATTATTAAAAATGTGCTTTTAACTACATTCAGAACTTAATTTCATCAATTTAATAAACTTAAAGATTAATATTTAGTAGTAGATGAATTTATTTAAAGGAAATTAAAATTGGTAAATAATTTTAAATTTGCCAGGTTAATAGAAAAAGGAAAATAGGCCTAATTAGTCCTTTAATTATCTTTATATGTAAAACATATTGCTTAAACAAAATAATAAGAACAGTTTTATGCTAAGTATATAAAAAACATTTCTTTTACTAATAAATTCTTTTTATTACAAGAAAAATCATTCAATAAAGTTTGTCTAAATTATATAAGCTTACATTCCTAGTGATTTAATTTAACTAGAATATTTAAAGGTAAGTTAGATAACTTAAATAAATGTATTGATAATTCAAATTATAAAATAATATATTTTAGGAATGCTTAAAATGTATATATTTTTGCGATATCCATTTATTAATTTATTATAGATTAAAAAAGATTAAATAAATTCATATAAAAGATAAAAATATAGTAACTTGTATTTAATATTTATTAAAATTATTTTATAAATCAAAATCAAAACATAAGCATTAAGTCGAAAAAATACTCTATTCTAGGCTTATTTTCAATAATGGACTGATAACTTTTAATAGAATTTTTTACTTGAAGTTTACTATTTAAATTTAACAAGCAAAGAAAAAATAATTTAAATTCCATTAATTAAATTGTTCTAATAAGATAATTCCTTCAAACTAAATTTTATTCCTTTCTTTCATTTAGCTACAGAATAATTTTTTCTTATTATAGAAGCTTTGTTTCCTTTTTTTTTATTTTTTTTTCCAGTTAAGATTTAACGACTTTATTATTTTTATAGTAATTAGTTAATGTTAGTAAGATCAAAGGATTTAGTCATTACTTTTATTTTCTCTTTATTATTTGATTTGATTTGAATAACTACCTATAGTCCTTTTAAATACCTCATCGTTTGGAAGAATTTTAGAAGATCTGTTGCATTTTTATTCTTATTATGTTTGCATTTAATATTCGTTTAAATCAGTTTTAGAGGCATTTTACGAACTTGATCGAACAAATTTATTAAAGCTATTTAGCTCTCATTCACTTAGATTTTTCTAAAAACTTATTTCAGTGAATAATGAGTTTGTATCAGTGCTAAAAATTTCATTTTATGCAAATTTAGTTAAATTAATCTTTCGACTTAGGTTAATATAATCTCTAGACTTTCTAAATTATTTTTCATGAACTTAAAATTTATGGAACTTTTGCTATTAATAATTCTTCTTGCAAAGGATTCATTCGCTTACTGTAGTTTCTTCTCATGTAACTTTCGTTATTGATTATAATTTTGTTTCTTCATAGAACTTTAACTGGATTTATTTTGATTGCCAATTATGAAGGGTAGTAGGAGAGTTTGTTGTTGCTTAATGTTTCATTTGATCATTTAATTCAACTTTTGTTTTTCATTCCTCTTTACTAAATTTAAAATTTACTTTTTCATTTTTTTGATAATTGCTACATACAGAATCTCTCCTTTGAAATTAATATATCCTCTATTTAACCTTTCTTTTATCATCCTTTCTGCTACATTTTTTTATTAATTTAGTTCAATTATTCTGTAATTCACTGCTAACTTACTAATAAAGCATCAAGCTATTTATCCTAATTTCAAAGTCTATCAGAAAGAATTTCAAGAGTAAATAGGGATATATTTGAATTAATATATACATTTAAATAAATTTATATCTCTATTTATTTAATTTATTATTTCCTTACTATCTACTTAATCAAATTTAAATCTAAGAAAATACAACATTTTAGTATAATTTAAAGTGCTCTTTTAGTTTTATATTAAATTTGCTTTAATTAATCCTTTTAAAAAAGAAGCAAATTCATAGTTCATTGCTTCAAATTTTTAAGAATAAATCTAAAATATAAAAAATGGTAGGATTAAATAAAGTTATTCTATTAATAGAACATATGAATAAACTAAAAATTGTAGATTTAATAAGCTATTATTTCTATTTTACTTTAAACAAATCAAATTTTTATTATTTATCTGTTTAATAGCTAAATTGTAGAAACTTCTTCTAATTTAAATTTACTTCTATATCTAATTTAATTTCAAAGCTAATTTTTTAATACTTTATGATTAAAGGCTGCTTCTTATTTACCTTTGTGGAGAGTACAAGATAGTCTAAATTGTTTATAATAAGCTTTAATTAAAAGTTTATATTTAATTGCATTAAAAACTTGAGATTAGCTTTTAATATTTTAAATGAATATATTAAGCTAATTTTAAGAGCTAAAGTATTTGTGATTGCTATATTTTAAAATTTTAATTATATAAGCATATTAATATTATAAACTTAGGACGGCAAAATATTAATTTTTTAATTAAGCTATACTAAAGTTATAAGATATTAATCATAAGGAAAATTCGAATTTATCTTTATTTATTAAATAGCTGGCTTTTGACATCTGCTTCATGGAAGTTTAACTAAGGATCTTATATTAAATTTTATCAAAAGGTTTGTTATTTAAGTTGTAGCCTAATTTTATTAAATTAGATCAACTTAAGCATTTAAAATGACTCATATAAATTCTTAATAATTTTAACCTTCTAATTCTTGTTTTATTTAATTACTCTTTTAGTTTTCATAAAATCACCTATAATTCTAATTATTTTGTTATTTTAGAACTGCTCAGCGAATAAATAAATTTAAAAATGTAAAATGAAATAGTGAAATCATTTAAATTTAAGGATAAAATATTAAACTGCTAGCTTAAGAAATTAATTAATTAATACCAAAAATAATCTAAATTAATATTGGTGATTTGGCTAGTTAGAGAAAAATAAAAATAAATGCTAAATTCATCCCTAATTCTTTTAAAAGCCTTAAACTTTAATTATTTACTTTATATCTAAAATGTATATCTATTAATTATCTCTTTGGATTTTTTAAATACGAACAATAAGTAGCAAATGTATTTATACTAAAGCTTTCTTTTGTTTAGAAAAACAAAATATTTATTTGTATAACTAATTCTTAAAATCCTACCTTTTGTTTAATTTTTATAAATTTTTCATATTTAAGAAATTCCACCCCTAAAATACTAAATCACATTATTTAAAATATTTGAAATATTAAGTTTAAAAATTATTCTAATATAACATGTTTAAAACAACAAATTTTAAAAAAGTTCTTAGTTGCAAGATTTACTTTATTGAAAAGCTGTACAGATTTAAAAGATTATAAAAGTTATTTAATTTTAAACTTATAATTATTAAGAATATTAAATCTTATATATAATAAATCTACAAATATTTTAAAATTAAACTTACTAAAAGGAATATAAAATTAAAATAATTAAAATTAAATATGCATTTTTAATATATTTAAAAGAAATCCATATAAACTTTTTTAAAAGATTAATTATACAGCTTTCTTAAAATAAATATTAAATTATTAAAGTTAAATAAAATTATAAGTGTAATGCTTATATTAAAAAGTTATATTAAGTAAATTAAATTAATTAATAGATACTTATTGATAAAAGATAGCTCTCTATAAATTAGAATAATATTTAATCATTTTAATTAAATTTTGATTGTCTAAATCTTTGTTTCTTAGCTGTCATTCTTCTACCAATTTAACAAAATTATCTTATAATACTAGATAAATTATTAATTATTTATAATGTAAAAACCTGTTAAATAAAATGATTGTTATTATTAAACCATTTATAAAATAATCAAAAATCTACTTAAAAAGTGATTTTTTTTTAATTTCGTTTGCTTAAATAAATTTATTAAAATTAAATTAAATTTTTTAATTTAACTGGCTAAATTAAAATCTTTAAATTTTAAATAAGATAAATAATAATTTAAGCCTTTTGCATCTTAATTTTACATATGTGCTTTAAATTATATTCTTAGTTTAATTTTTTAAATTTTAAAAAGAACTTAAATCTAAAATATTTTTTATATAATAGAATAAATAAACTTTAATTATTTATTTTTAACTTTTTTCTTAGAAATTAATCTCTCTAATTTACTTATAAGTGAGAGATTTATAGATAATAATTATTTAATCAAAAAGCATTTTGCTAAAATAAAATTAAAAAATTAATTATAAATTTAATTTAAAAACCTAGACTAAGTAATAATAATTTAAATTAATATAATTTTTTTAGCTAATTTAAAAATAAATATTTATCTATTTTTTATTTCAAAAATAATTGATTTATCAATCAAAAAATAAATTATTTTTATTATTATTATTTAATATTTAATCATATAAATATAATAATTATACACTGTCTTTTAAAACATTTCTAAAAATAATTATTATTTAAATCTTTTATGAAATATTGCAAGTTAATTTAAATCGTTAATAAAGATATAGTTAAAGAACTATAAAATTTATTATTTTAAATTATTTAATTTAGTGTCTTATTAATTTCAAATATCATTTCTTTAAAGTCCTTAACAATGCATTAAAAGGTTTATTTTAGATATATTTATTTGCTTTTAATTAAACAATTATAAAAGAAAAAATTATTCTTATAAGAGTAAAATTATTTTAAATATATTGCTATAGTTGAAAAACACATACTTTTTTAACAAAACTCTACTTTCATTTAAAAAAATTGAATTATAAATAATGAAAGCTATTTTATTTGTAATATAGTTGTAAATTTAATCATCAATTCTTTAGTATTTTAAATTAAGTAATTATATAATTTTTTTAATTAATTAGGAAATTTTTTAAGAAGGTAATTAGTTATTTTAAAATATCTTACATTATAGTTTTATCAGTTTAATTTATGACTATTAATAAAAATTTAAATGAACCTAATTAAAATTAAAGGTATATATTGAACTTTATAAGGTAACTATAATTTAATTTCTTATTGTAGCAATAAAATAAAATTAATGAATATCTTAATGAGATTTAATTTGCAAAGCAATACATTTCCTTTAATAGCTCAGACAATATAAATAAGTTTTGTCAGTTTATCTATATTATAGGAATTTAAAGCTTAAATTAGAAATTCTTATTACTTAGCAACTAAATTTTTCCTCATATTAATTTTGTAAAAATATTAAGCTAAAAACTGGGCTTAATTCACTATTGTAGTGCTTTATTTACTTGGTAATGAATTGTATAAATTAGAAACAAACTTAATACTATAAATGTAGAATATAGACATACTTTAATTAATTTAAACTAAACTGTAAAAAGTTTAAATCCCTTTAAATTTATTAATAATAAAAGACTGTAAAGAGACAAATAATACTCTTATATATTTGACTAACTGTCTAACTATTAGGGTTTATAAACTTAATCAATTAAAAGTAAATTTAAGTATTTAAAACTAATTAAAATGGAAAAGAAATACTAAATATAAATTTAAAAGAGCAAAAGTCCTATATCAATTAACAATAATGCAGCTGTAAATCAAAGAAACTAATTACAACAAAGTACTGGAGACTTTATTACACCTAATAAGAAAGTGAATTCCAACAAATATTGCTTTGCTTGAGATTATATTAAAGTAAAAAAAATCCAGCCTAAGGCTTAGCATAATTCTCTGTCGAAAAGTTTGATTCTTCCTAACATAAGATCTAAAAAGTATGAATCAAGGATGTAGCAAAGTAAATAGTGAAAATCTTAAATCTTTTTTAATAATTAAGAATATTTTACTCCAGAAAAACAACTTTCCTTACAAAAATTACCATCTCATGAATCTGTTTCTCAAACTGAAGATAATAGCTTATATAAATTCTTAGTGAAATAAAAAATTTAACTTTAAAAGGCGAACAACTAGGGATCTCCAAATTTAAATAATAGTTTTTCAGATTAAATTTCAGAGAAGAATTAGTCGAGTAAAAGCTAAATTGGTGTCAAAGAATAGACATTAAAGACTATTCAAAGAGCATTATAGCAAATAATCAACTCAAAAGAGCAAGATAAAGTTAAATAAGAATCACCAAATCCTTAAGGAAATACTTGTACCTAGTTTACTTTTAAATAAGTAAATAAAAAACGTAAAATTATCTAAAGTCCTTATAAGTAAAATAATAAATAGTTCACTTGGAAATAAGCAAAGAAAAAAAATTTAGAAGCAATCTAACTAAATAAAATCTGTTCTTCATAATTTTCATATTTAAGCGAATGTAATACGAGCTTGAATGATACTTCTTTCACTGCCTGGAGTATCAAAAATACTCAAAGATCTTTTGTTGATTACAAATAAAATGAAAAATTTATTTATAATTTAAACTCAAAGGCAGAAAAAAAATAGAGTGAAAACTTTGAAGAAGAATTATATGTTCAATTATTCTCTGAAGTAAACCTAGATCTAAATAATGCAAACAATAATTAAAATTAAAATCCGAATGAAAAGAATGAAAAAGTAGTTAATAAATTAGTCTAAAAGAAGATTAATATCAAAAGTAAAGAGAGGTCAAAGAAGTTTCTAGATAAAAATATTGACTTACATTTAACTAATTGCGGAAGAAATAAAAAATAAAAAATACAGAACGAGAAAAATGAGGAATGAAACAAAAATTTATTTAATTTATTTACAAATATTAGTAACTTATTTTCATTTATTTAATAAAAACGAGTATTAGCTAAATTTATTTAAGATTTGTTACCAAAATCATTTTATAAAAAACTTAAAAATTAAATCTATAATTATTGAAAATATATTTAGCTACAAATATAAAAAATTAAAATATTTTAAAGTTTAAATTATTTTTTATAACTATTTATTCAGCTCAACCTTATACTATTTTTTCTTTTCTTAATTTTAATTTTTGCTAAATTAGCGTCATATGTATGTTTATAGAAATTGTTGAGATTCCAAATAATCTTTATATAAAATTTTTTCATAGATTTTGTAATTTATGTTATTAGAATTTAGTTCTTTTCTCTATTCTCTATTCTTAGTCGTAAGATATAATGGATTATAATTATTCAAATAAAAATTTGAAGCATAACAATAGTTAATTTTCGTAATAATATAGTAGTTAAGCTTTTAAAATGATAGCCAGATTAGGATATTAAAAATAATTTAATATAGAAGCTCTTTTAATTAATGATAAAGATAAATCTTTAACTTATAAATCTACTTTTATATTTTAAATTTATAGCCTAACTCAATATATCTATATTATCATATTTATCTAAGTTTATTTATTCCTTAATATTTAAATTAAAGCAAAAAGAATAATAATATCAGCATTAAAATACTTTAATTATGCTTTATAAAAATATTAAGTTCTTTAGTATAATATATTAAATTAAATAAATAGAAAGCTAAAGGCAATTATACATGTCTTACCTGATTAATTATAAAATAATATATTTAAATAAATATTTTAATTATTTTAATTCATAAAAGAATAAATAACTCTAGTAGAGTTATAAAATAATAATTTTATTTAATTAAAGCTTATTCTTAATATTAAAATTAACGGCTGATATTATTTAACTAGATATCATCTACAAAGAAAGCTTATAATTAATAACTTTCTATTAAAAATTAAAAACTTAAATTTAAAAATGAAATATTAAAATATAATTAAGTTAAAAAGCAATTATAAATCTCTATATTATAGTAATGATCACTTTAATATTAATATTTACAATGAACTATCTAATTGATTAACTATAAATAAAAATGAAATATGATAGATAAATTCTAACTAAACCAATTAAATAATTAATTTTTCTATTTATTTAATTATTTTTTAATATATTTAATTATTATTACTTTTTATTTGGAATAATTTAGATTGTCTCTATTCATTTTAAAGGATTTAAAATTGCTATATAACATTTTTAAAAAAGCTAGGAATTAAAATAAATTTTAAATTAATCTTCTGATTAATGGCTATTAATTTTAAAAAGCTCTAAATTATTTTTTATTTATAAAATTTAAAAATTTAATTCTATTTCATATATCTAAATAATTTAAGAATGATATAGAATAGAAAATTAAAGAAATATTAAGCGAATAATTTAATAAAAAATTAAATATATATATATATATATATTAATTATAGCTAATCATAATATTTCTATTTAATTAGTTATTTAAAAAAAGAAATATTCATTTTTAATTTATATTTCAGGTAATTTTTTTAAATTCTATAGCGTTAATTTTAATTTTAAATAAGATGAAAAAAATAAATTTTTATTAGAAAGGTCTTTAGAATTAATCTATGATTAAGTTAAATTAAATTTTAAGCAATAAAATATAATATTTAATCTAAAGTTTTAAAAGTATTCTATTTTTTAAATAAAGATTATAATAATTTATTAAGCATTATATAAATTTAAGTTAAACTTAATAACTTAAATGAAAGAATTTAGATTTTTTGAATTAAAACTCTTGAATTTAAATAGCTTTAAACTTTCCTTTTTAATTTAATGGTAATTTTATCTTTATAGTAACTATTTTTTAGTTAAAAGCTTTAAAAAAGATAATTATGTTTAAATTATTTTGCTTAATTTAAAATACTATACATTTATAATTATTTTTAATTTAATATAATGAATACTTAAAAATAATTTTAATGTAAATATAATTATATTATATTATATTATATCTATGTATTTTATGTGTCTAATTCAATTTAAAAGAAATAATTATTGAAAACTATTTATATTTAGCATTAACGTAATATTAACTATTTTATCTTATAAATTTTCACTTATATCTTTTAATAGTTTTCCTTAATTTCCTCTTATTTAATACATTTTTTATTTCTATTAAAGTCTATAAATTTTATTTTGTAGCATGAGTGAATTTGATTTAATTTTGTTGAATATATGAATATATAATGCTTTAAATAATGAGCTAAGACTTATAAAAAGTAATTTTGATGAAATAAATATATAGCACATATCTTTAAATTTATAAATTTAGCTTTAACCTATTTCATCTTTAAGGATTTTGCTTTGCAATAATTTTATTAATAAAGTATTTAAGTTAAATTAAGCAATAGATTTAAATTTTCTTAGTTCCCTTTCATTTATTTTTATATAATAAATCTAATTTAATGATTGCTAATCATTTTTAACTTAATTACAATATAACTTTTTTCTTTTGTAAATGCATTTTAACATAATTATTTTATGAAATAACTTTTTGCTAAGCGGTAGCTCGGGCTATTAAATTTTAATTTTGACTAGATTGATTTATTATTAACATTTTATAATTTTCTTAACTAAGAAAATTATAAAATAATTAAATTTAAAAAAGTAGATTTAATATACTTATTAAGCTAGATATATCTATTTCATCAAATCATTTTTAGTGTGTAAATAAATGCTATTAATTTGAAGGTTTTCACTTAAAAATATTAGTATTTAATGCTTATTTTGCTTATATAAATAAAATAATAGTTCTTTTTTAAGTATTCTTCATTATAGATTTTATTCTATCTCTATTAAATCTTTTGAAACCTCTGAGAATTTTAAACTAACAATCTTTTAAATATAAGTGGAATTAGGTATTTCTAGTATAAAGCGAATAAAAAGTAAATAAAGGAGATAAATAAATATTAAAGTGCTATTATAATTTGCTTTAGTTTTAAATTAAACAGAAATTAACACTTAATAATCATATTCATTGATCAAACTTAAAATAATTATAAAATGGGAAATTAGTCGGACAAATAAACAAATTAAAAAAGCCAGCTTTAGAAATAACCTTAAACTTAAGATTCCAATGCTTAGCCTAAAATATAAAATCAACAATCACCAGAAAGACCAGAAAATATTGAAAATGTGTAGAATTCTAAGAAATTTTAAGATCCTCAGCAAGAAAATCAAGCATTTTTAGAATAAAAGCAAAAAAAAAAGAATAATGTTGGATAAATGGTAAGTAATTATAAATATAGGATTAGAAAAAGGAAGAAAATGAGGATAATAGTAATAAAAGTGAATAATTTATTAAAAGCATGAACTAAATCAAAATGGAGCAAAATGATAACTTAAATTAATAATCAATGCAAGGAAAACATATCTTATATTGGCAAGATCCTTTAACTATTATGATGGGTTAATAAGATTACCTATAAGAGAAAATTCAGCAAGTTAAATAGAATAAAAATCTTAAAATTTACTAAAATAATGATTTTTAAAATTAATCTCAAAATTAAGATTAAGAATGAGATCAAAATGAAATAGAAAATGAATAAACGAATAAAATAAATTATGATCAGCAAGAATTTGTATCGAATTATAACTACAAAGCCATTATATAATAAGAATAGAATATATGTAAACAGCTTAATTTTTAGAATAAAGAAGAAAACAAAGATATTGAAAATTAATTTTAATCAGATTTATAAAATTTAAAAGCATTGAAGAAAAAACTATAAGAGGAGTAAAGAGTAAAAAACAATCAAAAATTGGAATACGAATAAATTATAAATAATAAAGATTGATAAATATAAAAACAAAATGAAGAAATAAATTATCTGTAACTTTAAAACTCTTTACTTTAAAAAGACTAAAACATTTAGCAAGGATAATAAAATATACTATTATATACAGATAAAATTAATAAATTAGAATAATAATAATAAAAAAACTTATAAAGGATTTAATAATTAGAAGATGAGAAAAGTATATTATCGCAAGTGATTACTAATTGAAAATAAAAATCAGAAGAATGGGATAAATAACGTAAAATGGAATAATTTAAATAACTTAATAACTCATAAATCATAACTTAAGCTTATTAAAATTAAAATCCTTAAATGATATTAAGTAATTAGCCTTCTTCAAACTAACAATAGCAGATTTAGTTTTTATCCTTTTAAAAACCTTAAAATTAAATAATATCGATATATGAAAGGAAAGCATTATAAAATTTAATTGTCGACTACTAATAAAGTACCAACATTATATAGGCTATCAATTAGCTTTAATAAAAATTTGATTCTTACAGAATCATTTAAAATGACGGTAACTCTTATTTTCGAGCTGTTGGAATTTGTTTCTTGGAGCATTTAGTCAGACATACAACTCCTATTTAGCATTTAGAAGATTTTATCAATAAATTAGAAAGCAAAAAAGGCTATTATTAGATAAGATCTTCTAGCTTAAACCCTTAAGAGCATTTAAATCTTAGAATTATTTTCCTTGATCTGTTAAATTACTTAATGAGTCAAAAGTAATAAAATGAATATTTTATATTTTAGTACTTGAACGAAGAACTTTAAGGTAACAAAAAAAATTAAGACGAAGCCCTAGTATGATAAATGCGTTGCCTCACAGCTAATTACCTGGAATCTCATCGAAAATATTTTGAATCTTCTTAATAAATCGATTATAGAAATCTCATTAAAAATATTCTTACAATGGGTAAAGAGTCTGAAGGTTTAGGAATAGGGCCTCTTTAGATAGTCCTTAATGCTAAAATAGAGTTAGTTTAAATAGAAAAGAATTTTACAGAAGAATCATCCTTCAATTAAATAAAAATGTTTGGTAAATGTCCTCATCTCTTTATTATGGCAAATTCTGGACACTATAATGTTATTTACACTTCTCATTAATCAAGAGCAGATGGATTTGATTGAGATTAGTAATAACATACAAAATAAATTATTCTTCCTGCGGGCTATAATACGCATGATCCTGGAGTTCCCTTTTTTATTGAAATTCCTAAAAATGGTAATGAGAGTCCTAAAGATGATTTTAAGCATTTTTAAATTTAGTTTGATTATCCTTATTTATCTACTCTATAACAAAAAGCCTATCCTAAAACATCATAAATGTATTCAGAAACGAGAGTTAAAGGATGCAAATTCTGTAATCTAGAAACAGAATTTCATAATTTTGTTAAGTTGTCATGCCATCAAGAAATTTGCCTTTATTGCTAATAAGACTGAATTTCTTAAAATATACAAGGCAAAATTATTCTCAATGAATAAGGAATTGATTAAAGAGCAACTTGTAGATTGTGCAAAAAAGTTCTAACAAAGTAAGAGCTTGAAAGCGTACTTGGGAAGGAAAAAATATTAAAATTGTCTAAAAATAGCTGAGTGGATTAAAAATAATAACTTAAATTATAAAGCTAAATAAATCTAGATTTATACTAAATCTTCTTTATAAATTTACATTTCTATCAAAGTCTCGCTTTTTTAATTGTTTTTCCTTTTATTTAGTACGAATTATACTTTTTACTATTTTCTAAAGAAGGTTTTCAAGATAAATGACTAAATTTAACTAAACCTGCTTAAAAAATTAAAATTTATACTTTATAAAGCTATTTATATTCCACTCTATATGAGATTGAAAAAGTAAAAGCAAGATTTTATAACTAGCTTATGATTTCCACTAGATATAAAATTCTATTTACTCTTATAATAATAAAGACTTAGACTGAAAGCAAATCTATAGTAGTTTTATTAATATATACCTAAATTTTATTATTTTAATACAATTAAGCAATCATGTCATTTAAAAAATCATCTTCCTTTATTAAAAATTTAACTTAGATTTGCATAGAGAAAATAATAAAAAGGAAACAATTTATTCTAAATTGAGGTCACTTTTAATTGAGATTATAGTTATTTGATTTCTCTTTAATTTCCTAAAATGTTAATAATTAATTTAATTTTAAATAGTTAAAAAATATATACTTGATGCTTTGATATTTTATCATATTGTAAATCTAGTACTTTTTATTTTAATTAATTGCTCTAGTTTTAAGCCAATTAAAATAAATAGATGAAGATATGTAAATTAAATAAAACTTAATAATTATTAGATCTAAAGAATACTAAGAAACCTACAATATAATAATACACTCTAGTTATAAAGTTTGTTTCTTAGATATACTTTAATTTAAAAATAATAATAAAGTATTATAAATAAAAATTGCTTTGCTTTGATATCTTTTAAATTAAATATCTATTTAAGATATTTTGATTTACTTGTAATAGTTATCTTTGCTTTGTTTATTTTTATTTAATTTATCTATTAGTTATCTATCTTGTAATTTGAGATAATTATTAGAAAATAAATAAAGAATATCTACTTTTTCTATAAAAGTATGACAATTTTAATTAAACTTCTTTGACTTTAGTTAGATGTAATAATGTATAAAAAGCTTATTGTTTTGAAGATAAAAGATATATAAATTGTAGATATAGTTTTATTTTAGGCTTAAATTCTGCTCATACTATCTAACTCTGACTAATTAGGATTTTATCTGCTTTTTATCTTAAATGATTTATATGCTCTATTATTAAATCTGTTTAAATTCTTTTGGAACAAGTAGGACATACCATTTCATAAATTTCGTTAGGACTAATAAATTAGTCTATTTAAATAATCTATTAAACTTGATCTTATTGTTTTTACTATTACGCTAAAAATGAAAAAACAAAACAATTATCACAAAGATTACAAGTTGAATCGATACATTACAACTCACTTAAACTCAAGCAGAATTTACATATTCCTTGCTAAAAATTAAATTAGGATTAATATTGCTTCTCTGCTTATTCTATTTTTTTAAATCCTTCTCCAAAATATTCCACTTTTTAGAGTTTACTGAAATTTTGGGCTTAATTATCTGTTTTGATCTACTAGTCTAGAG
The DNA here is from genome assembly GCA_946699065.1 of Loxodes magnus. NCBI lineage: Eukaryota > Ciliophora > Karyorelictea > Loxodida > Loxodidae > Loxodes > Loxodes magnus. Next base: position 211,838 of record CAMPDV010000039.1, read on the forward strand.
CAATAATTTTTTCATTTAAAAATTAGATTTAATTATTTTTTTCTTGCTAAGATTGTTTGAGTTTTACTATTTCTTATTAAATCATTTCAATTTAACCCTTCTTGCTATTTATTTCCTCTTAAGTTTAATTTATTTGCGTTTAAAGCCTCTTAAGTTCTTTCATTTCCTTTGCTTCCCAATCTTTGACTAAATTTTCTTAAAAAGATTTAAGTTAATTTTAGCTTTAATAAATTTAAGCGCTTTATTAAGATTGTATTATAGTTTGCTAATACTACGGAAGATCTAAAATACTTCATTGAAAAATACTTGGAATGTAATCATTATTATAAAAAGCATAGCAGGGAGCGTATAAATATAAGACGTTCTATTCTTGTGGTAGAAAAGAAAGCTGATATAATTATTGAGAATAATGCTTATAAATTTGGCTTAAAGTTTGCAAATCTTAAAAGCTATTATATATTTAGGGTTCTTTTTCGTTAAAATTCGTATTTTTTAAATCTTCTAAAACTTTAACTGCTAGTATAATTTCTTAATTGAGATTCTAAGTATGAACTTGAAAATCGTTTTGGTATTATTAAAACTAAATAGACTTTTCAATTGTTTTGTTATTTTTATAGTAATTTTCCTAGATTTTGACTATATTTTCTTTTTTCCCATTAAATTCATTCTTTAAACTTTCCATATTTTACTTAAATCATTCAAAGGTATCTTCATAGGATTTATGCTTATGCTTTCCATGAATTTATCCCATTTCACAGGCCTTACAGAGAATATAATCTTAGTCTTTTAAAAAGCAAGTGATGCAGAAATAATTCCTCTTTTACTAATGCTCTTAGCAAAACTCTAATTTATAATTCTATTTCATTTCCAAAAATTATAAAAGAATTAAAGTTAACTTTCTTAAGTTTAAATTTAGCTGCTTATTTTTAAATCTCTTAGTTATATTTTTATCTTAAATTTAATAAATAATTGACTAGAAATTATTAAACTTGCTTGCTTATATTATAATTAGCTTATATCTAGCTTACTTTACTAAGAATTATTATATAGTTAGAAGTATATGTCTTGCATATATTCATTTAATTGGCTTTTAACAATAATTCTGATTTGCATAAACATTTGTCCCAATTTAAATAAATAAAGGTACATTTAATTTTCTATTTTTAAAGTTGTAATAGTGATGGAATTATTGCAGTTGATTGAAAGAATCTGAAATAAATAAATCATTAACACCAAATCCTTGATATAGCATTCCTTTAATTATTTAGCTAAAATCAATTAAATTACTACCATGTTTCTCATCTACATTCTCACTATCTTTCTTCAAAATTTATGAGACATATCATATTCATAACTCTAAGAAAAGTTTGAATTGTAGAAGGTATAAAATTATATCTGCTTGATAAATAAAACAACTAGAAGGTTATTTATATAGCTTATAAAGAATGATATATTCTATTTGCTTTATTATTTAATTTATTAAGTTTTAATTTAGATTATTTCAAGCAAGCTAACAACCAGAAGTTTATTATTATTTCAGAATTTAATTTAGTCAACTATTTAATTATAGCATATACTTGCTTTAGTTAATAATAGAGGACATCATCAAACATTTTTATATCTAATTGATATATTTTTAGCTAAGTAGTGATGGTTTATTTTATTTAAATAAGTTTATTTTAGAGATGATATGCACCCTCTAAAATAATAAGAATTGTGAAAAGCTGGTAATATAATAAAAAAGAGTTTAAATTTGTATAAAGGAGGGACATGAGACTCAGAGGTAAGAAAATTAAAATTATAAATTTAGTTTTACTAGGAATAATTTAGATTAAATGCTTATAATTTAAAATAATAACTACAATACAAGCATCAAACTTTATCCCTAAAATTTAAAATAGTGCTAATGTCCTATTTATAAAGTTAGCATTATTTTAAATAATAGATCTAAAATTTTTCAAATAGTATTAAATGAATAATTATGAAAGCTTTGATTTTATTATTTAAGTATTTCCTATTATTGCCTAATATTTAAATTTAAGTGCTATAATTTAATTAAAGTTAATAAATATATATATATTTTCTTATTTGTTAACTAGTTATTAAAGGCTCCTACTAATATCCCTTCTTATTAAATTATTGTTAATAGAGTTATTAATAATTATAAAATTAAAAATAATTAAGCATTTAATAACCTTACTAAGCATTCTCTTTTATTACTAATTATATTCATTCTAGATTTAAATTAATTAATTACTAAACACTTATTTTTCTATTTCAGAGGAGAACTATTTTAGTAATTAGATTTAAAATTTGGTTTACAAGATTGATACCAATTAACAAGCATGAAAGCATAATAATTAGGTTTAAATATTTAAATGGTTTAATAAGAATTTCTCTTATTTCAAGATAATTTAAATATTGTAAGATATATTCCTTAAGTATTTGGATAGAAGATTTACACACTTATTCATTGACTAAAGTTTCTTTCTAGTAAGTTGTATGGAGGCAAATAAATAAAAATAAAATAAGTATTTTAATCTTATCAATTAATTATAATTCAATTTTAAAGTACTAGCTAATCTTATTATGGCTAAGTATTATAAATTCGTCTAACTCTTTATATCTTTTAATTCTATTTATAAAGTAGTTACTATTAATTTCCTTCTAATAGTTTAATACTTACTGTTAGTTTAGTTATAGAGATTATTAATTAGCATTATTTTATAAGCTCTTTATTCTTAAGAAAGTTATTCCCTTTAATTAATACAGCTACTTTAGATTATGTAAATAGATAAAGTTTAAATAAGCAATACCGCATATAGCAAGATTAGAATAAATAGGGTACTTATTAATATAATTACTATTAAATATCTTAGCTAGCTAGAGTACATCTTCCTTAATATCAATCTACAATTCTAATTTTAATAACTTTGCTAGTGTTTATTTATATTCAACTCACCTTAGTTCTGGTAATATGCTTATGAGAACGTTTCTTACTTTGATTTAATTACTAAAGCAAACTAGGATGAAATCCTTTTAAAGTGCTTAATCGCTTAATAGAATTTAAAGACATTTTATAGAATCTGAATGCTCTTTCAATACTTGAGTGTAGTAAAGTATAAAGAGTTAGTTTATAAGAAATGAAGTACTTAAAAAGGATAAAGAGGATTTAGTTGAGTAATTGAATTAAATTTATGAGTTGATTTTATTTGAATGTTCGTTGAGGAGTCTAACGAATAATTTAAATATAAAGAACATTTTTTCAGATAATAATTTTAATGAGCTAGGAAAATCCTAACGATTATTTTTAGAGCCAAAAAGAAAGCACTTTGCAGAGCTAGCTGCCTCAAAGTAACTAAGCAAACGACTAAACTAATGCTACAACTAATGATAAGCAGGCTACTGTTCCTGAGAAAGAAGAAAGTCTTTAAGAATCGGAAGTTATTTTCGAAATTAATGAATCGGAAGAAAATCAGTCCAAAAAATCTTCACAAAGTTGTAGCTAGAAGTAGACTCAATAGGACGAGAAGGATAACCCATAGCTTAATGTGGAAGAACCCTAAAAGTAGCTTAGCGAGTAAGCAGAGTAGGTAGAAAATTAAGAAAAATAAAGCTAAGAATAAATTTAAGAACAAAAGGAATAGCAAAATGAAAGTATAGTTCAGCAATAGTAAGAATCAACTTAAAAGCCAATTTTAGAAGAACCTTAAACCACTCAAATCAATCTAATTTAGGAGGATTAACAGTAAATTTAGGATGTACATACAGGAAATTAATAGGAGAGCGAAAAAATTCAAGATCAAAGTTTGAAACCAAGTGAAAATCCTCCATACTAAGAGTAAAGCAACATTCAAGAAGTAAGTAAAGAAAGTGAAACATTACAGTAAACCTTGAATTCGCCAGTAATTGATTTGAGCATTGAAACTCAGATCGAAAGTAATAATGTTGCTAAAACTGAAGTTCAACAAAATTAGATATTGCCAGATACATATTAAAAGGATGAAAAACAAAGTGAAGTCATACAATAAGTAAATTAATAAGATCAGCAAGCAACAACTCTGTAAAATCAGGAAGCTTAGCCAGAAAACTAGCAATAAAGTGAGAAAAATATTTAAGAAGCCTTGTAAAATATTTAAGAAGCCGAGTAAAATATTTAAGAAGCCGAGTAAAAAAATTCTCAAAGTCAAAATATCAGTGCGGTTGAAACCTAATAGTAAAAAGAAGATGAAAACAAATAAAATCAAATGGAAGCAGAAGTAGTAGCAATTCCTGACCAAGAAAATGAATAAAAGACTGAGCAATAAATTAATGAGTAAAGTGTGGACATGTAAATAGAAGAAGCAACTAAAGAAAATATAGCAAATGGAGTTCTAAATACTTAGAAAGTACTAAAGAAGTAAAAATAAAATTTGCAAAATCTATTAGATTACTTTAATATAGCAGTTGAGCAATTTTAGAAATAAATGCAAGACTTTGAATATCTAAATGATTTAAAGAACTAAGTAGAGCAGGAAAGATAAAATTAATTAATATTAAATGAGAACTTAATGTAGTACTACAACAAGTATGCAATGCGCCTTGAAGAACTAAAGTAAAAATACATAGAAGATTGTATGAAAATGTGAAATAATCCTATCAATTAAAGTGGATATCAAAGAGCAGTAGACAAAGCTAATACTTAGATTGTAAGCATTTATATAGGTTCTTGAGCAAATTAAGTAAAAAGTACTCTTAAGTGAAAGTAATTTACAAAAAGCAAACTAAATGATATCATAGCTCGATAAGTTAATCTAGAACCGTGATAATTAACTTTTTGTGTAAACTCAAAAAAAAGTAAATGAAATGCTTTGGAGTATTAATGAAATGGGAGTACAGAAATTCACAGAATATCTTTAAAGTTTAGAAAACCAAGTTATATTTTTTAGGTAGTTTCAAATTCAAAATGTAATTATTTATATAGTTTTTTAATTTAAGATCTGACGAAATTTAATCCACTATAGTGGATATGCAAAGCTAGAAACCAATTTTAATCTTTGAAGATCCTTCTAATCAGCAAAATAATAAAGGAAGTAAAAAAAATAAGTCAGGAGAAGAAAAATAAAACTAAGCTAATGAAGATTATTAAAACAAAAACTCAACCAAAAAAGTTAAACTTTCAGATAAAAAATCTAATAATAAAGATTAGGAAAATCAGAACGAAGTAGGATCTAAAAAAGAAGATCAGGACAAAGAAGAAAAAAAATCATCTTCAAAAGATCAAGAAAAAGGAAATCAACAAAAATCAAAATAAAAAGATGTCATTAATGTTTCAGATAACGAAGATGGATCCTCAAAGAACGATTAAAGTTATCCTCATAAAGTGAATGTACAAGATATAAATATGAAAAATTTACTTAAAGCTGCAGTAAAATCTAATGAAGATCATGCGAACGATATTCTAAACATGGGAAGAGGCTTCGACGTTGATAAAAAATATTTAGAATCTTTTAATGACAAAGATCTAGTGGAAATAGTAAAAAATGTTTAACAGAAAATGCAGAGCTTCCTTTAAAAATGCGAAAAAGCCAATGCAAATGAAATTAGTCTCTAATATGACGTAATTGCTTGGCACAATTTAATTTAGTAGATTAAGTTAAGAAAGAAATTGACATAGTAGAAAAAGTTATTAAAGGAATGCGAGGCCTTAATTACGAAGGTCTGTAAAAAAACAAATCAGTGAATTTTATAAGAGGTTATGGAAATTGATGAATAAAAAAATAAAGCTCTTGTAAAATGGTTCTACTGGACAAAAAAACCTACTTGGGAGCAATTAGTAAGTACTTTATACAGGAAAATTTGCCAGCTGCAGCACTTCAAAAGAAACTGTGATCTTACGAACTTTAATTTTTCTACTTTAATTAATATTATTATAAGGCAAGCAATATTTTACTCAACTTTATATTAATTTATATTTAAATATTGCTATTGCAAAAATTTTTTCATTACTTAAGTTAAAATATTACGAAGAATGTTTCCTCAAGAATAAATATAATAATTTTCAAATCCAGTTCACTTAGCAAATCAGTTATAAAAAATCGTTAGAAAATGCTTGAAAAATTGAATTTTTATTTTAAAAATCTCTTTACAATAAATAATAATTGAATAGAAGCAAAATCATTGATTTGGATAAAAAGTCTGTTGATATATTGCATTAGCTAAAGAAAATATCAAAACAATCAATTTTAAGATTTTTTTTTTATAGATAAAAAGAAAAAATGTTTTAGTTCTTAGTCTCCAATACATTTCTTTCGATAGAATTAATTATTTCATTTCTAAAGATAAAAAACAATTGTAATTTTAAAGTTTTAATAAGTTAAATTTATATTTCGGAATAAATAATTTTAAATTATATAATCCACTCTAAAGATTATCCAAAAAGTTTACTTAAATGAAAGATTCTATAATCTCTTTAAAGTGACTATTATATTTTATTTCTTCAATTTAGATAAAAATTTTATTTAAGTTTTAAAGCTAGTTTTAAATCTTAATAAGCTTTAATATAGCCTAATTAAATTTTAATTTGAAATATCATAAATTTAGTTATACCTAGACTTATTAATTATCTATGGTATAAGTTTAATTTATATTAAATTATATTAAATCTATTCATTATTTTATGATTATTCTTACTAAATTTCTGATTTATTATTAAATAGCTTTAATATTATAATTTAAACTTATCTACATTGTAGATAATAGTAATTAAATTAAAGTCTAAATTCTAGTTATTTTCTGTAAATTTTATTTTTAGAATTAAATTTATAATTTTAGACTTTAGAATTAATTTAATTATAAAAGAGAATGAACTAAGCTTTTAAAATTTATTTCTCAGTTATTATTTAAGAATAAACTAAAAAATAATTTATTTATCAAATTAAAAATATTTAGTTAAATATATTTCACAAACTGATTCTGCATAATTTAAGTGCCTAAATAGCTACACAAATTTCTAAAATTTAGTTGCAAAGCTTGCAAAAAAGAGTAAAAATAAAGACTTTTTATAATTAACATTAACTAATTCTAATAAAATTTGAAGTTGGATTACTAAAAATTATTGGTCTTTAGTTAAATTTTTAACTAAATCTAAAATAAAAAAGTTAAATTTATTTTATTAGTTAGATTATAATTTTAAAAGCTAAATGTTTTTCTTTAAGTAAATAGCTTTATTTATAATTAGATCTCTATTAAGCTGTAACTATTATTTATTAATCTTAAATTATCTAATTTAAAACAACTATTAACTTTATCTTTTAAGTGGATAAGGATAGTAGGGGATAATTAGTTAATGAGATAAATATTTCAAGCTTTAATTTATAGAAATTATAAAATTAGTTATTTTGATAATTTAGAAAAAATAAGAACAAGTCTACAAGCTAGATAAGTAGATATTGGTTCTAAATTAAAATTTTTTAATCAAATATGTATCTTAAAATATAAAAATTATTTATTTGGTTCAAGCAATGTTTTTAAATAAATTACTTACTTAAATAAAAGCTAAGATTTTATTTATAGTTGCAAGCAATATTTATATAATCTTTTATAAAGTTTTTTTATCTATTATATAAAATTATACATTAAAGTAGGCTTACATTGTTAAAAAATTTAATAATAAATAAATTTTCTCTGCCCGTTTCCATACATTTTTCCCGCCTTAAATAAAAGAAATTTAGTTATGATTTAAAGGATAGAATAAATTATAGAATAGTAACCTTCCTTAGATAACTTTTAAATTATTGAGATCTGTTTAGCGAGAATTATATTTAAAATAATTAATTTAACTTTTAATCCAAAAGAAACTAAGTAGATTAATTATATATTAAATTACAATTTTATTAGATTAAATTATAAGAAAAGATAAAGCTAAAAGTAAATAACAACTTTAATACAATTATATTCAAATATTTGTAGGACTAGATAGTTAATCACCTTATAAAATATTTTAAGTGACTTTATGATTTATTCATAATTCTTTTAAATTTAATTTAATTTTTAACTTTGCATTTTTAAAAGAAATATAAACTAAAAATAATAATAATTGATAAAATTTATAAATATCTACTTAAAAAATAAGATAAAATTAGAATTTAAGATTAATAACAATTTTCAATTAGGCTATTTAAAATTAGAAGCGATGTTTATCTATAATTTTAGTTTCTATTAGCTATGTATACTGATATACCTTATAAAATTAATTTGATTGTAAACTTTTAAAAATAATTATTTAGTTTATTTAATTTGTATCTTGCATCTTCACATTTAATAAAAACTATTCAACTAATAAAAGTCTTAAGTTGTTAATTGTTTTTGTTACTCTTTGTTTAGTTAAAGATTCTTTATAAATTAAATATTTAGATAAATAAGAACAAATTAAAATGCTTATTTTATAATTATTTGCCTATAAAATTTAAACAGAGGATATTATATCGATTTCACAGTTAGAATCCAAAAACTAAACTCTTTAACATGTTAATGTTTTATAATAATTTGAAATATCAATTAGGATTATGCACAATATAGGCATTAATTAAAAGCTAACAGATATAAATGAAAGAAATAGTTTTTTTGAATATTGGTTAAGCAGGAACTCAATTAGGATATAATTATTGAAGTAAACTCTGTCAAGAGTTTCAAATTTCTTGAGATGGCATACAGCAAACTGATAATAATTAAACCATATTAAATCCTGAAATTGCTTTTCATGAAAAAAGTAATGGAAGTTTTAGTCCTCGAAGTGTTTTTATTGATTCAGATGTAACTTCAATAAATGAAATAATGATTAGCAAATGTGGAAAAAATCTTCAATCTGATTAGCTTTTATCTTTTTATTAAAGTGCTGGAGGAAATTATGCTTGCGGTCATTATTAGATAGGAGAGAAATGAATTGGAAAATTATAAGATGCAATAAGAAAGTAAATAGAAAAATGTGATAGTTTTCAAGGCTTTTACTTATCAAGATCTTGTTCTGGTGGAACAGGTTCAGGCTTAACAACCAAGATTGTATAAAAACTTTAAGAAAACGTAGGATTTAAATTTTAAATTAATGATTTTTCTGTTTATCCTCAAGATCAGATGCTTGATCATATTTTGGAATGTTATAATGCAGTTCTAGATACTAATTAAATGATCCAAATGTGTGAATCTTAATTTATATTTGATAACCTAAGACTCAAAAACTTATGCTAAAACTTTTCGCTTATTAAAAATCCAAATTTTCAAGATTACAATGAGATAATTTCTAGGATAATTTCCACTTTAATTGTTTCTTAAAGCTTAAATTCTTTAGATAACATGAGAAACTTGGCTACAAACTTGGTAGTACACCCAAGACTTCATTTTTTAATGACTTCTTAATTACCACTTTCTTAAACTTCTATCACTCACTTTTAAGAATAAGAAAACTTTAAATTTTTAACCAATTAACTATGAAATTATCAACTAACAATGGCATCTATTGACTTTAGAAATCGTTATTTTTATAATAGCTTTTTAATCTTTAGAGGTAACACTGATATGAATCAAATAAATAAATGCTTACAAAATTTTGATCCAAAAACGAATAAAATAAAATTTATTGAATTTGCTAAATCTAATTTAACTGTAAAAGCTTGCTAAAAATTCCTTTAATTTGATAATTAAATCAATCAAAGTAATTACTCATGCATGTTTTATAATTGCTAGGCAATTAGAGATATTTTTAGTTAAATAAATTATAACTTTGATCTGCTTTTTTCAAAAAGAGCATGAGTTCATACTTATTGCATTGAAGGAATGGAAGAGGGAGAATTAGTAGAAGCAAGAGAAGACCTAGCTGCACTGGAAAAAGACTATGAAGATTATGGCACTGGATTAACAACTTTTGAAGAATGAATAATAAAAAAATGTATATTAGTTAATTTATCTTTAAAGCATGCTTAAAAGGTAGTTCAATCTTAAAATTTAGTTTAAAGAATTTTTCAACTAATTATAAATTAAAGTTATTTAAATTTCTCCATTATTTATAGCTTTAAAATCTATTTTATTCTTAATAATTATGAAAGATTTATTCATCAATAAAACAGGTGAAAATTTTAAAATTCTAATTAAAACTTTAATTTTATATTTAGCAAAACAAGAAATTATATTCATTTAAATGTTTAAATTAATAATAAATATATCATAAGCTATTTTTCTATCAAACAATCTAAATTAATTACAATATATCATGAACTTCTTTTCTAATGGCATTACAATAAAAGTACCTATATTTAAATTATATCATAATTTAAATTTTCTCAGCTTTTATTAGTTGTTTCTTATTTCCCAAATGTTTTTATTTGTTTAACAAGGTTAAATTAATTTATTTATAGCTTTAATTTATTTTATTAATTAGTGAGCTTTTTCAGAAATTATTATATGGAAAATTTTAAGCATTATTAAAATCTAAGGAGACTATTTAATAAATTTTTTTTGGTTTACTCTCTCTTCTCCTTTTTATTATGTAAATAATAAAAATAGAAGATTTATTTCTTTATTAATTCTTTATTATTTTATAAGATTAAAAAAATAAAATATCAATCAGCATTAAAAAGTCTTTATTATACTTAGAGAATTTAATTAAATATATTAATTTATTTTAATTATCAAAATTAAATTCTTATTAATTTATATATCTACTTATTAATTAATTTATTTTAAAATTACTATTTTGTACAGTCGCTTATAGCAAATAATTAAGTTTTTATGTGATTCTCTATGTAGGTTTATTAAGAGAATATTATCAGCCTTTTTAGTTTTAAATTCTATATAAAGTTTATTATTTTAACTATGAGGCTTATTCCTAAAATTTATATTAAAATTAGGAATATATTTATTTTTAGAAAAGTTAGAGCTAATTCATAATTTTAGTTAGTTTCTTTATAAAAAATAAAGCCTTTATTAATTGTTTAGGGATTATAAGAAAAAAATATCTTAAAAGGTTAATTTTTACAAGTTTGCTTTTAGTAAAGCAAAATTTAGTAAATCTCTAGAACTTTCATATACATTTATCTAATTAAGATATTCTTAAATTCCAGAAAGAATATAATTATCATATTATATAGTTAATTTTAATTAAGTGCTAAGCAACTTTTTAATTTATTTAAAATAATCATATTTAAGTTTGACAACTTTTATTTAAAAAATTAATAAGCTTTAGATAGCGAAAAAATTCAGTCAGTTAAATAGAAATTTTATAATTTCTATTTTTAATCTTTGTATGATCTTTTGATGAAATGCTTTAAATAATAAATTTCATTTTTTTAATTTTTACTATAAATTAAAATTTTAATTTTAAGCTTCTTTAAGTTTTATCTTAAAATAAAGTTCAGGTAAATTTATAGAGCATGCTTAACTATTTTTCACTGCAATTTAGCTACTCATAAAAAGCATTATTAAAATAAAAAAGCCAATGTCTAAGTTATTTCCTTTTATCAAACTGAATACATTAAAAATATATATAGCATATTAAAAGAAATTTAAATAGCATAAAGAAAATTATGATATTAAAGAAAGGATGATATTATAAGTAATTGATGCAAAATTTAAAGAAAATTTTACATAGTTTTGCAAGTTTCTTGATATAAGATAAAAAGCTAGCATTATTATAATTGTTAAATATTAGTAAAGTATTATTATTCTTTAGATAATTTAATATCAAGATATTCTTTTAGTTTTTAATACTTATCTAATTAAAATAAAGTCCTTCATTTAAATTTTAATTTAGAATTGATATTTTAAATAAACTCTTAATAAATTTTAAATTTAATTATTTTGCTTCAAACCTTTGATGGAAAATTTTAAATTTATAAAGGTTGATTTTTTTTTTAATTTGTAGAAATATGATTTAATATAAGTTTGAATGTCCAAAGTATTTTAATTTTCTCATTTTTCTTTAAAATATTATATCTCGAAAATTTTAATGATTTTCATCATTAAATGCTTCTTAATATAATTAAAGTAGGTAAATCCTTTATGATAATTAATGATTTGATATAATATTTAATATTGCTAAATCAAAGTTCTATAAATTTTTAATTTTTAAACAATTGGAACAATTTTAAATAATTATTTCTTATTTTAAGAATTATATAAATTTTATTTTTAAATTATCTAAATCTTTATTCAGATCTGTTTATGCAATCAATTTTGTTTAATTTTAGCTATATTTTAAATGAAGAATATTTGCTTATTTATTGAAAGACTTTATAATTCGTTTAAGTTTGTACTATTATTAATTTCTTAATAATTATTGTGATAGATAATCTAAATGTCTTTATAGCAAATATTAAATTTGTTCTTATATCAAATTTAAGCTTAATTATGTCCTTTAAATATATAGTTATTAATTTAAAAATATCTTAACTAATAATTAAAGCTAAGTATTAGAATTAGATCTAATTCTATCGAACATATATAAATAATTATTACCTTCTATATAATAAAATAAAATTATATAGTTTAAACTATAAAAAGCTTTGGATTATTAATAAGTGCAAAACTAAAATAAAAGTCTTATATAGTTATTCTTTATTATTATTCTTTAATAAAGGATGCTCATCAAAATATAAAACTATTAACTCTTTAGACTAAAATTAAATTTATCTAATCTTTATATGTTTAGATAAATATTATAAATTTTATTTATTCAAATTAATATTAAGCTTTAAGTTAAATAGAAGAAAGGGTTATCTAATTATCACTTAAATCTATTCATATATTAAGATACCACTAAATAAAAAACAGAAATTAAAAAGCTCTTTGGCAAAGATTATCTTAAATGGAATTTTTTAAATTTCTTTTTTATTTTCGAAATCAATAACTTTTAATTGGTTAACAAATAGAAGGCAAGCTTTAAACTTAAATAAAAAGAAACAAAAATGCTAGTGATTTAACTATATTTAAGATTTATATTAATAAAAGAACTTTTTATTAATTCAAACATGAGCTATACAATTATTAATTGTAAAGAAACTGTATAAAACTTATAATTATAAGCTTATATTTAATCAGATTAAGTTAAAAAGTTGTATAATCCATCCAAAACATATTATGCAAATAAATTAAAATGAAACAAAAGGGAGAAATAATTTATGATTATATTCATTGAAGGTTCATTATAAAATAGAACTAGCTTTCTTTTAAGATATAAAATAGTTTAATCTCAATTAAAAATTATATTTAGATAAACATTTCAGCTAATAGATCAGGGAAAAAAACTAAAAAATAATAGAGATCATATTGGTATATTTATAAATATAAAAAGAGAATAGGATAAAACATATTTAATTAATAATTTAATTATTTTAATAAATAAAACTTATTTTCTTTATATCTTGCAAATTGGAGAAATATAATGATAAATTTTTTTTTTTTGTGATGTGTGAAATTTCAAATAAGCAGTGGAAATAAACTAAACCATTTTATAAATAAATTTTCCTCAATTTTAGGAAATAAATATTATAAAATTCTTTGATTCATAAGTATTTTTATTTATTTTTAGATAGATAGATAAATAAATCAATTAATAAAATCTTTATGATTTATAAGTATTAAAGATACAACCAAAAATATTAATTAATAAAGTTCTTATAGTTGCTGCTTATATTAAAACTTTTAAAATTCTATATTGATACAATTTTATCTTAAATCTCTTAATACTTTTCATCCTTAGTCATGTACTTTATTTAAATTTATTAAATTATAAGAATTTTAAATTTTAATACCTTTTTTGATTCTTTAAATAAGCATTTATTTAAAGCATCTTATTTATAGTATAATTTATTTTTAACTATCTGATTTTTTTAATTATTGCATGCTAGAAAGATAAAATAATGCATGAAACTAAGAAAATTATAATTATATAATAAATTTTAAAGTTATGATAAGCAGATTTACTCAAAAAGCCATATAAAGAAGTCATCAGGATAAATGATTAAAATCTTAGAAATAATAAATTTTTCTTGATAAAGGTGAATGCAGACTAAACCAAAAATTAAAGGTTATTTTAATTTATTAGATAAAATATCTTATAAAGAATTATTTATAAATTAGATAAGTACTTAGAGAAATCTATCAAAAATTTTAATTTTTTCTTTAAATAAAAAATAATTATATTGTGATGATCTGCATCTAATTTAAAAAGAATTTATATCCTTACAATAAGAATATAGTTGAATTTGATCAATTGATTGAATGTGATTTTCATAAAATAAAAATGAAAAGATAATTAAATTAAATTAAATTAAATTAGATAAAAATAGATAATGATAAATGGAGACCTTCTGTAAATTTATCTCCATTGTGCTATTTGCTTTTTAAAAAATATATAGCTTGCAAAGTACTCAAATCTTTAGGGAAGCCAGACAATTTCTTATATATTATTATTTGAATTATCCTTATTATTTGAATTTTTTATTTATTTTTTTAGATTTTTTCTTCCTTTTAAGTCTCGATTCAACAATTCTATTTTTATTTTTATAATTTAAAGTCTTCAATATGCTGTGATAGGAATATATTTTAAATTTTTTATTTTTACTAAATGAAATTATAAAATATGGAACTTAAATTAAGTTATCAAAGTATATGCTATCTTAATAAAAAAGGAGCACTTGAATAAGCTTAAATGGGCAATATGATCTTAAGAAATCGACCCATTAAATTTATTAATTCTAATTATCTAATTCTTGTTATTTTTATATAAGCATTTAAGTTAAATATAATAGTTTTTAAAATAAGTTATAAATTAACTTAAATTGGTTAGTCTCATATACTTAGCATTAAGAAAGATTATAATATTAATTTTAAAATATCAAAATTGGGATTTTAGTTTTGGAATAATTAGATAACTTTAATATTTATTTCTAAATAAAATTTAAATTTGGTATAATAAGCAAGTTAATAAATTGTATTATTTTCTTAATAATTTAATATCTAAATTATTTATTTATATTAAATTAGTTATTATTTACAGCCTTTAGTTATTTCTTTTTCAATTACATATAATTATTATAATTATCTCTTTTATCTCATTCAATTTTAAGATAATATCAATACTAAAAAATTTCCTAGCAAAATAGGATATTTCATATAATATTAGCTTTCAATTATTTTCGCTGTACAATAATTTAAGATTTTCAGATTTGAATAAATGAATCATGTCTTATTTTTAATTATGGATATTAAAATTATAAAGTTATAAAAAATAAATTATTTGTTTATAAATTAAAAATAAATAAATCTTAAAAGTTAAATATCATATTATAATCATTAGTTATTTATTCCTATGCTTATCTTAGTCCAAAATATTTTTAAAAATATCTATTTTTCCTTTTTTCACATTTGCTCTGCTGATTTTTTTCAAATAATTATAAGAGGATGTATAAATATTTTAAAAAGGGATTCAAATGCAAGTGTTGAGTTTAGGAATTTACAAAAGCTTAATTTTTCTTAATATTCTTTAATGTCTTAAAATAAAAGCAAACACATTTCTTATATAGAAGAAGTAACTAGAAGTACATTAGTTTACTTTTTAGAAAATACAAAGCAAATTTATAATTGCAAAAATCATATTTAGGCAACTTAATTCATTTAAACAAATAAAGAAATTTTATTAATATTTAAGCTGAGCATTCATATTTTAATATCGGTTTATCATCTTTACAACTTTGCAATGAAATTATAATAAACAACTTCAAATAAAATAAAAAAATGAAATTATATCATAACAATTAGAACTTATTAATATTTTATAAATAGCTTACCTTATATTTTTAGAAGTATGCTTTTAGTTATATTAATTGAATGAAATTTTTTTATTGTTATTAATTTCTAACTTGATATAAGATGTGTTAAAATAAATAATCTATTATTTACAATCTGGCCTTTGCTCTTAGATATAAAGCCAACTTTATCTTATTAAAATAAATAATTAAGAATAAGAGATATAATAATGGAATTAATTAGGATTTATTAAATAAATTATAATAAACGCTAGATTTAATATTGCTATTTAGATTTTATTGAATTTCTTTAAAGAAAAATCTATTAATTAAGAGATATAATGATATTTAAAACCTAAATAAATAATATCATAATTTAAGCAAAATAAAATTTTATCAAGCTTTAATTTAAAATTTTATTAGAAGTTTATCACTTTTGATTTTGAATTTTTTCTTATTCCTTAAAAAAAATGATAGCAAAGCATAAAATGAGGAAAACACAAATGAATTAAAATAAATCATGTATATTGATAAATTTAAAAATCATTTAATAAGAAAAATAATAGATGAATTAAATCTTTTATTAAAACGTCATCAAAAAGTTATTTTGTTTATCATAATTTAGGTGACTTACATTCAATTTATTAAAAGTCTAAATCAAATTTATGCTAGTTAAAGTGAAATTTACAATAAAGTTTACTAGTAAGTATAATAACTTAATAATTAGGAGTATCTAGAAATGAAAATCATATATATTCTTAAAATTGTCAGTTTGTATTAAAATTGCGTATTAGAGTCAGCAAAGTGAAAAAATTTTAATTATGACTAAAGTTAAGCTTATATTAATTCCTTAATATTTAACTAAATAAAATTGTTATAGAAAAATTTAGAGTGTAAATAATACGAAAAATAAATGGGAATTTTAGAAGAACAGTAATAAAAAGATCTCAAATTAATTCTAATAATGGTAAATATCGTATAAGTCAAAAACTAGAAAGTTATTAATATTAATTAGTGCATTTCTGGATGATAAAAATCGAGATAACCTCTATTATTATCTGATTGTTTGAATTTTATCTTTAAGTTTTCATTATTTTATTTAATATATTCTTTAAATTTATAAAAATTTTAATAGTTTTCAAACTTCTAGAAAAAATTCATTTATAAAAAGTGTTTTTTATCTAAAAAGAAAAATAGTTAACTATATTAAAAAACAGCAAAATTGAATTTCATCTTAAATAAAATAAAAATAAAGGATGCTAGAAATAAAATTATAGAGAAGTGCATAATTTCTTTATTCAAAGAGTTATATTAATCTATTAGTCCTGATATTTATAAAATTTACTAATATTAATTTATCATTGAAAGCTTAAGTTAAATTTAAATAAATGAATTTAATAAAACTATAAAAACCTAAACTGCTATTTTATTAATTTCTAAAGCTTAAAAATTAAATAAATAATTAGAAGCTTATTGCAAGCATAAACAATTATAATAAATGTAGAAAAAAGATTAATAAAATTCATATTAGTTGAAGCATGTAAAATTAGAAATGACAAAATAAATTTTGATAATTTTATAAATTGAGTATTTAGAACGTACAGAAGAGCTTATAAATCCAAACAGTTCCTTCTAGGTTAAAAATTGAATTTAAATGATTTGCTTGAAACAAATTTTTGATAAACCTTTTTAAAAATTTAATTCCTTAATTCCTTAATTATAATTTTTTTTAAAGCTTAATACTCTTTTTAATTAAATAGATTTTTGGATGAGACCTATGAAAGACTAAGTTACTTAAAAAAAATTGAAATTCTAAAAAATAATAAAATTTCTCAACTAAAGAAGAATTAAATATTTTTGCTTCGAGATTTCCAAATAATTAGATTTAATTTATTTATAAAAAAATCATTTATAAAGTGAAAATTACATCCAGTTTTCATATTATCAAATGTGTTTTTATTAAAATAGTTATTTCTATTTGCAAATACATTTATTTTCTAGTTATTTTAAAATTTTATTATAGATTTATTGATTTGAGCTTCTAAACAGATATATAAAGATAAATTAATTTTAGTAAATAAAAGACTTATTCCATTAATTAAAAAAAGAATGATTTCAGCAATTATTTTAAATGTCTTAAAAAGGGAGGAAGTTGCTTGATTGAGCTTATTTAATTTATAAAATTGCTATAGATTTATAAATATAATGAAATTAAATAATAATCCAACTATATAATTTTCTACTAAATTTAGTGCTTAATAAACTCCCTTAAGAGAAATAATTAGGCTTATTTGTATCACTATTAATTCTAATTTTTTAATTGTCATTTGTTTTCATTATAATTTATTGACTATTACTATTTAAAATTTATCATTCAGATGTATACATTTATTTGAATATGTTCTCTTTTAAAAATGATTATTATTTTTTAATATGACAGAAGCATTTTGAGATAAAGGCTTTTTATGATCTAAAGCTTTTTGTAGATATAATAAAAATAAAAAAATCTTAAAGGTAACTTAAATTTTAACACTTAGAGTAGATTTAATTCTATTCTTAAAATTTACTAAGTACTTATCTCTTTAAGTTTATACACCTTTTTAAAAGCTTTCGAATATAATTTTTACACATTTTCAAATCCTTTAGAAGCAAAATTTTATTTTTTATCTAATTTAGCTAAATTTTTAAAAGTGTTTATGGGATTTCTTTCATAGTTGCTTAGACACAAATTAAGATAGTTCGCAATAAAAATTTAAAAGTGAAAATAGCAACAGAAATGGACTTGTCTCTTTTATATAGTTTTATTTTTGAAAGAAGTTATAATGAAAAAGAATGTAAGCTTTGCAGTCTTATTATGATTTATTAAAATTAAATATGAGAATCATACCATATTTAAACATAAGCAACTTTTGCTTTATAAGCGATTGCACCCATGAATTTATAAAAATGCAAGAAACAAATTCTGTCTAGCAAACTGTCCTAAGTTAGGACTCTTTAAATGCTTCAGATGAAATTTGTAAAAGGATCTCTAAAAAAAGCGAAGATCCGAAGAATGATCAATAAGTAAATTCACAGGAAAGCCAAGAAGAAAATTCTTAAGAAGAATAAAAAGAAAAGTTACTTGTTTAAAATGAAAAGCAAAACTAGGAAGATAATCAAGAGAAGGATCTAAAGGAAAATCAATCTGATCAAAATATTTAGTAGACATTAGAAGAAAACGACAATTCTTTGAATAAGTTGAGCAAATTTAACTTTGTAAGTTTACTAAAATATATAATATACTACGTCTTGCTTTTTATAGTCATTTAAGATGAGTTAAAGTTACATGATTCCCATTTAGTAAACTAATCTTTTTATCAATGAATTAATAAAGTTCAAAGTAAGAAATTCTCTGATATAGCAAATTATTATGATTTTTACGAATGAGTCATGGCTGTGATTCCAACTGAGATATTTCCTCCTCAAATTGAAAATTCGTAAGAACGTTTAGAACCTTAAACAATAAGGTTTTATAATAAAATAATATCAGAAATAAGAATAACTTAGAGAAGGGTTAAACTAGTGAAAAATGACTCTCCTAAATATTACCAGTTTTAAAATACTAAATGAGCAGTAGAAAAACTTCCTTCTTATTTTGATAGTTCGATAGAAAGTGATCGGCCATATGGACCCAATTAAAGTTATGAATATACAAAAGGAGGTTCTTTCGGGGATGGTGGATTTATTACAAGTTAAAAAGTTTAAAACATCAGCGGAGAAACTTTTGTTGAATTATTTAGTTAGCTAATATAAAATAAGACAGTAGATGATCAAACAATAGTTTTTTATATAGACTTTGCCACATACAATGCAAATTTCTAGCTCTTTACTTATGTAATTTTGTAGTTCGACATCACGCCTGCAGGAATTTGACTTCCTAAAACAATGGTCTAGTCAATGCCAGTGGAGCTTTTCTACAGTAAAGACAGTTGGTGAAGATTAGTTCTTGAGATAATACTGACATTGGTGACAATTTGGTATATTATATAAATTTTATTAAGAATCAAGGCTTTAACTAAACTCTTAAAGCTTGATTTTGAACAAAAAAATCCTTAAAATGACTAGGAATAGCTGGAAACTTAAATTTAAAATTAATAAGAAGCAAAAGAACCCAGTGATAAATCTTCTTTAGAAAATGAAAAAGATCCGCCAAAGAAAAAAAAAGATGAAGAATCTAATAAGTAGCATAGGCTAAAGGAACTGAAAAAGAAAATGTTCAATTAAAAATGAGCTAAATTTATTTTAAAAGCAACAAAAATTTGGTTTAGCTAATTTTGAAATATTTTAGAGATGATATCTTTCATGTTAATCTTAGCCGGATTCTGTATGTGGTTCTCTTATATTTAAAATGAATTTAGAGTAGATATGGTTGAGACTGATAAATATCCTCTTGGAAGTTACGAAATGATAGGTAAATTTAATGACTTATCAAAGTTTTTCACTAATTATAGAAGACTATAATCTATCAGTTTTCTCTGCTTAACCGTTCGAGTGATTAAGTTCATATATACAATTCCTTAAGCTTCCCTGGTTTCTAAAACAATTCTTTTTAGTAAAGAAGAAATAAAAAATTTCTTAGTATTTATGATGACTATTTCTTTTGCTTGCGCTTTCTTATTTCATATTTAGTTCGGACATTCAATTGAGTAGTTTAAAGAAATTAGCAGCTCTTTAGGCCACATTTTCTTCATAATGATATTTGAAACTGATAGTATGAGACTAAGTTACCACATAGATAAAGTATACACTTGAATATTTTACATTGGCTGTTAAGTATTTTTATCCTGAATATTTATGAGTCTTTTAATAGCAATTATTTTCACTTAATACGAAAAGCAAAACGATAAATTTGAGATTTAGCAAGCAATTAAGAAAAATGATAAACATTTCATCTTTAAAATGTGAAGATTTTACAAAATTAAATGAGTTTAATTCAAAAGTTTTAAAAAAAATAGAAGATTCATATCCTAAGAGTTGGCATTTGAAATCTTTTAACAGAAAATTGAAAAACTAAAGGCAGAAGCTCAAGAAAATAACCAAAATAAAATTCTATTTCATTACGACATTAATTTCCATTAAATCTTAGATCAGCCAAACAAAGATGAAGAAAATATAACAGAAGAGAATTTTGAAAAATACTCAACTTCTAAAAGGAAATAATGCGGGTATAAAATATTAAATTTTCTAATTTCTCTAATTTACTGAATCGTATTATTAATTCTTGTCATTTTAACCTTAAACTAAAAGTAGGCTTATAATATTAGCCATTCTATTAAAATACCATTGGAAAATAGTTACTTTAATGAAGAAAGATTAACAATGAAAGATATCATAACTCCTCAATAATGAATTTCATGATTCAAATTTTATATTGAGAATTTTTTTGAATTAAATGACTTCCGTGGACCATCAAATTGATATTTCAATTAAGCAAATTATCTAGTAGGATAAAATTTAGTGAACGAAGGCCCAATTTAAGTAACTTTTAGATATTTTTAAGTTGAATAAAATGAAGTTGAGAATTTTATAAAATATAAAAACTAAACAAGACCTTCCTCCAATAAATTCAACTATAATTCTGACAAATTTTCTGATGAATTCACTTAAGTTATCACTGGCCTCACTACGGGACAGAAATATTAGTACTAAGCTAACAGAGGCTATAATAATAAAGGTGGATATGTTTTCTACTTTTAACCTAAAAATTTAACGGCCATAAATCTTTTGGCTCTTGATGGGATAGCTAATTTAAGATTAAACAGTATGGTAATAGAATTTGTCACTTATAATTCCGATATTAATAACTTCATGTATATAGCACTGATTTTTTAGCCATAATCTTAGGGTAAAATATTATAATATAGCGATTATTTGCCTAACAAAATTCAATATTATCGTACAAGTTTGGACTTCTTTAGGCTTTTTTTAGAAATAATTTTTGTCTTAGCCACTCTCTTTTATATAATAAAGACAGTTAAAGAAATTGCTTAAAGAAATAACTAATATTAGAAATGACAAAAATTAAACATAGATTATTAGACAGAATATTTTAAATTTTTAAGATGGTAATCAAAGCCTGAATGAATTAGAAAACTGAATTTCATTTTTAGTACCTTAATGATTCTGGAAATAATTAGCTAGACTCTATCGATAATTAGCATAATAAGTTGGATTATTTTTATAGCAGCAGACAAATCATTCTCAAAACTTCCGCTTTCATAAGAATAAGACAACTTTTGGTTTGATTTTTTGAAACTTGGAAATTAAAAGTTTACGTAGTCATTTATTGCTGGGCTTAATTTACTGTTTTTGTCAGTTAAGTTTATAGTATCACTTTCCGAATGAAAAGGAATGAGGTCTGTATGAATAGCCTTTTCGTTAGCAACTAAAAATTTAATATACTTCTTACTTGTGATTTCCATGCTAATGTTGGCTTTTGCTAATTTGGGATACTTTGCCTTTTCACATTTACTCGGTCAATTCAGCACTTTACCAAAATCATGGTTGACCTGCTTTATATATTTCGTGTTCGAATTTGATTATGATAAACTGAAGACAGCAGATCCGATCCTTGCCGACATATTTATATTCCCTTATATATTTATTCTAATCTTCATATTTATAAACATTTTCATTTCTGTTCAAAGAAAATGTCTAAAAATATCACACTAGAAATCCTAAAGAGAGAATATTATAGGGGTATCATGGATGATTAACTTCTCTTATCAAAACTTCAAAAGAAAATTTAAGAAATGACTAAAGAAGCGAAATTCGAAAGGAATAAAATACAAAGCAAATGAGAAAGAACTCGAAAAATAAGTTAAAGAGTTGATTTCTTTAAATTATTAAGAAAGGCAAATTCAAGAATTTAAATAAAAACTTGAACATCTAGACAACGCGATTAAGGAAGCTGAAGACCCTAGTTTCTGAGCCAAAAATTAATCGGATTCGATTATAGAACTATTCTCAAGTTTAGATTTTTACAAGTTAAAAATTGATAGCTTTATTAATTTCTCCAAAAAAAAATAGTTCTAAGGTACAGAAGATTATGAATTGTTGCAAGATTCATCAAATCTATTACACAAGCTGATGATTTATTGGCATTTTAGCAGGCTAATTAGAATCGTTTTAGAAAGGTAAATTATTGAGGCTGATTAAGAATGTTATTAAATATTTAAAAGCATTGACAATGAATTCAGCAAGTATTAAGAAGTTTTATAATTTAATAGAGATTTTAGTAATAAAATAAAGGAATAGGAATTTATATTTTAATTACTCCAGGAAAAAAACAAAAATTTACAAGCTTTGAAAGAAAATCTGGGCATTTGAATGAGTCTCTTTTAAACTTATATCTAACTCTTTTATAAATTTAATCTTTTTTATCTAATCTAAATTAATAGCTTTTGCTCAAAATCTTAATTTTATCCAGATAAAATAACTTATAAAGGATATTTAATATGCCTTTTCCTTTTAATTTTAGCCTTAAACTCCAAGTTATTTGATATAGGGCAAACAATAAATTATTTTAAAGCATAATAATCATATTAATAAATCTTAATAATAATATAAAAGGATTTAATTTCAGGTTTTAATATTTAATTAATTAAATATTTATTTTGATATTATACTTAGACAATATGAAAATAAGAAGAAATGTAAGATAAGCTGTTAATTCCAATAAAACAACTTAAGAATCAAGTCCTTTTTAATTTAATCTTCTACTACTTTAAAATAAATATAAATTTAGGGATAATGTTGATAGAAGGTTAAAGTTGTGATCTAATAAAAAAATTGATTTCTAATTTATAGCTCTAAGTTGCTTATCTGATAAATTAAAATCTCATTTAGATATAAAGCAAATAGGCCATTTACTTTTATCAGCTTTATAAAAGTTAGAATAAATATACGAAATTTTGAATATTTTTTCAGATAAAAACTTAATTAGAAAATATTTAAATTGTATCTGCTATTTATTTAATATCTAATAATACCTGAAATTCATCACTTCATAAAAATAAAAATTAAAAAGTTATTTAAAATAATTATTTTTAGAGCAGATAAAAGACTTAAACTTATATAGTCGAATAATTGATAAAATCTCAGATTTGCTGGAAATTTCTAAATAATGAGAATTTTTAAGAACAAACAAAATTTTAGACAAACTAAAATTAAGAAATTTGAGTTATAATATTTTGTTAATTTTATAACTCATTTTATAAATAAAGTCAATAAATTCAAACTTATTAGCTTTTGAGTTATATAAAAATTAATTTTAAGCATTATAGGCATAAAAATCAAATTTTATATTTAAATAAAATTTCTTACTAATTTGAATCTTTGCAAAATAACTAAAAAGAAAGGCAAGTTTTAAATTATTATATAGATAACTATTATATATTTAATAATCATATTAATGATGCTCTTAAAATTTTATAAAATTTTCGAATTTCATATAAAAAATAGAGATTAAGAAAAAACTCATTTTAAAGAAATAAAATCCTAAAAATTAGATTTTTTATTAAGTAAATTTGACCAAAGATCGAATGTCTTCAGTCAAATATTTATTTTTTTCCTTCAGCTTTTTAAAAAAATTATAATTCTTTGCTTATTTAAGCATTGCATAATTTTTTTTAAATCTCAATATCCAAATTTTTAAAATTTCTTTAATGATTTTATTAGCAATATAAGCAAATATATTCAATTAACTAAAAGAAGATATTAATTTAAATTTTAGTAAGGAAAATTATAAAAATTATGAATTTTAATTCCTAAATTTATTGATAATCTCTTTAATTATCATTGTTCAATAATTATAATTGATCCATTTATTTCATTGCCCTTTAATATAAAAAATAAACTTATAAATCTTTAGAGGCTTTTTAAACTATTTATTTGATTTATATGCTTAATACTTTATCATAATAAAGGATTATTTTATAGAATATAATTAAAAAAATAGTTAAATTTTAAATTTAAAGCTAAAAATAAATTTGGTTCTGTGCTTATTAAAAATTGAAGCTACAAATCATTTTTAGTTATCAAAATTTTTCTAGTTGAAAGTGATAATGAGTTAAAAACTTGAAGAATAGCTAAAGAACTTAAATGTTTATTAATAATTAAAAAATTATAAGATATAGCGTAATTTAAATATAATAAATTTATTATTTTCCTCATAAAAAATTAACTTTGATTAAAGCAATTTTATCTAGAAATTATTTTATATCAAATAATGATTTAAATATTAGAAATTAAAAAAATATTATAGAGCATTATTTATAACTTGTATTGCTATAAGTAAACTTTTCATTATAAATAAGTTGTTTTTTATAATTATTTTTATGAATTTTTCAGACTTTTTTCTTTATAACTAACACAATTTTATATGAGAATAAAATTTTATTATGATTATATGCAAATTTTGCTAGAAGTGATGAAAGACTTTAAATACATAATTTTTTAAAAAGTTTCTTATAAGTTTAAATAAAATAAAGCTAATTTTGAAAAATAAAGAATAATTAGATAAAAGTTTAAAATCATAAAAGTATCTAACTTCATTAATCCGAAAGCTTTACAGTCTTTTAGTTTTCAGGGTATTCTTTTAGAGCATATATTAAAAAGACATAATATTATTAAATGATTTGAAAATTATAATTCTTTCTTAATAGATATCTTTTACTATTTTTATTATCTATAAAATTAAAAATGACTATGATTTAAAAAATTTATTAAAATAACCCTTTATTTTTTAATTTATTATAGCTTTATCTAATTTAACCTTAATTATTGTCAAAAAATTATTATTACATTTTTATATTTAAGAAAAATGTCAAAATTCCGAGATAAATACAACTTTTATATTTTTTCTTGGTAATTTAAAAGTAAGCATTATAATAAAAGAATAAAAATTCAATATTTTAAAGTTCATATAATTAGATTCATCAAAGAGCTTCTATTAAAATCAAACTGGAAATACATTCTTGTAAAAATTTGTTTGAACGGGTTTCATTAGTATTTCAATTTAGTCAAGTTTCCCATGATTTTATGATCTAACTTTTGCATTTATAATATTTAGTTTTATATAGTTCCATTATCATAATCATAAAGTTATTACCATATTCTTAGGTTAAAGCCTATTAATATTTAAATTTAAAAAAAAAAGCATAATTAATTCTATTTAAATTAATATAGCTAAAATAATTTTATAAGTTAAATATCTGATTTAGGTTTTTTAATTTTATTAGTCATAAACCCCTTTTATCAATAGATGCGAAATGATTTATTTTAGATTTGAATAAATTTAATGTATTGTTGGTGAGTTTTCTTAATATAAATGGTATTAAATAAATAAAGAAAATAAAAATAATTAAAGTTTATATTCTAAACATTTTCGCTAGATATTAATAATTTTTATATTTCTTAACTTATTAAAAATTGAATTTCACGTTTTAAAAGATTATATTTAAGTTAAAAAACTTTTATAATTTTTAGTTGTCTTATATAATTAAAAGGCTAATTTAGATAAAATATCTATAAATAAATGATTTATTTATTTTACATAAGTGATTAATAATAAAATAATTTATTATAATTATAAGAGAAAGGCTAATGAAAAAGTTAGATTATTTTATATTTTAGCTTTTATATTTACTGCTTGCTTGCTAAATATTTGATAATTTATAAAAAATATTTCTATAATTAAATAGCTTATAGAAGCTTTTTAAACTTGTTGAAAAAAATTTTAAAGTTCTTTCTTTAATTATAGGCATTTTAAGCATGTTAGAACTTTATTCCATCAATAAATATAATCAAACTTTTTCACATTTGTGCTAAGTTAAAATCTTAGAAAATTAAAAAATTAAAGTTCACTTGAAAGTAAAAAAAAATTATCCTTCACTCTAAAAAATAAACCTTTGACTATAAATTAAATTATAGGAAATTTTCAAAATATAAACTTTTATGAACCTCTCTAACAAGCAAAATGAAGATGTAATATTTTAAAATTTAATTCTCCTTTAAAATTAAAAGATTAATTATTTAACATCAAGATACCTATTTACGTAAATTATTAATTAATTGAGTAAAAAAATAATTTGCAATTTTTAAATTAAAGATTTGTAAGCGAAAAGTAAATCATTTTTAGTTTTTATAATAGCTTAAGAGGATAATTTTATAATAATACTTATTTTTATTATTTTATAGATTTAGATTTAATTTTGAATTAAGAGTTAAATAAGAAAAAAATGAAAACTAATTTATATAATTTATTCTTATAAAAGTGATTTCCTTGAAAATGTTAAGAAGAATCTGTAAAATTTGTTTAGAATTTATTTTAATTTGAAATCTTTATATAAAACTTTATAAATTATATTAAGAAGTTATTATTTCAAAAATTTAAACTGTTAATAGATTTTAATAACATCTAAAAAATAAAGTTTGAATATCTTATTTTCAATTTAGTTAAGTTCAAATTTTATTTTAAAAGAAGAGTTTTAGTAAGATGATATACATGAATTTTTATAGTAAGATTAAGAGAATTATATTAATCTTTACTTTTTAATTAAATCTCATAAGCAATTTTTAAATATTTATAAATTAAAATTTTATGATAGAACATCTTAAGATAATACAAGCTTATAATCATAGAATTTAATTCTAATAAAATTTAAATTTAAAGAATATTAATTAATTAAAAAACTCACAGCTAGAAATACTCTAAATAGATATCTACTTTAGCTTTGAAATAAATTTAGATTTTAAAAGCTTCATTAATTGAACAACTTATGAAATTAAAAATTAAAACAGTAGAGTTAATAAGCCAATTGAACAAACTGAAGAGAAATATTTTAGGAAAAAATGTTACATCTACAGGAGAACAGACCACCTATAGAAACGATGCTGGAAAAGAAAGAAGATTTAATAGAAAATATGGAATGACCTAACCTAATTTTTCCCAACCAGGAATGGAGAAATTTATAAGAAGAAAGCAAGCTATATGAAGAGACAACCATTCCGAAAACTTGACAGTGAAGGGAGGAGAAGACCACCTAGAGATCAAGTTCCTATTGGTTGGATAGAGAAGTAGGAAGCTCTTAAGCAGACGATCCATCTTTAACACTTTAATTTAATTTAATTTAATTTAATTTAATTTAATTTAATTTAATTTAAAACAATATAGTAAATTAAATTTTAACTAAATTTTTAATTTTTAATTTTAGAAATATACTAAAAATAATGAAAAACATCTAAAATTATTTAATATTCAAATGTTAATGATTTGTCATAAAATGAATTTAAATAAAAAATTTAAAATAATTATTTAATTTATTTTTATTTTTATCTCTTTATTAACTTAATATAAATAAAAACATTAAAAAGTTTGAATATTGATATAATTTGCTTGAAAACATTATAAAAAAAGCATAATTAATTTATAAAAAGCATTATAATATAACATTAATTTTTTTATTTTTATTTTTATTTGTTAATCTTAATAAAATAATTGAAATAAATAAAATTATTTTTTAATTTTATTTAAATTTTAGTTATTATAACTAAAGTTTTTCTTTATTCCGCTAAGTATGTAAATTAAAATATAAACAATAAATATCTAATGTAACTTTTTAAGTTAATATAATAATTTAATAGCTATATTTAAAATTTTTTATCTCTCTTAAATTTTATCTTTTAAATCTTTTTATTATTTCGCTTAAAAAACTTAAATACAATTATTATTAATCTTTATGAAACTTTCTTCTCTCGATTTTCTGATTTTTTAAAGATGATTAATATTTTTGATCTAACAATAATCTAATTTTTTATTTAAAAAATAGAAAATTTACTAATAATATTAAAGCTTTAACTCTAAAGAATGTTCATGATAATTAAAAGAATTTTTTTAAATAGCTTCAAATTATTAAAATATTAAAAAAGTATTATACATCTTGATAAATTTAAAAAATCTCGATTTCTTAATAATTTAATCCCTCTTAAAATTATTGATAAAGCTTATTTAAAAATAAATATTTTTTAAATTAAGTTACTAATTAATCTAATTAATGTTTTCTTTACTTTTGAGAATTTCACCAACAAAAATGTATTATTTTCTATTTTTAATCTACAAATAAAGCTTATTATAAATTTAAAATCTTAGTCTAGCATCTTAGTATAAAATAATAGATCTTTTATAATTTGCTTTTTGAATTTTACCTTTTAATTTCTCTAAAATTTATTATTTTAATTTCCTTTTTTTAATTACTAGACTAAGCTTTATTTAGCAAATTAAAATGTTACTATTAGAATGATAAGGCAGACTTAATAATAAACTAAGATGATTTTACTTTTAGCTTTTATTTTTTCGCTTTAATAAATTTGTTATATTTCTTTAAAATTTAATTTATGAAATAACTTTAATAAAATGTATAAAATAAAATATTCCATTGAAATTGCTTAGTTACTAATAGTTTAAAACTTAGCTAAATTATGAAGTTTATAGTTAAAAGTTTATATAAGCTAGTTCATATTAAAGGATTTAGCTAATAATTCAAAAATAATTTAGCTTTATAAAGCAACTTAATTTGAGTTAGCTAAATAGATTTTCTTTTATATTAGATATGAAAATAATTTATTTATAGATTGAAGTTTGTTCATAATAGTAAAGAAATAAGAAAGTTATAAAATATGAAGGCTAGTGTTTATCTATATTATAATTAATTTATAAGATAATTTCTGTAAATTTAAGCTTATAAGAATGCTTAGGAATTAAACAATAAAATAAATCAACATTCTAAATTTAAAGATGAATAACTCTGCTTATCCTTAAATTTCCAAGAAATGCAGATGTGGAGCTGAATTTAGCGAGTATAATAAACCTTGATTATTTTCAAAGTGCGGTCATACAATTTGCTAGGGATGCTTAGACTCCTTTTAAGATAAAGTAATATACTATTGCAAAATTTGCAGTTCTACTACTAATTTTGCAGGAATTTAGGTAAATGATGCGATCCTAAACAGTTTAGCTCCATCTAATTAAAAGAATACCTTTCAATAAAGCATGTTTTTTACTTAAAATTAATTCTCTAACATGAATAAAAATCCCATCTTAAATTAAAATTAGACTCCAGTGCAAGATTAATATTAAGAAAATATTTAATAATAAGCTAATAACTTTACTCCAACTTTTTAAGCATTTGGTATTGGTTAAAATATCTAAGCAGAAAATTTATAAAACTAAAGAAATAGCTTATAAGATGCTTTTAGATGCTATCCACAAGAATAATTAAATTAATTGGAATTTAAAAAAGCTCAGTCAGACAATCAATTTATAAAATAAGACCTTCCTAATCCATCTATTTAGCATTAAAATAGCCTTAATGCGGCAACAATGCATCAGAATAATTAAAACACATAAAGAATTAGTTACGAAAATTAATAGTTTCCTAACTAGAATAATCAAGCTTCTTAAATAGACAACTAAATTAAATATAATGCTTAAAATTAGCAACCTTTTTATTAGCAAGCTTAATATCAGTAGTAAAACCAAAAATTTAATCAATAACCTTATTACGAGCAGCAATCTATCCCCTAAAAACCCTAACTATTTCAATTTCCAAATGAATAGCCTAATTACTAGCAGCCTTAAATTTAGCAGAAACCTTAACTTTCTAATAATGAAAACAAATAATTTTAAAATTAACAGCCTCAAAACCAATAGTTCCATTAGAACTTTAATTAGCAATAAAATTAATAACCTTAAAACTTTTAGCCCTAAACTCAGCAATAAAATTAATAGCCTTAAAACTTTTAGCCCTAAACTCAGCAATAAAATTAATAACCTTAAAACTTTTAACCCTAAACTCAGCAATAAAATTAATAACCTTAAAACTTTTAACCCTAAACTCAGCAATAAAATTAATAACCTTAAAACTTTTAACCCTAAACTCAGCAATAAAATTAATAGCCTTAAAACTTTTAACCCTAAACTCAGCAATAAAATTAATAGCCTTAAAACTTTTAACCCTAAACTCAGCAATAAAATTAATAACCTTAAAACTTTTAACCCTAAATTCAGTAGTAGTCCTATTAAAATGTACCTTTGAATTAATAATTCTAAAACTAGCAACAATAAAATTAATACTAACCTTAGAACATCAGCTAGCCAAAAATTTAATAGTCTCCATCCTAGAATCAAATACCTAATAATTAGCAAGGAATTGAGATTCCAATGGAACTTTAATTAAAGTATAATATTAAAGGATAATAACTAGAGCATGCTTCTTTAGTAATTAATTTAATTTAACAAATGCAAGTAAAAGTTGATTTTGATATTGCTATTTCTTAGTCTTGTTTATATAAAGATGCCTGGGTAGCATTTTAAAACTATGAAAGCAAATTGGAAAGTATACAGCAAAAAAATTAATAATAAAATTAGCCAGAGTCAGCGAAATAATTTTAAGATTAATAGGATTTTACGCCGTATAATATAATAGATCAAATAATAACAGAGTAAGATATTATAACATTATAAATTCAGCCAGATGAACTTATTTACTTAAGATAAATTTTTATTGAAATAACTTAATCTTCTCCTAATATTCCTTTAGATATAGATAAAATAGTAAAATTATCAAGAGAAATATAAAACAATCCTAAGCAAGTAGCATCTAAATTTATTTTTCAAGGATGATTATAAACTTCATTAACATATTAATTATTTACCTTTTTAATAAATCATAAGTATCTATCTTATTAGCTGTCTCTATGAAATATTTGCATATTTAAGTTAGCTTTATTTATAATCTTATGATATAGTTTTAAATTAATTAAATTTAAGCCTTTGTTATATAAAAAGAATATTAAATTTCTAATTTATTAATTAAAATTAAGAGTGCTTGTCTATTTTCTGGGAAAAGGATTAAGAAATATAATTATGAGATGAAATGTATCTCATTCTTTAATACTTTAATAGTATAAGACCTTTAGATCTGTGAAGTAATAATGATTGATAGATAAATAGCTTTTTGCTTTAAATTAAATAAAAATAGTAAATTTATTTTAATAAGGCAGCTTATTATAATTTTAAATTATGCTTTAAAGTCTATTGCTAGGATATTTTTCTTTCATTTACTCTTAGTGGTGTTTATTATAGGTTAATAACTTTAAATTTAATATAAGCTTTCTTTAAAATCCCATGCTTATGTATTTGATTTTTAATTAAATTAATTTTATACTTAATTAAAAAATTAAAAAAGTAGAATTATATAATTATGAAAATAAATAAATAGAATTAAATTATTGCAAATCCTTTTTTTCTTTAAGGCGATATGTAAATTTTAGATTAGAAATGAGGAAATTTAAAAAAACTAGTAACAAAGAAATAAAATAAAGGTTAATTAAAGGCTAGCTATTCCTTTATAAAATTATAATAGATATAAAAAGCTCTGTTACTAGAGTTCTATATAAAATACACATAAAATAAAAAGAACGGATAATCAAAATGAATAAAATGAAATGTAAAGTGCCAAGTAATTTTAATTATAGTTTCTAATGATACGAAGTATTTATAGAAACAATTTAAAAATAAAAGTAATTTAAAATTTTCAGAAAATACTTAATAAATTTCACTTAAAAGCAAAAAATTCATTAATTTTTAAACTAAATTAAAATGTTTTAAGAAAGATTAAAAGTTTTGATGTGAAAATCTTAGATCAATGATTAAGAAAAAGTTATTTAAAAGCATATTTCTTTATTAATTAAAAGCGTAGGCTAAATTAAGATGATCCTTAAAATAATAAATTATCATTTAAAGTAAAAAGAAATTGTGAACTTTTTTTAATTTATCTAATTAATAAGTTTAATTTAGATGAGCAATAAAATAGAAATAGAAGAAACCATTCAAACAATAAATAAAAAAAATTAAAATAAGATTCCTTCTAGCTAAAAATAAAATATCTAATCAAATAAAAATCAAAGAAAAAAATTCTTAAAAATTAAGAAATATCCAGTTGAAAAAAATCGATTTTGATATTCCTAGTAACCAAATTTATCAAAATTTATAATTGAATGAAACTTTAGATGAATAAATTAATAGTAGCTAAAAAGGAAAAAGTATCTAGAATTAAAACTTAAATTCAGAAGAAAATTAATAAATATTTCAAGAAGAAATCATTGAACCCAGAAGAGCTCTTTTAAATTTGGAAAATTAGATAATAAAATAAATTAAATAAAAGCAGCCAGAATGATTTTCTAACTTTTTTGGATAGAATATGATTAAAATTAAGTTAAAAAACTCTGAATGATATAATGAGACCGAAAACTAAGAAATTAAATTTAAATGAGGACAATATCTTTGAAGTTTATTAATTGATTTTACATTCAAAATTTTTGGACCTTTTGCTACCTTAGTTTTTTCTTGAGCTTATAGTTATAATTTCATGTGAAATATGGCTTCAACCGGAAATTGATTTGTATTCTATATAGAGTTCTTATTTTGATTATTCAATGTTTTATCAGTAATTTTTATCTTTTATACAAGCGATTTTTAAGAGTATTTGGAATTTTAATTTTATACGCATGAATTATAACGTTAAGGTAGATTTATTTCAGCTAAGTATGGCAATTTAACTCCTGAAAGATTTAAAATTGTTAAAAGCCAAAAAATTAGTTTTAAGGATGAAATGTTGCGAAACTTATGAATGAATTATGATAAAGACTATTGTGAAAACGAGCTAAAAAAACCATGACACGAAATCAAATTTACAAAAACCAATTTATTATATAATTTCTAGGTTAAAATCAAGAACCATGAATAACTTAATTCTTAAATAATAAATAGAATGAAGATGTTTTGGTAATGAATACAGATTTGCATAAAATTTCAGGAGAGTTTCTTACAAAAGAATTATTTAAATTTGTGTTTAACAAATTTTCTCGTTCAAAATAAAAAAAAAGCATAATTATCTCTTTAGTGCTTTTGTATGCTTTTATACTCCTGCTGTAATAAATAACTAGAGGAAACGTTAAAAATTTCTTTATTTTTGAATGGATTTATTACTTGATATGAATTTTTATAATATATTTTATAACTTAGCACTTAGTTCCGCTAATAGAAATAGGGTAATACGATTTCTCAAGGAAGCAATAATTATTAAGTTACCTTTCATTGCTTTTATCAAATAAAGTCTGTTTAGACTAATAGAAAGATTTTAATTTTCCTATGTTTAATATGTTTGATTAATAAACCATTTTATCTTGATACTGGGTGAGATTTATTTTTCTAGACTTTGGAAAGAGATTAACGAAAAGAGTTTTTGTATATGCAAGAGTAATTTAATCAGTTTCAGCAATATCAGTTTTAATATTCTCTCTAGTAGTTTATGATGTTATAACAGGCATTTGAACTCGGCCTATTATGATATTTGGCTTTATAATTTTTATTGTTATGCTCATTCTCTTTAAAACAGTTCTAATCTCTGCTTATTTGAATGAATAACTTTATTTTCACTAAAATTTGTTACTTATAAAATAGATCGAGATAAGGAGCCAAATAATAGAATTCTAAGAGATTGGAAATAAGAAGGAGTTAGTAAATTAGCTAATATAAGTATAGAAATCTTTAGGATTAATTATTAAAAAATTAGAAATTGATGAAAAGACATAGCTTATCAAGATATTAGGAGCTGTAACTAACAGTAAATTTTTTTAAAAGATAAATGTTTTATTTGCTAGTTTACTTTTTACTCTATCCAATTATATTCTAAAAGAAAACTAACACTGTTAGTTCATTTATCTCCTTTACGCTTTTATTCTATTTCCATCTTTTAATATTTTAACTTTTATTAACCATTTTTATTTGAATTCTGCTTATATAATAATAGAGGAAATTCTTAAGAATTCTAAGACATTTTTATATCATACAGTATTAAGCAAGCTAAAGAATCAAATAAGAAAGGTCTATTAGTTAAATAAAATAATAAAATTTACAAATCAGATTCATAATTATTAGAAATGCTAATATTAAGCTACTATATTTATGCTTTTTAGCACTAAGCTAGCTTAATTCAACAGCTCTAATATTTTTCCCTTAGCTTAAGTATATTTGAGATATAGAAGAAACTAAATTTGTTTATATTTATAGTTGATTAACTAATATTTTAAAATGTGAACTTAAGAAGGAATTTATACATATTTCTATAATTAATTTTAGAAAGAATTGCCTCAATTGCCAAATAACAATTTTATATAATTTTGCTTATTTAATTTTAATAATTCTATCCCAATAAAGCATCTTAATTATTAAGCTTTTATTTAGCTTTTTAAAGCAACTTAAATAATTAAAGCAAATAAAATCTCTTTTTATAAATGATATGTCCAATATAAGTATTTACTCAATTCAAATAATAAGCAAGCTTTGAATGGATTAAGTTAAATTACAGTTAGTCTCATTTTTAAGTAATGCTAGGATTTAAATACAAAAGCTATAACAAACATAATAAATTCTTTCTTTGCTTACAAGTATCTTCTAGTTTTGTATGTATCTTTAACTCTTCTTTTTAAGGTTACTAAATTAATTATATTCCTTTACTAAGAGAAAATTTTGTTTATTACTTAAAAATTGATGAAAAGTTAACTAACTCAAAGAAGCAAGGAAACCTTTAAATTATAAAAATTCTTAATAAAGATAATAGAACTAAACAATAAGCATAAATATGAATACTCTAAATAATAGTAAGAAAAGCCTTTAGATTAGATAAAGAAATGAATTTTAAATTAACATAAGCATTGCAATTAATAAAAGCTAAAATAATAATAGCAAGTTACTAGTATAGTTTAAATAAGTAGAAATAGAAGTTAAAGGGATTTATTGAAATTAGGCTTATTTTACTTTAAAATAAATAATTTAAATCTTTATTTTTAAAAGTCATTTGCTTTCCTTCTATTTGAATTAGACTTTATTTCGTATTTTAAAGCATAAAATGTTAAAAGAGGAGATTCTTCATTGAATTCCTCATCTAAACATTAGTTCAAAAATAATTACTAAATGGACTAATAATGAAAGATATAGAGTATACTAATGAAATGATCTTGGCACTTTTCAAGTAATAGAAATAAAGTAATATTGACTTAATGGATAGAGAAACTCGCATTTCATTAAAAAATTTCTTATACAATCTGATGGAAAAATTAAGAGATAGCATTTATGAGTTTTATGAGTAGAAGCAAAATAATGAAATGCAAGAAGACTTTACTCAAATTAATTCGCTAGAAGAAACTCCTTGCTTAGGATATGAAGAGGAAGATCAATAAATTAGATAAAGTTGCTATGAAGAAGTTACTCAATTTTTTGGAATCAGAGAGATCTAGATCTATGTTTAGAAGGTAATACATCTAATGGACTCGCTCTACAATACTTCTTTTAAAGATCAATGAGAAGAATAAAAATGGAACTTCTCTATCTTATGCCTTTCATTAGTATTTAAATAAGAAGGTAGAAGAGATGGCTTAATGAGAACATTGGTTAAGGCTGTACTTAAACAGCTATAGGATTTATAAACTAGTAATATTTTAGAGAAAGAAAGTTTAATTATCCAGATTTTAATATAAAAAAACTTGCCAATAATTCAGTAAACTACCACAGAAAGTATAGGAATTGTATTAAATTGAATCACCAACTATCAGAGTTTGCCAAATATTTTAATTAATAAAGTCTACATCCTCAGCTTAGTTTATGGAGACATCTGCTATAACAGTAATTTATTTATATTAGGTAATTAAATTTTGAAGGGTAATATAATTACTTCAATTTCAGGCCTCAAATGTGCCTTCTTTCACTATGGGTACGAAATAAAAGAATGAGTAGACGAAATGTTAAAGCAATGCGATAACTTTTAGTAAATAGATTAAATAGAAGTAATCTTTAATTTATAGAGCTCCATTATAGAATGCTCATTATATATAATGGAAGAAATATAAAAAATTCAGAATTCTTAAAAAAGTTAGCAAAAATGCCTTTAAATTATAAAAAGACTGCAGCGAGAGAAAATATAATTAAGTTAGAATAGAAAGCTAAACCAATTTTAGAATAAATTAAATATGTAAGCTTAAATTATATTAGAAAAACTCTTAATGACAAATATTAAGCAAGTGACATTGAGAATAGAAAGTAGCAAGGTTTAAATGACATATGATAGTTCTTTATTTTATTAATGTTCTTTTACTTTATTTATCATTCAACTCGCAAGTTATTACATAATTCTATATAAGCTTAATTAAGATAATTTTAACATAATAGTACTTTAATCTAGCTCTTTAGTAAGAATAAATAATAAATCCATTAAAAAAAAAATTGTCTAAACTTATTATAAGATTCTATTTAAATAAGCTTTTGATATACTTTAAATTAATTTAACTTGCTAAATAACTAAACTAAAGCAATTTAAAAATAAATATAAATTAAAGAAATAATAATTAGAAGTTATTAAGTTGATAGTGATATAACTATAATTATTTAAGCTGAAAATAAAATAAAGCAGAAAGAATTAAAATATATAATAAATTTAATATTTATAATATAAAATATATTCAATGGTAATTATTTGGGAGATCAATGTCTTATGAAAAGAAAAATATTCGTAGTATTTTATTTTGCCATTATTTAAATAAAAAATGTAAAACTTGATCTCTGTGCAAAAAATAATTTAGATAAAAGACATCAAATTTTTCTATCTTATATCTATTTCGATAAATTTTTTTTTAGTATAGTAGGAAAAATTTTCTAAGATAAGAGAAAATACTAAGGCTTTGCCAAAATGCATAGAAGTTATATTTAAAAGTTTAGAGTTTGATTAATAATTAAAATTGACAATATAACAAATTTAGAGAAATTAAAATATTTAATTGTTATTTATTTAAAAAAATAAAATCCATTAACTTAATCTGATAAATATCATAATGGCAGAATACATTAAATAGATTGAGTAAATTTTAAAAGGTTTTACGGAGAGAAATCATATGTCGCATGAAAATGTAAGTGAAGAAATAGATAGCTCTTTTAAAAACAAATAAGATTAAGAGAAAGAATAGATATTCGGATTTAGAGTCGTTTCATCTGAATAAAATTTAAGTCAAATGTAGAATAACTAAAAAAATTAGCCAAATCTTAGGTCTTTAAGCAATCAAGTCAAATTAAAGCAGAAATAAAGAAAGCCAAGAGACTTTGAAGAGTTTTTGAAGATAATGGACTTGAACTTCTAGGAACAGATGATACTTTATTTATTGCTGTGAAATTCATATAAAGAAAATCCTTATAAATTCCAAGAAATATTTTCTCTTCAAATGATTCATAAAATTTCAAGAATAATAAAGAAATGGTTTGAATTCAAATTATAGATGCCCTATATCATTGATGCTTAAACTTAAAATTTATATATAGAAATTATGAAAAAAATAGACGAAATATAATAGTAGAATAATTAGTGATGGTTTGAAAATTAGGAATCTGAGAAAATAAATTGAAGCTAAATAGCAGATAAAATAAAATTTGAACAGCAAGATTTGTAAGATAATTAAAATTTAGTTTACGATTCTGATATTAGTTTAGATGATTTTTTCGAAGAAATAAAAGATTTTGCTTATAAGAATGAAAATAAATAGCAAAAAGCAGAAAATGAAGAAAATTATAAAATTATAAGCAAGCAAGAATAAAGCCATTCAAAAAACCAGCCTATAAGTTAAACTTTAGAAAAAAAATTATTAAATATTTAGTAAATTTTTTAAGGATCTTAATATTAAAAAGAAAAAGTTGATGTTCAAAATGAAATTAATCTGAGACTGGTAGAACAAGAGAAAGCTAAGCTTCAAAAAATATTAATGGAGAATCAAATGAAGTTTAAATTACTTTAAGAGTAAATAAATATCTTAAAGCTTTAAAAATAAATCTTTAACTAGGCTAAAAAAGATTAAATAATTCAAAATAATGAAGACAAATCCTAATTTATTCAAACGAAAACTGAAAATTTTGTAAACCAGCAAAAAAAATAAATTTAAGCGGAAAAATTAGTAGAAGTTGATAATAAAATTAGTGGTTCTATTGATTGGAATTAAAAAGTTCAAAAAATAGCCTTTCAGATGAAACATATAAAAAATCTTGGAGATTTTGATAAGGAAAACCAGAACTTAAAAAATCTTGCATTAAAAATTAAAAGAACAAGAACTAAAGAAAAAGGTTAGACTGAAGAAAATTGCAATCAATAAAAAAGAAAGAACATTCAGAAAAATTATCAAGATTAAGTATGATATTGGAAAATCAACTATTTTTAAACATTTTATTCCAAAGTTAATCATTTTAAAATACTTTTTAATATAATCTATTCTAAAATTTAATTTCAGCAAAGAAAGTGAATTTCTTAGAATTATAACTATCTCTTAAATTTATAAGAAACCTTCTTAAATTATAAACATTTTTTTACATTTTAGCATTTATTTTTATGAATTTTAGAATATAATTTACCAATAAAACAATGTGATTTTAAATTGAATTTAGCTCTATTTTCTCTGTTTAAAATCCTTATTAAATTAAAAGAGTAATTTTTATCGAATGATCTAATAGCTTATTTTATTTTATTTAAAGATATTTTTGATAAACAATAAAATGTTATTATTTGCTGCTTTTTATTAAAATAACTAGGGTATTTCTCATTATCAGCTTGCTTTTTTAAGAAAAATAGTAGATTTGTATAAATAATTTCTGTTTCTCAGTTTTAAATTTCTCTTTATTAAATAATTAAAAATACAAAATCTAAAATTATAATAAAGAGAGCAATCAATCATAAATTATAATACAAATATTAAATTTCTTCAATTTTAGATTTAATTTAATCATAGATATTTTTATTTAAAATAATTTAACTACAAAATTTAATTAGAAATAAAATATTTACTAGATATTTAAAAAATTAAAAAGTTAAATATTTTTCTTATTATTACTAGAAGAGTTTAATATCAAAATATTTATTAATAAATTTTAAATTGCTTTAAAACTAAAAATAATTAGTTAGAAATAATAATAAAAATAATTTACTTTAAATTAAAATTTAAGAAAATATATAAATTCTAACTTATTTACTATTATATAAAAAATATCAATTTCTCAATTAGTTTAAAATTTAAATTAATTTAATTTAATTTAATCTTGTTTAGCATAGAATTTCGATGAAAGTAAAATTTTAGAAAGATAATCAATTAATTTACATCTAAATATTTTAAATAAAAAAATTATAAATTATAATAAATAACATTTTTATAATTTATTATAATTTTAAATCCAAAATTTTCAAATAAATAAAAAAAGAAAGAAATAAATAAATTTTGGATTTAAAAATAAATTAAAATAAGATATTTAATATATATTAAAAATAACTAAGAATTATTATTTTATATAATTATTCAACATTTTTTGTTCATTTATGCTATAAAATTGTTTTTAACTTTTATTAGATTATAATTAAAAAATTTTAGTATTTTGATTAAATTTTCTATTCTTAAGAGCATCCTTTAAATCTTTTTATATCATTTTATTTATAAATAAATAAATTAAAATTAAATAGGAAGAATTTAAAAAAAATTAATTAAAAATTTGATATAAAATCAATAATAATATACTTTAATCTTAACCAGCTAGAATATATTTTTTAATTTAAATTAAAAATAGTACAAATACATTTTTTTCTATTTATTTGATAAGATAAAATATTATAACTATTATTTTAAAATTATAACTATTATTTTAAAGCATTATAAAATTATTTACTTAAAGAAGTGTTGAATTCTAATAAACATAATATTTTATATTTATCAAGAAAATATTAATATTTTTCCTTCAATTTTTTATTTTATTTTTTATTTTTAGATTCATTAATGAAATATTTTAAAATAAAAATTAAGAAATTAAATTAAAAAAGTATAAAAATTTAAATTTAATTAATATAGAAAACTTTAAATAACTAATTTAAAATAATTTTCTTTATATTTATAATTAAATTAAAATAATAAATCATTTTCATAATTTGAGCATAAACATAGTAAACACGAGTTAAAATATTTAAAATTGGTAGATATATACATCTAACACTAGATGCTAATGATAAAATAATAAGAAATAGCAATACTTCTATTTTATCAAATAATCTGAAAATAATTAGTAGAAGCTAGAAATTATTTATCAGGGATCTAATTTTATAATAATTAGATTAATAATAAATTATCTAAGTTTTAATTTGCTTGCTATAATCAAACATTTAACTTAAATAATTGAATATAAAAACTTTTATTTATGCTTATAGCTTAATATTTTGCTAAAATTATCTTTACTTTTTTATTTTTCAAGCTTCTAAATACTAAAAAATTTTGATTTTTAAATTAAAAATTTATTCAAATTTTATGCTTCATGCTTTATTCACATAATTAATAAAGCGTATTTATAGTTTTTATAATGTTAAAGATTTATCTATCGAAGCTATTACTTTTTATTCATAAGTATTATTTAGAATATTTTAAATTAGCTATAAATTATTATTTTAAATCAAATACTAAATCTAAAATAAAGGAAGTCAAAATTATTATATGCAATAAATTCAAAATTATAATGACAAATCCTTTTGAGTGAAAATGAAAATTTATCTCTAGTTTTATAAATATTAATTTCATTTTGTTTATTGAGACTAAATAAATCAATTAATAGTTAATTTAGGATTTAATTTTAAAATAAACTAACTCAACTATAAAATTAAAATTCTAGATTTATAATAAAGAATTTAATGTAAGTTAATTATGAGTAAGTTTTAATTTAATTAGCTTAGAACATATTTTCTATTTTGAGTTCTACTAGTTACATAGCATAATTAAAAAAATCGTTCAAGATTAAATAAAAAATTTTAATTCTTGCTGATTATGTAAAAATTATAAAATATCAAATATTTATTTAAATCATATAATTGATGAGCAAAAGGGTTTTATATAATTTGCAAAATCAAATATATTAATGCAAAACATGCAGTTAAATTACAGTTAGAATAAAGGTGTAGAAAAAATTGGAAAAAGATAAACTATAAATCTAATATCATTGTATAAACATTTTTTATTCACGAAACTATCCTGCTGATATTTTATTTACAAAATTCTAAGGTAATTTTAATTTTAAATTTATTCTTTCTATAAAAAAGAATGTCTTTTTTATTTATAAAATTATCTTAATATCTAATCTTTATGATTATATGTAAAATGTTTTCAACTTTTAGAGTAATTTTTATAATAAACATTTAAAATAATCCTTTAGTAGATATTTACATTTATTTTATTTATTTCATTTTAAAGAATATCTTAAATTTCGAGATTTAGATGTTATTACAATTTTTTATACTACTAAAGTTATACCTATATTTTAGATTTAATTTAATATTTTGGATTTAATTCCTTGCTAACAATGTGTATATCTATACTCTAAAAAATTTGAATAAAACATTTGATTTATTTGTTAATAATTTGAATAAATCTTAATTGTATATTTTTATAAATTAAATGAAAATTGAGATTTATTCAAGAATTTAAAAATATTTTAAATATATAATTAAGTTATTTTCTTCTATGCTAAATTTAACTTTAAAAATATTCTTTCGATTCTGGCTATCTTCCTATTCAAATAGCTTTCTTTTAATAAAACTAGCTTCACAATTATTTTAATTCTTCAACAATTTTTTTTGTGAAGTTCAACTTTCAATTATTGCTATTTTTTTAATATTTTTTTATTTATTTTATAAATTAAAGGCACTTATATATCATGAATCAAGGTACCAATAGAAAATAATGATTTTAGTAGTTTTAATAAATTAAGAATATAATCTCTAAAGATATATAATCACAAAGAATAATTTCTAGTTTTTCATATTATTTAATTTAAATTACATTAATTAAACATATTGTTATACTTTTCTAGAAAATATTATCAAATCTGCTATTATCTATTTAAATTTATTAAAGCATACCTCCAACATTGTAATGATTTTAATTAAGCTAGCATTAAAAATCAGAATAATAGAAGCATAATATTAGACATTTAAAATAAAAAGTTATAATCCTAATTAGTTATAAAATAGTTTCATAGTTAAATTTTTAAATATTATATTATATTATACAAGCATATTTTTCATAATATTCATGCATGAATATTTTAATTA
Source organism: Loxodes magnus (assembly GCA_946699065.1). NCBI lineage: Eukaryota > Ciliophora > Karyorelictea > Loxodida > Loxodidae > Loxodes > Loxodes magnus. The sequence continues at coordinate 254,877 of CAMPDV010000039.1, forward strand.
TTTTAAGAGGTTTTAATTAGTGCTTTAAGTAAATCTTTTAATAAAGTAGCTTAATAATTTACATTAATTATTAAGGAAAATGACAAAATGGAAAATAATATTATTTCAGACATACTTTTATTAATTGTGCAATACTTATTGCTAGAATTTAATATAAAGTTTGAAGTATTATACAACTAAAGAAGTTATTTATAATAGATTTATATCTACTTACAAGAAGGTATTTTAAGGTTTTACATGTATAAATAAGGAATATAATTTAAAACTTAGTTACAAAATAAATATACCTCGGAGTTTAATTGAATCATATATAGTTTTATTAAAGATATCTACACCTTTTAAAATGATTATTCTGAAGAAAAATTAAATTTGAGACTTATGAAAGTTATTAGTATTAGTTATGTAAATAAATTGTAAATCTATAATTTCTTATATTTATATAGAATCATATGAGCATTTATACACAATTTAAGTATAATAAGGATATAAATTTTACATATTATTATATTTTTTACCCTTGGAATTATTTCAGATATGCAACTAATTATAAAATTGAAATTTCAAACAAAAATTGGATTTTTTAGGTTTATTATTAGATCTTTTTTATCTTTCATAGCTCAAAATTTTAAAGTAGCTGAATCACAAAAATTTTTCATAAGGTAAACTTCATACTTCGAAAATATAAAGTATTATGATATATCAAAATATTAGGAAAAGCAATAAAGATAAATCGACGTTATAATCAATAAATAATGTTAATAATAATAACTAAAAGGTTTCAATTATCAAGCTAAATAAATCTAAAATCTATCAAAGTTTTCGAAATGAATCTTTAGCGAATATAATTAGTTGATATTTTTAATATATAGAATCTAAAAGTTAATAATCATCACTTAACTTTTAAAGACAACAAAGAGTAATCAACTCTTTTTTGTCTAAATTAAAATATTTTATTAAAATTACACCAAATTTTTGTATAAAACCTTAAGCTTTTTTTAAACTATAACTTATTATAATGGTTATGTATAATTATTTATTCATATATAGAATCTTATATGAGGAAATTGTGTAATATCTTCTTATGACTTATTATTAATAATGCTCTCTATTCGATATTTGTTTCTAGCTGAGGGAAATAAATTTTATTTTAATTTTATTAGAAATTACTTATTTCCTTAATTTCAATATTGCAAGCACTTTTAATAAAAAAGGATAAAATACTAAACTAAAAGAGAGAAAATGAAATTTAAGTTAATAGGTAATTAATACATTTGATAGTTTCTGATTCAATGTAGAAGATAAAGCAAAAGATTAAGAAAATAGAAAAAAAGGTTTTAAAGTTAAAAAGGAATTGTGTATAATGTGTTTTAATTATATTAAATTAAAAATGTGGCCCTTTTATTAGTGTTGCGATAGATAATAATCGTTAGCCCCTGAAACTATGTATGTTTAAGAAAATCAACCAGTGTCTGTCTTTTTTGATTATTTAACTCCTTATGAAGTAAACAAAAATCAAAAATCTGAAGAAAATCCAATAAAGTTGCCTAACATTGAAGAAGAATTTTTTAATCCCCTAGAAATGGAAGAGGATTTAATTAATTGGGATAAAAGCATGATAAATAACTAAAATCCTTAAGTATAGTAGCAATAAATTGAACAAGAAGTTTAAAAGTATTAAAAATTTTAAGAATGGCTATAACTTGAAAAAAACAATCAATAGCCACCTTACTAAGAAGAATAACCTGATCAACAAGCCGATCAGTAAAAAAATAATGCTAAAGATTAAATTTAGAGAAGAAAATCAAAACTTAACTGGACATAGGAAGAAGATTAAATGCTTTAAAAATTAGTAGACATTTATGGACAAAACTGAGGAGTAATAAAAACTAAATTTCATAATAGATCAGCTAGACAATGCAGAGATAGATATACAAACACTTTAGATCCTAATATTAACAGAAGTAAATGAACAGAGCAAGAAGATTAAGTTTTGATAGAAAAATATAATATTTATGGAGGACAATGATAGAAAATATCTACTTTTCTACCTAATAGACCTGATTCCATGGTAAAGAACAGATTTTACAGTCATATTAAGAAAAGAATGTAAAATGAAAATTAAATGCTATAAAGCGGAATATATGCATAGTAAGAGGTAAACCCCTAGAGTGATATAACTTCTGAGATTTAAGCTTTTGATTATGATGTTTAATATCAAATTTCAGAAAGTAGTTTTTAAAAATCTAAAGAAAGCATAAACGAATCATATTTGGAGAATTAAGAACAAATAGAACATTAGTAAAAAGTAATTAACGAATTCCAGGACAAGAACAGAGGATCAAATGTATCTCAAAACTAATTGATGTTTTCAGATAAAATGAGGATAAAGAGTGTCATTTAGGATCCCTTAAAGAGTGTAGATTTTGAAGCATGCAATAAAATTATTTAATAATAATAAGTTAGCAAACAACTCGAGCAAAATTTGTTTCCACCTTCCCAATTTCCTTAAGGTAATCTTTCATTCAGAAAATAAAGAAGACAAGAAGAAAAAAATTCAAAATCTGCACAGTAAACTTAATTATTTGCAACTTTATATGGCATCCATGAAAAATGAAATAGCCAAGCTAGAAAGTAAAAATAAATGAAGAAAGGCCAAAACATTGAATAATTCTTTTTATTTAATACTAATTAGCTTAAGAACGAGTTTCACGATTTTTTCTTCATTATATCTGAATTATTTAAGCAATGTTAAAGGAAATTATAGTAAAAAGCTATTATAAGTATATTACTTCGAGAATGAAGCTTTTATTTCTTAACTAACAATAAAATAATGAAAATTTCCTTTAACTTTTAAACTCTATTTCAATAAATAGTTTATTTAAAACCATAATAAACAAGGAAAATTTTATAACAGTAAGCATCAATTATGAAAGCTCTTAATGGTATATAATAAGTCAAAGATAGAACTAAAAAACTTAAATTAAGCTATTAATTATGCTTAATAGTTATTTTTGCATAATAATTAATAAATTTAGAAATAAAGCTCACTAAAGAAGAATTGCTAGAAATTAAAAATAGCACATTAATTTTTTAAATTAACTATAAAATCAGAAAATAGTAAAATCTTATAAATTCTTTATTTTTAATTTGCTGTAAAGTTAAATTTTTGTAAATATATTGAGAAAGTTTTCCATTCATTTAGTTATGCAAAGGAATATTAGTTAGAATGTTTAAAGCAATGTAAAAAATATAAATGAAGAAATATAAGATTTAATTTGCTTAAAATGTAAATTGAATTAAATTAGATTATTTTAAAGATGTATATTAATGAAATAATAATCATTATGCAAATAATAAATAAATTAACACCGAAAGAAAGCATTAAATTCCTAATTTTAGATAAGATCTTAAAGTAAACAAGGATATAACTTTATTTGATTATAATTGGCTTGAAAATATAAAAGAAAACGATGAATTCCAACAATAAAACAATTTTTAACTAAAAAGTTTTAGAAAAAGTCAATAAACTAATGAATTGTAAGTAAAAGCAAAAGTAATAAGGATTGATTATATCAAATAAATTCGTAAAATTTACAAGGGAGACAAATATGATCCATCATTATAACAAGTTTTCTAGAGAAATTAACATGTTAAAAGACAAAGAACAAATAATAATTCTTTTTATATATTCCCTTCAAATAATCAAGAAAAAATAATAAAATTTCCTTATATTAAAAATTCAAACAAAATAGGGAAACTTAAAAGCCTTCAATAAAGCCCAAATTATTGTTTAAGTCCTAACCTTTCTGGAAACTAAACTTCTTATTACGAGTAAATGAGTAATGATTCCGGCCAAACTAGTGCTTTGAAATCATTTATAGAGCCCGCTCTAAACTTTTAATCTGAAATGAACACGTTTTTTATGGATGAAAAATAAATCAAAACTTAAAATTAAGTTCTTTTGTCGAAAAGAGAGAGTAAAAATTTAAATTTGATCCCATTACAGCAAAATAAAAATATTTTTAGAATATAAAGCATTGCAAAAGTTACAGCATTCAAGCTAAATGCAATAAATATTAGAAAAAAAATAACAAACAAAAATCATCATCTTTACAATAAAGTAAAAGACATGTAAATAGAAAATCAGACATAGCCAAAAATTAGAAACTAAAACACCAAATTAGTTCAAAAACTGCAAATAAAATGAAGAATAAAATATGATTAATGTTTATTATTTAATTTTAAACATCTTTATTTATTTTTTCACACAGCTTAACTTAAAACCTCTTTTTTTTTTAATAATAAATAAATTTAAATTTAGCAAAAGCTTATGCAATTTAAAAATTTATATTTAACTTAATAAAAATTAAAATATATATAAATTTAAATAGTTATATTTAAACATGCGAGTCAAAAATTTAAAATAATATTTTTGCACCAAGTAACCTAAAATAAAAAATTAAAGAATAATAATTAATAATAAAAATTATTTTTAATATTAATTATTTACTTATAGACCATTTAGAAGAAATAAAATATCTATATTTCTTTATTTTTATATGAAAGAATGGAGATTGAATAGTTTTTATATAGGCTATATATTAAGTATATTATTAATTACGAAGTTCTATTTTATTAATTAAGCAATTGAAAATAGTTTATATATTTTTTTTTTAATTGAATTTTTTTAACTTATTAATAATTGTATTTTTATTTTTAAATAAAAAATACCTAATAATTTTTTATTTATTTCTCCTCAACATTATAGACCTTGAAGAGAAAGAAAAAATCAATATTGTTATTTTAATTAAAATTAAAATTTGAATTAATGTTTTAAAATTAATAAATATCCTTCATAGATGCCTTTCTTTTAATGTAATAAAGTTGATTTATAAGACTTTAAGAAAATAAATAATTTTAAAAGAAGAAAAAGATTTCACTTTTAAATAAAATGATTAAATTTATTATACCAAGATAAAATTGAAAATTTAGATTTATCCCATTTAAAACTTATTTCGAAATTTTTCAGTTTTTTAAGGGAATAGGTATTTCTAGTTATAAGATTAATGTTAATATTAATATTTTATTTTAAAATTATTATTATGAAAGTCTTTGCCTTAAATATTAATTAAATTTAAAGGATATAATCCATTTGTAAAAAATAGAGTTTTTCTACATCTTAAAATTTTAGAGTTAATCAATATTTTTTAAGTTTTTTTATAATTTTTAACCTGGTTCATATTTTGATAAAAAGTTTCAATTAAGATACTTTTGTTTTTCCAAAGTTTTTATAATTTTTATTGATAAAATTTTGTATAATTCTGAAAATAGTAATTTTATTAAATAAACTACCTATATAATTGTCTAACTTTATATTTGAAATTTTAAAAATTAAAAAATTAATATCAAATTTCAATCAAATATACTTATCCCAACAATTCATAAATTGAGTATATATTGATAATTAGATTTATTTAAAATATATAATTAAATTAAATAAAGGCTCTAAAAGTTTTGGGCACATTTTTAAATTAAGATATATGCGATGATTTTCACTTTTGTAATATTTTCTATTTTAATATTTTTAATATTTTTAATATTTTTAATATTTTTAATATTTTTAATATTTTTAATATTTTTAATATTTTTAATATTTTTAATATTTTTAATATTTTTAATATTTTTAATATTTTTAATATTTTTAATATTTTTAATATTTTTAATATTTTTAATATTTTTAATATTTTTAATATTTTTAATATTTTTAATATTTTTAATATTTTTAATATTTTTAATATTTTTAATATTTTTAATATTTTTAATATTTTTAATATTTTTAATATTTTTAATATTTTTAATATTTTTAATATTTTTAATATTTTTAATATTTTTAATATTTTTAATATTTTTAATATTTTTAATATTTTTAATATTTTTAATATTTTTAATATTTTTAATATTTTTAATATTTTTAATATTTTTAATATTTTTAATATTTTTAATATTTTTAATATTTTTAATATTTTTAATATTTTTAATATTTTTAATATTTTTAATATTTTTAATATTTTTAATATTTTTAATATTTTTAATATTTTTAATATTTTTAATATTTTTAATATTTTTAATATTTTTAATATTTTTAATATTTTTAATATTTTTAATATTTTTAATATTTTTAATATTTTTAATATTTTTAATATTTTTAATATTTTTAATATTTTTAATATTTTTAATATTTTTAATATTTTTAATATTTTTAATATTTTTAATATTTTTAATATTTTTAATATTTTTAATATTTTTAATATTTTTAATATTTTTAATATTTTTAATATTTTTAATATTTTTAATATTTTTAATATTTTTAATATTTTTAATATTTTTAATATTTTTAATATTTTTAATATTTTTAATATTTTTAATATTTTTAATATTTTTAATATTTTTAATATTTTTAATATTTTTAATATTTTTAATATTTTTAATATTTTTAATATTTTTAATATTTTTAATATTTTTAATATTTTTAATATTTTTAATATTTTTAATATTTTTAATATTTTTAATATTTTTAATATTTTTAATATTTTTAATATTTTTAATATTTTTAATATTTTTAATATTTTTAATATTTTTAATATTTTTAATATTTTTAATATTTTTAATATTTTTAATATTTTTAATATTTTTAATATTTTTAATATTTTTAATATTTTTAATATTTTTAATATTTTTAATATTTTTAATATTTTTAATATTTTTAATATTTTTAATATTTTTAATATTTTTAATATTTTTAATATTTTTAATATTTTTAATATTTTTAATATTTTTAATATTTTTAATATTTTTAATATTTTTAATATTTTTAATATTTTTAATATTTTTAATATTTTTAATATTTTTAATATTTTTAATATTTTTAATATTTTTAATATTTTTAATATTTTTAATATTTTTAATATTTTTAATATTTTTAATATTTTTAATATTTTTAATATTTTTAATATTTTTAATATTTTTAATATTTTTAATATTTTTAATATTTTTAATATTTTTAATATTTTTAATATTTTTAATATTTTTAATATTTTTAATATTTTTAATATTTTTAATATTTTTAATATTTTTAATATTTTTAATATTTTTAATATTTTTAATATTTTTAATATTTTTAATATTTTTAATATTTTTAATATTTTTAATATTTTTAATATTTTTAATATTTTTAATATTTTTAATATTTTTAATATTTTTAATATTTTTAATATTTTTAATATTTTTAATATTTTTAATATTTTTAATATTTTTAATATTTTTAATATTTTTAATATTTTTAATATTTTTAATATTTTTAATATTTTTAATATTTTTAATATTTTTTTATTCGAGAGAGAAATATATAAAATCTTCTCTTTTATCAAGAATAAATCATAAAAGTAGGGTTTTTCTAAATTGCATTTTATAATATTTCTCATAGTTCTATAATTTATAAAGAAGACTTAAATTATTCAGAACTAAAAATATTTTAATTGACATTTGCTCAAATTTATAAAATAATTATTGCTATCCAAAGTTACTAAAAATTTATAATCTTAATTAATAGCTTATCTCTAATTTAATAAAAATTAAAAAATAATTTTTAATTTTTTGATTTAAGAAAAATATTAAAGCTAGTTTATATTCTCTATAATTAAGGAATTTTCTAAGATTTATTAATTTGCTTAGATAAATTATTAAATTAATGTGTTTTAAATCTGATAAAACATTAATTTTACTAATGAAAATAAATTTATATATAAAAGCATTTTTACCTTTATTTGTAATTATTTTGCTGTTTAATTTTAATTATTGTTTAGTTTAGGACTATCTATTCAAATCTCAATTATTTTTTAACATTTCGACAATTTATGACTATTTATAAAATTTTATAAATAAATATAAATAAATGCTTAAAAGTAAATTATTAATATCTATCATATATTAATAACTTTCTTTTGCTTTTTTATGTTCATTTGTAATTAAGAATTTGATCTACTATTAATTTATCACTTTTAGATAGAAACCTTTTTCTACTTGTACTATTTTGATATATTTGCCTATAAAATAGATTTAATACTCTTACACTAATATTATAAAATTTTAAAATTATAATGTATTTCTAAATTTTAAATCATTTAAAAAATAAATTTCAAAAAATATATCGAAATTTTTTAACTTGAATGATATTTTAAAATAGATAGATTGAAAAATGTAAATAAAAGATTTAACTAAATTAATTAATTTCTATTCAATTTTAAATTCTTAAAAAATGATTTAGCTGCACATGATTTAAAGTTTTAAACTAAGATTTATAATTTGCTAATTATAAACTTTTTTATTAAGATATAAAAGTATAGTGTATTTTATAATTTAGTATTTAGGTTTAATAAATCATAGAAACATATTCATTAATAAATTTAAAATTAGTAAATAAACTAAATAATTTTAACTTACAATTGATAATTAGCGAATTATATTTTAGATCTTAGTTAAAAATAAATTTTTTTAGTTAAATTTGAGATTCTGAAAGTTAAACAATTACGAAAAATTAAATAATATTAAAGATGATTAAATTTAAAAAATTATTATTCTTTTAAATATCTTTATTTAATTTCACTCATCCAATTAAGCAGCGCCAAAATTTTAATAATTTTGCATACGCAAAATTGAAAATAAAAATCTTTAATTTTTAAGAAAAAAATTATTTTATAAATTATATTCGAATTTATCAGTATTTTCCTTTATTAAGAGCTATTTCACTAAATTAATCCTTTATTTAAGAAAAATAAGCTGAAAAATTTAATGGGCAAAGATATTTGATTCATTAAATTTAAAAGGAAATTTTCTCTTGAAAAAGAAATAATATAAAAATTTATAAATCTAACGAAGTATTAAATGCAATCAAATAAAATTAAGATATATAGAGATATGTAGATATTTTGACGAAATTTATTTAAATATGGTCTTGTAATAATAATTTAGTTCTTTAATGAGAATAGAAAAAAATTCCTTTACATTAATAAAAAAATTAAAATATAAAGTTAAAGTTAAAGTTATCAACGTTTTTTCATATATTAATTGTATAGAAGATAGTGAAATAATTATAATTTTCAACGTTTAATAACAAAAAATTAATACTACAAATATTTTTATAACTATAATTGAATTAATAGGAATACATTGCTTGAAGCATTTATTAAAATGTAAAGAAAAATTTTATAATTATAGTTATAATTAAAATAGAATCTTAATAAACTGGAAGGTAAGAGCAGACTCTTCACTAAATAATTCTCAAAATTTTCAAAAACAATAAATTAATTAGTAAAGATATTATTTATTAAAAAAAATCTACTTATGAAATTTTATTGATTAAGATTCTTTGAACATATTCTTATACCATATGATTTTGAATCTGAAGATTAAGGAATAAGTTACTTTTAGATAAGTTAAGAATTTTGCTCTGAATTTTAAATATCTTTTTAAATTTAAATGTATTTTTCTAATAATTGAATAATTAAACTTTAAAAATAATTAAATTTGCATCTATCATTTAATAATAATTAATTTAATTTAATTTAATTTAATTTAAAAATATAATATTTAAAAATTCAAATATAAAAAAAATCTTTAAACTAATTTTCAATTTTCGATAAAATAATTTTAAAATTATGTATTAATTTTTTTTATTTTAAACTTTTCATCAATAAAATTTCAAAATCTTAAATAAATTTTAATTTTAATTTTTATAAAGTATTAATTTCCCAAATTATTAACTTTTTTTAATTATGATTTAATATTAAATTTATTCTTGCAATTAAAAATCTAAATATTCCAAAAATTCTCATTTTTTTAATTTATGCATTATAATTATATTTCGCTCATTTTATTCCTTTTAATTAATCAAATAAAATTTTGATTTATGAAGATCTTATATATAAATTATTTTGGTTAAAGATATATTTAAAAATATGAAGATACATTTTAATATAAATATCCCAAAGAAAATATAGAAAAAGTATTTTTAAGTTCTCCTAATATTAAAAAACAGTAGGAAAACTTGAAACATTGATAAATATCATCACTATTAATTTTTATTTGTTTTATAGTCCATAATATAAAATTTGTTTAAAAGAGATCAATAGATTAAATTTAAGTATTGCAAACAATAAATTTGAATCTTTATTAGATGCTATAATGATTTTATATATTTAGTATATTAAGTATAGATATATAAGCTTAGATAATTTAACTTAAAAAATAAAAGAATTTATTTATGTATTAATAGAGAAATTAATATATAAAAGTTTAATCATATATTTTTTAAATAGAAATTAATTTAAGGCTAAAAATAAATTTTAAGAATTAAGAAATAAAATAGAAAAATATTATAAATATTCAGACTCTCAATTTTTTTTATATCAGCCTGATAATAGACTTTTACACTAGTTTTTTATCCATTATTCAGATGCATAGATCGATCTAAACTTCTACTATATATTAATCAATTTTTGATGTGCAGACTTGTTTAAATGCTATATATCTCTTAATCTTTAATCCTCTTCCAAAGCAAAACATCGTGCATTTCTTAATTAAGTTTTAGGATATACAGAAATGATAGCAATTATTGCTAGATATGTTATGAGATTAAATTACCTTTTTTAATTATTATTTTTTTATTTTTTCAGTTTCTCAACCTCATTTAAGAATTTTGTTTTGCAGTTTCTGAGTTCACGCTAAAAAATTTCACATTCTATTCCTTTTTGCAAAAAATTTTTTGCTAATATTGCTGTAGTTTCATTTAGACTTTGTTTCTAGTTTTTATAAATTCAGTTGATACTGTAATCAATTTAATTATTCCTTAAACCTAAAAATCGATTTCTTAGTTCATCAACTTTTTATAAAATTTTTAGCAGATTATATCGCAAAATTTCTTATTTTTTAGCTAACAATTTTTTTTCTTTAAATTCGCAAACAGCATTTCTATGCAAAGGCTAATTTGCATTTCATTAATATTAAATTTTTATTTCTGTTTGCATTGAAGTTCTCTAAAGTTTAAAGGAAAGAAAAAATTTTAATTTTTTATAATTTTTTCCTAATTTTCTTTTTATTAAGTCAAGATCTGGTTTATTTTACATTTAGAATACTATATTATTAAAATAAAAATTTAAAATGTTAGTTTCTTAATTTTCTATCTTAATTTATTATACAACTTTTGCAAGTGTAAACTGATTGAAAGTTAAAAATAAAGATATTTACGCTATTTTTAAATTTTAAGATAATTCGTAGATTAAATTACTATTAATTAATTTCTACTAATTATTAATTTTTATTACCTTTATTAAAGAAATATCTGTAATAAATTTTGAAACTTGGCTATAATGATGATATTTTATATTAAATATGATCTCTGCTTAAATTCGAAGACTAATTAAATGAATTATCTACTAAACTTAAATTTTAAATCTCTCTTTTATATCTTATTTTTATCTTATTATTCGTTTTAGCTTTTATTTTCTCTCTTTTTGTTAATTAAATTTCGATTATCTATTTAATCATATCCATTTTTATTAGATAATAGCTTGATTATAAATTGAGTTTTATAAAAGAGTAATTTAAAATCTGAAAATTTAGAAATTGTTTATAATAAATCTAGCAATAAGCTTAACTTTATTTAATTTAATTTAAATAAATTAAGTTGAGAAACGATAATCATCATAAGAGTCTTTGATAGAAGCTAACTTTCAAAGAAATTTAATTAAAAATATATAACTTTATTTAAATTAAATTTTAAATTTTTTAACATAAATAGCAAAGTTAGATAAATCCAAAGGCTTTCCTTAAATTTTGGGTCATATTTTATAATTTAAGAGTTAAATTCATTAAAACAATAAGCTGATATCCAAAAAAATTGATTTAACTTCTATTTTATTTAATTTAGATTTATTTTTAACCACTTAATTTAATTAAAACAACGAAAGTTTATAGGAAAAGTATAAAAACATTTTTCATTTCATACAATTAAATTAAATTTTATAAATTACTTAAAATTTTCTATCATCCTAAAAAATATTTATTTGGCAGGAAGATAGGGGTTCTTTTATAATTTTTGCATGTTTAATTTCCAATTCTAGAGAGTGCTTTTTTGCTTATATTAGTATAATATAACCTAGCCAAATGCATCAGTTTTCTTTTTTAAGTTAGAAATATTTAAATCTTTGTTAAAGAGTTAATTTTAAAAATTGTGAAAAAATTAGCTATGAAAATTATCTTTGATAAAGCATCTTTGTAATTCATAGTTAAATTAATTTGTAATTCTAGATTTATCATTTAAGTTTTTAATTAACTTATTTTCTTAATGTTCTATTGAATTAGATTAATAAAAAAATATTTATTTCTAAAAAATTAAATTAAAAGTAAAGTTATAAGAAAAATAAGGTTACACAAGGTTTATTTAAAAAAAGAAAAAGTTAGCACCTTTATAAGCTAAATAAATACTTATTTTTTTAATTTTAGGCAAAATCAAAATTCCATTAGAGTACCCAATATAAATAAAATAATTTAAATACGAAATCACATAAAAATAAATTTTTATTTTAATAGTTTAAATGTTTTTTAAACTATTTATACCTTTGAAAATTTAATTCATAGAATTTTAATGATAATTTATCATTGAAATCTTAGCCTTACCTTGAAAAATATTTTAAATATTTTTTAATTAAAAATCTATTGATTTTTTAAATTAATGAAGCAATTATTGCTTATTAATAATCTTAATTATTTATTAGATCTAAATAATTATTTCTATCAGTTTTTTACAATTTAGTAGACCTTTAGTTGATTATTATATATTTCCTACTTTCAGATTATTTTTACAAATTAAATTATCGAAAATCTAGTTATTAAAGTTTATCTATTGGGTATTTACATCATAAGATTAAATATTTTTAACCTTATATTCTAAATGTTTGCAAAAATTTATATCTCTGCAGCAAAATTTCACAAGAAGAAATGCTCTGCTATTAATTTATGTTCATAATATGAGTAAATTGAATGCAAAAGAACTTTATCGTTAATTTCAAAACAAAATTCTTTTAGTATTAATTGTATGATACTTCATTTTTTTTGTACCATATTTATTCAGAAAATAGTCCTCTATTATAAAAATGTGGGGAGCAAGTTCGAGCAAGGACATTCATAATAAAATGGAAATTGGATAAACATTCCTTTTAAAAAGGTTAGCTTTCTTGGCTAATTAGTAAGAAACTGTTAAAAAAGGAAACCTATCTTAAAAAATATCAAAAGGTGGAAGACAATTAAAGACTACAAGATAAAAAACTCTTTAAAGATATTTTTAATTATCTAATTTTACATCTAATAATACCTATAATCGGATTCTATTTAAAGTAGATAATCTCCCTTTCAAAAACTTATCTCATAGTTAAATTAAGCTAAGTACATTTTCTAAAATTTTATTTAAACTTTTATTTATAAAATAAAATGAGTTTGTTTAATCTATTAATAAAAAATTATACCTAGCTGAAATAAATTAAATAAATCCAGCTTTAAAATAATAGCTACAAGTGCAAATAGTTACTTTTTTCAATCCACTTAGAGTAAAATACTAAAAACGTGATAATAACTATCTTAAAAATTTTCTTTGCAAATAGCTTTAATAATTTTATTAGAATATAAGCATTATTTAAATTATACAATTATATTATTTTAAACAAAACTTCAATATCTTTTTAATTATATGATTCATTTAAGACATTATCGAAATTTTTTTTCATGTTATTAAATTAATTCAAGCGTTCAATGAAAATTAGAAACTTTTAAATTTCTTTGTTTTTTATTTCATAAATCCAATTGATTTGTATATCATCTATAGAGATTCAAAATCATATTCAAGTTTCCTTAAAAAACATTTTTTATTTAACTTAATTGGAAAATGATGAAATTTTTATTAAAATTTCTATTAAATTTTAGATATTAATAAAATAGCAGGATTATTTTATCAAAAAAAATTTAAAAATTTTATTGCTTCTAAATTTAATAGAAATTTAGAGTTGTATAAATAAAAAATTTTATTAAATATATAAAGTAGAATTTTAAAATTATTTATTTGAAATTATCCCTATATAAAATCCTTTTATATCTATCAGTCAATTTCTAAAGAATTAGATTTTTTATATTTATAATTAAATTAAAAAATCATTAATTTAAATTTTATTCTTATGATAATGAAATTAAAATGTTCAACAGTGCCAATCTGGACACCGTTTAAAATAAATTGTTTTATCAGCAACACTTCTCATCATTCTTGACTTTCTAATGAATTTATCTTCACTAAGGTATTCTCAGTTTCTTTGATTTCTTGTTCTTATTGTTTCAAAAGGTACTTCACATCATTTTCTTCTGTAAATATCTCCATGCTAGTTGCAATAGAGCCTCTAGTATTTTTCTTATTCTTTACGCCAAAATTTTCTCTTGAAATTCTAAATTTTTTAGTAATTCTTGTACAAATGTCACTTACTATTACAGTAGTAGCATTTCTTCTTTACTTATCTGATTGGTTTTCGATTTATAACCTCTTTTTATTCTAATTACATCTAATTTGTCTAATTAGTTATGTTTGTGATAATATTGTTTTGCTTAATAAACTCCAACTCTTGTTTTTATACGATATTTCCAAGCCTTGATGTTTCTTATCTATGTTCAGTTTAAATGTTCCAATATGCTTGGAGTTCCCTTTCTTAATTAATAATTCTAATCTCTAAGTTATCTTATCCAAGCGATAATAAGTTTCTTAGTTCTTAATTTTCCAACTTAAGCACTTTAATCTCTTCCTAGAGATTGGATATTTAAAATACTAAATGTTAAATATTGATTTCCTTTTTAATTATCTTTGATGGAAGTTATTTTCCTGTTATTATATTAGATTCTTTTCTTTTTATTCCTTTAGGAGGTGTTTATTATAGTTATTAGGTTCTTTATTAATTTTGTAAGTAGGGAGAAGAAAACTCTTGATACTTTTTTTATGCCTGCTTTTTCTCTAGAGCTTTTTTCTCTTCTTTGCTCAAGAAAAAGCCGAGAACAAGATTTTAAGACTCCATTTTTTTATATTTTATTCTTATGATTATTAAAAATTTTGCTGATTATTCAATTTATATTCTCTTTAACGATATTTTAAGCGAAAAGTACCAAGTATCTTTTAATTAATTAAAAATTGTATACTAAATTGAAAATTTTCTATTTTTATATATTCAAACTAATAATAGGATTATACATCTTGAATAAAATCTAATAAAATTCCTAGAATGCTAATTAAAACATTAAACATAAAATAAAGATAGATAATTTAATACTTTATAGTTTATTTTTGAATTTATTACAATTAAAAAAATTTCAAGCATAAATTAAATTTTAGCTATTCTTAAGTCTGATTTTCTAATTTAGCTAATTCTGCATTTTTAAATTTTTAAATAAAAATTGATTATTAACACTTAATTTTTATTTAAAGCTTTAAAGATTTTTTTATTTAATGTTTAACTTCTCGATT
Source organism: Loxodes magnus (assembly GCA_946699065.1). Classification (NCBI taxonomy): domain Eukaryota; phylum Ciliophora; class Karyorelictea; order Loxodida; family Loxodidae; genus Loxodes; species Loxodes magnus. The sequence goes on from CAMPDV010000039.1 coordinate 270,481, forward strand.
ATAAAGTTTTATTTAAAATTTTACAATCGACTTAGTCTTTTAATTAGTTATTATTAAAATTCTTTATAAAATAATTTACAGATTAAAAAAATCTAATATTGTTTTGTTTGTTAAAAATGTAAATAAATTTTTTACGTATTTTTTGTTCTTATTTTACTTTTACTTTTTCTTTTTCTTTTTTTAATTTTAATTATATATTAATACATTTTTTAATTTTTTAACTTATATTTAAAATTTAAGAATATTTATTTTTTCTTAAGTATTTAATTTAAGTTTTTTTTTCTTTCATGGAAACTCACATTTAATATATATTATTTAATTTCAAAATCTATTAAAATTTTAATTAAGAATTTGCATATCTTTATCTTTAAATTCTACTAATTTTAAATTTTAACTCTGAATTTAACGCATTCACTTATTATTAATTTGAAAAAACCATTTTAGATATTTAAGATACAATTTTCCAGAATAGTTTAGATATAATAATTTTTAAAACTGCTAAATTTTCAATTGAATTAAAAAATTTTAAATATAATCTTAAGATTTATAACTTTATATTCCTTGCATGGAAAGAGTAAATTTCTTTTTATAAAAAGTAATTAAATTGAATTAAATTTTCTCTTAGTCTTTTATAATGACAAATTGTTTATATTTTATAACTTAAATTAAATTATAAATATTATTATCTTTTATTTTATTAAGTAGAACATTAAAGATAATATCTAGATCTTTTTTACGGAGTTAAATAAGTTTTTAATGCTGTTAAGCTAAAATTATAAAAAATTAAAAAAAAATTAAGTAAATTATCATAAGAGTTTTTATAAATAAAACTAATTTAATGTTTTAAAAGGTTATAAGAATTTGTTGTATTTTGAATAATTTTAGTTAATTAAGATTGTTTTAATTCATTTATGTTCAAAATATTTACCTGATTTATCGAGATATTTTATTTTTATCTTAATTATATAGAATAAGCAGCTATGCTTTCATTTTTATATTATCATCAACTCTTTCGATAAGTCAAATCTAAGTTTCATAAAAAAGTTTTCCATTTATTTATGTTTAAGTATCTATATATAAGCATTGCTTATTATTTAAATTATTTATTTACAATATATTAAGAGAATTGCTATCTTTAACTAAAAAGATTTTTGAAAACCAATCTTTAGATTTATTCAGATACCAATGTATTTTCACATTTATTTGATATTGCTAAAAGTTAATGAATAAAAATCAATAAAATAATTAAATTAAATTCTCTTACTTATTATTTATAATCAACTCAAGTTTAACTTAAAATAAACTGGCTTAAATTCTATTTATTCGCATTAAATTTAAACTCACAATAAATATATGTTCATTTAGAAACTAAGAAAAACATTAAAAAATTATTGTTGCGTCAATTTTGAAAGAGTTATTATCAATATAATAATATAAATTTGTGTGTAAATAAATAATTTAAGCATTTGCATAGCAATAAATTAGTAAATTATTTCAATAAGATATCTATTTCTAAATTATAAATAATTAACTTCAATTTTTTCTATATTTAATTTCGATATCTTTATTAAAACAAAAAAAACAAATTTTTTCATGCCTTAATTAAGGTTTATTTCCTAACTAGTTGATTAAAAAAATAAAAAATAAAAAATGTATAAAAAATAGTTATGAAAGAAATTAAATTTTTATGATTTTATTTTGATTTTATTACTTATGACCTTTATTAAAGGAATAGAGATTATAAAATAATAGATGAATTATGATTTAAATTTATTTTATAAATTTACTTTTTATATGTTTATAAAAGCTAAATATATGCATATAACTTAATATACAATTTCACACTCTTCTTTATTTTCTTTGGATTTAAATCACTTTAAATTGATTATAAGTTTTAAACAATATAAAATGTTTTACTTATTTTTTCTATCTGCAATATTAATTCCATCTTAATAGATAAAATTTAAAATTATATTTAAATAAAGAATCATCATTATTGTAAGTACTGCTATAGAAATCATTATAGCAATAAGCTTTTATCTCTATCTTTATTTTATTGAGAGATAGATTTTTTATGATTAACTTGATGAAAATAAAATAATTTAGAAAGCTAATTTAAGATAAAATATTAATTATAAAAATATCATAAGATGTTCTAAATAGATTTATTATATTCTAAAGAGACATAACATCTTTATAATTTAAGGAAATTGAATGTGGGATGAAAAATTATGTTCTAAATTGCAATAAACATGAAAAAAATTCTAAAAAGGTTAAGCCCATATTACTTAAATAGTCTCAAAATTATCATAAAAAATTTTAGTGAAACAATTAGATATTATTGAACTGCAAGAAGTAGTCAAGAGTATTAAGAAAGAGAGTGAGTAATTAATAAAAATTCAATAAAATGAAGAAATTGATTAAGAATTCTTGTAAAAATCTCGATATTAAAATTACCCTTTAGATTATGCAATAAATTAAAAATATTCAACTATCATCTATGTTGTAAACAAGAAAAATAATATAAAAAATGAATAAATAGGAAAGAAATAACTATTACTTTAAAATCAAATTAAATTGCAAAAATATAATTAAAAAATTAAATAGAGAAAAAAATTTGAAAAAATAAAAATAAAAATAAGATTTTCATTTTCCATAGGTATCTGAACAAAAATAAGCAAACAATTTTTAATATTCAAAAATAATAAAAAATTGAAAATTAAGAAATATAAATTTTAAAAATACTGATGAATATTTTCAAGGAGGAGCTAATGGGGCTATACTTTAATAAACTAGATAATATCTATAAGTAAAAACCATAAAAATGATATATATTACTAAAAAACTCTATGAAAATCATTGATATATTAATTAATTAATTTGGAAATCTTAGGAGATAGATGAGGAAAGATTTATAATCTCAAAAATTATAAACCTTAATTTATCTTTAATGAATTCAATTTATTTATTTTTTATTCAACATTTTTTTGTAAGGAATTGAATAACGATTTTTCAAATTTAAGGAAATAGAAAAAAATAAAGTTCGTACATAAAATCGAGTCTTAAATTTCTAAATAAAATCAATTAAATAGAATATTTCTTTGTTTTACGAAGTAACTGATTTTTCCAAGAGAAAATTAAGTAAGAAACACCTTTAAATTAGCTCTTCACTTATAAGAAGAAGCTTAAAAATGAAAAAATCAATGAAAAACTCATATAATACTTTGCCAAGCAAAAATTGAATAAAGAATCATGTTATAAGGGAGACTTTTAAATATTATCAGGGGCATTTATTAAACAAAAAGTGTTAAATTTTTCATAAACCAGTGAAAATATAAATAAAATCTTAGATAAATAAAAAAGATTTAAATAAAAATTCACATCATAGGTCTAGGATTTTTAAGATGTAAAATAGAAAAAATAAAATTTAAAGAAACATATTAACACAAATAACTAAATATTGGGAATCTTGTCATTAAATTAAAAAATTACGAATCAAAGGACAATATTGTAAAAATACCGATGAAAAAAGACAATTAAAACAAAAAATAAGAAAGTACAAAGAAAGATTATATTGTAACGAATTACGAGAATTTACAGATTAAAGAATATTATTTATGAAAGAAGAAAAAACTTTCGACATGAGATTTAATTAAGATATAAATAAATAAATTAAGAATTTTAATAAACTTAAATATTTTTATAGAGCCAACAGGTAAAAAGAAGAAAAAGAGAATTAATGAATACTCTTATTATAATGAAAAAAATTATTACATTATCATGTTTGAATAATTTTTCACATTAATATATAAATGCTTAATTTACTAAATAAAATGATATGTAAAGTTTATTTCATTTTATAAATTTCAGTATAAAAATGAGTTTTTTTCAAATTTAGATAGTAGATTGAATATCTAAAATATACAAAGGGTTCTATTTTATATTATTCATATCAAAATTTTCTTTTAAAAGATAATTGATTAAAATTTTATTAGTTTTTTAAGTAAACTTTACAATTAAATTAATTGAGAAATATTTTTATTGTTTTTGTCATAATTTGGTGATTATAATCAAATGTAGGCTAAATCAATGAATATAAAATTAAAAAAAACGGACAAACCCTGGGAATCTATACCTTAAATTTTAACCTAATAGATCAATCTTAAAACTTAGTAACTAACATGAACCAAGAATTCAAAAAAGATAAATTTACTTCTTTTAAGGATTTGAAGATACTGAATTTCCTAGCAAACTTAAAAAGTTTAGGAAACCCATAAGAAAGACATTATATAGCTTTATTCCTTAATTGAAAAAATGAATACAGAAATTGAAACACTGAAGGCAGAAAACGAATCTTAAGCTTCTTTTGTAGGATAAAAAAGGAAGATAACGGCTAGGTCAGTTAAGTTTTGCTTTAAATTGATGCCTTAGCTTCTAAATTTGTATTGATAGAAAAAAACCTAGTAGCGAATCCATGAAAATTGAAGAAGTCCAATTACAAATTAAAAATAATTAATCTCAAAAAGATAAGATTAAAATAGAACAAAAAGTTTAAACACATTAAAAACTTTACTTCAAGCCCTTAATAAAATGTTGGTATTGTTGTCAAAAGACTAGACATTAATGAAGATAATGTTCAAAGTGAAGAAAAGTGCTTGGGCAGCACCAAAAAGAATTTAGAGCATCAAGGAGACGTAACTGAAGCTGCTTTGGAGGTATTTATAGAAAGAAGCCAGTATTAGAAGACTCAAGTGTAACATTACTCAAACAGGATTTTGGTAATTAATAGTAGCAAAATATAAAAATTCAAAATGACAACGATGATCTTAGAAGTTATTAAGAGAAATTGGAGAAAAATTACAAGAAGAAGAACAATTCTATTAGTTTACATAAGAGAAAAAAGAATTATATCATTTTGAAATTGATTCAGACGAAGACATGTATAGTTGAGCGATAGATATAAAAAATTTTATTTTCTTTAATTTTAGGAATCGTTTCCTCTAATAAAAGATAAACTAAGCATTTTAATTAAAATTAATTAATTAATCAAAGAATATAATTTATATATAAAATCAATCAGTTAAAAGAATATTAATTTTCTTAGTTTTAAATAAATCATAAACTTTAAATTTTAAAATAAAAAAATAAAAGAAACTTTAAAAAGCTTCCAATAAGTTTATATCTTTATATCAATAAAAAATAATTAAAAAAATTTAATTTCGAGAAAAAATAATCAGAAGGTTGCTAAGGAGACTTTTTATAAACATATAAATTTCTTTTTAGAGAAAATTCTTTTCAAACATTTATATTTATTGAAACAACTAAAAATGAAAATAAATAAAAAAGAAAATAATTAAATGATTTAATCTAATGAATTTAAAATTTTAAAAATATAAATCATTAGTATTTTAAAATTAAAATTGCTATAATATAAAAGACTTAAGAAAACTTTAAAAGAATTAAATAAAAATTAAATGGAATATTAAAAATTTAAACTCAAACTAATTTAATATTTCTTTAATATTCATTTTAATTTAAACAATTGTAAATATGTATATAATATAATAAAATTAAATAATACATAGAACCAAACTATTTATTATTGAACAGCCTCAAATTTACAAGAAAAATAATGAAAATAATTTAAGAATCTAGTTATAAAATTGGTTAAAAGTTAAATTTTACATCAAATTTTAACTTAAATTTTATAAATTTTCTTGTTAAATCTTTTTAAATTTTAATATATCTTATAACTAAAATTAAACCTTTTAATATAAAAAGTCTATTTAATCATTTTATAAATTTATAGTAAATTGAAATTTTATAATCTTTCATTTTAATATTTTCCTTCTGGCTATCCCTTTTAAATTCTATCTTAATAAAAATAAAATTGGGGTTGGGTTGATTATATCCGATATGATAAAAATTTACTAGGAATTAAAAAAAGATTTCCAATATTAAAGAAAATTATAAAATGGTATCCATAAATAATAATATCTGGCTTTCAGATATTTATAAATAATCTTAAGAACTGATACAATTGCAGAATAAAAAAGCACTTAAAAGTTTCTTAATTAATTGATATTTAGTAAATATAAACTATCAAATGCTAATTCATAGAAATTTTAGGACTTGTCTTAATTAGCCATAAACTTTAAATAATTTAATTTTACAATGAAAGATATAAGCTTTATAAATAACACTATAGTCAAAGCGTAAGTATTGCATATCATTGATTAAAATAAAAATAAGCTAGCCTAAAGATACTGTTAATGTAAATTTAAAGATATTTATCATCTTTTGAAGGAATTAATTTTTAATAAGAATAAAAAGTCAGAAGGTGTAAATTAAAATAATTAAATCAAGCAAGCAAAAGAATAAATTTCTTACAAAAAACTTTACAGTATTCTACCATTATCTGAATAAGGTAAGCAGCATTAATAAATTATTGATAATTATTATAATTTGAATAAAGTTTTATATATTAGTTAAATCTACTATATAATATGCTTAATTACATTTCAGTCATTTATTGCAAGCAAATAAATAATTAATCCTAATTTAATATTTCCTTATGTATTTAAATAAAGATTGATTTATAATTTGAAATCATTTAAAATTACTAACGTAATAATTTAGATGAACATATTTAAAAATAATCTTTTTATTATTAAATTTTTCGCATTTATCTACATTAGGTGATTATTAAGTATAATCTTTTAAAATATTTTATACTAAACCACATTATGAAATTATCCCAATGCATATAATAAAACAATTTATTCAAAGATAACTCTTAGATTTCAAATAAATTTGGAGCTTCTGCTTCATAAATAATCAAATATTTTATAAGGCAATAAAAATGAAGAAGTAAAGAGCATTTTTTTAAAGAATTAAGGTATATTGATATGTCAATGATTAATTGCGAAGAAAGCTTGCAAAACATTTAAAGATATTTTCAACACTAAAAATAAATTAAAAATTAATAGGCTAAAGTCTAATTAAATTAATTTTATAATGAATCTTTTAAATTAAGAATTTAAATTTATAAAGATGTAGAATTTTTATTTTATATCGTTTCTTTTGAGATTTATAGATTCGCTAAAATTAATGAACGGAATGAAGAAACTTATTAATATCCAAGACTAGATATATAAAATAAAACAATCTCCTCTTTTCTATAACTTGAATTATATTATACAAACTTTTACGAAAATAAATCAAAGTCGAAGATATTAATGACGCTTATAATTTTAATCTAATAAATAAATAATTTTTCTAATAAATTTAATTATTAAATAGATAAAGTTTATAATCATGATACTATGAAGATTTATAAGATATAGATCATTGAAATTTAAGATATTAATAATTATATACTCTACTAACTATTTCTACCTTGCGTAGGTTTTATTTATCACCTTAAAATATTTATTTAAATATATTAATTAGGTTTTCGAATGGTTCTTAATCGTTAATAGGTATCATGTAATTAATTAAGATAGAAAAATTATTTTATTTTATCATAGCTTCATATTAAATTATAGGACTGACAAGTAATATAAAAAATCAAACAGATATTAAGGTATATATTTGTCTAAGAACTTTCCTGGAACTTTTCACAAGTATTCTACTTTATCATGATATATTAATTTTTAATATGAAAATTGTATAACTTGCATCTTATTTAATTAATCATTAAGGATAATTAAATTCATATAAGCATTTTCATATTTAATATACTGTGATTGATAGGAACGCTGTCTCCTAAATCTACTGTCACTAAATTTTAAAATGAACAGCAAGTTAATTAACGTAATTTAGAATGATCTTATATTCAAGTTATATTTATGTGCTTTAATTATTAAATTTATATTTCTTCATTTTTTTGTGCCATATTTATTCAAAATTTTTTTCTAATTTATAAAATGCAGGCGACTAATGTTAGGAAACTAGATCAAGAGCAGTTGGAATTTTAATGAAAATTTCTTTTCAATCAAGAACTTTCAAGGCTATTAAGTAAGAAACTGCAAGCTGTCTATATCTCAAGCACCAGAGGTTGAATAAAAAAAAGCTAGCTATAGACTTAAAAAAATATTTTCTATTTTAAATATTAATTTTTATGAAAATCCTGTCGAAATCTTTTATTTCCCAGTTCATAAATATCAAGCATTAATTTTCTTAGCGATTATGACTCATTAAATCATAAAAAGATTTAGCAAAATGAAAAAATGTTTATAAATCAGATTAAGCATATTTTAAGAGAATATTATCTTTTTTTCTTTTCTAAATATTTTTTCAAACGAGATATTATTTTTAACTTAGTCCTTCTTTCAAGAAGAGTTTATTCTAAAATAAATAATTTAAAAAAATCAACGCTTACACTTTAAAATAACGATCTATTTATCATAAAAGCCTCTATTTTTTAAACTTTATATTTTAGATTAAAAAATTAGATAAAACTAAATCAAAGTTAGACTCTAATAAAATGGAAATATGAAAATCATAAAATTATATTTATAATTATTTTAAATTTTTGAGATAATTTGAGAAAACCACTGAGAAATCTATCTAAAAAGAGATAAAGTTAGATTTAAAAGAAAATAATAAATTAATGATAAAGAAAGAATAATATTTAAATTAAATTTATAATCTTTTTATTCATAAACTAATTATTTCATAATATTTATCTTTGTATATATTTTTATTTTTAAAAAGAAAATTTCTTATAGATAAGAGATTAAATTTATTCCCTCCAAAAACTTAAATGTTTTTTATCTAATCAAGTTTTTATTGAAACTTTGAACTATTATTATTTTATAACTAAGTAAAGTAATAATAAAATTTAAAATTTGATAGAATTATAGATGAAATTAGAAAAAAATTATTATCTTAAGAGTATTAAACTTACATGTAATTACTAAAAATTATTTAAATTTTATTTTCTAAATAAGAGCAAATTTAAGTAAAATAGCTTAAAACTTAGTTAGTTTGTATTAATTTTCTCCTTCCTAGTTATCCTTAACTTTTAAATTATAGTTCAAAATTATTTATAGAATCAATTATTGTATGAGTCATGAAAAATTTATCGTCATTAGAGGTAATTTTGTTATTAAGTTGAAATTATTCATTCGATTTTTAAAATGATTATTTTCTAATTTATTTAACTAATTTTATAAAATAAATTTATTTCTAAATCTAGATTGTTATATTAAAATATTGAAAGAAAATAGAATTAAATAGACTTATTTAAAATTTAAGCAGATCATATTGTTATATTAGTTCATTAAAAAGTTAAAGTCACTAAGAATTTAATATTATTCTTAAAAATTGGTGAATTTAGTTATTAGAGTTGAATATTCATTCTATTTACTTATAAATAATTATCTCATTATAAGCTTAGTTAAACATTTGCTTTTAATTTCGATCAATCACGTTCTAATATTTGCTGTTTCAAACAGACTTCGTGCTATAACAATTATCTCAATAAAATTTCTATATAATGAGTACTAATATATGTTCTGCTATTGTAGTGTTTATTTATTAAAGGCATTTAATGCTTATAAAAGCATATTTCTTAAATTATTTTTAGGTTAATTAAATTTACTATTTAGATTGTTAAATATGCATCATATTACATGCTTCATCTATATATTTCCAAATTATAAGGATCTGAATATTGTTGCTATTTTCCTTTAGTTTTAAATTATTAAAAAAATAATGCTCAATTGAAATTATTATAATTCCTTTCGTTAATCCTTTAAATCTTAGATTTTAATTTCAGAATTGATTTAAGTTCTAAAGCAAAAACTAGGTATTATTGAAATTTGGATATACCTATTCATAATATCTAAAATTACTTAATATGATAGCAATGTTAAATATTCTATATTAAATCATTTAATAGCATATAAATCCAAACTATTTTTAATATTTTCCTTACATATTTTGACAATTTCTTTGACTCTTAATTTTTTTGAATCATCTAAATATACCATATTTTAAGGTAGAGTAATCAATTATATATAACTATATTGATATTTAGATTAAAAATACCTTAAAATTAAATTATAAATATTCTATTAAATAAAAGTATGTATAACTGTATTTAAATTCTATTTAATTTTATATAGCATAGAAAAATTTAAATATACAGGTGTTTCATTTATAACCAATTAAGACTTATACTTTAATATAGCATACTTTGCTACTATTTAAATAAGTAAAGACTTTTACATATAAATTATTTTAAAACATAATTCTTCAATATGTCCTACCTTTTTCGGTTTGCTACGATTCAAAAAGTTTAAATGTTGCTGAATAATTTCATGCAATAATTATATTTGTCGTCTAGATCAATTTTTTCTATGAAAAATTGATTTAAGCAATTTGACCTTTCTTAACTATTGAGATTTTACTTTAATCTCAGCTTTACCAAACATTTATTCTTTTTTATGTGTTAACAATTTCCAAGAGCAATTACCTCCATCAAGTAATTTCTTCTTATAAATGTTTCCTTCTCAACTGCAATATATTTTAACTATATTCTTTCAAATTATTTTGCTTTTGCATCATTATTTCCTCTGAAAATATCAACAATTAATAGATATATGACCAATTCTTTCACAAAAACAGCTTTTTTCTTGTAATTTCTAGTGATATATTCAATATTTCTGCAGAATCAGTATTTTTTAACTTCTTTTTATTTATTAGAGGAATGACTTTAATCTACGGTTCTATATTCATGATATTTTGCTTAAATTTAGCAAAAATTTTCGTTTTCATGATTACTTCGCTTTTCAATTAACTGAATTTTTACTCATTTTTTACAGTTTTTAGTTAATTTTGAGCATAGAAGGCTTAGGATATTTCTTCTTTAATCCAGAAATTCTCATTTTAGAGTTAAATTACAATATTATCCAGAAAGTTAATCCTTTTACTTAAATTTTCAACAGATTCTAAAATTTTCTTGTTTTATACCTCCAAAAAGTAAGTTTGTATGAGCTATTTTTACTATTATTAGCTTTATATTTAATTAATTAATTTGGCTTATTATATCTATAATAATAAGAAAATTAAAATTATATTAAATATGTTTTTTATTAATTTAAATATCTTAGAATATTAACTAATATTGCTTTTCTATCAAATAAACTTAATTATAATTAATTATAATTTATATAATAATAAAGTATTAATTATATAAAGAAAAATACTAAAAGACTTTTATATTTATTTTTAGAAATATAATATAATATTAATTAATTCCCTTACAAATATTAAATTAATTTATAATAATTTTAACAAGCTTTTATATAATATAAATATATTAGTAAGCATCAGTTATTTTATGATGAATATTTGATAACTTAAGATATTTAATTTTTTAAATGGAAGCTTAATTCCTAATGTTTATAAATGATTTAAAGATAAAGTTGTTCTTGCTATAAGTTTAGTTTATTGATTTTATATGGTATTATTATTATTATAATGATAAATAAAATTTATTATAATTTGCATTTTTTATATAGCTTTATTTTAATTATTCTATTTAGTAACTAATGAAAAACTATCTTCTATTTATAATTTAAATAATAAATTAATCTTAATTATTTAGAAGATATAAAAGGTTTACAAATTATCAATCTAAGATTATTTTTACAAAATAAAAGTATAGATACTTTATATTTTATTATGCTTAGAATATTAAATATAACTTTATATTTTATTATGCTTAGAATATTAAATATAACTTTATATTTTATTATATATTTCAATCTATTTTTATAAGATAAATACAGAAATAAAAAATAAAATTTAGCTCAAATATTTATGAACTTAGTTCAAATAAAATAATTTTATTTGGCATTTTAATAATTTTTTATAGCTTTAAGATATTTTCCTCTGTAAAAGCTTTAAGATTCATTTTTTTAATTATCATTTTGATATTAATTTAAGAAAAATTACAAAAACTATTATAATTTCCTCTTATTTTACATATAATAAGATGATAATTATAAAATTAAAACTAAATCCATTAATAATCAGATTATTTATAAAATAATTATAATTTACAGTTTTATTATATATTCTTCTTTTATCATTTTAATTAGCATCTAACTATTTCTTTATCTCTCTCATTTTCTAGCCTATATTCAATTATCAATTGCATGCAATTTATTTATGTTTCTTGCTAGAAATAAAATCTTCTAATTTTTTATATCTTATAACTTCACTTAATAGCTTCATTATTAAAAAAATTATAAAGGTACTTGTGGACAAAAGGCTTTAATTCTACAAAATTAATTTTATATTGTTAATACACTAAAGTTACCAATGTATATGTTTATTTTATCAATAAATATTCATTATTATCCATTTGGAATTCTATTTCTCTTTGTATAGTTTTTCTTTCATTTTTACATTAAAAATTTAAACTTAATTAAAAGCATTATCAAAAAAGGTAAGCCATGCTAGGCTATGTATTATTATTAGTTTCTATTCATAAAATAAAACTTTCTTGCTCATTTAAAACCATTTTCATTATTGTTTGGCTTCTTCTTTAATAGGAAAATTAATCAAAATTTAGTCATAAGTAAATGAATAAATTATTTAAATCTAATAAATATTACATAGCAATAAATCAAAAGCTATTTAATATTTCTTCTCTTTAAGTTTTAGTTTGGAAATTTTCAAATAAAGTAGAAGAAATTTTAATTTGAAAAATAAAGAAGCATTTGAAATATTTACTTATTTAACTAAAATAATTACATTTATTTTAGCTTTTTTTCTCATATTTTACTAAAAGAATTTTATATTGCTGTTAGAGAATTTTAAGTTAAATTGAATATTAAAAAATAAAAAATGTAAATCAAAAAGGTTTGATTCATTATATAGATAGAATTAAAATTATATAAAAGCATAAGCTTTATAATTAAATCTTATTATATCATAAACACTAAATAAAATATTTTTGGGATTATGCATCATTCATCTCTTTCTTAAAATTATTCTATTTATTGCTTTTTTAATACTTTGCAATTTAGCTTATTTTATTAATTGTATCTTTTCTAATTTAATTTATTCTATTTTCATAATAAAATTGCATAGGACATTAAGATAATTTATATATGAATTTCGTTTTTTAATTATTTGCATATCTAGATAAGCTTATAACAAAATAAGTATATTTTCATAAACCTTGGTAATATGCTAAGTAAAATTTAGCTTTATATAATTTTAAATTATTTTAAATTATTTTTAATTTAATCTTAAATATATTTACCTTAGAGCCTTCAAATAATTATTTATTTTATCCTTAATAAGTTATAGCACATTTTAAATTTATTTTAATTAGATAAATACTCTAATAGAACTTTCTAAGTTTTACAATTCTGTTTAAAACTCTTAAATTTTTTATTTCAAAGAAAACTAATAAAATTAAAAAAATTTCAAAGTATTGCCTTTGGCTAAGGGCATTGATTTTTAGGCTGATAATTAAAATTTTATTTTAAGGATTTATTTAAATTTAGCTAAATTGCTTAGATTATAAATCTGAATTAAGAAAAAATAATAGGATATAAATTAATATTTCTAATTATCGTTAAAAGTAACTTTATTATTTTAAGTTTTTCACTTTTTTAATTCATACTTTTATTTATTTAAAAGTAGCATCCTTTTCCTTTTAATAATCTCTAATAATTGTATAAAATTTAAATTAGCTAATATAATTAAAGCTATTTGTTTACTCTAAATAGTTAAAAAGATATAATTTTAATTAATTAAGATAGAAATTATTTAAGATACTCAATTATTATAGCAATATTTAGCATTAAATCCTACTATGCTGCACATTATCCTTTCTAAGATAATTATTATGTTTATATTATTACATTAGCCTATGTCTTTTTTACAGATAATCCCTAAAAATATAAAGCTATTTATCAATGCTATTTATTATGAAAAAATAAAGGCTAGAAATAAATAAAAGGGATAAATAGTTAATAGAAGTACAATGCTAGTGATTTAGTCCTTTTATTATTCCCTAAGGCTTTCTTTCTTAAAGTTCTTAATTTCTTAATTTAAGTTGCATTATCTATTAAAATAGTAGTTGAATAGGCTAGAGTTTTAATATACTTTGAAAATAATAAGCATCATAATATTTAAATCATTTAATAAGTTTAAAAATAATAAACTTTATGATTTTTAACTAGCAATTTTAAATAAATTATTTGCTATATCCTTAACTTTTAAAAACAAACAGATATCTAGCTTAAAATGTTTAATTTGAGGTTTGAAATGTAAATGACTTTATCGTTAAAAGATATAATTAATATATAACTATTAGTAAGTTAAGCTATCCTAAAAGGTTATTTAGATTTAAAAGGTTTAAGTTTGTTTAAAGTAAATGAAATTAATTTAATTCTAAATAATTTTATGAATAAGAAGAGTTATTAATAAGTATAGAGTCATTTTTTCTCAAATCCCCAAGTTTAACATGAAGTTCTTCAGCTGATTGTTTTTCTATTAGCATGTCTAGAATATTTTGTATTATTCACTGATAAGAATTTAAATTTATGCATCAAGAACTTACATTTCATTGTAAATCTAGAATGCTTGATTGACTTAATTCTCAACTTCTAATTATATAACATCGATCTCGTTTATTTATGTTTCCAAAACTATTCTAATTAGTCTACAGAAATGCCAGTATATAAAAAGCTCGTTTATCAGTGGAGATTGATCTAGCATCTAACTATTATCTTGACCTTGAAACTATCTTTTCTTTTAGTAGTTTATTAAATTTTATATGGTGAATTTATAGAAGGATAAACTCTCTAAAAGATCAGCTATTTGATAAGAATGAGTTTTACTTCATTTTCCTAGTATATCTGGATCTGCCCCTACTTATAATTCGGTAAGTTTATTCTTAATGCATAATATTTAGGATTGTCTTTTTATGTCTTATTTCAATTTTTAATCTATAGCCAATAAATCCTCAGTCTTTTCTTGAGTTTTACCCTTCTACTGCTATCTCTTCTTAATCCATTTTTTAAACTTCTTTGAAATGTAGTTTGCATAGAACTTTATCATTTTGGAAACTTCAACTATATCTTCTTTTGAGGATTTTTCGTAAGATTTCTTTAAACTCTTTCTTTAAATTGAAATAAAAATGTTGGCGCATATGAAGATCATAATAAAAATATAAGGGTAAATAAATATTTCAGATAGAATAGGATCAGCTTTGTTCAGCTTATTATAGTTAAACTCCCATACAAAGTAGATAAAGCAAGTTAGGAGAGCTTTAGGTAATGTTACGAATTCACTATGAGAATGAGAGAAAGCGAAATAACCTAACATAGCGAAGGCTAACATTATAATAAAAAGTGTTAAAATTATGTAAAATAAGCTTCCGGCTGCAATTTTGAAAGTATTTCATACATTTCTCATTCCTTTCACTTCGGAGAGTGTTACTATAAACTTAAGTGATAAAAATAATAAATGAAGTCCAGCTACAAACGAGAATATGAATCGATAATTTCCAACTTGCTTAAATTCATACCAAAAATTATCATATTTTTATTAAAGTGGAAGCTTAGAAAATTATTTGTCTATAGAAATAAAAAGGATTCAGCATATGATGCAAATAATCGATAAGCATTGATTTATTATTTCTAGAAGTATCGAGGAGTTAAACATGAATTATGCTTTTCTAATCCACTCAGGCTTTGATTTCCATCTCAAGAACAAAAAATATTTAGATTGGAGATCAATATTTAACTATTTTCATTTATTGTATTTCCTATTTAAGTTTATAACTGTTTTAATAGTCTTCAAAATGTAGAAAATAGTTAAAAAAACGAAAATTATTTCTAAAAAGAGTCTAAAGAAATCCAAGCTTCTGTAATAGTATTGCATTTTACTTGATAGATATTAGGGAGATTAACTTATTTTACCCTGAGCCTAAGATAAGAAAATCAATGCTGTATACAAAAAAGTATTCATATCAGCATTATAAGATACAAATTCAATAATCATATTATTTAATCTCATATTAGCAATACCATCCTAGGCTAAAAGGATGATTTGAGTCAAATTTTAAGGCTAAAGGAAGAATATGTATCCTCCTTTATTATTGTAGCCTTTGCTTTTATTATATTCATATTTATTTCCAGTAACGAATCCTATTTAGGCTTCAGTTTATTCATTAGAATGCAAGCTAGATTCATAGTCGAAAACGTGTTTAGGTCTTTTTTTTTCTTGATATTTAACGAAGTTTTCCACATCATTATTTTAATCTTTAAAATATCTAAAAGTGAGCTAAATAGGTCCTTTATTTTCAAGTTTCTATCCTACTAAATAATTAGCTTCATTGAAGTACCAATAAGTAACGTTTTTAATTTCAATTTAATCAAAATAAGCTGTGATGAAAAATCTAAACCATTAAAGTCATTATTAAGGAGCTTAAATATCTAGCATTTTATCTTTTTGTTCATTGAATTGTCTATTTTCTAAAGGGTATTAAATAGAATTTCTAATAGCATAGCTTTTTGACTATTCTAGATTTAGAGTAACAATTATAAGAAGTGCAATTCAATAAATAAAAGTGAGTAGTAGATTGATAATTTTGCTATTGCATTTCTTTCTTTTGCTTGGATCTATTTCTTCGTCGTTATCTTGAGGTTCTTAACTATCTTTAGAGTAATCAGATCCTTAAACTTACGATAGATCTGTATCATAATGAAAAATAGCTGATTTAGAATTTTCTTAGCTTTCTTAATTGATTGCATTTATTTACTGATTGTAAATGTCTTCTGCAAACTTAAGGGATATTTTTTTCCTCTCCTTAACTAAAAACTTTACTTGTATCATCTTTACTTTAAAGAACTTCCAAATTTAGTAAAAAATATGATCTTTTTCCTTTTTAGTATCTTGACTCTTATCTAGTTAATTTTCTTATAACTCATAGAAAGTGCATATTATAGCTATTAAAAGACTCATAAAGATTCAAGATAGAAACACTTAGCTTAATATATAGAAAATTCAAGTGTTTACTTATTCAAGGGCATAGCTTTCTCTCATGCTATCAGTTTCAAATATCATTATGAAGAAAACTTGACCTAATGACTTACTAACTTCATTAAATCTTTCTAAAAAATGCCCAAACTGAACGTGGGCTAAAAACGTTGCTGCTAGTGAAATAGTTATCAAGATGATTAAGAAATTAGTTATTTCTTCTTTAGCTGAATAAAGGGTTTTGTAAATCAAAGAGGCTTGGGGATTAAAAGTTAGGAACTTTATTCCTCTCATTGTTAGAAGAAGAAAACTAACAGCTTAAACTCTTTTATAGTCAGTGAAAAACTTCGATAAACTATTAAATTAGTCAATTATCTCTTAGCTTCCTAAAGGATATTTATCAGTGTCAACCATGTCGATTCTAAATTCGTTTTAAATATATGAAAATCACATGCTAAAGCCAGCCAAGATTAAGAAAAGCGATAATAAATCTAGAGCATTTCAAAATTGACCGAATTGCTTCAAGGTAGCTTTGACCAAAAACTTCAGTCACTTGTGATTCAAAACTTTTTTCTACAGCCTCATTAATTTTTTTTATTTATTCTAAAATAGAGATTGTTTCTGTCTTTAGTTGCCCTTCTTATCAAGGTGACCAGTTAAAGGTTGATTCAAGTTATTTTTCCTTTCTTCATTGCTTTCAATTTAATCACTGACTATTTCATCAAAGCTTTCTTATTCTTAAGGGTTTCGTTGCTCATCTTCAAGTAATAATAGCTTAGCAGTGGATTTGATAATGAAAATAAATTGAATTATATTTCATATTGTAACTATTGTTAAAATTATTTCTAAAACTAGTCTTCACCAACTATCTCCTTTATAAAATAATTCCACTGGCATTGTCTAAATAATAAGCTTTGAAGTTCATAACCCACTTGGTTTTATTTTAAACTGTAAGATTATATAACTGAAGAGTTGAAAATTTGCATTGTAGCTCACGAAATCTAAATATAGCTCTACTGTTTAGTTGTCTATAAAATCTTATTATCAAAATTAAGAGAAAATTTGCTCAAAGTCAGTTAAATTCATTTCCAAAGCCTTAAAGTTATAAATAAATCCTCCACTTCCAAATGAACCTCCCTTAGTGTACTAAAAAGTTTAATTTGGTCCATAAGACGTAGTGCTTTCAATGGAGCTATCGAAATTGTCGGGAAGATTTTCATTTGCCCATATAACAGTTAAAAGATTTTAATATTTAGGTGAATCATTTTCTTTTAGCTTAATTCTTCTTTAAGTAACTCTTATTTCAGAAATTAGTTTATTATAAAAGTTTATCATGTATTCAGCGATTCGATCTTATTATACTATCTGCTATTGGGGATATAATTCAGAAGTAAAGGAAACTTTAACTCATCTATAAAATTTTTCGAGAGTATTTATATCAGTAAACTTGTTATAATCGCTCTTGTCAACCCATAAATGAAATGATTCATTTATTAGTCAACTTTCGTTTAACTTTAATTCATCTTGAACTACTATGAAGATTAACACGTAGAATATTATAAATTTAACCAATCCTTAAAAATTAAATTTGCTCATTTGCAATGCAGTAATCTAAGCAGACTCTTTCGTGTCTGCTTCTAGTTTTTTAATTTCTTCTTTAAGAGGATCATTTTTTTCCTCGTTAATATTTTCGAATTTTTTGTTTGAGAAATCTTTCATGTTTTCCTGGCTATTTTGACGTCTCGATGGTTATGTAAGAGCGATTTCTAAAATCTAGTTATCGATATCCTGCATTTTATTTAAAAATGCTTTTTATAGAGCTTAAATACAATTTTAAACTATTTAAATCTAAATAAATCTAATTGTTTTAAAGCCTTATTTTTAGATTTAAGATTATATTCAACTAAAAATTAAATTAAACGTTCAAAGCATGTCTCTAACTTAATTCATCCACTTATACCTCATAATTCACTTAATAAACCAATTCTTATTAACTAAATGCATTATGCTTCTATTTGTTTTATATTATAAGCTGTCCCTCTCCTCTTTAAATGAGCTATTTGTAATCCTTTAATAAATTTTATATTTGACAGGAATTCTTTTTATATCTTAAAAGTTATTAACTTTAAAATTTAAGAGTCTTCAAGTGTATTTAACTGAATATGCTAAAAGAATAATTATTTCTTGTAATAAATGCGACATGCATATACATACCTCATTATTCCTAGAAAAAGATTAAATTTAGATTATTGTTTATTATAGACGTAAAGATCTATTTAAGTTCTTGCTATTTATATTAATTATTTTAAAAGGGATTAATAGATTATTAATAAAGCTTAGAGACTTTTTATTATATCTATTCGATTTCTTAAGAGATTATTATCTTTTCAATCCTATTAATTTCAAATATTTCCATGCAGCTTTTAATTTATCTCTAAGCATTTTTTACGATTATTTATTATAGCATATCTAAGCTACCCATAAAGCTGTTTCCCACTATCATACTTTTACAACTCTCTCAAAAGGCAAAATTTATTTTATTTACAAGCATATATCAGCAAAAGAAAGAAACTAAGTAAGCAAATAGATAGCTATTACAATATAAAATTAAATTAGAAAGAAAATCAAGTAGAAAGGGTTAAATAGCTGTTACTTCTGGCTATTAGCTTTAGTTATAACATCACTATATTACTCTCATATTGCTATTCTTATATTCTACTCTAATTTGTTTTAATTTGCTTATTATAATGCATAGCTTATAAAATAGCTTTATTTACATTTTATAATAATTACCATTTTAATATGAATTAGGATTCTTTATTTTATACTTTAATATATGATTTTTCTATTTAATAAATTAAATAAATTGTGTATATATACCTCGCTAAATACATTAAGGCTTTAAGTTTTTAAATTTATTACAAATAAAAGTAAATAATTGAAGAAAATAAGCAAATAAAATTAAATCCAAAATTCTATTAGAGCAGAGCATCATTGAAACTACTGTTTATAACTAGTAATAGATATAGAAATACAATTTAGGCCTTTATAATATTTACCTCTTTATTTTATATCTATTTTAAGCATTACTCTATTGCTATTTTCCTTCTAAATATGAATATATTTAAATCAAATTTAAATTAGATAGTCTTTTATTCTAAAACTAAAGCAATAATTATAGTTATTTTTTAAGTAGAGAAATTAACAAAGCTAAGTTATAATAGTTAGGATTTATTTTAATATAATTTAAAATAAATAGATAGAGTCATTTAGCTCTTTTACATTTATCAAATATCTTAATATCTAGCACTTTAGAATTTTAACTATTAATAAAGTATTCTGGTTCTGATATTAAATCTTAATATGCTTAGTATTATTTCAACTTAAAATTTTATATTGCTTAATTATATAACTCTTAGAATCTTTTGAATTTAAAAATAAATTTATGAAATAATTAATTAATAAAGTAAGGGATATATCTACTTATAGTTGATATAATAATAGCTTGTATATAACTTGCTAGAATTTAAATTATTTTAAGTTAAACTAGAAATATAAAGCATGATTGTCTATATATTTGTTTATTAATAGTTGTAACTTATTTTAGTCATTCGATTATATTACATATTTGACTATCTTTAGTTTATCTATCCTAAATATATTTATTTAATTAGCAGCTGCGCTGTACAATATTAGATTC
Organism: Loxodes magnus; assembly: GCA_946699065.1. Taxonomy (NCBI): domain Eukaryota; phylum Ciliophora; class Karyorelictea; order Loxodida; family Loxodidae; genus Loxodes; species Loxodes magnus. Next base: position 291,197 of record CAMPDV010000039.1, read on the forward strand.
ATAATTATTTAGTTAATTATTTTCTTATTAAATATATCTAGAGCTTAGATAATCAAAAGTATTAAACTCAAGTTTTGAAATTTTTTAATTTTTGCACTTAAAATGTGTAGCATGAGGATAAGCTTTCATAATAAATGTTTTTCATATATTAGCCTAATTTATTAATAAAAAGAAGCTAGTAAGTATATTGGAATTGGAATCAACTAGATAGATTTAAAGAAAGAAATAGAAATAAATAATTAATGTTTTATTTAATCATCTTTGCTTTGAGTTTGCTAGCATTAATATCTTTCCATTCTTTGAAATTGAAGCATGCTAAATAGTCACTATTTTTGGATATTTCATTCGATAAAATTCTCCATCAAACTACATATATACCCACTGTCTTTGATTTTCAGGAGGAATCTTGAATTTAAATGAGTAAGGACCGCTGCCTTGAGCCAGTCTTTTAGCATTTCCAGATTTAAGTCGTTCCAAAATAAATCCTATAGGAGATGTGAATGTAAGAAGTTCTAGTTTTCCATCACCCATACTTTATTATTCAAATTAAACTTAGGAATTTCCTTATGTAGTAGCAAATCTGTTTGATTTATTTCAGATATTTTTAGTACCTCCTCCATATGTATCTATGTTTAAGCATAGAATAGTAATCGGTTATCCTTGAAAGGATGGTCCCTCTTCTTCATTTTCACTTACAAGAATATTTTCACTATTTTGACTTATTACTTAAATCGAGCTTATATAGTTTGAAGTTCTTTAAGGAGATTTCACTATTAAGTTTTAAAATCCTTTCCAGCAGTAGCAGCATTTATTACAGCATTAACTTCCTTTTCTAACTTTTTCGAAATTAATCCCTATTTTTGCATCTACTCCAATAGAAAAGTAATTACATATCATTCTTTTAAAGTTTAAAATCGGTTTTTCTGAATTTGGTTCAGTCAGTGTTAATCTGCTCCAACTTTTTCCATCTTTTACTATTTTTTGAATTTATCCGTTATTTTCAAGTTCTAAATTTATGTCCCATAGATCGAAGTCTATTTGCTATGCATTAAGTCACTGTATAAGACTTCTTTTCAATCCTTTTAAATTTTTGCCTATTACTGGTTCTTCAGGTTTAGTTCCCCATCCTAAAGAATTTGCAAGATCGTTTCCAGAACCAAAAGGAGCTATACCTAAAGCAATTTGATTCAAGTCTATGCCAAATTTTTAAATATCCTCGACAACCCAAATAAGAGTTCCATCACCTCCTATAATGATAACCCTGATAACCTACTGCTGATTCTATGTAATTAATTTCAGTTCATTATAGCCTTTATTTCTTGATTCTCCATCCATTAAGTTAAAAATATGTAGAGAGACTATCATTTTTGGATTTTCAAATTCGATTGGTATTTAATCCTAACCAAGATTAAGAAACTCAGCTGCTTTTAATCCTCCTGATTTTGGATTAACAAATAAAAATACAGATTTATCCAAATTCTAAAGTAAATTTTATTAATCTAGCTCTCTTTCTTATAATTATATTGACCCTTCTAAGTTTTCATATGTAACTAGTTTAGCTTTAATATTAGATTATTCTTCCATATTGGAGCCACTCTTTTTTTCCATGGAATACTTACACTTTAATATATTATTTAATTTAAAATTAAAAGCTTTCATCATTATTCTAGACTCTTGTCTAATCTTCTCTATTTCCCTTATATATCTTAGCAATCCTACTCTTCTTTAATTTATACTTGTTGCTCCATATTAAATGAAACTATTTAAATAAAGAGACTTTCAGTTCGTAAAGAAACATAAAATAGCAATAGCATTAAATCTATTGCTGTAACTTAACTCTTTACTTATAATCCTCATTGGCATCCTATTCTATTCTTATGTACTTTTAATTATATAAAAGAACTAAACTAAATCTTTATACATTAACTTAATACAAGTTTAGTTTTATACCCTTTCATTATATGCATGAGAGAGAAATGCTAATAAGATATAATAGTGGCTTAGTGTGAAAGAGAGGAGGAATTTAATGGTAAGGATACTTGTATAAATGAATAAATAGCTTAAATAATAATTAAAATATAAAGAAACACATTAAATGGCTACTAAAAAATGCTAGAAATGCTGTTAATAAAGACCTAATTTTCTTTTTAATATTTACACGAAATCTGTATGCAAGCATGAATTATGCGATGAATGCAATAGAGAAGCTTATAGAGTTCAGAATATGAAATAATAAGGCTTAGAGAATTTTTAATGTCCTGTTTGTAATTCTGAAATATAAATAGACGAAAATCTTAGAAATTATTTGAAATGACTAATTATAAATCCTTAGAATATTTACGAAACTGAATCAGATAGAGTAAGCGTTGATTCTTAACTCCCAAAAAATTCGAATTCTACAGATCAATCAAAGAACTCAAATAATTCAAAGAATGATTCAGAAATCAACCCTCAAAATGAGGAATCCAAATAAGATTAAAAAGATTAAAATGAATAAGAATAAGTGAAGAATTCAATTAAACGATAATCTGAGATAAAAGATTTTAAAAAGTCTTTTTTTGATAGCCTTTAAACTAGAAAATGCTGTTGCTTTTAAACATAAAATGGTTAGGAAAAAAAAGAAACATGCATCAGAGTTTGCTCCCTTTTATGAGAAATTTAAGCTAATAATTATAATTAAGAAATGATTTTTTTTAAATATACCTAAAATCTATTTTTTTAATTAATAATTGATTTTACCTGATTTGAGCAACTAAGAAATAATTTAATTTAATTTAATGTAAGGAATATAACTATGATAAAGAGGATTTGGTTAGAGGTTTGCTTATTAAATACTAAATATACTTAATCTATTAAGTATTTTAGTGATTGCTGTATACATAGATTCTGTTTATTATTTTATCTTATAGATTTATTCTTTAATAATGTATAGATACCATTTAGTTTTAAGTTAATTTGATATTCACTAGCTATTAATAACTCTAATAATTAAAATATTAAAGCATTTCGTAAATAATAAGCAAATTAATCCTAAACTGCTTTTGTTTTAGTCTTAAAGCTTTTTAATTATAAATAGTTATTCTATTTAGAGATAAAAGTTTAATTAGCTTCGTAGGTTAAATTAGCCAATATAATAAATTATATTAAAAGGTAGACGTGTAAGGCTTCTTTTAGATTATTATTATTAAATAAATAGATTTAGCTTTATATCTATTTGAACTAAATAAAGAACTTTCATACCTTAAATACACTTTTAATACAACTTCTTATATCAAAGTCGAAGGTAGTGGAAGGATTTACCGATAATTTTAAATTGTTAAAAAACATTTAATAGATAAAATAGAACCAAAGATTATAGGGTTTATAAGCATAATATGTCATTAAATTTACAATTTTTCTATCTTTTATAGATTAGAAGGTAATTATAATCTCATTATTTTCATGCTTTATATATCTTCTTTAAGATTTAGAAATTCTAAGCGAATTTTTTAATTAATGACATTTCAGTTGAAATTATGCATTAGTAAACTATTTTACAATTTTTAAATTTCTTCTATTTCCTAAATTACCAAATTATCAATGAAATAATCTTATTACAGTAAAGTAGATTTCATAAATTGACTGCTTTTATTGCTTAGCTTTTTAGAAATAAATTAACTGTAAGTTTTAAATACTTGGAGATTAAGATAATTAAAGTAGTTTCATTTAAGTTTCCAGATGATTTATTAAAGCAAAATAAAATTGAGGTATAATAATTATTTATTAAATAAGGGGTTTAAAAAATATTCATTTAAGCTTATTCGTATAAGCAATAGCTCTTCTATTAGCTCTATTGAATGCTTATTAATATTCATTTTCTCCTATTGTTGATCTAATTTCTTAAACACATATCTTATAAACTTTGCAGCAAGGGCATTCGGGTATTTATTTGGGAAGATCTCCTTCAGCATATAGATAATTTTGGTTAGTTTGAATTTTTAATTTTTAGTTCAAGCAAGTTTTATTATAAGTATGACCGCACATTAGTTAAACAAACTCAATACCATAAATTTTTGCTTAGCAAACTCTGCAAATCATTTTACCTTATAAAGTTGATATTGTAGTTTTAACTTTACTATAAGGTTATTGAACAATCTAAGTTAGATTTTAAGTTTTGATTTTAGGACTATCTTCCTTACCTTCTTACTTGTTAAAAACTTAATAGAGTGGTAGATCATGATTATTTATATCAAAACCTTGAGGTATCCTTTAATCTTCATAAATTCATAAATCTTCATTGAATCCATCAACAAACGAGACATCCTTGTTATAAATTATATCGTAATGATCTTATATTCATAATAATGAAATCACTGGAAGCTTTCCGCTTATTTGAATATATTAAGGGTATTTTTAAGCAAACTAACTGGATTCTAAAGCAAATATTTCTATCTTAGTATTTAAGATTACTTATAGAGACCCCATTTCCAGTTCTTTGGGTTCATTACCCATAGTTAAAACTTATTTTACTATCTATTCTAGTGGTTTTTGAGAATAATTTTAAAAATGTTAATAATGAGTTTCCAAATAATTAGCAGTTAAAGTTCTCATTTCTCAAACAAGTGCTTCATCTTATTCGTCTTTATTTTGTTAAATCTCTTTTATTAAAAATGTATTTATTCTTTTGTTATTTCCTTTTCTTTGCTGTATTAGATTTTTTACTAAATTAATAAACTTTTTCCTTAATTCTAAATGGTATGCTTCTCCAGATCTAACGGAATAATATCCTGCTTCTTTTTCAAAATTATTTAGAAAACTAAATATTTCAGATGCAGGAGTAGTAATTCTAGACAGATGTTCAAGATAACTGTATCCAACTGCTCTATAAAAGCTATTACCGTCATTCCTTATTTATCTAAATGCATTATATTTCTCTTTTAACTGTTTTAACGAAGATTATGTGCTGCTATCAAGTTAAAAAAGTTCGAAGATTTAGTCTAGGTTTGTTGTTTAAAATACTTGATACAAATTAATTTAAAAAATAGATCTAGGAGATTAAAATTCTTCATTAGTCTGTATATAAATCTCTTGCGAACCAAATTATTTTATTAATTCTTCAAATTATTTTATTTGACAGTTTAGTTTACCATTTTACTGTTTCTAGATATCGATTATGGTTTAAAGTTGCTCTAATTATTAAATACATTTTTATATTTCAGACTAAATACAAAAAATTTCGTTATTTTTTTCAGTTAATTGTTTTTATAAATTTTACTCATTTTCTGTGCTTTTTAGGATCTGCTTTAAAATTTCTTTAAACTATTAATCTTTTAAATTATAATTATTCTATTGTTCCTTAATTTAATCACTTTAAATTTAGTTTTCTAGAAATTGTTTTTGTTAAATTTAATCTAATACCTTTATTTGATTAAGCAATTGTTGATTTTATTGCTTCAAACTTTTCTTTTTAAGTTTGATTGCTTAAATTTTCTATTTTAAATTATCAATTTATTATTATGCTTATAGTAGTTAATTTATCAAGCTTTCTTAAAAATCTTCTTTATTACACTTCAAGAATAAGTCCAATCAACTTTGAAATTACTTTTATTTCTACTATGCTTCTTTATTGACTGTAAACATATTTTAGAGTTATAATTGTTGATTATTTAGTTACAATTTTAACTCTTAGTTTTCGCTTCTTAACTAAGCATTCTCTTTCTAAATTATTTCTAATAAAATATTTTCTTCTTTATTTTATTAGCTTAAATTCTAATTTTTAAAAGACTTCTCCATTAATGAGAAATATTATATATAAGGCTAGTTAAATAATAATTAATAAACTTATTTAATAATTAATGATATAAAATCTAATTTTTATTTTAAATTTGTTAGTTTGATCATGCTTTTATGAATTCATGCTATATTTCTAATAACTTCCTTAAAACTCTATTTCTAATTGTTTAATAATTATACCTTTACTATACTTTCAAATTATACAACATACTTTAACTATATTCCTGCTTTTACTATTTTAGAAAGATGAGATTTATCCTTATTATTATTTTTTTATTTTGCTTATTATATATTTAGTACTTAAAGAAATATCCCAGGTAAAATCATAAAGCATATGATTTATATCATATTTAAATAATTAATTTTTATTTCTAAAATAAAACTTTTAATTTATATCACTTTCTAATTAATTTTGATAAATTAAATATATTCTGAATTTTAGTTCAATGCTTTCATAGTTATAATTTACATTATTGTTAAAATCTTTTTAAACCATAAATGAAAATTCTCTTATATCAAAAACATACAATGAAGTAAATATTAGTATTTTGATTGCTTTACTATTTCTTTTCTTTACTGATAACTTTTTCTTGGTAAATTATCATTAAGAGTTAATTTTAAAATTAATTTTAAAACTTTATTGTGAGAGTGAAATAATTTAAAATTAATTGTATAAAACATAATTATTAGTTGAAGCTTTTTTAATTTATTTAATAAATTAATTTAAAGTTTAATCATTATTTTAAGTTAGATTCTCTTACTTAAATCATCTCTTTAATTAATCTAAATTTCTTAAATTTTTTTTTAAAATTATAATTAATTTTTAGTGTTTTTCTTATATCTAACTTGATTAATTTTAACTTAATTTTAAAAAATTTTAACTAATTTCCTTACAATTTTAGTATAAATTAATTTAAATTAATAAAGCTTTAAATGGTTTTAAGTTAAAAAAGTAGAGGAATTTTAGTTAGATCTTGCCTCAATTAAATTATTTTTTTTAATATTAAATTAAGCAAATTTTTTCTCAAAAAGCTATTATGAACAACTTGTTTACACAATCATAAAAATAAAATAATTTATTTAAACTAAGCTTCTAAAAGATATTCAGACTATTTTAAAATTTTAATAATTACATATAGAATAATCCTTTTATGTTTAATAATTACCTTTAGCTTTTTATTTTCTATTTCTCATTTTTTTATAAGTTTTACAACTAATAAACGTTTGCCTGTTCAAATCTAATTTTAACTACTTTTTTAATTGAAATTTATGATTCTTTAGCAATATTTAAAAAAGAAATTTATTTAAGAATTTAAATGAACTTTATGAACATCTGACAAACTAAACCATCAAATTCAAAAATATTATTTTAGAAAATAATCTTAATTGTATTAATAAAAAATAATTTAAAGATATATTTGCTTAAGCATGTAATAATCATACTTTTATAAAATATTAAAACTAAAATTTAATTATATTAATAAAATTTCCTTTAAGATTAAAGATAAAAATTATTCTACTAGAAGTTAAAATTAATTTTATACTTATACTCTTAATTTTATAGCTAATTTCTATATATTTTATCTTTTAAAATTTTTATATTATATTTAACTTATTTTATGAATGCTTAATTTTCAAAGTGCTCTAGCTTTAATATCACAATTTTTAAATAGCTGCAATATTTATTTCAACAATTATCATATATTATGATATTATAGTAGGGATAAAGAAGAGTGTAATTTAACTTTTTAATAATTATTTAAGAATTAGTTTTATTAAGGAAAATAAATAAAAGCAAACAACTAAAAGTATAAAGTTAAAATATTTTTAAAATTAATAAAAATCTTATTATAATAATTATTTGCTAATTAATTCTATTATTCAATCTATTTTCATACTCTTTTCACAAAATAATTCAATTTATTTAAATTATTCTTTTTAATTAAAATATGATAAATGCACAAATGATCAATAATAAAAAATAACTAAAATATTTTAAATATTTTAAATTATAGGATTATTGCAATATAAGATCTTAGCTCTGAAAGAGGGATTATGTTTATTATTTGCCATGCTAATTTTTTAAATTATAAGTCTAAATATTGGGATTTAAATTTAAATAACTTGATATAAGTATTTTATTTAGAGTTATAAGTAATTTTTATATTTTAATACCTTAAATAAAATAAAAGAATTTTAGTTTTGCTTTAAGGATTTAAGTTGGCAATTAAACTAAATGAAATGAAATTGATTTATTTATAATTAAAGAAGAATGTATATAATTTGTTTTTAATTTTAAAATTAATAATCTTAAATGAAGGGAGTTGGACTTATAGGCATTCTAATATTACTTTTCAACTAAATTAGAGCTGATTAGTGTTAGGCATATATGATGAATTTGATATAGCACTACAACGAACCTTAGGCTGCCTATAATTTAACTCAAATAATCTGAAATAGCGGAATCAAAGCAAATGATCTAGGAGACTACGATGGATGCAATTTGCAAAGTGACAAAAAATACGCACTTTGAACCTTCAAATCTTAATCTCCTATAACTGCCTTCAATATTGGATACTGTGTTCCTAGTATATGTAATGAAACTGATCTAGAATATTTAGGAAACACAATGGCTTAAATGTATAGCAGCTTTGGGATGCAAAACGCAACAAGCACCTTTAGTTATCCCAAATAAATAATAGATGGATGGAATTACAATGCAGGATTTGCAATAATGGTTACTATAGTCTGCATTCTTATAGCTTTTGGACTAGTTGGTTTGGTAGTTGAATTCACTAACTTTGGAAATAAATCTAATTGATAACCTAAAATTCAATAGAAAGAGATGACTGAAGAATAGCAAGAGAAATATAAAGATTCTTAACTATTAGAATCAAAAGAAAAATGAGCTATATTCTTTTTAAGTTTCTCTTTTATAAGAAATCTAAGAAAACTTTTACTAACTAAGGGAGAGTTTGATTAAAATTTAAAAATTTTGAATGGAATAAGAGTTATGTCGATGTGCTGGGTTATTCTTGGTCATTCCTATTCTGGAATTTCATAAAATGCAATAAATTTTTTTAATTTAGGTACTCTAATGAAGTAGTTTATGTGAAGTCTTATTGGAAGTGCAACTTATTCAGTAGATTCATTTTTCTTTTTATCGGGATTTTTGGCAACTCTTTTGCTACTAGAAAAAATGTATCCAAAAAAAGGAAATATTAATTTTGGATAAATTTACATTCATAGATACATCAGACTAGTCCCTGCTTTATTTTTCTTAATGGGAATTTTCCAGTTTATCTACTAATATTGGGGGAATGGACCTTTGTGGGCAGCAGCAATTGAAAGAGATAAACATCTCTGCAGCTAATATTGGTGAACAAATATTCTGTTTATTAATAATTTGTATCCACAAAATTTTGATGAAGAATGCTTAGTATGGCTTTGGTATCTTGGAAATGACATGCAATTTTACATAATAACTCCTATTATTTGCTACATATACTGCAAACAAACTATAATGGCATGAATCGTTTCTTCCCTCCTATAGCTTGGAAATATATTATGAAATATATCTATAACAATAAAGCATGATTAGGGAACTAGCTTTTTCAATGCTAATCCACTTCATGATTACAGTAAAGATCTTTATAAATCTCCTTGGAGTCGTGTTGGAACGTATCTTGTAGGTATGTGGCTAGCTTTTCTTTATTTTGAATATAAGCATTAAGACAAAATTTAATAATACGCTCCTGGAAAAACTATTTTCAAAAAAGTAAAAGAAAACAAATATTTAGGGTGGTTTTGCTACTTCTTTGGATTTTCAATCACATTTTTCTTTGTTTTTATTTAGCATGATAATTATAAGCATAATGAAAATGGAGCTAACTCCTGGTCATAAGGAGTTTCTGCAATTTTTAACGGAGTAAATAGGCAGTGCTTCGTAATAGGATTAAGTATCTTTATTCTTCCCTTATTAGTAGGACGCGGAAAATTCTATAGAATATTTTTAGGTGGAAGCTTTTGGGATCCTTTAGCAAAGCTAAATTACTCTGTATACTTAGTACATTACTTAGTACTACTTTGGTATGTCTGGTAGTTAAGAACTGGCTTTTACCTTAACAATATCGATTGTGTGTTTGTTTTCTTTTCTCTTGTTTGTCTTAGTTATATAATAGCAGTTCCATTTAGTTTTCTATGCGAAACTCCTATGTTGACCATAGAAAAACTAATTTTATTTCCTTCCAAACCAAGAATTGAATAAAAAAATACCAATTATGCAAGTCAATCAGATGACAAAGAGAAGCAGTTAGAATCTTTATTATTAAATCAATCTTCTTTAGTAGGTTCTGATGCAAACATTTAGCCTTCTTAGCCTTACAAGAAGAACTGAGATTAAACTTTGATATACAATTATTAATAAAATAATAACTTAATCCTTTTAATTTAAAATCATTTAAACTTTATACAATCTTGAAATAGATTTACTTCAAATCAAACTAAGCTTAATTCTTCTATTACAGTTGATATATCATCACTTCCTTAATGATTATTATTTTCTTACTTCAAACTTAAATTTATAATTTTCTATTTCTCTTTTTTATATTTTTTAATACTATTACTTTTTTTCAAATTCTATTTTAAAATTACTAAAATAAAAATTGGAATCTATCATTTTCTACCTTTATTAGTAAAATCATAAAATGAAAGCCTTAATATTTAAAATAAATAATAAAAAATATTATTTATAACTAATAATTGAAATTAAATCATTAATTCAAAATTTACTCTGCTATAATAAGATTCTTAAAATATTAGGTATTAATTTCCTAAGTTATATAAATTCTTTAATTTTTTATACAAATTATTTTAATTATTTTCAATTAAATTAAAAACATTTTATTTAGTCTTGAAAGATAAAAATCTAAATATCAATTATTTATAATATGAAAATTATTATCATTACTAAATCAAATTAAAGTGACAGGTTATTATCTATAATTATAAAATTAGCAATAGAAGATTTTATATTTTGCTTTATTCAGCTAATTAAAGGATATAAATTAAAATAAATAAATAATAAAAATAATAAATTTTTAGTATTTTATTTCATTATAAATCAGAAAAACTTAAAATGTAAAATTTTATATTATAAAATTGAAAAAGTTTTAAATCTCTTAATTATAATAAATAATTATATCTTAGATCTATCAACTTTTTTATTTAAATATTATAAATTATTTTTCCTTATTTTAGTTTCTAATAGAATAGAATAATAAATTTCATTAAAAAATTGTAAACATTTCAGATTAAAAATTTATTTAGTAAAGAATAAGAAAAATTCTGAACTTTATTAATATAATCTAATTTTTTAAATTTAAATTTATAAAAAATAATAAAGATTAAATAATAACATTTAATTTTATATTTTAAAATTATTATTTTTAAAGCAATTAAAAATATTATTTATTATAAAATTTTTAATTTTTATATTTGAGTAAATTTTAAATATATTGTCCAAAAAATGTTTTAGATATTTTATATAATTATCATAAATAATATAAAATATAATCTTAAACATTTTTATAATAATTTTTTTAATTAACTTTCTTATGTGAAAAATAATTTTATACTTAAATACAATAAATTTTAAATTTATTAGTCAAATAATAAAGAATAAATACAAATTTTATCAAAACAATTTTATTTTTCCTTAAAAATTTATTTATGGATTTTTGATGCTGCTTGAAAATTGTAAAACTACTTTATTTTTAGGGATATACATTTTTTTATTTTATAATCTTAAACTTGATATTTAGTCTTATGAAAAAAAATCTAACTTAATAAAAAATTTGCATATTTTCCTTTAAAGCATAAAAAATAGATTAAATAGATAGCTTTTTCTACAAATTATTTCTTATTAATAGCATTTATTTAATCGGCTTTTTAGTAGAAGCTTTAGTAAGAAACAATTAAATAGACTTTATCTTATAATTTAGAAATATTAGCTAAATTTCAAAATTGAAATAGAGATTTTAATTAAAAGTTGAACTTAATCAAAGTATGATTATAACATAATTCCAATTTCTTTAGAATTAAAATATTTGTTGATAAATAACATAATTAATTTTAAGAAATAGCAATCATCTCATTTGAATTATATAATCTTTTAAAATTAACTATTTAGAAGGTAATCTAAAATTAAGATACTTGCAAGAATCATTAATTTTTTATATTTTTTATGGTAAATTAAATTATCTAAGTGATCTTGATTTAGCTTTGATATAAAATTCATAATAATAATAAATATATAAATTAAAATTCTAATAAAATAAAAAAGCTCTTTAAGTAGATTTATTGACTTTTAATAAACCAAAACACACTTTTTATAACTGCATAATCATATTTTAAAGCAATCTTCATAAATATTTAATATATTGCTTATGAAATTGTTAATTTTAACTTAAAAGAGAAATTTATCTAGTATTTTAAATAAATTAGTGCTAATAGAAAAAATTTACTATTATACAAAAATCCAAAATAAAATTTGAAAACATAAGCGCTTAAATAACCTTCTCTAAATTAGTTACAAAGTCTAATTTTTTTTATTTTTATTACTTTTATCAAATTTTTCTTACTTCAAAAACACATATAAATAACTTATAATTAACAAAAAAATATCCTTATAAGTATTTTAAAGTTTTACATAAATGATTTTATTCTTATAATTAAATAACTGCTTAATTTTATTCTAAATAATTTTATTCACTTTATATATCTTTGAAAGAGAAACCTATTTGTTATTATTTTAAATTAAAACAATTGTTTAATATACTTTTTCATAAGTTTATAGTTACTTATACTTAAAGAATAAGTTTATTGATAATTTTTTAATAGAACTCTAATATATAAAATGATTACAGCCCCTCTATAATTGACTGTAATCGTCATAAAATTAAAAGATTTCATAATAAAGAAATTTAAGGATATTTTAGTTTTGATAAAAACAAAATCTACAAGTTTCTACTTATCAAACTTAAAGAATAATTGTTTGGTAAGAGTATATCACAAAAATAAATAATTTTTAAGGAATAAAAGAAACTTAATTTGGTTTGGACTCTAGATTGATTGTAATATTCTATCTTTGTTATTAATTTAACTTAAATAGATTTAATTATTTAAGTTGTATACTATAAAGTTGATGTTAAAATTATTTTTAATCAAATTCTAAAAAAAATTAATAAAAATAAAACCTTGCACGCAACTTCAAAAAGACATTTCTTTATTTCAGTTTAATAATATGAAATTCAATCTAATATTCTGACTTTTGCCCTTTAATTCTTATTTACAGTTAAAGCAAAAATTTTAAAAAGGTTAATAAATAAATTCTAAATGAAGGAAAAATTATTTACTAATAATTTAAATTTGAGGAATTTTCTTCTATTTTTACATCAAAAACTTACAATTAAAATAAAAGAAAAATGCTATATTAATAATATGCACTGGTGACAATTATAATTCAGGAAATACTTAGTTTTTTGCAACAAAATCATATTTATCTTTAGATAAGAAAAGTTAAATATCCCTAGAAATAGCTATTTTAAATATAGCTTAGTTAATGAAGATATGATAAGACTTTTATTTAATAAATAAAGAATGATTTAAGCTGATTTATAAATATATGAAATAGATCATTTAAAATAATTTTTATTAATTTAGCTATTAATTACTTTTTACTTTAAAAGATTTAAATTTAATAGTTTCCAGATTTATCATAGAAATTATTGCATATATCTAAAATATTTGATTATTTTAAAAATTTTGGAAGAAAGTTACTTCAATCTTTCGTTAATTTACTTAGCAATTTATAAAGAAGAAAAAAAAAATTTTTAATTTTAGAAGCTAGATAAAGATCATGTAAAAATATTTATATAAGACAGAAAAAAGGCTAAATTCTTTTGAATTTTGTAAAAGCTCAAATATATCAAAATATTTATTTCATAAGTTGATTATTAAAAATAATTGTTATTAATAATTTTATATTTTTCAATTTATTTGAAAAAACATTTTTTTTAGAAAGGCAACTAACTAAGCCTAAACTCTTAAAATTTATAAAAAATTTATTATTAATTTTTATATTCTAATAAGATCTAACTAAAATATATAAGATTTTTAAATTATAGAAAAACAATTTGAGCTTTACAGCTGGTTATTTTCTCTGAATATAAAAAAATCACAATAATTAATAGAAAAACTTAAATAATAAACATTTATAAATAAAAATAATATTCCATGCTATAATTCTAAAAATTATATATTCTCATTTAGTCACTAAAATTTCTAGCTTTTCTGAATTTCTTCTAAAATAGATATTAAACTCTTTAAATTAACAAAAAATTTAATTATAATTTCCACCATGCATTAAAATATAAGAAAAAAATAAAGATATTTATTTAAAATTTTATCAAAATAATATTCTAATTTTTTAACTTATATGATCAAACTTGAATAAAATAGATGAGAAATAAATTATTTTAGAATATACATTTAAAAACTGAAAAAACAATTTATAGACTTTATTTGCTATAAGATAGATAAATTTCTAAAAAATTAATTTTTGTTATGATACTCAAACTTAAGAATTTCAATTTTTATTTAATTTATATTCAAGTGAAGAATCAATAGCAAAGTTTATATTTTTATAATTATTTATATTTAATACAATTTTTTCTTTCTATAAATAATCTTTTATAATTATTTCTTCTATTATATAATTAAGAGATTATGTTTTATGTATTTTTAATGCCTAGATTTAATTAAACCACTTTATTTTCTTAATGTAAATTATTATTTGCGTGATTTTTTAATTTAAAACCACATGTGATTAAAATAATTTTTAAATTTTAGTATGATAAAATAAAGCTAGCTTTCTTTATAAAATTACTTTTGTCGTTTAAATAAATCAAATCTTTATATTATATAATTTTCATTTAAGTTTAGAGATTATCAAATCTTAAATGATATAAAATTTTAGAATAAAACTTATTTCATAGAAAATAGATTTAATTTTTAAATTAAGGAAAATATCATAAAATTAACTAATTATTATTTTAAAATTTCATGAATTTGATTTTAATGAAGATATATTTAAGAAAAAGCAGTTGTTATAATTATAAATCCTTTAATTGTAAACTCAATCTCTTATAAATAACGAAATTTTAGTATTTTGTATATAATTAAAGGTTTCAAACTCTAATAAAAATTATTTTAGAAAATTCATTTTATTGTTAGTGTTTTAAAAATACTAATTTTCTTTAAGAAGAAATTAGTTTTACAAATTATCTTTGATCAAGTTATTTATTTAAAATTGAATACAAATTAGTTACTTCTTTATTATCTAAGTTGGAAAATGCTAGTTTTATTAACATAATTTGGATTATTTTCATCTTAGTTCATAATTAAATATATCTAGACTTTTATGATTTACAATTCTTTAAAAAGTGTAAAATATTCATAAAAATGTTTCTTATTTAAAGAGATAAAATAAATGGATTTTTGAAAAAAATTATAGATATAAAAAAGGAGTTAAGTGCTAGAATTTAAATAGAATTCTTTTTATTTTATAGCTTTTTATTTTAAAATTGTACTCTAATATCTATAAAAATTATAAAGACACTATTTTATAATTATGAAGTTCTTTGTCTTTATATTTAAAAAGTGTATGATTTTGATTCTGCACAAAGAATATTATATATCGATATTTATTAAGATTCTTTGTCTAAAATATTAAAAATTAATATTTATTAAAGATCAATTTAAAATTATGATTTATTACAAAACAAACTAAAAAGGATCTTTCGCTATTTTTTTTATTAATTGATTATTTAAGAAATTTGCAATAAAGTTTAGTAGATGCAAATTGCATGAATTATATCATACTGTTATATTTTAAAATTTTAGTTGCTTTATTTTTATTATAATCAAATAATTTATTAAATTAAATTTAGATAAAGTGAAAATCTTAAGATGTGATTAATAACTAATAATTCTTAATATAAACAAAATTTTAACTATCTTCAAGCTAATTATTATCAAATTGTTATTTTTTATTCTTTCGCTTTTAAAACTTGAAAACACAAAAATAATAAAGTTATAGTAAACATTATATAAAATTTATTTTTCTAAACTTAATTTTATTTATTAAATCTCTATTCAAAAGGTCTATTTATTGTATTTTTGTATTATTTTATAGATAATCTCAATTGATTTATTCCTAAATCAAAAGAAATTATAGAAATTATTCAGTTATAAGTAAATATTTTTATTAACCTTTTTTATGAATTTTAATGCTATAGTTATTTCATTTACAAGTATTATTTTCAACTGAATAAAATTCAAAGATAAGAAAAATCTAAATTTTATCATTAAAATAAGGATCTTAGACCAGTTAAAATGTAACCAGATAATTTAGAGATATTTAATGCAAAAATACTTTGAATAATCTCTTCTAAAAGAAAAAAATTTTAATTATAAAATAATTGAGAAAATTAACCCAATTAAATTAATATGTTTGTAATAATAAAAATACATAACTAATAAATACAACTTTAACCTTTTAAAATTACAATAGCCTACAATCATAATATGCAGTTTAATCTTTAAAAAATTTTAACTAGAAAATATATGGGTAAGAGTTTTTCGAACATTTTAGAGAAAAATTAAGAGGATATTTATAGCTTAAATGATCTATTTTATCTACGCATTTTTTAAGTAATTAAAGAGCTTATTTAAAAAAAATTCTCATAATTCTAATTAATAAAAGTTAGGAATCACTTAACGTATTTGTCCTTCTTAGAAATTTTGTTATAGAGTTGGTTATAACATTTTTGGCATATGTCGCGCGCGTAAATTTTACCGTCCGTGTGCTCACATTTAGGAGTTCCAGTTCTCTTCTTGTTTTTTTTCTTTACGATATTTTGCTGCATTTATTCAACTACTTTGTTACTTTTCTCTTTAGGCAAGCCAGGAAGTTTCCTACAAATGGGCCAAGAATGACCGAAATTTAATGATGGATGAGCCCTTAAAAGGCTAGGCATTTCCAGCAGAATAGTTTTTTTATTTCTCTTCTACTTCATATTGAATTATAAGTTTAATAAACTAGGTATTTAAAAACGAATATTCTTAGTTGCTTAAGGAAATTTAATTCAGAATCTTAAAATTAGGAATATACTCTGCATATACCTAGATATATTGCCAATATAATTTAAAAAATTGTTTTTGCATAAAAGAAATACAAAGTAAATAAGCAAAAAGAGACTTGATAATAAAATGATAACCTGAGCAATTAATATTTTATCAAGTTATTTATTTAAAATATTTTTCTTAAAGTATAATCTATTTCCTTTTACTAAGCTCTTTAACTTTTCTTTAATCATTAAATGATTAATGTAATTTTTATTAATTTAATTTTAACCAGTAGTCAGATTTATCTAAAATTTTCTTTTATACAAAGATCACACATTAATGCGTATTCAAACACTTTTAATCAAAATAGTCTCTTGCTTATTTCAATTTAAACCAAATTTTTACCTTCTCATTTATATATTTTCTAATTCATTATATATCCCATTATAATTGATATTAGATGATAAATTAATAATAAGATAGATATATAAAATTTAAATTTTATATAAATAGATAAATGCTATATAATTTTTAATATGAAAAAGCTTTATTAGATGCTATACAACTAAAAATATAATAAACATTTATTTTTTAATTATTAGTTTTGTAAATAAACGAATTTAAATCATTTTCAAGAACTTATTAAAATTTAAATAACTAAAGATTCAATTAGTCTTGGTAGGAAGGTATCCTAAGCTTATAAACCTTATTATAATCTTAAAACTTAAAGGTATATATTTTATAATCATAATAAAAATATTTAATTTATTTGTGTTTTTATTATAAACAATGATTAATATTAAAATCCATATATTCTACTTATAGCTCTCACTATATCTAATATCAATAAAATTTGGTTAGAACTTTTGTACTAAAACATATAAATTTTTAAAAAGATCGAATATTAATATGAATGTAAATAGTTAATATATAATAAAAAATTATTTAAATATATTAGACCTTTCTTTAAACTTATAATACTTTTATTAGGGTTATTCCTTTTATGCTTAATTAATAGTTAGCAAGAATAATTAATTAAGCAAAAGATAAAATATATTAAAGAAAATAGTTTATATCAATAAGTTCATATAATCACTAGATAAGCTTTTATTATATTTATTCTTAATGTAAATTATTGCTGTTTCTTTTACTAAAATATAGTAATTTAGCCTAAATTTTCAATTGAAAATATTAAATAATTATATAAAATTTAAGCTTTTATTTCTTACACTTTTAGAAAGTTCTTTAATTTTAATTATCTCATATGTTTAACTTTTTAATGGTATGAATATTCCAAAACTCATTTTTTTTATTATTTATTTTGCATATAAAAGCTTAGCGAAGCTTCTAGAATAAATATTTATTAACTTTCAATTTCATTAAAAATCAAACTTCTTTATTAATGTATCTTAAAGTCTTAATTATAAAAGTATTATATTTGTAAAAAACGATAGCTTAGATTTATAATATTTTCATATAAATCTATCTCGATATGTTAATTTAGAGCTATAATTTAACTGAAATTGTATATTTACTATATTAATAAATAGTTATATAGCAAACTGGATTTTACCATTTTTGATTGAAAGCTTTAAGAATGGAATTATATTCACTAAATAGAGTTTTTTTGGTTATTAGGTAAATTTATTCTCCTTGTGAAGATTATTTTATGCAAAAACTGCAATAAAGGTTATTATATTTTATTTACATCTTTTATTCTTTAATTTCTTAATTAAATTATTTCATAAATTTCTCTTATATTTTTAACTTAAAGAAAATAAAACAGAATGCTTACCAAAAAAAGTTTGAAGTTTGCTTATAAATTTTGACTTAGAAACTAATCTTTTATCAATTAAGCTTTTATAATATAGAAGTAAATGATATTTTCTAAAATAGTTAAAATTTTCTCTTAAAGCAAGTCATACTATATTTCTCAAAGTAAAATAGTTAAATTTAAAATAAAAGAATTATAAAATAATAATCAACAAAGCTAGCTTAAATAGAAATTTATTAGACCTTAGAATAAAATTATAAAAGTATAATAATCATAATGATTCTTTATTTCTAATTTTTGAGAAAATTTTTTAACTATTGTTATGTGTAAAAAGCTTAAAATAAATGGAACTGGCTTATTGTAATAAAATACGTAATTTTTTATAGAGAAAAAAGAAAAGATTAATGAGAGTCAGTTTGCAAAAATTATCTATTTAAGAATTTAATAAAAAATGATGATTCAAGCTAATCTATGATGATTTTAAGAAATGATATGCAACTTTTAAATTAATGATATATAATTTAGGAAAAATTCCTAGCAACTTAAAGTGTTTACTATTTAAAGAAAATATTTTAATAACAATATTCAATATCTAATATAAGTGTAGTGATCTTTGAAAATTATAAAAAATTAATGATAAAAATTTATTTTTTAACAAATCTTAATTACTATGATTTCACTTAATAATTTAGCATCTCATCAAGCAATTAATAAATTATCATAAATTCTCATCCTTAAAATGATAAAAATGCTAATTTTTAGTAGTTTACTTCACTGCCAAATCTACCTATTAAGAATTTGGTCAATAAATAAATTATTTTAATAATCATCTTAGATATTTAAATTTTCACAAATTAGTATTAAAAAATAAATAGTTTCTTAAAAATATACAAATCTTTTATTTTTATTTAACTAAGATATATTTATTAACAAAATATAAGTCTACTAGCAACATAAATATTTATCTAAGAATAAAATAACACTAAGGCAAATTATTTTGCTATAAAATATAAAAGCTATTAAATTTATTATAATTATCGTGCATAACTATATACTTATCTTGATATTTTAAATATTTTAAGATAGCTTTTAGATGATATTTAAAAATCTTCATTTGATTAAAGTTATATTCCTTTTTAAACTTGTTAGATTCATTAGAAGAAATTTAGGTATTTTTTAAATTTAATAAAAGAGATTCTCAGAGATATTATAATTTATTATTCTAATTAGTATAAATAGATAGAAATTTAGATATATTTAGAAAGGGGATTGAATGATTTTAATTAATTTATATTTCACCTTTTATTAGTATAATTTAATGTTAATCTGAGTTTCTTCATATTATACTTAAAAAATTTAATCATGATAATCTTCAATTTATTAGCAGTCAACTTTTAAATCTAGAATTTTCTTGTTATGCATTTATAATTTATTTTCAAATAAGAAAAAATAGATTTGGTTTATAAAAATTAGCAGAGAATGTGAAAAAATTTACAATAAGCAAATATTAAAGGATAGATATAGACTGAATAACAATATAATAATAATTAATAGAATTTTCTTAACTAATTAAATATAAATAAAAGTTATTTATTTTCATTCTTAAGCACCTTTTTAAATATTATTCTAAGTATATAAATTTTTATAATTAATTCTACTATAATGAATTTTAAAAAGTTTCTCTAGGTAATTTTTGTACGAAATTCGTAAAAATTTATTTTAAGGCTTATATTTGAGATTCAAGATCTTTAAAAAAATGAAAATAATAATTAAAATTTATTAATAGATTGCAATTAAATTAGCATCGAAATTTCATTTTAAGTCTACATTATATAATAGTAGTTAGTTTATGAATTCAAATATTTTATTGATTTATAAAATAAGCTAAATTTTTAAGATTTGAATAAAATTTAATTTTATATATCAATGAATATAATTTTTTCTTAAAAATGTAGAGAAAAATAATAATTGTTATATTTATAAATTATTAAACAAATTATTATTATTTTGAAACTTATTTAAATTTTAGTAATTTTTATATTAAATTTTGATTTTTTTAAGTTAAGATTTTTCATTTTATAATTTAAACAAAATCTGATAGATTTATAAAGGATAAAGACATTTAGATAACTTTTAGTTAGATAGTAGGAAATATAACTAAAATAATTAAATCAAAGCTTAATATTTAAGCTATAATAAGTCTGATAGAAAAAGTAATTTAAAATTTAATCAGTTAAAATTAATAATAAAATTGAGAAAAAAGATAATCATAAAAATAATAATAATTTTATATTTTACTTATATCATTTTAATTAATAAATTTATTTAGTTATCAATTATTTATTTTGTAATATAATTATACTTCTAGTATTATAATGGGATAAACTTTTGAGTGATTAAAGCTTATTTTTTATAAAATAAAAAATGGCTTCAACTAGCAAATGAATTTAAACAACTTTCAACTCAATTTTAGAATTTTAGTTTCTAGGAAAAATCTTAAGCATTAATTAGATAATTAAAAAATTAAAATTTAATTTATTTTATTTAATAGTTGATAGGTTAAACTAACTAAAATTTTTTAATTCTTTATAAATTTTATATCTATAATTATAATAATTATAATATTAAATAAAATAATCAAATGTTTAGGTAATTAATAATTTTAAAGGTCTCAAAACGTAATAATATAAAATTAATGAAAACTATAAAAATTGTTTTTATAGTTTTATATTTTTTAGTCTTGAGTATGAATATTTAAAGCATCTATTGATTAATTAAATTAGAGTATTATACTCATAAAATAAATGCTTAATCGTTTATTCATTTAAAGGATCTTTTATTAGATAAATTTATTAAACTTATATAAATTTAATAATAAATTAGATGCACAAATAATTTAAAAAATTATTGAATGAGATAATAGACCATGAAATTATATCATAATTAAAAAAAGAAAAATAAATTTTGATTTTAATCGTTTTTAACATCTTTGTAAGATAATTTTATAAATTAAAAAAATTAATTAATTATTTATTATTTATTATTAAAATTAACAAGTTCCATCTATCAAATAAGAAAAAGTTTGAGAAAAAAATTAAGAAATATGAAACTTACAATTAATAAATTGATTTTTATTATTATATAAATTTTGTTATTTTATCTATTTTCAAATTTAAAATTAATTTTAATTATTAGATGTAAATGGAGATTAAAAATCTCGAATCTTGGACTTATAAAATATAAAAACTTAAATATTTTCTAAATAATTTTTTATTTAATTTATTATTTAGAATATTATATAAATCTTTGCTATTATTAAATATTTTTATAATTTAAATTTCTATTTAAAAAGATATTCAAATTTATTTTATTTACTTTAAATTAAAAGTTCTAAATTTTATTGCATTTTACTTTTTATCACAGTTTTGAAGTTTCAAAACTTATTTTAAATGGTAAAATTATTTAGAAATTATATTTTATTTTTAATTTATCTAAATTATTATTTTTAGTACAAAATTTGAAGATAGTTGTTATTTTATTTAGGAAATAGATAAAAATTTAATTATATTTTAAATTTAATAATTTTCTTAGTTGAAATGAAATTTTTTATAAAATTTAGCTAAAAATTCAAATTAAATTGCTTAATAATTTCTTCTATTTCAACTTATTCTTAAAGGATATTTATTTTATTTTTTAGATAACTAAAGATTAAAGGAAATTTAAATATATCTTCAAATGTAAGAATAAAAAAGAGATTCTATCAAGTAAATAATTTTAATTTTGAATAATATGATCTAAAAGAAAATTGCAATATGGCATTTATTTTGCTGCTATATAATGAAATTTTTATTAAAAGTGGTTATATTTGTTTCTTTTTCTTGCTCAACTAAGAATTTGCTATTTTTTTAAATAAATATTTGTTCTTTATATAAATTTAATTTAATATCTTGAATAATTTAATATATTTAATATTAAAAAATAGACATATTTTTAAAATATTTCAAAAATTTAGTTGCCTAACTTAAATTTTTTTAATTGATATTAATGATATCTATTGAAAAATGTTATTCTAAATAAAATAAAAAAATAATATTAGAACTTTCTGAAAGATTGATATATTAAATCAATAATTAAAAATATATATATCTTTAAAAATTATTTTAATATTTTAAGAACAATTTTTTCTTTTTAGATATATCTCATTATAATGACATTATTTGAAGTTATAATTAGAGCAAAAATTTTTAAATATATTTAGCAGCAATAAAAAGAATTATATAAGGTCTTGAGGTATAAAATAAATAAAATGGTTGAAGGTTTCAAGAAAGGCTTCTATACCACCTCTTTCTAAGCCAAAAAGGACGGGAGGAAGCAGGAAACCACTTCTTGAATGTCGTCTTCTTCACAGCTTTAACCTTTTTCTTAATATTAACAACCTGAAATTTAACAAGAAGAACAGAAGAAGGCTCAGAAAAGCAATCATACTGAAACACCGACTTCACTAGAGAAGCCTAGAAAGCAGGCAAAGTCTGCTTTACACTAGGAGATGTCGGAATTTAATCCTTCTGGCCAGATGATCATGGAACAGCTCATCCAAGTTGTACTAAACCTCCAGGAAGAGGTCAAGAGACTAAAGAAGGACAACGACAGGCTAATGGAGAATCTGAACAAGCAAGAGGAAATCGAGTCAAGACTTATGTCCTAAGAAAGGGAATTAAGTGCGTTTTTGGAACATATCACAGAGTCAGAACTGCTAATTCTAAAATTAGCAATAGAAACAGACGGAGCTGGACAACAAGCTTGGAGAAATAGAAGAGAAGCTACAACAGCAAATGAAACTTAATGAGCAAAGAGGCGATCCAATGCTGATAGAGGTAATTGACAAAAAGAAGGCTAAGCCAATTAAAGTAGTTAAAAAGTGCTACTATTGTAATTCAGAGAAAAACCTATGAAGAAGATATGAATAATTCCTAAACTTTAAGAACCAGTATTGGAGAAAATAGAGGAAGCAGCAAGCGTAGCAAAAGAAAACGAGACAACTATAACAAAGGAAAATTAGAGAGACTATTCATGAACTAGCTTGGAAATATTTATAGAAGAAAATTTTGCTGAACTGAAGACATAGTTAGAGACAACAAGAACAAATGGGTAGGAGAGGAGTAGAGACCTATAAACCTTTTTTAATCCCGGAGAAATCTGGGATCGGCGTGAAGAGGTGAAAATCCTCGAAAATTGCTAAACTTAATTATTTTAATAATAATAAGGTCTTGAGGTAGTTAATATAAATTAAAGAATCAAAATATTTTTGAAAATTAATAATATTTAAATAAAATTATAAAAAATTTAAATTATATAAATACAATAATTTAGATAAGTCAAAATTTAATGCTATATTAGTTACTTATAAGATCTCATCTTGTAATTATTTTAGAAATTTAATTTACATTTAATTTTTACATTAATAGCAATAAAAAATAAAGTATATTGTAAAAAATAAATTATAAAATACAAGTATAAAATTAAAAAAATCTTTTAATTAATAAACTATAAATAATTTATTATATTTAATGAAAGAAAATAATTTTAATCTTAGAAAATATAATAACTTTCATTTCTATTTTAGCAATTAACTAAGATAAAATAATTTGGTTAAAAATAAACTAATATTAACTTATAAATCATAATTTTATTTTTAATAAGAGATTTTAGATTTATTATGAAATGAACAATTCATAAGCAATAAAGTTCATTGCTATTTCATTAGATTAAATAATCTTATAAGTTTATATTTTTTAATAATAATAATTTCTATTAATTATAATTAAGTTAAACGCAATTTAGCATTCTAAATTCCACAATTAAATTTTATAAAATTAAATTTTAAAGATCACAATAATTTTTTTTAAAATTTAACCTTAATTAATATAAATTTTTTATCGTCTTAAGATAAAAAATGAAATCCATTTATAAAGCAGCTTTTACTTTCAGTATTTTTTGTATAAAGTTAAAATTTATTTTTGCAATATCTAATAAAATATTTTAACTTATCTTAATTCGTTATAAATCCCTCATAATATATTTTATAATTATTCTTCTAGCAAAATAAAATGAAAGTTTTATTATTTTATAGATCATTTAGCAACTATATAATATTTTTTTGATTTCTCCTTCTATATTTGCTTCTCTTAAATCTTCCATTATTTTTTTATTTAATTTTGCTACTTAATTTATAAAAATTTAATTTAAGCCAAACAATTTGATAATGACTATAAAGTCTCAGATTAAAATTTAAAATTTATAAATATTATAAAATAACTTTCTGAATTTAATTGAAGCCTTAAGATTTATTTATTTTTATTTTAAATCCTTGATTATTAAATTAAATAATTGGATGTTCGCTTTCACGTCCAAAAGGTTTGTTTAGTGTTTTTCTTCTTATAGAAATAAAATTTCCATAACTAAGAAGAAATTATAATTTCTATATTATATCTAATTTGTTTTCACAATATTTAATTTCCTCATTTATAAAGATTACAAAAAAATTTATTAATTTTTTATATACCCTTAAAATAAGAGCTTTCAATTTTCGTTATTTCGCTTTAATTTTTTTCCTTAAATCTCTATTATTATATAACTTTTTTCTCAAAGATAGAAATCTTTAATTTTAAATGTCTCTATAAAATTATATTTGAAAAATATGAGTACATCATTTTTTATTCTTAATCTCATCGATTACTAATTTAGATGGAAAAATTAGAAAACTGGCAATTTTTTAGAATTTTATTTCTTTTTATGATTTTAAATCTTTATACATTGTATGTTCTATTACCTGAAGGCTTAATTGAAGAAACGGACATATATTGAGATATGGAAAGAGTTGCGCACCAACGAGGTACCACGCACTCTATAATAAAATTTATTTATTTATAATATTATTTTTTATCTTTATCTTCTATAAATATTTTATAATTATTAACTTTTATTAGCATCTCTTTATTGGCAACAGAACTTTGCCAAGTTTTATAAACAAATTATTCTTTATCAGATACTTAACATGATTGCTCTTAAACTTAATTAGCATAAGAATCTTTTCTAATTTGATTTTAATTTTGATTTGCTCTTAGAAAGATATTAAAATAAAAATAAATATTTTAATTAATTTTATTTCAAATTTCTATTAATAATACCAAAAATATATATATAAAATAATTAAGTTCATAAAATATATATTTAACTTTTGATTTAAATAATAAATAAGTTAAATAATAAATCTAATTAATTTTTAGTTTTGGTCTACTATAATCCATTTAATATATTAATAAATATAATTGAAAAGATGGTGGGAGCTGAGAATGACCTTCGTGACAACACTTTCTGGTTTTATGGCTAGGAACAAGTTCCTTTCCTGTCGCTGAGAAAGTCCCTGGTCAGAGTTATTTTCTGAAGGGAACACTGTCTTTGAGATTATCCGCTCTTGGTAGGGGCTTGAAGCCTGGCTGCTCATAGCGATGGAGCTCCCTAGCAGCTGTGCCTGGAGCATAACAGGATATTCCCGTTATTCCATAAAAAGGGAGCGTCGGGTCGGGCAATCGGAAAGGAGTTTCCGGTCCAAAAACTTTTTTAGTTGAAATTAATTAATATATTAAATAAATAAATTTTGATTAAAAATAATCTTATAAATTAAAGTTTTATTGATAGTTATCTAGCAATTATTTATTTATAAGCAAAATTTACTAAAAAATTGTTTTTTACAAAGTCTCTTTTTTTGTTGATAAGAAGGTACATCTCTAGGCTTGGATAGTTAATTTTAGTTATCAATATTATTAATTTAAAAATTTCTAAGATATAAATGATAAATATTCAAACTTACAAAGTGCTAAATACAAATTTATAACTCCTTTAAAATTATAAAATTTTAATCCAAAATTTATACAATATTTTATGAGGTCGATATGAATGTTAATTTAAAATTGATTTTAGATTTTGATCAAAATAATTATAAACAAAATTTTTAATGTAAACATTATAAAAATTAATTAAAAAAAGTAAATTTATTTTAATTATTTATTAGTTTTTATAAATTTTAAGTAAAATTTATATTAAATTATAAGTATAGTTTATTTAATTTCGATATATATAATAAAGCTTATTTTTTAAATATTTAAAATTTTTTAAATAAATAGAAATTATTTTTTTTATTGATTAAGTAATATAGTTTAATTTTACTTATTAAATTAAAAGATATATTAAAAATTAAAATGTTTAAAGATTTAATTCTGTATATTTGTATTAATGTCAGTTTAATATAACAATAAATTTTATATCTCTATTTTAAAATAATTTTTATATTTTTTAATTTATATAATAGGCTATTAATTAAAAGTATTGATAATATAAATCGATTTATATACAAAAAATAAATAAAATAATTGTTATAATTTAAAGTTTATTAGTTTACCAGCTATTTTTTATAATATAAAGAAAATTTAATACTTTATAAATTTTATATGTTTATAACATATATTAAAATTATAATAAATGCATTTGAGGAGTTTTAATATATATAGGAATTCTTTTTAATTAATATTAAAGATATTAAATAATATAATTAATTTTATAGAAGCAAAAAATAAATAAAATAAAAAATAAAAATATTATTTATTTATTTATTTTAAATACATTTATGCTTTTAAAATAATTCAAAATCCTTATTATTTTATTTAATATTAACTTATTAAATATTTGCTTAGTAAATTTTTATAATAATAAACAAGGGATTATATTATAAACAGCTTATTAATCTTAATTATCAAAAATAACTTAATTTGCTTTATAAAATTTAAAGTAAATAGAATAAAAATTTGAATATTTCGTGATTTGTAAAAATGATTAAGATTTTATTTCAGAAAAATAAATAAAAATTAAATTATAAATATATATTATTATTTAAATTAAATAGATCATAAAGTATTTAAGTTAAATTTCTTAAATGTATAGATATTCTGAAAAATTGAATTAGTGAAAATATTTAAAATCATTTTAATTAATAATAGAATGATTGCCAGTCTCATTTAAGATATTTAA
Source organism: Loxodes magnus (assembly GCA_946699065.1). Lineage (NCBI taxonomy): Eukaryota > Ciliophora > Karyorelictea > Loxodida > Loxodidae > Loxodes > Loxodes magnus. The sequence goes on from CAMPDV010000039.1 coordinate 319,014, forward strand.
ATTTTAATTATTTTTTGTTACAAATCAAATTTTGTGCTAAAGTTACTTATCTATTATAATTATTTATTATATTAAAAATTATTCACTTAAAAAATAGATGAAAAGCTTTTAATCTATAATCCTAAAAAAAATTAACTTAAATTTAGATGAATTCTATGATTTTAGTTAATTAATTTTAGATAAATTAAGAGAGTATATTAATGAAATTTTGAATTTATAAAGATTAACTATTCATATTGAGTTAGTCAATAAAATTTTTTAATTAGTAAAATTCAGCAGCTTATATAAGTAAGGAATATTAAGCATAATTTAGAAAAAAGTTTTACTAATTTAATTTGAAAAAAGTTTCTCCTCAAAATTTATTAGAATCATTTTATTAAACGTTTTTTTAATTTTAATGTAAAGAACATGATTTTTTACAACAATTTAGATTCATTTAAAAATATTTCGAAGAAAATTTCTAAGAATTGCTTGTGAAAAGTAACTAGTAATTATGTAATAAAGGAATTATAAAAAAATGTCATAGTGGCTTATAGAAAGTGCTTTATTATAAAAAAAAATTAGATTGAATATGAAAAAAATATTAAATAAAAATTTAAGAAATAAATTTAAAGAAAAATCTCATATTTTTTGAGTTAGTAATAAAGTTATGATTTTTTAAATTTTTCTTTTTTACTTTCAATTTTATATCTTCTAAATCAATTTAGTTTAAAGTTAATGACTAAAAAATTTATAAATGTGAAGATAAAATTAATTCTACTTTATACTTACAATAATTTTCTAATTTCCCTTTCTTTAAAATAAATTTAATTATTATAGAACTTTTTTTCAAATCTGATTTTTTAACTTCTCTTTATTTATAATTTATAAAGGTTAAATTTATTTAAATTTATAATAATTTGTTTTTTGTTGTTTTAATGAAATATTTATGATTAAAACTTAAAAAAAATTAGTATTTTCCATAAAGTAAATTAGATTTGTTTATAATTATAAGAAATTAAGTCTAAAATTATTGCTAATAAAATTAAAAATGTTTTTGCTCTTCTAAAATCCATAAAATTAAATAGAAAATTGCTACCAAAGTGAAAATAGTTCCATTCATTATATTAAGAAATTTATCACCATATGTTTGACTCCTATTTATTTATTTTTGAGGTTTTTTCAACTTAAAAATATTTTCTTTATTTTCCTTTTCTTTTTCTATATTCCTACTTAATTTGTTAAAATTCTTTTAAGGAAGATTGATATTAAGGTATTTAAAAATACTTTCAAATTGTAAAAGTTCTTAATTCTATTTTTATTCTTTTTTATTACAATCAGTATATGCTTCACAGCCCTTTGCAAATACTTAAAGATCACTATCTGTTATTTCTCTTTAACTTCCAAAATTCTATGATCTTATCGAACTAAGAGCTGGTGAGTTTCATTCAAAAGGAATTTTTTGCTATTTCTTTTATTTTTCTTTTAATCTTATCCTTAAATTAAGAACAGATTTCGTTCCACTAACAAAATCTTGTGTAGTTAATGGAGATTTCTCTACGTCATTTGAAAGAATTTAATTTTTTTCTTTATTCAAATTAGTTTAAGTCGATTAACTTTTATGGATAAATTATTGAATTTAGCTTAAATGATTTCTCTATTGTAGCTCGTTTATAATTATTTGTTGGTTCTATTTTTGTTAGTCTTGATTTATTAGTCTTTATTCTTCTTTTTACTAAGCATTTGAATCTACTTCTTTTCGTATTTAATTCTTCATTTATATAAATTAAAAGTTAAATCAAAAATAAACTAAACCTACTAAAAGACAAGTATATTCCTTAAATAAATTATTATTTTATACAATTTCTTTGCAAAAAATATAGATTTTTTATACTTTTTAGTTTATTAATTGTTTTTTAATCAATCAAATAAAGGTAAGTTCATTAAATTATGAAATTCATTAATTTTAAAAGACGTTTAAGATCCTAATATTAAATAAGGGTGAAAAGAGCCTAATTCCTAGAAAAATAATTCAAATATTATCCTTTCTCAATTAAATCATTAAATGAATTAAAATTAAATTTTAGTTATTAAAAGAGATATCCAAATAGAACTTGAGATTAGTTAATATTAAATTAATAGAGTAGGTTTAATTATGTAAATATTTTAAGATTTTGCTAAATTTTAATTTACCCTTAATTATATTAGACATAATTTTAGTTTTAGAATAAATTGCTTTATGAGAAAAATTAAAAAATTTGTTATAAAGAGGTTAATATTGCTAAATCAAGAAAAATATTTTTTTTAACTAAAATGAATTTTTTGTGATTAATCGTCTATGCTTCAAATCTTTATTTAAAAATGGAAATTATAATAATTTTTAATTTATTAAACTATTAAGAACTAAAGATATTTATTTATAATAATCATAAATCTTTATTAGATAAATAAAAAATTTGATATTTATTTACATTTTTCGAGTGCAATAATTTTATATTTGCAAATAGTTCACTTTAAATTCAAATTTTTTATAAATAATGGTTTGAAGGCTTGATAATTGGATTAACTTAATCAAGAAAAAATATTTTTTAATGAGTTCGTTTTAAGTTAGATATTAATAGTGAAAGTCTATTTTGAATAAATCATATATAAATTGAGCTGTATTTTTATCTAGAGTTAAAATTTAATTTAATCTATTTTATTATATTTATTTTTTTATAAAATTTAATTTTATAAATTTAGAAAATGCTCAATAGAAGTTTTAAAAATACTAAATAGATTTAATAATCAAAATTTGACTGAAAAATTTAAAATTAATAATAAATAACTTAATTTAAGATAAGCTATCAAGTTTCACACTTTAAACTATTAATAATTTTTTTGCTTTATTTTAAGAATAAATTTATTAAATTTTTAGCTACTAGCAAGGTATATCTCTTAAATATAATATTTTATTTTAAACAGCCGAAATTCTAACTAAAATGTTTAGTTTAATACATTGTTAATAATGAGTTTATATTTAAAATTTGGTATAACTTTATTTTCAATTTTTACAGTTAAAATTGATTTAAGATTTCTTTGAGAATAATTTTAATGATTTTCATATACAACTAAAAATTGATTATTTCCATAGTTCATATATAATTCACACGTTTGTAAGTCGATTTAGGTTAATTTTAATACCTTTTTGAAATAAAAAAGCAAATCAACAAGAATTTTAAATCTAAAAGAAATATTTTTATGAAATTGTTATTTAAATTAATTTAGATGTTAAATTCTTATTTTTTATAAATTCTTTAAAATTCTCAATATTAATTTCTTTAATATCAATCCATAACTTTAATCTTTAAGTTAGAATAAAAATATATTAAAGTTTGAATGAAAATTTATTAAATAAAATATTCTAAAAAAGGTAAACATTTTTATTTTTTTGTTGACTTTAGATAATTTAAAATTATATTAAAAAAATTTACTATTTTACCTACATTTTCAAATTAATTTCTATTCCCTTATTTTTAATTAAAAAATTGCTAAATTTAAAAATAAAGTAATTAAATATCTTTTTAATTTTTGCTAAATGATTTAAAAAATTAAAATCTCATTTATTTTATTTAAATATCTTTATTAACTAAAAGATTTAAATTAAAAAATCCTTTGATTGTTTTAGTTGAAAAAATAATACAAAAATTAGAAACAAATTTTTAAATTTCAATAAGAAAAAGCTTTACTAAATCTTCTAATATATGTAAATATATTTGTTAATAAACTTACTTAGATATGCTTTAGTGGAATTAACTATTTATATTTAAAAAATAAATATTTATAATTAGCTATAAAGTAAAATTTTTTCTATTATTTTTAATGTTTTATAAATTAAGCTGCTTTCATGAATATACTAGCTTTAAAATTATTAAAAATTTATTTTCTAAAGAAAAATTGAAATTAGTAGTTACATCTATGGGTTTATTTTTTACTTAGCTAACAATTTTAATTAAATTTTAATAATTTATTTGTTTTTTATATATCTTTTTCATTGAATATTTTCTTTTATTTAAGAAATTTTAATTCTTATATACATTTTTTTATATTTTCTTAAATCAATTACAATTTGCTTTTAATTTCATATTCGCATTAATTTTATTAACGAAATTTTTTACAATTTTTGTTAGTTAGATGGAGGAGTATGAAAACTTATCTAATTTAGTTAAAAAATTTCTTAAAAAATTTTTTCTTTTCAAAGGATATAAAATCATTTTTTGGTTTAAATTTAATTAATTTAGTATTTCCTTACTTGAGATATTTAAAAATAATTAGCTTTTCTTAAGAAAAATTTTCGATAAGTTTAGAATAAATGTAATCAAAGGCATAAAGAAATTTAGTTAGCATTCCTTATCTACAATGTATTATTATATCTTCTATATATTTATTAAAAGACTTAACTGTTCCCTACTTTTAGATTTTAATGTAATTTAGTCAATTTAATAATTGATTGTAAAAATTTAGCTTTTTGAATCAATGTTAAAGGAAAAAATGTAAATAAATTATCTAAAATTAAATTATTTGAACGAAAAGTTATTTAGACATATTAAAAGAATTTAAAAATTAAAATATAATAAATTAATTAAAAAATATTAGATTATATCTCATTTAAGAACAAATTTAATCCGTTGAATTCTCATCTTAGGGTTAAATTTCTATCTCGTTTTATTCTTTTAAAATCAAACTATTTTCTTGATGTTCGTTTTCACTTTCAATTAGCCCATTATCCTCAATACTTGCTTCGCTTTCAGTTATTAAATCATTTTTTAAATCTTTATCTTAACTTTAAACTTTCTACATATATTTATTAATTTCATTCTCATTCATTTTTGTATTATAATTAGAGGGCATGTAAAGCCAAGGATGATTTAACATCTCTTAAGCTTAAGCTCTTTTATTTATATCATATCTTAACATTGGAAGTAAGAAATCAGCAAAAGATTTAGCTTCTATTTCATTATAACGGTATCTGCTATTAATGACTTACTTTTCACGAAGAACAGATGATAAAGGCCAAAAATGAAAATTTTTAATTCTTCTGAATTTTCCATTTTTTTTGAAAATTTTTTTGAAATTCTATCCTCCAACTGGAAAGTCTTTAGGCATCGGTCCTAGAAGTTCGACTATTTATGCAAGGTGATCATCATCTTTATTATAACCTTTTCCTGATTTAGGCTCGAACAAAAAATCTCCTGTTGCCATTTCAAAAATCATGCAAGCAAAGCTTCAATTATCTGCGGTACAATTATAAGTCCTGCCAATTATAACTTCTGGTGATCTATATTATCGAGTTTGTATTTCATTAGTAAAATGATTATCAATTCAACAAGCATTACCTAAATCTACAATTTTTATTTAAATATTTTCATCGTATTTATTTCCACTGCTAGATCATTTTTGATCTTAAGCAATAGTACTATTAACCTTTTCTTCATTTTCTTTTTCTTTTTTATTTTGTTAAATATTTTCGTTATTTTTGGTTTATATTTTGGTCGAGTCTTTAATTACCTATGTTTTTTTAATTTGATTCAATGATTATTTAGAAATCTGGTTATTTAATTGAAGATTATCTTCTTAAAAATCAACGATTTTTTCTTTTTTCATCGATTCATTTAAATTTGTTACTTATGTTTAAAAATTTTTTGTTTCTCTTCTATCTTTATTAATTTTGCTAATTCTTAAAGTTTGATCATTCTACTCATTTAAGATTTTTACAGTTTATGGTTGTTACTATCTTAGTCAGTCTTCTCCTTTTTGCAATCTAGCTTTTTATCTTTTTTCTGCTTATTTAATTTTAATTTTTTACTCAGCAGTGAGATTGTTTAAATCAAAGTTTTTCGCTAATGTAGTTAGAGGTTAATCTCTAACTTAATAATGTTTCTATGGGTTGAAAGTTAATTTTCCATAATTTATTATTTCGTTAATTTCAGGCTTTGTAAGCTGCACTAAAACATTTTCAGGTTTTATATCAGTATGAATAATTCCACAAATCCTATGCAAATAATCTAAACCTTCTAGAACTTATTTAGCAATTTTTCTGCATATTGGAAATGGAACTCCTTTATAATCATATCTCTTTATTATTTCAAGTAAATTTACTCCCAAAACTTCGAAAACCATCACAGCATGCTTTCCATGAGGACCTCAATGTAAAAAGGAATTCAAGAGCGATACGACATAGCAATGTTTTTGCTAACTATTTTAGTCTTATGCAATTTACTATTCATTATCAAGATATTTAGAACTAGATTTAATTCATTATGGACTACTTATGTTTCTTGACACTTTAAGCAAAAGATCTATTTCATCATATGCAGCTTCTAAATATTGCTAAGCTGATTTTTGTATTTTTATTGCCACAAAGCTATTGGTTTTAATATCTTTACATAATCAAACAGTAGAAAAATGACCCCAACCTAACTTTTGTAATACAATGTATCTGTTAAGAAATTTTTCTCCTATTGTCACTGGATGATATCCACCAGGCTTGTAATCTTAAGGTGATTCTTCATCACTAATACCATATTCTACACTTCCATCTCCTTAATCTTCATTTTTGTATTTATCTGATATTTCTCCTAAAAATGAATTATCTTAATTTAGCTTTTCGAAATACTCACTCATATTTTACAAAAATTAAAAATTGAATCCAGATATTAATTATAATACTTTTAGCCTTACATTATTATTTACTATATTCTCTATCTTTATGAACAATTCACATAACTACTTATCTATTATTATTTATTCATATAAGAGAAATCTAATTTTTTTTATTATATTTCATATCCTAAGTGTATATATGTTTAAAATAAACACTCATATTACTATTATTAATTAAATAGATAACCTAGGGGCAATTTATAAAATAATATTAGTTATTTGGAATACTCAAAATTTTAATTATATTAATTCTCATTTGATTATTATTAATATTTTACATCTAAATTCACTAAAAACCTTATTATATATATAATCGAGAACTATTATATTTCTATAATTTTTTTCTAAATCTTCGAATAAAATTCATAATTCAAAAATTAAAAAAAACTTTTTATTTATTGATTTTATATAATTTTTTAAATAAGAAATATACATTATAACCAAACTAATTAAATCCCAATCTAGTTATTTATTTATTTTTTCATATACTAAAGATAATGATTTTATCTCTAAAATTAAAAAATTATACAAATATAAAATTAAATTAAAATTTACCTTCTTAAAACTTCAACTTAATTAATTTTAATTATGTCTAATGTTATTTTTAGAATTTAGTTATCTCAATAACTGATTTAAATAAGAAACATCATTCTTTAAAAATGTATCCTCTTAAGAATTATAAGTAACAATATTTAATCATTAAAACATTTTATATTTTATTTTCTTTTTTTAATTTAAGTTTTATACTTTTAGTAGCTAAAATCTATTTCTTTTAAAGAGAATTTATTTAGATTAAAAATAATTATTTTATTTTAATTTACTCGTTTGCTTTACTTTAAATTTAAATTTCAAACAGCAGTTCTTTTACTTTAATTTAAATAAACAATTTTAAGAATGAATAGATTATGATATACAAATATTTATAAGCAATTAATTAAGGATAACTAACTTACTCTCTGCATGTTTAGGAAATAAGGATATTAATAAATTAAATTCTTTTAATTTTTAAGAAATTAATAATTATAAATTAAAAAATACATTTCTATGCAAAAATATCATATACGAACATTTCCTTTCGTTCATCTTCTAAATTAAAATATTTGTTAAATTTCTTAATTATTGAAAAGAAAATAATTATAATTGAAAATCGAAGTTTATTTTAGTTCAAATTAATGAAGACCAAAGAAAAAAAATAAGAAATTAAATTAAAAATGAATATTTTTAAGAATAGAAGAATGCTTAAAGAATAATTAGAATTAAAAATTCTTAAATATCACATAATTGAATTCTAATTTTAAATTATTTTAAAAGATAAACAAAATATGGGACATTTAAAGGTTTTTAGTACGTGAATCTCTTATAATATTTCTTTTAATTAAAGAGAAATTCTTTCAAATTTATCCTTAGACGAATTAATATTAATAATAATAATATTAATTTTAAGTTTTCCGTTTTAGGTATTTCCAACCCCGTCAGGAAGACAGCAGTTCATGCTTCCTGCTGTTAAATATAAAAGTTCGGGTCGCCCAATTTTAGCGAGATTGGGAACTTAGACTTTTACAGGTTTTCCTTCCTTTAACTTGCCTTGATTTCATCTTAATCTTGTATATTGAACCATCCGGGTTGCAATACATTCTTTTCATTCTTGCTTCTTCTTTTTTCTTCTTTTGTTGTTCTTTATCCAATATTTTCTTTATTTCTATTAGAATTTCTAACACTTCCGATAAAAATGTCATACGCTTCCACAACAAAAACATTTCTTTTTTATTTTGAATTATTTTTCTTGATTTATTTCCTCTTTCTAGGCTTCGATTTACATTTTTATAGCTCCAGTTTCACTTTACTCTTTCTTAAAAGTTTACAATTTCTCTTCTACTTTTCAGAGTCTGTTATCCAGTTCAGTCTGTTTTTAGGCTAATTTTAGGATTAATTAGTCTGACTTGTTGAGATATTCCAAAAGGCTTTAATATCTCTTTCCTAGGACATAAGTCTTAACTCAATTTCTTCTGCTAGGTCTTGCTTTGCCATCAGCATGTAATTGTCCTTCTTCAATCTCTTGACCTCTTCCTGGAGGTTCAGTACCACTTTGATGAGCTACTCCATGCTCATCTGGCCAGAAGGGTTGAACTCTGATACCTCCTGGTGGAGAACAAATTTCATCTGTTTCCTCAGTTTCTCGCTTGAGGTTGGAGTTTCCATGTGTATATTCTTCAAGGTTGGCTTTCGTTCGTTTTGTTAGATTCCAATTTGTTAGTTCAGTGTTGGTTAAGGTTGTGATAGAGAAGATTGTTAAGATTATTAAGACTTGATTTCTTGCTTCCTCTCTTCTTTTTTGGCTTAGGAAGAGGTGGTATAGAAACCTCTTGAAACCTTCAACCATTTTTTGGACGAATTAATATTAAAATAATCTTAGTTACACTAATATTTTAAATAAAAAGGTATAAGATTCTTAGATTAAATCATGTAGGTTTTAATATATTTTTACAAATTATCTTAAATTAGTCTTAAAGATCTTTGAAATATAATTTAATTATTGATTTAATTTTTTCCTTATTTAAAATATACAAAATAGAATAACTAAAATAAATTAGAGATATTGAATAACTAGCTTTCCATTGAATTAAATGTGGGCTAAAAATTAAATAGCATAATTCAATTATTCTTAACTAATTATTAAAGTAGTTTTAAGTCAAACTCTTAAAAATTCATTAGTAAAATAAATAAAATAATTTTTAACTTTTATTTAAATTTATTTTATTTTAAGGAAAATAATGACTGAATTCACAAATTTAAAAGAAAATGTATTTATTATAAAATAGAATATTTATTATTTTAGTTTTAGTTATATTGCTAAGATTTATTTTAAGATAATATTTAATTATAAAGAAAATATAAAATTAAGACTTATTATTATATTTTTTTATTTACATACCATTAATTAAATATCTAGAAATCAAGCTTAAGAATAAATTGGTCTTTATTTTCCATAATTTAATAACGTTATTAATTTTTTAATGTTAGCAGCTTGACTTTCTAAAAAATAACTTATTAATCATATAGTTTAAAATAATTTAGTATAAATTATAAATAATTTTAATTTTTTAAATTATCTTATATGTTTTTCTTTAAAATATTTCTTAAATATAAATATTGATATATATCATAATATTTTAAATTAAAAATCTTTTATTTTTTATTTTTCTTTAACTTTTACCTTATTTTATACTAATTAAAATATCATATTTATTATCTATAAAATAGATTCTAATGAAGATAAAATTATTAAAAAAACCAATGAAAGAAAGAATCCTTGGATTTAAAAAAATAAAATAAATTAATTTAAGCATAAAAAATGATTAGAAAATTAATTTAAATTTACTTTAAACTTAAGATAATTTAGAAATTTCTTTTAATATAAAAAGTATAAAATATAAAAAATCAAAATATCTTAGCAATTATTTTAAGTAAAAATAAGTTAAAAAATTATAACATAGGTTATTTATTAAAACTGCAAATAAAGCTTTATGAAGAATTAACAAGATAAATTTAATTTATATAATAAATATATAATTATACCTTTTTAACTATAAATATTATTAAATTATGTAAATTAATTATATAAAAAATCTAAATTGAAATTATTATAAATTATAAACTTATATCAATTTTTTAATTTTTCAAATAAAATTAAAATTAATTTTAAATTAGAATTATTTAAATTTTAAAAGCTTATATAAAATAAATTTTATAAATTATTTTTGAAATTAAAAAGTTTTAATTTTTAGTTAGATTTTAATTTAAAATTATTAAGAATATCTTATTTATATATCATTCATTTTTAACTTGAAAGCTTTCAATTTAAATTATAGTAATAAATATTATCCAAACAACGCTTCCAATTAATTTATAAAACTTTTAAGTTTTATAAAAAATTTTGTAAATTTTAAGAGATTTAAAAATAAAGAAAATTAAATTTTAGAATTATTATTTAGATCCAATTGCTATTTAAATTATGCTACTAAAATATTTATAATCAAAACTTAGTGTTCATCATTTTTTTCAAATTATTTCAGCTAATTTAAAATAAATTTTAGATTTCATAATCATTAGGAATTTAGGTTCTAAAGAGCACTATTTATCTTATTAATTATAAGATTCATAAATTGAAGATATTGGATTCTAAATATAATTTCATGGTAATCATTAAAAGGAATTTTTGTGTTGTTTTGGTGATAGTTAAATAATAAAAATAATTGATCTAAATTTAAATTTATATGAGATTTTCTCATTTTATAATTTAATATGTCTTACTTTATTTATTAATAAAAATCTATCTAATCCAATAATAAATAATTGATAAATGTTAATAAATAATTCATTATAAAGTGCTTATTATTAAATAATAAAGATATTTTCTTTAATTAACTTATAAATATATAAAAGTTAAATCATTTTTTGATAAATTTATCTTAAAACTTAGCTTCTATAAATTATTGGTATAAATATCGCAAGATAAATTTATTTGTTAAATAGCAGCTTTAAATTTTTCAATTCAATTGTAAAATTAATCTTAAACTCCCAAAAATTACCTTAAAATTTAAAATAAAGCTTATTGATCAAGTATTTAAAAAAATTTAAGTTAGATGTAAAAATAAACTTTAATAGCTATAAAAATTGTTATCATCATTTCTTGACGGATATTTTTCTTTCTAAACTAAAAAACATTAACTTTATTTGATGGATTTTGCTGGTGAAATCCATAAAGAATTGGTGAATAATAGAATGAATATTTCATTTAATGATATAGTGAGCAATAAATATAAATATTTATTATAGCATTTTTTATTTTCCTCTGCTTTTAAAAATTTTAAATATTAATTTCTTCCATTTTAAAGTGAAGATATATTAAAAAGATTTTTATATTCTACTATATGCATAAATAAATAACTAAATCAATTGAAAAAAGTTTTAATATAATTAAGTAGTTTAAAGTCTCAAACGTAAAAGAGATTAAATAGTTCAATGAATGAGAGAATTTCAATTTTTATTGCCTTATATTAAAATTGAAGATAAAGCTTATTAAATTAATGTTCTTTATATCTTTTTTTGATTGCTCTGCTTATTCTTTTTTTTCTATTTATTTATAAGTTTAATTTTACAGAAATTTTAAAGCTAAAAAATAAAATTGTCGCATTAGAAAGCTTAAAATTAAAAATGTCATCAAGATTTAAGTCTTTCTTTTCGAAAACTCCAAATAATTATAAGAGCTCTTTAAAAAAACTTTTTTTATTAACTTAATAAGAATTAAATCAATCTAACTGAAATGCAGATCAATAAAATTTTACTAATGATTCAAACGAATAAGCGATTTTCAATAATAGATAAAGAGAAACCTTAGCAAATTCTTAAAAAAGTTAGAGGTTTTATAAAAATAAATCATTAGAAACTTTTAGTCTAAATTCTAAAACTTTAAATTGAGATGAAGAAGAAAAATATGAAAGAACTGATGAAAAAGATAAGTTCAAGTATTAATCAAAATTGTAAAACACAAAAATAACTTAAACAAACTAAATCGTAAATACTTTTTCTGTTTCCTGTTCTTAGGACAATTATCTAAATCAATCTTTGATTTCAAACAACTTGTTTAAACCTCGATAAAGTAAGATAGCAAATGATTTTCTAAATAATAGAGAACAAGGAGATAAAATATATCCAATTTAATTATAATAATTATAAAAACTGGCCTAGCTAAGAAAGTACAAATAAAGAAAATAGTAAAATGAATTTTAAGATCCAGATAATTATTTATTTTTGAAAAAAAATATTCAGATTAACCCTACGAAAAGTGCTAAATAATTGATTTCAGGAAATAAAGAAATATAATTCGATCTTGAAAGAAAAGTAAGCTAAATCGAAAATTTCAAAAGAATAAATTAAAAAATTTTCTAAGCTAAATAATAAACTCCTTTGAGATAAAGAAACTCTTTTATTCAAAAGAAAATAATTAAAAATGAAAGTTTTTAAAATTTTGCATAAGAAAATTTTAAAAATTTTGAAGATTTAAAAACGATATCTTGTACTAACTGCTTTAATGTTAAAGCTAGCTCAAATCTAAATTCAGATAATAAGAAAAATCCTTAATAATATTTATTTAAACCTTTAACATAAAAGAAATAAAATCTTAATAATTTCAAATTCTTTAATTAAAAGTCATAGTCTCCTAGTTAAGAATGTTTTAGTGAATATGAAATAAAATAAAAGTTTTAGATAAAAAATAATAAAAAAAATTAGATATTTAAGCTTGATTTTGGAAAAGTTTAAAAAAGAGATAAATGATTTTAAGATAAAACTTAACCAAAAACTCAAAAAGATAACAATAAGATAAAATCTATAATTAGTAACAGTCCTTGCATTTAACTTTTGATCAAATAAAAAACTAATAAATTATAAGATTCACTAAAACGAAATCAAGAATTTTTTTCAATTTTAGATAAAAAAGAGGAAAAGGATAAAAAATAGTAAGATTCAAATTTAAATAAAACTTAAATTATACCAACTTCAAATAATTTTATTTCTAATGATTTTTTCGCATCCTAAGAAAGTTTAGAAAATAGGCCTAATAGTTTAGAAACATCTTTTAACTCAAATAAAAAGTTATCTTAAAAAATGCTTGAATGAGATTTCTAAAGAAAATAAAGTTTTTAGAAATTTAAGGGACAAAAAACTGATAAAGATCTGAAAGATACAACTTTTATCCCTAAAATAAAAAACTAATTTTAGATTAAAAGTAACAAAATCTAAACAATTTCTTTTTAAAAAAATGTCTAAAATAATATTAATGCAAAGAACAATGTTTCATAGAAAAATATAAAAGTTTAAAATTAAAAGTTTAAAATTTAACTTTAAAACAAAAAAGACTAAGAAATCAGCTAAAATCTTAAAATTTAATAAAAATAATTAGAAAGGAGATAATAAAAAAAAAAATAATAAAGAACTATAAATTAAGAATCTCCATAAAACAAAATAAGAGTTCTAAAATACTTTAAATATAATGAAAAAGTAAGTTCAAAAAACGATAAAAATAAGGAAAAATTATAAAAATTTTAATCACTCAATTTTTTAACTTAATAATACTTTAAGCAAGCATTGTAAAAGAAATAAGAAAAATTAAAACTTGGTGACTAAAGAAAAGGATATTAAATAAATTAAAATAATTCTTTTTATGATGCCAGCAATGAGGTATTAAATATTTAGACCATTTCTTAACTTAATTAAGTTTTCTTTTAATTTTTTCAATAATTTAATTTTTTAAGTTTTTTTTGTTAAAAAAATCAAAGCAAAAAAATAATTTTCAAAATGCTAATTAAAATAAAATTTATTTAAAATATTAAAATTTGTACATAATTTAATTTTTAAAACTCTATTTAATTAAACCCCATTCAATTCATTTTAAATAAAATTTATTATAATTATTAATAATTTTTATATTAGTTTAAGACAAATCAAAAATATAAAACATATTCAATTTATTTATTTTATTTATAATCACTTATTATATAAAATGGCTTCTAAGAAATAACAGAACTTTAAACAAAAGATTTAAACAGGAAAATTCTCTAAAAAATAAGAAAGCGAAATAATTACGATGAGTGAAAGTGAGAAATTTGATTGATACGACGAACATTAACCACTTGGAAATCCAGAATTAAAAAAACTTTCGGCACAAACTAAAATAGAAATATTATCTAAGTCATTAAAAGAGTTTATGTTCAAAAATAGATATCTCACAAAGTAGAAAAATTAGAAAAATTAATAACGTCTTTGCTTGAGAAAAACTATTAATCATCATAAGAAATAGAAAACAAAATGGAACAAAGAATTCTTTAAATTTAATTATAAATTCAGGTAATGGCATTTTCGTTTTAACATAATTAATCAGATCCTATGGAAATAGAAAATGAAGCCTCAAATTAAAATAAATAGGAAACATTAATTTAAAATAACTAGTAAATTTAAATTAAATAAGTGTTATAAGAATAATAGTTTAAAAGAAGAATAAAATGTTACGTGTGCAATAAATAACATCAATGAAAATACTGCTACTAACTAAGCGAAATTTCAAGAACGAATAAATAAGATATTTTTAAAAATCTATTTAGGATATATCCAACATAAAGCGGAAAAATTTATAGAAAAAAATTCTTTAATTCAAATCTTAATCCTTGGAGAAATAGTTAGGAACGCTACATGCAAGACCAAAACTATTCAAAAAATTAAAGGATAGTGCACTAATGAAGTGCTATACTGATTAACTAAGCCTAGTAGGAATTCATGACAAACTAATTAAGACAAGCTGATAGAATAGATCAGATGGCTGACTACTAAGGTTTTAACAAAAATTTGTTAACTTTTTAACTTTTATACTACTTGTAATTTTAAATCATAATAATTAAATTTTTAACTATAATTGAATTTTTAAACATTGTTTTATCCTTTAAAAATCTATCTTAGCTTTTTTATTAATTTTTTATTTCATTTTATTGATTAAATCGAGAGCATAAAGACTAAATTTCTAAGAATAAGGATTAATTAACCCATGAAAAAAGTAATGTCTTTAAATAATTATTTAAACAAAAATTTATTTCATAATGTTTTAAAAAATTATATAAATTTAAAATATTTTATATTTATTTAAATTAACTTTTATAATTTATATTAAAACAATTTATATAGATTGTTTGCATATTTTCATTTTTAAATCAAAATTTTTTAATTAAAATTTACACTTAAAATTTAATTGATAACCTTTTATGAATTTTTATTCTAAAAAAGTTATAAAAAAATTAAAAATTTAATAAAAAAAAACCTCAAAATTTTAAAATAGATAAGATAAATCTATCCAAACCAAATATATAATTCTAATTTTAAGTAAAGCTCTAAATATTTTATGAAATAATTAATAAAAATCTCCAAAAATTAAATTTATTTATTTTATAGATTAATATAAGGATTAATAATTAACTTAATACAAAATTTAAAAATTAATAGTCTTATTATTAAATGCAAATTAATTATAATTTTACTAAATTATTTTAATTTCAGGTAATTCACTTAAATAAATTTAGTTTTAAGTTTAAATTAAATTCATTTAAAATCTTAATTTTTCAAAATTTTTAATTAAAAATAATAATCAAACTTAAGAAATTATAGAAAGTTATTATGCTAAGAATTTCTAATGAAATATTTGTAATTCCATATAAAATATAAAAATGAAATAATTATAAAATATAAAATTTGCTAAGAACAATGAATTTTATAGTTTTTATTTAAAATATAAAAATCAATTAGTTATGATAATTAGAAAAATATTTTTGAAGCTGTAAATTAAAGAAATAAATATACATTAAAATAAGTAAATACGAATGAATTAAAAAAATATGAGCTATTTTAAATAACTTAATTCAAAGTTTATATTTTATTAAGATTTAGATTATCTCAAGAATTAAAAAATACTAAAAAATAATTTATATTTTAGTTAAAAAATGTTGATTGAAATTGTAGCATCAAAAAATTTACCTGTCTATTTTTAATTAATGTAAATAAAATATTTAAAAATTAAGATAAATTATTGAAAAAATTTAAAATTTTAGATAATTTATATTAATTTGTGCTAAGACTATAAATTAATATAATTTCTAATTGCCATGAATAAGTGTTTATTCTTATATAAATTTTAATTCTTCAAGCAACAATTTTTAATTTTTATTAATTCAATTTGAGAATCTAAATTTGAAAACTAAACAAAAATTTAGTTAAATCATAATAAAAACAAAAAAGCTTATTAAGATTTTGATTTTCATCTATTATAATGTTTATTTAAAAAAAATTATTTTATAGTATTACCTGTAAATCAAATTTAGCAATACTGGACAATTTAAAAATTATATGAAATTATCTTGTTAAAAACTGAAAATTTGCTCGCAATACAGATTTAAATATTAAGAATCAGATTAGAAAAACTCGTTAAGAATTAAATTTAATTATTTTTCTAAAATTTTCTTCACAATTAACAAGGATAAATCTTAATTTTTATTCCTAAAAACAATTAATTATCTAAAGTAAAAATATTGATAATTTATTATTTTCATATTATTTATTTTATATTGCTATAATAATAAACATGATTTATATAAATAAATGAGATTATAAAGCCCGTAGCACCTCAATGGTGCGCAGCTCATTAATAAAAATTTTTAAAGTTTAAAAAATTCCTTGCTGAAGTCTTCCACAGTGATAGCATTCACTTGTGAGTTTTGTCTTCTATAGGACCGACATCGGAATGTTACCCTAAGAGACTTTAGTATCTGGCAACTTTCATCATTAATGTTATTTGATGCCTCTTCGATCTTGTATTCTCTTCTCTTGGCTGGTTCTTAACCTATAGGATAATTCCTGGTACCAGAGTTTAAGTCAATTTCAGTTGGAAGATTGCTCCATCCTATTTATTTATATGTAATAAATATACTTTTAATTAACAAACTGTAAGATGTTTGAAGTTATCTAACTATTAACTAATTTCTTTTTAATATTTTAATCTATAATAAATTAAATATTTTTGAGAGTTAAATTTAACTTAGCTAAAATTATAGATATGAATTTGATTGTTTGCTTTAAAATTAATAATAATAAATCGCATAATTATTCTAAAATAACTTTCTATTAACACTTTTTTATTTAAGTTTGCTACAGCATCCTTGTTTAAGTCTTTTATATAATTGATAAAATTTAATTTAATTAAGTAAAAAGTATGTATTAAATTACGATTAATTAATAATTTAACTTATTAAAAATCTAGAAAGATCTTAATAAAATTAATATATAAAATGGTAGAAGGGTTCAAGAAAGGCTTTTATACCACCTCCTAAAAAGGGGAGAGAAAGTAAGAACCCTCATCTTTAACTCACAATCTTCTTCCTAGAAATAATCTTCTTCTCAAAACCTTCAAGAATAATAGACTCAACTAGGAACTTCCAGACCAACCTAAAAAATGGGACAAAAGCGCCAAAAGGCTACCCCAATGACACCAACTGAAGAGGAAGGACCTAGAAAGGTGCTGGAAACGCAAAAAGCAGCAGCTGTACGAGAGTTTGCGATGCCACAGTTCCAGGAAGAACAGGCATAAATTTTAGTCGCATTCTCTGACCTGAAGGAGGAAGTAAAGAGGCTACGATTAGAGAATAGAGCTCTAAAATATCAGGTTACTGAGCTCAAGGAATGGAAAGAAAGGTTTTAGGAAGTCTACGATCGAGAGTAAAACACTTTCTTCAGGGAAATGGAATTGTTGCAGCAGAGAACAACTGTGCTTGAAGAGAACAGCAAGTAGCAACAGTAGTAGGAATTCAAAGTTAGGACAATTCAAGATCCAATGGACATAGAAGGAGCTACTAATTTACCGAGGAGTCCAGACAAGAAATGAATTAGGAATAAACCAAGATGTTTTGTATGCAAACAAACTGGACATAAATATAGACAATGTTAGAAATTGAAATTAATGTAATAATAGTACTGGAATAGAAAATAATAAGAAAAATAATAGTACTAATATTAGGATAAGATTAGGCGAGAATTCTGTAACTAATTTTATCCGTCAGGAGGTCAAATCTACAAACCGAAGTGGTACACAATCCAAGGCGACTGAAGAAAGAGTTCTGAAGGGAGCTGGTTCCAGCCAGGTTATCAAACTGATCCTGTGAACACGAGGTTAAAAGTCCTCCAAGTTCACTAAACTCCAATTTAAACTTTTTAATTTAGTAATATATATAAATATCTGAATAAGATTAAAGAATTTATTTTTTATAGATATAAATAATTAAAGCATTATAATAATAGATATTTTAATTTTCTTTATTATATATTTTTTTTAAACCACCATAGTTGTTCGAAGGTGACAACAAGGTCATCTTCATCAGAGGTTGGGGAAGTTAAGTACCCATAATCGACTTTATGTCTTCCTCTGCTTTGGTTTGGCCTCAAGACATAAGATTCTTAGACCTTCGACACTGGCTTGGCTTGGCTTGGCTTCGTTTATTTTTAATTCTGGAACGAAAAAGAAATAATATTGCGAGCTTCATCAGAGGTGGGGAATTTAAGTACTCATAATTGACACATGTCGTCCTCTGCTTTGGTGATGCAATGAGACACAATCCTGCCATGTCCTTGGACCTCCAGCAAGTATTAAAGATTACGAGTATTCTAAAATTATATCAGTATTGAACATTTTTATCAGTACTGAATAATTATACCAGTATTGAACAAGGTTTATCGGTATCTGATAATTTTATCAGTAACAAACATTCTTGTCAGTATGAAACATTTTTTTAAAGAGCTGCGCACCAACGAGAGTGCTACACGCTCTATAATCAAATTTATTTATTTATTTATCTAGAATTTTTAATTATTATATTGAAAATTTTTAACTAAATCCGTATATAAAATTTTATTTTTAGGAAATATTAATTAGAATATAAAAATATTTTTCAATTCTTTTTCGATTTTGTAATTTTAAATTTTATTATATGAAATATAAAAGTTTTAGAAAATAGAAAGAATGAAGTAGTCGTAAATAATAATGAAATAGATAATCAATTTTGAAATAAATATATTGTATACAAATTTATTATAAACTTGAAATGCTAGATTCTAACGAAAATAAAAGCTGAAAATTGTAGTGTTTTGAATTTTAAATGTAAACTTGAGTAAAAGGAATAAACTTAAGCTATTTAAAAATGAAATTAAATTATAAAAATATAGATGGAACTGAGGTTGATTGTCCAATAAAACAGTATAGTTTTTAAGGATAAGATCTAGCTTCTATCCTATAACTGATAAGATTACTAGTTAGAAACAAACTCTGCAAAGGAACAAAATATTTTTTGTTATCCAATCTTGCTAGAACTTGAAGCCTATCAGTTCATTTTCATGGAGCTCCTGGCCAAAACTTATTGATTAAGCAACAGATCATCCACATCATGTGTATTAAGAGAGTGCCTTTGCTGTTGAACTGGAAAGGAGTTTCCAGTCACTAGAAACATATTAAGTTAAATATAATATGAAAGTAATAAATTAGATGTAGAATCCAATCTGAAAATATAAAAAAATTTAATGATTCATTAAGAATAATAAATTTTTAAATTTATCCTAATTAATAAAATCCAAAAATTAAAATTTCAATCACCTTTAAAGATAAATAAAAAAGATTAAAGAATTTATTTTTGCAATAAAAGTTAAAATTAAAAATAAACAAAAAAAATGTTTAAAAAAATAATTTTTCAATTAAAGTCATAAGAAAAAACGGCGTATATTTTAGCAAAAATTAAAAAAGTCAGAAATAGTGAGTATAGTTGAAATATTATAAAATTAATTAGCATTTGTTTATGTTAGAAGCATTTTTTGGTAATAATAATAATATATACTTAATTAAAGTGCTTGTGGCTTTGAGGTTTTTCAATCTCATTTCCACTGACATCCAGTGATCGCTCCTGGATGCTTAAAATCAAAGTTCGGGTCATCTAGTTTTTTCAGAGTTCTGGAACTCGAATGGAAAAATTTTCTTCTGTAAATTCTTCCTTCTATCGTCACGTAAATTTTTGTTAATTCTCTTCAGACTTCTTCGCTAGTTTCTCTTCATCTTTTCCTTGTATATCTTACAATTCTTGAATCTATGGAATCTTGATTAGCACAGGTATCATCTCTTGAGAATCCTTCTAATATTGATTGGTTCTATTTGTCTATCATCTTCTACTTCCATTTTTATTTTTTTAGATTAGAGGCTCTATTCTTTTTTTCCAAGTTACTATACTTCGATTTCTTATTTGACTAATCTTTCTTCAGTATTTTAGCTTTTTTTTAATAATTTTTTGCTTTCTTAACTCAATATTTTTACTTCTTCTTACAAAATACGTACAGATTTCAAAAGATTTTCAATTAATAATTATTCTTCATTTGTCTGTTTTTGCATCGTTTTTGGATTCTCTTATTTCCTATAGTTACTTGGTCTCGGTTTAGGGAGAAAGTCAATATTTTATTATTAATTTTATTCTGCTTAAGCTTATTTAAGTTCTTATTTTATTTAAGATTGTCTTAAATTTTCAACTATTGGAGTTTATTAAGATTAAGAAGATTATTATTTTATTTAAGAAGATATGATGGATGAAAAATTAGAAGTCTCTGGTTTTTGCTCCTTTATCTATGGAGTCTGCAAAAACCCTTCTTGAGACTTTCTGGCATTTTTTATATATAAACATTTTTTTGTAAAAAGTTTAATGAAAAATAGATAATTACGAAAGATAAATTAAAAGATAATTACACTTACCAATCTATAAAAATGTAAAAAATATAAGCATAAATGATTGCTATTAAAATGATATCAAAATGAAAAAATAAATTTCATAGACTAAAAATTTCTTAAAAAAACAAATAATAAATGGAATAATCTGAATAAAGAAATCAATAAAAATAAAATGCTGATATTATTGTTTTATCTAAAGGAAAAATACTAAAATAGTAGTTCTTTAATCTGAAAAATATCTAATTATTTTAAAAAATTAATTTCATCAAAATTTGCTTGTATGTGATTAGTAAAATATAAATAAATAGCTATTTTAATTCTTTTAAATAAGTTTATTTTTATTTATTTAAAATTTCTTTATTCTTAACTATAAAAAAATGATTTATATACATTTATTTATTAAGCTCCTTCTATTCTAATTTTTTTGTAATATAATTTGCTAAGTATACTAAAAGTAAGGAAAATATCTTACATATTCTTAGAAAAGTTAGAAAAAATATTTTTTTTTATTAGTAATTCATGAAATTAAGAATTTGAATTTTGAACTAAAACTAAAATTTTAATTTTATTTAACTTTTTTGCTTAATTAATTAAAACTAGACAATTATATTTTTATTTAGTATTAAAGTGCTACTTATGCTCTGTCTTTTTAATTTTAACTTATAAAGATAAATAATAAGATGATAATGACTTGAAAATTGTTTAATTATTTTCCAACTAGCTAGATTTAAAAAATTTAAGTTATTAGATTTAATTTATTTATATAGCATGAAGAATTTTATATTTGGTTTTATAAATGTATATACATTTTTCTAAAATGAATTTATTCTATTGCTAGGCTTTTATCAATAATAATAATTTTAAATCTCAAAACTAAATTACTGAGATTATTATAAAAGAAATAATTAAAAGATTTTAATTTTGCAATACACTTATTTTAGTATTCTAATCACTCTATTTTTGCTCTAAAAAATTCTTTCTTTCATTTATCTTAAAATAAGAGGTAGCAAAACTAAAAATATAAATTAGCAATTATGACTATGAAGGAAATTAATAAGTGATATTTGATAACTTTAATTATTATAAGTTAATATGCATCCATATCAAATATATTTATTTATTAATGGTTTAAATTAAAACCTAATACCATAACTGATGAACACTCTTTAAAAATTACCAATAGAGAAATCAAGAACATCATTCATTTAAAATCAATTGTAATAAGGTAGCTTGTTTTTCTATTTTCTGTATACAAAAGCTCATCTTTTTCTAAATATCTTGCATTTTTAATGGGATTATATTTATTTAATTTCGACGATTCAAATAATAATTGCAAGCCAAACCAAATTAAGAAGCAATGCTAGATTAATAGAAAGCTATTTCATCATATAAAATAATTTAAAAGAAAGAAATAGAAATTATTTCATTATTTTATAAACTCTTAGTTGATAGATAAATTTCATTATACTAATCATAAATCAATTATAATTAAATCTAAAAGCTAAATTTTCTTCAATGTATCTTTGACTTTATTATGCTGATTATTTTTCTTAATTATATAATTAACTTAGATTCAATTTAATCTTAAAATTAGCACAAGTATTTTTAGCAAAAGATATTAAGTTAAGTAAGTTACTATCTTTCGCAGTCATTTATTAATTTCAGATGTAACCAATAAGAAATTAAATAGTGGAAAGAAGTATTTTATTTAAGCTTTTAATCTATTAAAATTTTTTTGGTGCTATAAAAATATAAAAATTTAGTTATTACTAGCTTATTAAGGATTGGTATAGCTCTAAAACTTAATGTTTTAAAATAAGGAAATTTTAATTTTGTTGCTACTAATATGTTCTTATACATTTATTCAATAAGAGATAAAAGATTATTGGTCTTTACAGAAACTACAAAATTTTAGTTAAATTATTATCATTGCAATTTCCATTTGCCTGATTTTAATTTTTGCAAAATTAAAAGAATTTTATATGAAGTTGTATTCTAAAGATAGAAATACGTATTAAAGTATTTATAATTATTAGTTAAAAGGCTTTTATTTAGTCTAAGGATATTTAATACCTAATATAAGGCTGATAAAATTAAGATAGATATATTGCCATTCTCATTGCTTACACTTTTAGAGGAATGCTTTACTTTTTTTTTATAAAAGAAAAATAAAGAAAAGAACTACAAAGCTATTAAAAATTTGGACTAGAATCAATTTGATTTACAATAGTTATATTAACTAATAACTTTCTAAAGTTTCTGGTCATATTCTTCAACTTCTGTTAAATCGAGTCAGCAATGCTACATTTGAGATAGTAGTTTCTTACTAAATAGCCAAGAAAGCTTGCACTTTCTTTTGCATCTATTATTCAGCTTCAATCTTCTAGCCTCCAAACAACAAGCTCAATCTCAGCATTTTATAAGAAAAAATAAATAATTGGAATAAATATGGCGAAATGAAAATGATAACTAAACATTTATATTCATTTAGTTATTTAAATAATTAAGGAACAAAGCTATTGTTCTAAAAATCCTTAAATTAAAATTAATGCTAAGAAGAGGAATTTAGCTTTGTGAATGAAATAGTTTTAATTTATCAATAATTTTCATTAGAGTAAGCAAAATATATAAAGATATCATTATTATATTTAATTAATTATAACTAGCTACTTTACTGTCTATTATGCATTTCATAAGAACTTACTATATGAAGCAATTTATGAAATATATATTAATTTGCTTAGGTATAAAACTAAAGTATTAAAGCTGGTATGTATACTTTCATTGAAATCTAATAAAAAACTCAAATTTGTAATAAAATAGTTTTATTTAACTAAAATAAAAATTATATTAAATAGATTAAATTTATCAAATATAATATTCTAAAGCTTAATTTTAAGCATTGCAAATCGAAATAGTCAAAAGGATATTTAATCTAGCTTTTATTATTGTTCATAATTATCATATATAGAACACAACAATTAAATGAATCCTTATTATTTATTCAAGATATTTAGTATTTAGTCTGCTATTTATATATCTAGAGTATTATTTTAGTTATAAGTTTTTTATTATAATACTTTTAATTTTGTTCTTATAAAATGTTCAATTAAGATTTAAATTAAAATTACATCAATTTCAGAATCCTCGCAAATTAGCGTTAAGATCTATTTGTCTGGATTTAACTCTAAACCTAAGAGAGGTCTCTGTTTGAAACATACTTGAGATAAATGTATATTGATAATTGATACCTTTGTTAGGGATTTTAATTTTATGATATCTAATTATTATCTATTATATATGATGATCCTCTTTTGAAGATAATAATCAGCATAATAATCATGCTATATCTGCTAAAAGATTATTAAAAGTAAATAGAGCTGCGCTATCTTAGCTTTTACAAGGATTTCAAGTTAATTATTTCTAAATATGAATAAAGAATTAATTTTATTTGTAATTTAAATTTCTTTTTTAAGGTTTCTTTCAATATATTTATGATAATTAAGTTTATTAATTATCATAAACTTTATAAATTCTTAAAAAATTGCGAATCTAATAAAATTGCTGCTGGATTTTGTGAGATTTATGAAGAAAAATGCAAAAAGAAATGATGAAACTACTTATTATTTTGTGGGTTGATTATTTTATTTCTAAGTTTAATAAAATTTTTATCTTATAAAGCTATTTATATCATTATTTTCTTACTAGATAAAACGAAAATTTCGCAAGTTTTACTCAAAATCTAGAAGAAAGTTTTCTAAGTTGATGGACTAAATTAGCAAATTAATAGATTATTAAATATACCTAAAATTAATTTCAGTTAATATAGTTAATTGACTAAGATTATTAAATGCCTACCTTCTCAAACTTAACAAAGTGCAATAATTTATTTTTAATTTTATACCTTTAAGAAATTCCTAATTAAATGATTTTCTTTTAAGCATAATTTATCGAATCTAAAATAGAAATTAAAAGTAAGATTAATAAAATATCTAATTAAATGATAAAGTTTCAAGAGTTTTAAATTAGATTGAAGTTTAATATATAAACTAAGAGTATAAAATTAAAGTCTTTAATTATTTAATTATTTTCATTCTAAATTGATAGCATCTTTATCCATTAGGAAATTTATATCTTATACAAAAATTATTAATTAATTAATTTTAACTATAAGGGTTATGATCATCTTTAATTAGAGGAAATGTTTCCTCAAATTAAAGACAATAAAAATTTTTATATTCAATACTCAACTGTACATGTCTTCATCTGAATCAATTTCAAACTGAGATAATTCTTCTTTCTCTTCAATAAGCTCATAGAATTGTTCTTCCATCTTCTTGTAATTTTTCTCCAGCTTCTCTAAACAATCTCTAAGGTCATTGTTGTTCTTTTAAAGCTATTTATTCTGTTACTATTAATTACCAAGATCCTGTTTGATTAGTGTCACACTTGAATCATCTAATATCAGCTTCTTTCTGTAAATACCTCCAAAGTAGTTACAATATAGCCTCCTTGATGTTCCAAATTATTTACGGTGTTGCTCAAGCACTCTTCTTCACTTCGGACATTACCTCCAAAAATGTTCAGCCTTTTGACAACAATAGCAACTTTTTATTAAGGACTTTAATTAAAATTTTTATTCTGTTTATATTTTTTCAATTTCCATCTTTTCTGATTGAAGTTAGTTGTTTTTGATTGGTAATCAAATTTCTTCTTTAATTTTCTATTGATTTGCTTCTAGGTTTTTTTCTAATAGTTCAAATTAGGAAGTTAAGGCTTCAATTTAAAACTAAACTTTACTTACCAAGTCTTGATCTTCCTTTTTTCTATCTTAAAAAAGAAGCCGAAGATTCAAGTTTTTCGCCTTCAGGATCTATATTTCGGTATTCATTTTCTCAATTAATGAATAAAGCTAAATAATGTCTTGCTCGTGGGGTTTCTCAAGCTTTTTCAGTTTCTAGGAAATTCCGTATTTCCCAATCCTTAACAGGAGTAGATTTATCTTTTTTGAATTCTTGGTTCTTGCTAGTTAACTGAGACTTAAGATTGATCTTTAAGGTTAGAATTCAAGGTTTAGATTCCCGGGTTTTTTTTCATTTTTTTAAAATTTATACAAAAATTATTATAGGATAAGTTTGAATGTGATTATATTTTATTAAAGAGAGTAAATAATTATGATTTGATAATAGCTCTATCTGAAGACAAAATTTAAACTTTTACAATTTATTTCACTAAAAAATGATTTTAGTCTGCATTATTAATAAATGATTTCAAGTTGAGTAAAATAAATAACTTTTTTACCATTTAATCATGATAGTTAGCTTTCTTAAAAATGGTTTGCAATACTAAAATTGTTTAAAGTTATTTCCTTCTTTTAAAATGATTTTTTTCTATAATTTTCTTAAAAAGATAAATTTAAATCAGTATTATGTAATATAAAGTTTATATGAGGAAACTTCGAAGAAATTTTTAAGAGTGCTAATTTAACATATTTAAAAAATAATTTAATTATGAAATGAGAAAATAAAAAAGAATATTTTTTTAAATAAAAAATTCTTAAATTAAATTTTTTTCTAATATTTACTCGATTATCTTTATAAAGCATAACTATTTTCGTTGATATCATATATGTAAAAAATTAAGTGATGTATGCTGAAAATGCTCATAATTATGCTATTATTATATTTAAAAATTAGTTTATTAATAAAATTAAAATTTATAATTAACTTTTTTAATTTTAAGAACTTATTCTATAATAATAATAATAATAATAATAATATACTTAAAGTTAGTAGAGTTTTCCATTCTCTGGAATTGCAACCAGTTCCTGCGGACAGTTTTTTTAACGTGGGTGTGATCCACGACCTTTTTATTAAGTGGAAGGTTACCACTGTAACCGTTCAAGTGGTCTTGCAAAAAGCTTTTATTTGTAGATCCCTGTTGGAGTTATTCATAGTTTATTGAGTTGTCTCCATGTTCTTTTCTGCTCTTATTCGTTTATTTTCTTTCATTATCAACAGTTTTTTAAAATATGTTGATTTGATTTGCAACATCAACAAAGTTTGTATTATTGTCTTTATTTCGTTCTTTTTTATGATAATTTATTTTCTATATTTTCTAATCTTTTAATGAAACTTGTAGCAATCATTTCTTTTTCTGGATTCAATTCTGTTTTTAATTCTATTTGTATTTTTTCTATTTCCATTTTTGTGTCGTATTTAAAATTTTATTATGATTAAGTTCAGAGTTATTCTTCCGTTATTAATTTGCTACAAATAAGTTATCTTCTAAGTATTAGTAATTCGTTGTTCTAATCTTCTATGTTACTCATTAGTTCCCGTATTTTTTCGCCTAAGTTGTAAGTTGTTTCTTCATAATTTGAGATTACTTTTTACATTTGGTCTAATTAAATTTAAAGTTTTTTATTAGTTTCGTTTTTAGGTTAACTTATCTCTATTTATCCTACCATAACTTTACCTTCTGAAGAAGAGCTTGACTCCTCCTATTGTTATTATTTTTTCTAAATTTCTTTTACCGCTTTTCTCTTTAGCTTTCTAAGTTAATTTTTTGAGAGTCTAGAGATTAATCCATTTTTTTATATCAAGAACTTATTCTATTGTTGTTTTAATTGACTTCATTAAAACTTTATTCACAAAGGCTTTTATAAATTTAATTCTTCCACTTTATTTTATATTTTTAAGTTCTGTATTTTATAAATCAAAGCCACAAATTTTAACTATTTAAGCCTAATTTAAGAAAACAATTTAAGGCTAAATTTCTTATACAATAATTTAATTAATAGTTATTAAGGTTAATTTATCCAATATATCAAATATATGATATAATAAAATCTAATTATAGATTCATATATCTCAAATTAGAATATTAGTTTCTTCTATTTTAAACTCATAAAAGCAAATTAAAATTTAATAAAGAAATATTAATTTAATAACTTAAAGTATATGATAATGCTATACCTAACTTATTCGGCTTTAAATGTAAGCTTAATCCTATATCAGTTAGAATCAGATAACTCTTTAGATTCTTTATTTATGGCTATTTCTAATTTTTAACTAATTATTAACTAAAAAAGTATTATTGCTCTAAGGATAACGCTAGTAATATTATTCTATAATTATAAATTAATAAAGATAGCTTTAAGATAGTAATAATAATAGCTTTGCTTTAGAATAAAAGTTTTTATCTTAAAAGTTAAATTATCAAAATAATTTAAAATTAGGGGAATGAAGCTAGTTAGATTATTAATATCCTAACTAATTTTATAGATTATTAAATTATTTATTATTTCAATTTTGGTATAAAAATATCTAACTTAAGTTTTACTTATGGGAATATATGGTGACTGGAAAAAGAGTTTTCATGATTTATAAAAATGGAGAGTGTCACTCTCAGTCAATATTCTCTATTCAGATAGTGATTTTGGGATAGTCTTGAAATTGTATGATCTAGGCTAAATAATATAAAATTATTTCAAAATAATTTTCTTAAAGACCAAAAGCTAGTCATAAATTAGTTTTACCTTTTTAAATCAAAAAAATAAACCTCAAAGTCACTTATATCTAAATTAATATTTTTATAAAATTAATTAATAAGCTCTATTTATATATTAAATTATTCTTAATTAATATAATCTTCAGAGCTTTATTAAATATTCTAGTTTTCTAAAATTTTATTTTAATTATAATGTATATATAAAACTCTTTAATTTTATCAATATATTTTAATTAAGAGTTAATAGTTTAGATATTTATCCTTCAAATAATAAATTAAAACTTTTTCAATCTTAGATGTTTAAGAATTTAAAGATTTTAACTGAAAATTAAATCTATAATCTTTGAAAAATATTAGTAAAGATAAAAATGAGTCTGTTATGAATTAGCATTGCTTAAATTTAGCTAAATAGAGTCCTTAAATAAAATACGTATTTATCATATATATCATGTATGAAATTTATTTTTTTCATATAAATTATACTAAACAAAAATCATTTAAATTCACTTTCTGTTATAATTTTTGCATTCAAGATAGATATAAAGAATTTTGAAATCAATAGCGCTATTTATGAGCTTACATCATAAATTTAAAGCTGAGGAAAATATATAAAAATTCAAAAATATATCAATTTCTTTAAAATTAAATAAATCTATGAGAATGTCATACTTTTAATTTTATTAAACAGTTAAAATTATTTTATTACCTAGTTTAATCTATAGAGAAATTTGAAAAATAAGAAATTAATAACTGAAGCTTTAATAAATAAATAATTAAATAATTATTTTAGAATTATAGAGTAAAAAATCTAAAAATATTAAATTAGATATAAAATTTTGATATTTTAAATATTTTTTGTACAATTGAGATCTTTTAGTATGAAAATTTTATTAGTGTCTTAAATAAAAATGTTTATTTTAAAATATAAAATATAAAATATAAAATCATTAATAAAATAAAAAATTTAACTTTTATATTTGATTGCCTTTTTGTTTTGAATTATAATTTTTTATTTAGATAAATAAATATTAGTAAATTATTAAGTTTAAAATTATTTTAAATTGATTTAATATCGATATAACAACAGTCTTTTAAACTTAATATTACTTAATGAAGATTTAAAATATAATTTCCATATTAGCAATCTTAATTGTTAATATTTATAAAATTAAAAATATAATGATATTTATTGAAATAATTAAAATAATTATATTTATTAGTTTTAATTAAGAAAATATTAACTTTTTGTTTTTAATCTTATGAATATTATTATAACTATATAAAATTTAAAAGCTTTTAAAAAGAAATATTAAATAATCTCTCATAAAAAGCAATTATTTATAATTTTATAAATTTTAGTTTTAAATATAAATTTATTTGCTATTTAATTTAATTTTTTTATCAATTTCAGTATATAAAAATAAATAAGAGATAAACCTTTAAAAATATTAAATTAAATTACTATAAATATATTATTACACTTTAAAAAGCATTAATTATAAAACAGGCACTTCATTATTTTAATAAAAAATTTTAATAATTTACTTATATAAATTTATGGTTTTTAAATTTATTAAATAAAGTGCTTAATATAAATCTGCTTAATAAGATATTATAATAATTGAAAGACTTATATCTTTTTTGTTCATTCATATAATTAAGAAATAATCTATTATTTAGTCTACAATTTTTTATAAATAAATTTATAATATTTAGAGTCTAGCTTATAAAATTAAATTTAACTTTGGTTAAAACTTTAAATTCTTAACTGTATTTAATTACCGTTACTTATGATTTGTAATAGAAATATCTTTTGACTTTTTTAGATGCTATTAATTATGCTTAATAATAACTTTAATATTGCTAATAAAATTTCAAATATTTTCAACTATGAACATATAAAAAACTTAAACTTTTAAATTTTACCATTATAGAATCTTTGATTTTCATAGTAGCTTTCTATGATATACAGTTTTGAGAAAAAATAAATCCTTTTACTAGTAATAATTTATAGCAAACTATTTATTTCTCTAATAAATCAAGCTTCTAAATTCGTTCCTTATATGTGGATATTACCTCTCTGACTCTTTCAGATTATTAGAAGTTATTTTTATCAATCAAATAATTTGACTTCTTCATTTTCTCAAGTTCAAATTACAAAATTTTTTCATTAAAGAAAATTTCTTTGAATTTAAATAAGGTTTAATTAACCATTCCTCTGTTATTAGAAATAAGTTTTAAAGCGAATTTTCTTTTTACTTTAATTTTTCTTCTTCATCTTAAATTTTAAAACTTTATACTTTTAAATTTATATAAAAAGTTATTTCCAATTTTCCTTCTTGAAATATAAAATATTCCTATATTTAAAAAAATAAGATAATTTACTTAAAGCACATATAATAAAATTCCAGTATGCTTATAGTTCTAGTTTAATAATAAATAAAAATTAATTTAAGATGTAAAATCATATAGTTATATAGTTATATACTTATATACTTATATACTTATATACTTTTAATTTATTTCTTACTATATAAAAATGTATTAAGCAGAATTAATAATTTAGATTTAATCTTTATTTAAAAAATAATAAACCATTATTTAGCAAACTTGCCTTTAATAATTTACACAGTAGCTCTAGGAAATATTTATTTTTAGTTGATAAACAAATAAAATATTATGATATAAAATATTAAGATGCTCTAACTTTATCTAACAATAATTTATTAACGAAATAAAAATATCCCTAATTGCTATAAAATCACAAGGTTGAGGTTTTATTATTTAATAACTTAAAATTCGAATAAATAATGTTTCCTATATTTGCATGATAAAACTTTAAAAAATATATTGTTGAGCTATATTAGTTATTTAGCATTATCAATTTATTTATCTATCTGAAAACACTTATTCTAAAAAATTATATCTTCAAGGGTTTAAAAAATACACTTATAAAAATTATTTTTTATTTGTCTAAAATAAAAAATATAAAGTGAAATAAATAAATACTACAAATGCTTATTTGAAGATTAAATGAGATTAATAATTAGATAGAAATAAACTTATTTTCAGTTTATTTAAAATCAAAATTCAATTTTATTATTAATTTTAAATTAATTTGGATTATGATAAAATTATATTAAAATCATATTAAGAAATAAAGATCTAAAATAAATAATTTTTCAAATTTTTAGTCATCATAGAAAAAATGATTTATCTTTAGGCTAGATATTTAAAAAAATTGGATTAAAATAAAAAACTTAAGAATAAGGTAAATAAATAAAAAGTATTAAGTAATTATAATTTTTATAATAAATCCAGGTAATTAATTAAAATTTCTTATTCACTAAACTTCTTAAATATGTTCTTATATTTTAAGCAAAGATATAGTAAAGCAAAGAGGAATAAATTAAGTTTATCTAAATTTAAAAATTTATAGAAATTATAAATGCATCTACTTATCATAAAGCTATTTATTTTATTTGTATCTTTATATTTTATAAACAAAAAGGAACGTAATCAATATACATTATTGTAAAATATTTAGACTCTGCTTTTAATAGCTATATTATTTTTAGAAGAGAAACAATTTCTTTTTAAATTTATTTATAAGCTATAATTTGCCATTTTTGTTTTAAAGCTTTATATAGATAGATAATTAAACATTTAATAAAGATGATTAAGGTATTCACCTTTATTTTGCTGGCCACAATTTCTCTTGTAGAATGCAACCATAAGTGTATGTTCGTTCAATCTCTTCCTGATACTCCTCCATACTTCTACGAGCATAACATTCCTGATTACACCTCTGGAGCTGAGATTTAGTATCCTCCACACAGAGATAGAATGGAAGATTTATTGAATTAATATATTGAGCTGCTAGAAACTAATGCTCCTCCTGAATTTACTGTAAGTGATATGGAAGATATATGGAACAAATGGGTATACACTGGAAGTGGAGGCCGTGCTTATATATATCTAAGGCTTTATCAAAACAATAAAAACATAAACATTCAAAAAGCACAAAAATATATAAATTTGGCTGAATAGCACATTTAGTATGCTTTAAAAAACCTAGCTGAGGATTACATTCATTTAGCATTTTTAAAAGGAAATGCTGGCATTTATACAGTCGCCACTGTTATTTATGATATTCTTGGACAAAAAGATAAAGCTGAATATTACCTAAACTTAGTCTTATCATATTATAATGAAAAATTAGATTCGAAGAAGGCTTCGTTTGGAGTTTAAGGTGGAATTTCAGGGCTAGTTTTTGCGGGAAAGTATCTAAATGCCTATTTTAAGGAAGAAAAAGTACCCAAAGAATACTTTTATAAAATTGGAAAAATTCTGATTGATGTAGGCAAATAGTACGCCTTTGAAAATGGAACTTTAAGGTGGCCCATTTAAGATCCTCTCACGGATTGGTATTTAGAAACTAATGTTATGGGATTTAGCCATGGGTCTGTAGGAATAATTTGGACTTTAATGAATATCCCAGAAATAATAAATGATCCTGAATCTTAGAGATATATAAAGCTGACCATTGACTATTACATTAATAGATAAATTGAAAATGGTTAAATAATACATACTGAAAATATGAAAGACGTAGAATTAAAAGTATAGTGGTGCCATGGTTCACCTGGATTCATTCACGTTTTTGCTCAAGCAGGAAGCATCTTCAATGATATGAAATATACCGTTGCAGCATAAAAGGCAGCATGGCATACTTTCCAGGAGGGAATTCTAAAAAAAGGTATGCAATTTGATCATGGTACTGCTGGAAATTCTTTAATTCTTTTATCCGTTTATAGAATGACTCAGGATTTAAGATACTTATATTACGGTGTGAAAATGATGGAATTCTCTTTAGGTCTAGCTGAATAAGTTGAGTTCGATAAAATGATAGAATTTGACTGCTTGCCTTATTCAATGTTTGTTGACACAATAGGAAGCTCAATAGTAGCTTGGTCTGATATGCTTTCAAGACCCTACGATTTAGTTTCTATGCCATCTATGGATTTATTGGATTTCCTTTGAAACTCTTTTTAATTGAAAACTCTTATTTGATATCCTTGTTTTATTAGTTAATAGTTAATTCTAATCTAAAAGCCAAGCACTCAGACTTTAATAGTTTGAATATATATAAAAATGTAATTGTTTTAGCTTAACCAACAATTTTAATTGCATAATAGATATAAGTGCTTAAAATCATATTTAGGAAATAATTGCTACTATGAACTTAGTAAATGGCAAGGTAAATTATATAAATAAATGAAATAAGAAAGATATATATAAATAAAAATTAATAATTACATTATATCATTTAATAACTTTTCACTTAAGTTATATCATTATATTTAGTTATTATACTCTTACATTCCTATCTTTTATCTTTTATTATTTATATAGGCTTTTATTACTATTTACAACCTTCTTGCAATACAAAATATTAAATCATATCTCATTTGGATTCACTTGATATCTTTCATTTGCTTAAAATATCCAAAAATTAGATTTTTTATCAAGTGTTTGTGTATTTAATAAATTAGTAATTCTAAAAAGCTTTTTAATAAGAAAGGCTGAGCATTATGATGCTTTACTAAATAAATAGCTAAAATATCTAATAATTTTAGCATAAGCAACTTAGTTTATATATATAAAATTTGATAAAATAAAGATAGCTTTATAATTAGAGGTTATTAGTATTTAGATGCTACTAAGAATCTAAGCTAAAATATTATGCTGATAAATATATAAAATTAATACTTTTAACTAACCTTCTGAATCTTAATTTATTCTATCTATAAAAATATTCCTAATAATTAAAAAATGATTTACTATAAATCTAACAATGAGATTTTCTTACTAATATAATTTTAACTTTAAGATATCTAAGTTATTTTATAGCTTTATTAAAATACCCTTCCTTCATATAGTTATCAAAGTCTAAAAACTTTAAACAAAAAAATTTAATTTTGCATAATCTACAAGTAAAAAAAAATAAAGGCTTGACTTAGGAGCTTTTAATTTGAAGTGTAAATTAGATTTAATTAAAAATAAATAAGCAGAAGCTATAATAATAGTTTTGAATTAAGTTCTATTAAATAATTTAGCTTAAAAATAATTAAAGGGGATTAAATTCAGCAATTTTTGAACGAAAATCCTCCACAAGCTATAACCAAAACAAAGAATGCAACTAATGCAATTACAATTATTGCGAATAGAATGTTCATTTTGAAATTTCTGCATCACATAGTTCTTTTTAATGAGCGTGACTGTATTATAACTTACAGATTTCTTGAATGTGACAGCGGAATGCTCAAGATCAACAGACTTTACGAGTAGAAATTCTATTTTTTGTCCTCTTTCTAAAAGTTTACTCAAGTTTTCTTGCATAATTTCAGTAACTCCCTGAACTTTACTTTATAAATCTAGAATTTTATCAGCTTAAGGATCTGTGTTGAAAAAATGCATTCTCTCTTTAATAATTCGACTAAATTAACTCTACATAGAATTTTCCAAAGCGACTAGAATAGTTTCCTTAGAATAATTCGCTTTAAACTTTTAATAAATGTCTTGCAAATAAGCAAAAGCAACTCTCGAGGAATATTCTACATCAGCTACAACAATGATGGATATTAAATTATCATTGAAGTAATGAAGCAAAAATCTATCCTCATATTTGTATGATTTCCTTATGTTCTCACCTTGAGGTAGCTTTTTATTCGCAATTACTTTATTTATTACTTCAAGAAAAGGAAGGTTTTTTTCATGACTATATTGGACTAAGATAGTTTAATTGGACCGAGAAATCTAAGTTGCAAGAAGCTCTGCAACGCCTCCTCCTAGTTTTGTATAATTAGATTTGTTCATTTTTAAAATGATTTATAGATAAGATTTTCTCTAAATAATTAATTCACAATTTAAATAAATAAGCAGAAAGCCTCAGATAAATCTATAATATCTACTTTTCAATAGTCCATCTTCTTTCTAATTACTAGACTAAATCTTTGCTTATATTCAATTTGATTTTACACTTCATATATAATACATTTGAACTATTGTTTAACAATTACTAACTAAATAGCTCTAAATCTCAATTTTCATATAAATTACTTTAGAATTTTAGAAAATAAATAACTTAAGGAGCTAGAGTAAGTGGATAGCTGTCATAGTTAAACAAATTATAAACCTTTGCAACATTTACTTTTTACATTTCTAGCTAACTCTCTAAGATAGCTGATGCATTATAATTATTAATATAAATCTTCAATTATTTTAATTAGTTTTAATTATAGAGTCTGGATATAAATTAGTTAACTAGTGAGTACCCTTTTTCAAATGATAAATAGTATAATATAAATAATCATTTAAGAAGAAACCTTTTCACTTTCTAGTCGATATATTGCACACCAAATTATAAAGAGAGAATTCCAGAATCATAAAATAAAGTTTTGGCGATAATCTCCTAATCAGGAGTTGTATTTGAATTATGCTTTAATAAATGTTAATAAATTTAGCACTTTAAGCTTAAGATTTGAAAAGATAAAATTTAAGGATGCATTAACTTGCTAAAAGTTATAGATGTAGCTCTTCTTTAATTATATAATTTAGAAATTATAAAAGGGATATGTCTTAATTATTTATCTATAAATAATATAAAGCATATACTTTGCTTAATTACTAAGAAGCTTTATTTAATTGAACATATATTGTATTGTCACGAGCATCTTATTACAATTATTATAAGATAAACTTTTATTATTTTTTAGATACAAAATAGGGGATTTAGTGCTAGTATAAAATATTAAAGGCTTACAAATAATAATAAAGAATAGATTTATAAAGAATAGACTTAAAAAGAATAAGTTATTTAATTGTAATTAATCAATTTTAAATTTTGCCTAATTTTTAGCTTATAAAATGAACAAATTATCTCTATTTTTAGCGGGTTTATTTGCTATCATTTCTTTACTTATTTTCTGTCTATTTCTTATTGCTAGTGATAACTCGAATATTTAACTCGTTGCCTTTTATAATCTAACTTAAAAGAATCTTTCTTATAGAACTGAGCATTTAAATGTGAAAAATTAGTCAAGAAAAAACCTTGATATTGGTAGTTAAATAAATAAGCCAAGCTAAAATAGTAATTGAGAATTTTAGAACGATTCTTGAAGATTAAATTTCGTGAAAAAGTATTTTAAGGAGTCAAAAAGCTATTTCTCTTCCCCTTAAAAATAGCTAAGAGTTGCTTCAAAATTTCCTTCACTTGATTTTCCAGAGCTAACTTTAATGTTTTGATTTAAAAGCTAAAGAAAATGAAGATAAATTTAGACTTTAGTAAGTAATAATTTGTTTGGATGTGGAAACTTAATTTTTCATTGAGGTTACTCTATTTACTTGTAAGATGAATAGCTATATATGGAATTAGGTAATGATATCAAATGTTAAGTACTTAAAATAGCTGAAGATGTTTAGTATGATTAATGAAATCATCTTGCAGTTGCATTTACTGCATTAGGAGCTAGTTATAAGGAAAATTAGCAAGTGGAGTTTTATATAAATGGAAGACTAATATATTAAAATTATTAGGTCTATCGTCTTATTCAAGGAGGATAATTCTTAAGACTTGGCAGTTGAATAATTAAGAAAAATTCTGTAAATCATAATTTAAAAGAAGAAGTAGGACTACATTTTAGAGGTTGATTCGATGACTTTTTGCTTACGGATAAATTTCTAAGACTTTAAGAAATAATAGATATGCTTGATGGAAAATAAATTAATTTAAATTGAGTTTTTAGTACTGATTTTGAAAAATGTGAAGTTAGATAAATAGATAAAAAATTATATGGAATATAATTCTTCTAGCATTAAAGATAAAATTTGTAGTTACAAAACCTTGGATTTTAAATAAAATTTGAAAATGATCCTAGGAAAAGTAATCTTTCAGTATAAGTTTCATATTCTTTATTAAAAAGAAATTTCTTTATAGAGAGGAATAATGATCAAGGAATGGAATTTTATTATTCATGGATTAAAGAATCTTATAACGTTACTAATTTCTGGACTCTTGATCCAACACCTTATTACAAAAAATATAGAAATGAATATTTGAAAATAGCTCAAAAATTGCCAAAAAATTTTATTCCCATCTGTATAATAACATGCTAAAGAACCAAATTTCTTTAAAAAGTTCTTGAGTCTTTAACGTTTGTTAGAGGAATCGAATAAACAATGATAATTATTTCCTAGTAAGGATAATCAAATGAAGTCAAATAATTGATTTAATCTTATTAAAGTTAGCTAAATATACTACATATGAATTGTCCAGATGAAGATGATCATCCAGAAATTAATACCAAACTAAAGAAATTTTTATATTTATCATTATAGAAAATAAACAGAAATATATTGTTTGTCTTAAATTTTACACTTGGATTTATGAATGCTTCTGTTGCTCTGTACTCAGAGGACGACTATAAATTTTCTCCTGATGCCTATGAATTTATGTAGTACTCAAGTAATTATTGAATTAAAAATCCTTTTCTAGGTAAAACTGTAAGTTTTGTTGCCTTAGTTACTAAATACTATGATGATTGTATGAAATAGAATATAAGCGCTGATGAAAGATGAAACTGATTTGGAATCTCAATTCCTTATGCCTCTTACTTATTACCTAAATATATTTTCGATACTTTTGAGAAATAATTTTTATGAATAGACCATGAAGTATTTCTTCAATAACTATTTAGAAGAACTTATAATAAATTGTTCATCTCTTCGATAACTTGAAGAACTTCCCATCTAGCCCTAAATTCATCCTTGAGATAATTTTCTACTGCCAAAAATATAAAAAAGGACTCCAGAAAAAAAGATAAAATTTAGTAGAAAATTTTAAGTGTTAATTTTCCTACTTAATAGCATACATTTTATAAAGATGGCAAATAATCAGGCTCTTACTAAGATCTTGTACATCCATTCATAGTAAAAGATTTTGAAACTTGTAAGGAAATAATAAAAGATGAGCAAGAAGTATAGAAATGGATAAAAAAGAACTTCTTAAAGGTTTTTTGAAAGCAAATCAGACTCTTTAAGCAACCCTATATTGAATAAATCTTGAAATAATATACCTAGATATATCTTTCAAATTTAAAACAATTTATTATATTTAATTCCCCTTCTAGCATTTATAAAACAAATATATTAGCTAAAAGTTAATAGTTACATTAACTAGTTTTAAAAAGAAATCAACAAAAAGCAGACTTAGAAAACAATTAAATATGAATTTTATCTATAATAAATACATAAATTCCAACTAAATAGATTAATAATAACAATAACCTTTTTATTTAAAATATAGATGTAAAGGGTTATTCTTGTGATTATTTGTAAAAGCTTATTTTTATTTTATTTAAATTAGGTTTTTCAATAAAGGCTTTATATTTAAATATTATATAATAAATGGTATAAGGAATGCATTTAGCTAATATAATTGTTGAATTTATTTCTATTATAAGCTAAGCTTTAAATCTATAAAATTAATAGTATAAGTAAACTTAGCTAGAAGCATTATAAGTTATTCAATCATATAATTTAAAGACAAATAGAAAATACAGCAGAGGAATTTCTTTATGACTACTTAAAGATTTGTCAAGTTTAGAAATTATAAAAATAACATGTAAAATTGGATAAGGGATAAATGCATAGCTCAGATCTTTATTAACTTCCTATTATATTCTTTATATATTTACTGAGCTATTTTTCCTATTTTATTATGAACTAATAGTTCTAAGTAAAATAACAATAATTTATAGGTAGATAAACTAACGAGAAGATAGATATAATTAAGAAAAATGTATTTAAAATTGTATAATAGAACATTAAATATGCGTTTGTTATTTTATTTCATCTTAAAGAAAAAATCTAATTGCTATTTACTTCCAAAGCCAAAAAGCAAGGAAACTTATATAAAATAAAGATTCTAAAACCTAAAGCTTTAAGAAATAAGCAAATTAAAATAGAAGTTTAGAATAATAATCTATTATTGATATACTAGATACCCTTATACATCATTAGTTAGAAACTTAAATCTTTGGTATAAATTGTAAAAATGAAAGTTATAATAAGTATACATTCACATAAATAGCAACCTTTATAGATCTAACTAACAATATATAACGTTTGCATAGCATTTAAATAAATAGAATTATAAGTTTATAGAATAAAGTAGATATATACTTTAATTATTAAAAATGATATATTTGAGTATATAACTTTAATTATAGGGTTAAGCTTAAATATCAGCATAATAGAGATTATTGCTTAAATTAATTTAGTAGTTATGACTTTTAAGTAGGTAATTCTAAAATGATTGATGATGCTATTTATTTAAATAAGTTAGGCTAATTTATTATATTTTAATTATAATTTAATGAAATCAGAAAATCCTAACGATTGTTCTACAAATAAAGAAGCTTTACTATCAACTGTTGGAGGATAAAAATAATAAGTAGAGGGTAAAAATATTTAAATTGACTGTAATTCTACGATAGTTTAAGCTATAAAAGAAGGATAAAAATAGCTGCAGACCTAATCCCTTGAAAACTTAAATAAGCAATGTTCATTAAATAACGTACACAATTAAACTGAGTAGATATTAATCCAAGAAGTATATCAAAATTCTACTTTGCAAAGTGTTACTTAGAATATTTCTAATAATGAAGTATGTGTTTAGAATAATTCTAACTAAGACCAGATGGAGATTGAAGATTAGAGTTTGCTAAAAGTAGCTTAGGACTAAAATAATTCAAATAATTATGAAAAAACTAATGGTCAAAGCGAAAAACATTGGGCGTAAGAAGTCTAAAAGTAATAAGAAAGTAATTCCTTAGTCGATAACAATCATTCCATTGCAAATTCCTTTGATTAAAAGCATATTTAGGTGTCCAATTCACAAGAAGATGGTAAACAACAATTTTAATAAGAATAAATCTCTTAGAATAACTCTTAAGAAAAATAAAATTAAACGCTTCA
The DNA here is from genome assembly GCA_946699065.1 of Loxodes magnus. Lineage (NCBI taxonomy): Eukaryota > Ciliophora > Karyorelictea > Loxodida > Loxodidae > Loxodes > Loxodes magnus. The sequence continues at coordinate 359,593 of CAMPDV010000039.1, forward strand.
ACAAGCAGCTAATTTATAGCAAGATAATCAAAACTAAAAAAACTTAAACTAAACGATTCAGGAAAATATAAGCAAAGACCTACTTTAAAACTAATAAAAATTAATAAATGAAAATGAAAATTAATTGAATTAATAACCTCAAGATAATATCAATTCCTAGATGATTAACTAATAAAGCCAGAATCTTGCTTCATTTTAACATTAAAGTAATCCTAGCAATTCTTAGAATATTTCTTAAGATATGCAAAATTAAGAAATTGGCCAAACTGGAAATAATGAATAGAATGTGATGTAAATTGAAACTTAACTTCTTTAAATGCAAAATTAGAATGAAGTAGACCAAAATAAAGATATTTTAACTTTAGAAAACGAACAAGAATCAACAACTTAGTAGTTGAAAACTTAAACTGAGGAGATATCTAAGGAAAGTCTTGCAAATACAGTGCTAAAAGCAAGGAATATAATAAGCAAATAAAATCTAAATTTAAAGAATTTGGTAGATTACTTCTCAATCATAGTAGAATAATTCCAAAAGCAAATGACAGATTTTGAGTTTTTAAGTGATTTAAGAAGTCAAGTAGATAAAGAGAAGCAAAATTAGATGTAATTAAATGAAAATCTAATGATAATTTATAATAGATATAAAATGCAACTTGAGGAATTATAGTAAAGATTTATAGAAGATTGCGTAAAGATGTGGAAAGATCCTACTGATAAAAAAGGATATTAAAGAGCAATAGAAAAAGCTAATAACTAATAAGTAAGTTTCTATTCAGATTCTTTAACAAATAAAATAAAAAGTTGATCTAAGTGAAAATAATTTAAGCAAGATAAACTAGATACTTTCTTAGCTTGACATTCTAATTGAGAGAAGAGATAATTAGTCTTTTAAACTTACAAATTAAAAAGTAAATGAAATGCTGACAAAAATCAAAGAAATAGAGTTTTAGTAATTTTCCGATTATATGAAAAGTATTGAAAACTATACTCTATCTTTTAGAGAATTCCAAATATAAAATGTAATTTTTTATACAGTTCTTTAATTTAAGATCTGAGGAAATAAGATCAAATATTGCATAGATGTAAAACTCAAAAAAATAGTTAATTTTTGAAGAACCATAGTCAAAAACCGATAGCAAGCAAGTAATAAATAATTCCTAAATGGATAAAAGTAAAGAAACCTAAGAAGAATAACCTTCATAAAATGAAACAGTTGGCCACTAAATAGGTTAAAGAGTTTAAGATGTTATTAAAAAAATGAAACTTATGGAAAAAAAATCAAATAACTAGGATCATTAAAATTAAAAGAATTTGCTAGAAGTAAAGCAACCTAAAAAACTTGATTAGACATCATCCTAAGGAGATAAAAAGCTTTCAAAAGATAAAGAAGATATCGAAATTAATTAAAAGTTAACCAATAAGAATTCAAAAAATAAAACGAATAATGAAGATAGTTAGGATGAATAAAGTCACCCTCATAAGATAAAATCTCAAGATTAAAGCATAAAAACCCTTTTAAAAGCAGTAGTAAAAACAAATGATGACCATGCAAATGACATTCTAAATATAGAAAGAGGATTTGAAGTGGATTCAAAATATCTTGAAAAGTTTAATGATTAAGATATAATGTAAATTGCTAACCAAGTAAATTAAAAAATGGAATAATTTTTATAAAAGAGTGAAAAGCAAAAAAACAATGAAGCTAGTATTTAATATGATGTAATTGCTTGGCACAGCTTAATTTAGTAAATAAAAATGAGAAAGAAACTTAAATAATAGAAAAAACTCATTAAAGAAAGCGAAGTTTTTATCACTAAAGTTTGCAAGAAAACTAATCAATGGATTTTGTAGGAGATTGTCGAGGTTGACTAGTAAAAGAAGAAAGCTCTTGTTAAGTGGTTTTATTGGAAAAAGGGCCCTACTTGGGAACTCTTGGTAATTTAATTATTCAGGAAAATTTACCCTCCGCAGCACTCCCTAAACATTTATGAACATCATACTTTTAATTTCACGTTTTATTAATTCTTAATTAAGATAATTATAAAATCTCCACTTGACTAACTAAAATAAACAAATATATCTATTATTAAGATCTTTCCTTAAAAATAGCACCAAAAATTATCTAGTTGTATAAATAAAAACAGTATTAAAAGAAAATGAAATAGTTTATTATATTTTATATTAAATCCCTAATTCAACAAAAATATAAAAGCTAAATAAAATAAACTAATATTTCTTATTTAAATAATTAAACAGATAATAAATTAATTTAACTAAAGCTATTCCTAAATTTCATAATAATTTTAAATAGTTTCTTTATTATTAAATTAATAAGTCAATTGTTAAAAATATTCTACTAATATATTAAATTAATAAGCAGTTTATTTAAGCTTCTTTCTTTTAGTAAGTATCTTTAAGATTTACTTGCATTTTATTAAGTTTTTCTTTATGTTCGAAATAGTATAATAATTAATTTAATTTAGCTACTATTATTAATTGAATAAAGGAGTTTTAGCCCTTTAAAACTTAGATTTAAATCTATTTATTAAAGCAAATAATTTTACTTATAGCCTCATTTATTCTTAACTACCAATATACAAAGTTCTTTCGTTTCACTTTATTATTTTAACTTTATAACTTAAACAGAATAATTACAATCAAAGTTATTATTATATACACTTTCAACTGCTAACTATATAAAGGAAATGCTTAATTAATAATTAATAATATTTTAAAATAATTGATAAGGATATCTATCATTAATAATAATTTAAGCAATATTATTTTATTATTATTTTATTTATATAAATAATTAAAATTATCTAATGCATTTATTTTAAGAATTATAAGAGGTTAAAGTAGTTAGCTGCTTTTAAAAGTATTATAAGTTTGCTTATTTGTATTTTAATTTAGTCTTTTATAGTTTATCAAGATGATTCTACATGTATCCAAACTTTGATCTATATTTATAAAAATTTAAATAAATAACAATGTTTATAATAAAATTAAAGTATTTTATTTAAAATTTTAAGAGTAAGCAAAGATATTTTTAATTAAAGTGTATATATCTCATAAATACTTAGAAATAAATTATGCAACACTATAAACAGCTCTAAGAAACATAAAATTTAGTAATTAATTTTCTCTTATTTTAAGATGCATAAGAAAGAAAATAATTAGTTTATAGAAATATATTACAATTTAGCTTAATTTTATGGATTAAAATAAAGCAGATACAATAAACAACTAATAAATAAAAAAATAGTTAAGCAAGTTATAAAATACCAATTTATCTATTTATAATCATAACTAAATTTACCAGAGAAATTTGTTTATATAAGCATTTTAAAAATAAAATTTTGCATCTTTAATTATTAACAAATTTAAACATATTTTTATTACAAAATTTGTATATTAAATCATTTCACTTTGATCCAAAAGTTATATTTCAGATATATTGATCAACTATTTTAAAGTATTTATATGAATTTAAATATTTGAATTACCTAGCATATTAAATAAACTTCAATTTTCCTTTAAATTAAAGAATCTCTATTTTAGTTCTTATTAAGCTTAAATGAAAGGGTGATAGGCTGAATGTTAAAATTTACAATTTAAACATTAAAATATTGATAAATGTAAAATAAATTAATAAGAATGAAGAAAATTACTCTTTTAAACCTATTTTTAGAGATTTTGCACTAGAATAGTTAAAATTAACAACCTAATTAAATTCATTCATTACTTAAAATCCTACCTTTTAAATCTAATTATAACTAAATATTTAATTTAAAATTATATTATTTAACTTTTCTAAAAATTATTTCCTTTTTAAGAAGAAATAAACTTTATGAAATTAGATATAGAAGAATGTTCTAAAGCTAATATAAATATAAATATATAATGTAATAAATTTCTAAGATAATTATCAAATAAGAAATGTTTCTTAATTTTAAAAGTGATTTTAAACCTAGAAAGCAATCATAATAAAGTTGCTAAAATGTTTTATTTATTCTTTTATTTTGTAAAAATCAATTTCCAGTCATAAATATTTAATATAAAAAATAAAAATTATTATTATATTAATTTATCTTATTTCTATATTTTATAAAATCAAAGGAATATGCTTTAGTAATCAATGAAATGGATTTAATCTATTTGGCTTCGAAAAACAAAAAAGGAAAAGTTACAATCTAAAATATATAATTAAATGATTTTCTTAAAGCAAAATTAATTAATTTTCCTTAATTCTAAAAATAAGATAAAGCTAAAATATTCTTAAATTTTATTCGAATATTTCACTATGCGTCAAATAGATATTCATCTTATGTAAAAATAAGATTTAAGAGGCAAATTTAAAATTATATATTCATAAACTCATAAATTAAAGTCGTTGATAGTTGGTTTTTGGTTGACTTTTAAAATTTGATAAAAGATTTTAAAATTATAATTAAAATTGAATTATAATAAAAAAATTTGTAACTAATAAATTAATTAATTTATATCTTTAATTTAAGAATTTTTTATCTGGAAGAATTAAAATTATTTCTAAATAATACTTTAAGCAATTTTTTTTTTCAACATTCTATAATATTTCATCAATTTTTTATTTTTTTAATTATTTTACCAAAAAAGCTTGTTTCCCAAATAAAAAAATTTAGAAAATTGATTATATAGATTTATGATTTTTTTCTTTTGTATCAAAATTGAAAATTGTTTTAAAAGTTTTAAATAATTTTATAGTTTCTCAATCAAACTTCAAATAATTTTAGTTTTTTAATTATTTATTTAATAGAATATAGTCTTCAAAATGGTTCAATAACAAAAATACTTTTATTTTTTATAGAAACAATAAATAAACCTTTAACTCTAAAATTTATTATGTTTTTAATGATAAAGATGTTTTAAACTTTCCGAAGGCTAGATTAAACTTTAAGTTTTTAAATTGTTTAATGTAATTTAAAATAAATATTATTTGGAAAGACCAAGCTTTTATATTAAATCGATTTAAGAAAATAAAATCTAGGTAAACTAACAATTTTTATTTGAATTATTAAATGCGTATATTCACTAAGATAATTTTAAGCAAAAAATTAATTCTTAAAATATTTTAATCAAATACATATCAATTATTTGTTAGCAGGAACTCCAAAATGAAATAATAAATATCACTATAATCCTAAGCCTTAAATAGATAAGACATTTTCTTAATATTTTATTATTATTAATTATTATAAAAGAGTAAACCTGGTTATAATAAATTAATAGATCTATAGCTATAAAATTTAAATCTAATTAGATTTACTATATTAAAATTTATTTTATTTTATTAATTATTTTATGAAAATTATAAAAGTTTTAAAAATTTTTAACTAGAACATAATTCTAAAAAACTAAATAAAATGTAAGCAAATTTAAACATTTTTACTAATTATTTTAATAATAAAATTTTAAAAATAGCTAATAAAAATATTTTATTATAAACATTTTAGTAAATATTTCAAAAGATTTACCCTTTTTTTAGTATTAATTAGATAAATCAATAAATAGCAAAACTTTAAAGTATAAAAAATAATTACAAATAATAAAATAAGGATTTAATATAAAGCTTAGCTATACATTTTTAATATTTATATATATTTTATTTTTATTTTATTAAATGTATAATTAAAATCGAATAAATTGTAGCTATATTTGAAATTATTAGTAATGAATAAATATTAGTAGAAATTTTTTGATAAATTTTAATTTTGGTAGAATATTAAAAAGTAAAAGAGATTGAAAAATAAATAAAATTTAAAATAATTAAAATATTCTTTTTAAATTACATATCAATTAGTATTATTATAACAAATGTTTATTCTTTATATATATTAATAGAATCAAGCTTGAATTGCATCTAAATTCTATCTTGATTCAATTCCAGATTTTTATTATAGGTAAAATCTAGAAATTTTTTTAAAAGGATCATGTTTATATTATTATAGCAAACAAAATATTATAGTTATCTCTTTCTTTAGTAACTTTTTATACATAGTAATTTAACTAAAATAGCATGAATTTAGAATAACAAATAAAAGGATTTTGGGCATAAGAATTTTAAAAATATTAAAATATCTTAATTTATAAAATTTTTCGAAGCCTTTTAAAGAATAATAATTCTAAAAAATCTAATAATTAGTATTTTTTGCATAAAAGAATCAATGTTTGTAAAATATAGCTCAATTATAAATTTTAAATTTAAATCAGGAAACTTATTTGTAAGCACAAAGATTTTCTGTGTTATATTAAACTTTTTCATTTTATTTTTAAACTATTTTAGAGTCAATTAAATCTTTTATTTGTATTAATATGAAAAATCAAGATAAAAGGGTATTCCAATTTGAATAAAAACTACTTAAACGAATATATATGTAAAATTTATATAAAAGAGTTGAAAAATTAGGTAATTTAATATAAAGAAATTTAATAAATTTGATTATATAAAATTATAAACTTAATTGTGAAATTCAACTGTGTATTTGGATTTTAGTATTAATTTAATATTATATTATATATCTAATTTTTAGATTTTTTATTATCTTTAAATTAAATAATAATTTTTTTATAGCTTAACTTAGATAAACATTATAACCAAATACCTAAAATTAAAAATTTGAATTACTTTCAAATTATCATAATCTTATATAGAAAGGTAAAATCTTCTCAAAGTAATAATTTACATTACTATTTTTTAATTTTTCTATGAGAATTTCAAAATATTTAGAAGCTTGTGAGTCTTATAAATTAAATGTTTTATATTTATTACTAACTGACCAACTATTTGAACAGGATAATTAGGCTCTTTAATAAAATGTTTATAATTATAAATAAAAATGCTATATAAGAAATAAAATAATTTATAAAGGTCAGCAAATTTCAAAGTTTTAAAATTTAAAGATAAGAGGCTAATATTTACATTAAGATAAGTTTAATGTACAATAAATTAAATTAAAAAACATAAAATATATAAATATAAATAGAATAATTGTAAGCTACTAATAATTTAACTTCTTTAGCTAATGATATAATTTTTAATTATATAATAATTTATAGACAAATTTAAAATTTATTTATGAATAATATATTTTTGTTTATTTTAGTAACATTATTACATAATATTTTTCTAACTTTAAGCATGCAAGCATCATTTTATTTATAGAAGCTTATATATAATAAATTAATAAATTTTCTTATTAAGTACCATTTTAGTTCGTTTAAGCTTGAAAATAAGAATCTTCTACATTTTTAATATAAATTTATTATTTTAATTAATAGTTATTAGATTATTTTACTCTAAGCGCAGTCATATGAATATGACTTACAAATCTCTATAACTATCTTAATACAATAATGCTTACATTTAATAATTATTTATTTAAGATTTTAAATATAAATTAACTTTTAAAAGTATAGTTGATTTAATAATAAAGAATTATGCTTTACTGTTTACTTTTATAAATTCTTATTTTTTTAATTTATTCTAAATTTTTAGAATGCAAAGAGTCTTAAATAATAATTAGTTATGATAAAATTGAAAATTAATTAGTCTAAGTTAAATGACTTTAATAAAGAGTTTTATAATTTTTTAACTTAGATTTGATTGGCGCAATTAAAGTTATTTTAGAAAATAATAGATGCTTTTATTTTATAGGATAAATAAAATTTATAAATGAAAAAAATTTAAATATTTCTAAACATTGAAAAATACAGACATAAAACTTATTATAATTTAAATATTTTAAAGGAATAAATTAAATTGAGTTATTACAATTGAATCTAAAATCTTTGAAACATTTAATTTTTAAAGTAGCAAAGATTTAAACAATATCACTAGAATTACAATCTAAGCAAATTTAAAACAAATGTTCTATCTAATCTTTAACTATAGATAAAATCAACATTTATGAATGATCCTTTTGAATTTTTCATCATCTTATGTTCATAAATTAAAATAAAGGGTATCTTTTGTCTAATATTAAGGATTATTTTGCTTGTTTAATATATTTCAGATGCATAAATTTAATTCTAATTAATTCTGCTCCATAAATATATATAAATAATTTTTTCTATTTTAGATTTATTTCAAACTATTTCATTTTTTACAAAGATTTATGCATATAATAAAAATGTTAATATAAATATCTTTTTATAAGCATTACAAGGGCATAATACTATTCTTAGTTTTATCAATAACTATTATTAAGTTGTGCTTTTAGTACTTTTATTTATTTTTACTAGATTCTATTCTTTTAATATCAATTTAATATAGATAAGAACATTGTTATCTATTTTGTTTATCAAATTTAGAGATAATGAATTAAGAAAATTATTTTAAATGGAATTATTTCCTTATTACTGTTGAGATCTATCTATTTATTTATTTTAGTAGCTTATGAATCATATTTCCAGGAAATAAAATTAAAAAAGGTTTATTTAACTATTAAACAATTGTTTCAAAGTAGAAGCAAAATAATGAAGTTATATGTAGGTATTTATACAGTTAATTATAAGAGTGATTACTAAGAGAGAATAATTTCATTTTGGTGAAATTTTATGCTTAAGATTAAATCTAAATTATTTTTACTTGTATCTAATATTAAAATTTTAGCTTTATTCTAAATTTAGCTTCTGATTTTAATCTCTATTTAACTTTAAAAAAGATGTGAACATAAAGTAGATAATAATAAATAAAAAAGAAAATGAACTAGATATTGTAAATAAAATTAAGAAATTAGATTAAAGAATTACATAAGCACATAAGATAATTTAAAATAGTTAAAATAGCTTAAATTAATAAATCTAATTAGGCTGCTTATTTAAGAGAACCTTATTAGATTGAATAGAAAATTTAAATTAAGAATGTGTAAAAGCTTTATTATTTTGCTCATGGTTATAAGTTCAAATTTATTTTATGAAATGCGTTAAATGAAAAGAGTGTTGGATTGAAAATTTGTGATTAAATCATTATTTTAAAATAAAATGAAATTATAATTATTTATGAGTTTAATTTTTCCTTTAAAAGTTTAAGATGAATAGCTAAATCTAAAGCTTATTTAAAGCAGACAATTATTTCATCGTAATAAAAATGAACGACCAGGACGATTTGGATAGAGGTTGTTCTAATTTATCTTAAGGTGCTTTATAAAAAAGTTTCTAGTAAAATCTTGAATTAAAAGACAAAGATTTACTAGCAGGAGATTAGAAAGAATCTCGGCAAGAGATTAAAGTTATTTAGACTCCGAAAAATTAGTAGCTATAAAAGGTAGAATAAAACTTGAATGATTTTAAATTATTCAGTTTGCTAAAGTTCATAATCTTATATGTTCTGCTTTTTGTTGTTGTTAGAGACTAACTCCAATTGGAAAATTCATACTTGATAAATGATTCTATTTTATCATGAATCAATAAAATTTCAAATAGAAAATTTTCTGATATTAAAGATTTTGAAAGTTTCCAAAAATGAATAAATGTCGCATTTTTTTAAGAATTATATCCACTTGAATCATCAATTACTTAAAGTCGCCTTGAACCTTATTAGATAAATTTTTATAACTAACTAATTTCCTAGATAAGAATTACTTAGAGAAGAGTCAAGTTAGTAAAAAATGATTCTCCTAAATACTATAGCTTACAATAAAATAAATGGGCAGCAGATAAACTTTCTCCTTGATTCGACAGCTCTATTGAAAGTGATGAATCTTATGGCCCAAATCGTACTTTCTAATACACAAAAGGAGGTTCTTTTGGTGGTGGTGGATTCATTTGAAAGATATAAGCTTTAAAATTGAATAAGTCAGAGTTTATAAATGAATTTGATGAATAGTAATCTAAAAATCCATTTGATGCTTAAACAATAAATTTATATATAGACTTAGTGACTTATAATCCTAATTTCTAGCTTTTCTCCTATACGGTGCTGTAAATGGATATTTAGCCAGGAGGAATGTGAATTCCTAAAGATAGTTTTAAGACAATGCCTGTGGAACTTTTCTATAGCGAAGATAAATGGTGAAGGTTAATTTTGGAAATAATATTAACTATATTGACATCATGAAATATAATGCAAGTAGTATTAAAAATTAATTATTTAGCTAAACTTTTGCGTCTTGACCACTAATAAAATAATCCATAAGAAAATGAATAGTGCACAAAAGAATAAAGATAACTGGAAACTTAGTCTTAAGAATTAAGCACTAAATAAGTGACAGTTGCTGAATAGTTTAAAGAAAATAGAAAATATCATGATGAGCAAGTTCAAAAAAGTAACTTCTTAGAGAATTATTAAGAAAATAATAAAATATAAAATAAAAGTATAAAGAAAACGAAAAAATGTCAGCTTTTTAAATAGAATACGATTAAATTTATTTAAAAGGCTACAAAAATGCATTTCAGTCAATTCTGAAATATAATAGATATGATTTCTTTCATATTAATTCTAGCTGGATTTTTCTTATGATTCTCTTATATAAGAGATGATTTTAGACTCGACATGGTTAATACAGATAAATATCCTTTAGGAAGTTATGAAATTATTGATGAGTTTAATAGTTTATCAAAGTTCTTTACTAACTATCAAAGAGTTTAAGCAATTAGTTTCTTAGTACTAACAATTCGAATAGTAAAGTATTTTGATGTGATTCCTAAAGCCTCTTTAATTTCAAAAACAATATTTTTTGCTTAAGATTAGATAAAATATTTCCTTGTTATAATGATAACGTTTTCACTAGCATGTACATTTTTCGGATACATACAATTTGGACATCTTATGGAAGAGTTTAATGAGGTAAGCAAATCATTATCTTATATTTTCTTCTTAGCAATATTTGAAACTAATACAATGAGAAAAAGCTATCACTTAGAGACAATAAATACCTGAATCTTATACATGCTAAGCTAAGTAATTTTATCTTGGATTTTAATTAGTCTTTTAGTAGTCATAATTTGTAAGTTTTACGAAACTTAAGAAGATTATTTAAACCATCAAAAATTAGAAAAGAGAAAAGACAACCATTTAATCTTCGAAGTTTGGAAGTTTTGCAAAATAAGAATCATAAGAATAAAGTTTTACTGTAAAAACCGTAGGTTTATTTCATAAGCTCTAGCTTAAGATATTTTCAACTAAGAAATAAATAATTTGAAGCAAGTGAATAAATAAATTGAAGGAGAAATTATTCATCATGATATCGAATTTTTAAAGGTAATTTAATAGCCAGAATAATCAAGTTAGTCCTTAAACTTAGAAGAAAGTGAAATTTCTATAAATCCAAATAAAAGAAGATAATGCTGCAATAAGATACTGAACTTCATTATTTCTCTAATTTACTGAATCGTTTTACTTATATTAATCATTTTAAGTTTAAATTAGACAAATCAATTTTAGATTAGAAATTCTATTTAAAAACCTATGGAAAATAGATTTTTTAATTCGTAAGAAATGCAGATGAAAGATATAAGCATTCCATAGCATTGAATTTAATGGTTTAGATTCTTTATTGTTGAGTATTTTGAAGAAAATAGTTATAAAAATACTAGTTACTGATATTACAACACTGTCAATTATTTAGTGGGATAAAAGCTTTAAAATAAAGGACCAATTTAAGTTACATTAAGATATTTTAATTCCTAATAAAATAATGTTAAAAACTTCTTAAAATACAAAGAAAATAGAAGACTATAAGAAAACTTCGATTATTCATCGGGTAAAAACTAAGAAGAATTTTCTGGGATAATTTAAGGCTTTGCAACTGGAAGCTAATATTACTATAAAGAAAACTAAGGCTATAACAACAAAGGGGGATATATCTTATACTTCTTTCCTCAAAATATATCTTAAATTGATATTTTAATTTTAGACGGGCTAGCTAATTTGAAAGTTAACAGTGTGGTTATCGAGTTTGTTACTTATAACTCTGATTTAAATAACTTTATGTATACTTCGCTTGCTTTTACTTCCTAAGCCTAAGGAAAAATGCACTAATATCATTAATATTATCCATCTAAAATGCAGTATTACCATACAAGTTAAGACTTCTTTAGACTCTTTTTAGAAATAGTTTTTATAATAACCACAATATTTTACATAATAAAAAATATTATAAAAATAAAAATCCTTTACTATCAATATAACAAGTGATACTAGAGCAATATTTAACTCTAATCTAAGCATTTCTTATTTTTAAGATGGCAAGCAAAACCTGAATGAATTAGAAAAGCGAATTCCATTTTCAATCCTATTATGATTTTAGAAGCTATAGTTAATAGTTTGTCAATTATTTGCATAGTAACTTGGTATCTTTTTTAGGCAGTTGATAAATCATTTTCAAAACTTCCAATTTCATCTAATTATGACAACTTCTGATATGATTTTAAATAGGTTGGATAGTATAGATATATCTATTCAATAGTGGCTGGATTTAACTTACTCTTTCTATCTTTAAAATTTTTAATAGATCTCTCTGATTCTAAGTCAGTAAAACCTGTGATGGGTGCTTTCAGAATAGCTAAGAAAAATTTATTTTATTTCATACTCATGATGTTCATAATATTATTGGCTTTCGCTAATTTGGGATACTTCGCTTTTGCATATTCTTAGAGTTAATTTAGCTCTTTACCTAGTTCTTTATTAACTTGCTTTTTGTTTTTAGTTTATGAGTTCAATTATGAAAAATTGTAAAAGGCAGATCCTATTTTTTCCAAAATTTTTATGTTTCCTTTTATTTTTGCCTTGATTTTTATCCTAGTGAACATATTTATTTCTATCTTAAGAAAAAGTCTAAAGAAATCTCGCTTATAAGTGCAGAATGAAGATACTCTTGAAATATCGTATACCCTTAAGTTTTATCTTAAGAATTTAATACTTAAAATAAAGAAGCATCAAATGAGACGCCAGTTAAGAAAGATATAAAGGAAGAACGAGAAATCAAAAGAAGCTTGTGAAGAAGAATAAAGAAAATTGGAAAGCTAACAAAAAAATTAATTTTTCATCATCTAATAAAAACTTGATTAAATAAGCGATGGAATTATGGATACAGAAGATGTCTATAAATGAAGTAAAATTTAAGTTATTCAAATTAATGACATTTTAAAAAGTATAGACCTTTATAGATACAATATTGAAAATTTTGTAACTATGGCTAAAAAGAAATCTCTCTAAGGCAGAGAAGATTTTACCAGTCTTAGTTAGTAGATACCATTAATGAATAACCTATTTTCTTATTGGCATTTTATCAGGCTTATTGTAGGTCTCTTTGGAAGATAAATAAAAGAGTTAGAACAACAACTTCAAATAATACAAAAAGAAATAGAATCTGAATACTAAACATATTTACAAAGCAAGCAGTTTGATTATTATTTTTCAATTCAAATAAAAGATTAGCTAAAAATTTAAATGGTACTAGAAGAAAAAATCAAGCAGTTGAAAGAATTTGGAAAATAGTTAGGATTATGAAGTTTACGTTTACTTTAAACTCTTCTCAAATTTATATAAATAAAAGTCTGAAAAATATAAATCTAATTATTTATTTTATATTTAATTTAAATAAAACTAAAACTTTTTTCATATAAATAATTAACATAATTTGAAGAAATAATTATAACTCATATGGTGAAGAGCTTAATATACATCTTTTATAATAATCAGGAAAAAATAAATTAGTTATTACTTGGAGTGCTTTGAATGATAATTGATGTAAAAATATTACATCTCCTATAATAACTACGAGTTATTTATTATTGTATCTTTCATAATTGGTTATATCAATTCACATAATATCCTGAAAAATTTAATATCTAGATTTTTATTATGATTTAAAAAGTTATAAATCAGATATGTTTAAATATAAAGTTCTTATGCATAGTATTATATAAAGAATAGTCCTTAACTCCGAATTAGGCATTGCTTAATATGAATAATGATTGATATATCTTATTTATCTATTTCATTTGTACAGCTCAAAATCTCATTAAATATGATTACTAAATTTTATAATTTGCTTGATAGTCTTTAAGAGTAAAGAATAGAATAAATTTATATAATCTACTTCTATGAATCACTGAGGAAATTCTAAAATAAATACTAAATAAGTGGCATGAAAGCGTAGCTTTTAAATATATTATAATAAGCTAATACATTTATTTCTCCGTAAGCAATAAATTTGAATTTAAATGTAAAAAGGAATTTATAATCAAACTAAAAGAAAAATCAGAAAATATAGATGTTCTTTAAATCTTTTCTAAGCAATAATGTGTCTCATTTAGATATAAATTTTCTAAATAATATATCTTATATTATAAATAAATAAATAAATAAAATATAAAAGGTATTTTCTTTATTTTAATGTATTTATCTAAATATATTTCATTGAAGAAATTTTTAATTCTATAAACATTTATATTTCTGTATGAACATTTTAATTTTTAAAAAGATATAAATTTAATGAAGTTTACTATATAGATTATTTTAAATTTTTAATAGAATTTTAGATACTTTAATCAACTTTTTTTTAATCTCGCTAAAACCAATGTTTTTTTAAGAAATAAGGTTGAATTTAATATCTAAAAATTTTTAAGCAATTTATTTAGAAAAAATAGAAACAAATGATATATATCATAAGGATTTCTTAGTATGTAAAAAAAATATCTAAAATTTTCAACACTTTTAGTTATATTCCTTAATTTTTTGTTATTTATTTAGAAAAATTAATAATAATTAAAAATAAATCAGAAAGAAAAATTATAAATGTAGATAATTTTAGTAAATAGAAAATAATTTAGTTCTTTAAGTTTAAGAATTATCTTTCGGAATTTTATTTATTTTAGATATTTTTGTGATATTTAAAATGAAAAAAGGCAAAAATCATTCTAAAGTGCTTAATATTGAAAAATTTAACTTTTAATTATAGATCAATTTTAATATTTATGAAAATTGAAGGCTTTTCTATCAATTTTTATAAATTTTTTCAGATATTTTTAATTTTTAGCTTATTCATAAAAATAAACCTTCTTTATCAGCTTTAAAAAATGCAACACGATATTTAAAATTAAGGCTTTAATTTTTAAATGTAGATTAAGAGAAAAATCTATATTAAAACAATTTTAAGAAATTAACTCCTCAATTTTATTGGTTATAGATATAGCAAAATTTGAATTTAAAAATTTATGAAAATGTAATATATTTTTAATTTTATATTTTTTAATTATTTAGTTATTTATTTATCCTTTTGTATTATTCTTAAAAGATAAAATGTTAGATAAATAATCAAATTTTATGAAAAAATTTAGTAATAAAATATTTAATTTTTTTCAAATTGTCTTTAAAAATTTTATATTTTCTTAGATGTTTCTGTTTATTTCGTTAGAAAGCTGTCCCTTTTCATTAAATTATTTAAAAACTAATTGAGTCATAGATATTTATAAAAGTTATTAATAAAATATTATTAATGAAAATAAGCAATCTTCGTTCTTATGAATAATAAGTTTAAAATTTATTTTGCCTATTTTAAGGTAATTACTAAAATTATATGGTATGGCTATTAAGAATATTCTTTTATAGGTAAAATTTATAACTTTAGTTAATTATTACAAAAAATGATACTAATACCAATTTATTATATCAGTTCAGACTTTTTACTCTAAATAAAATATAATTCAAAATATATAAAAAGTCCTGCCAAGTCAATTATTTTTAAAACTAGATATGAAGATATTTTTAGCTAATTTATTTATTAAGGACTTATCTTTTAAATTTTGAAATTACAATCTAAAAAGATTTATTATTGCACTTGATGATAATTTATTATTTGCAAGTAAAATAAAATAATTCCTATATTTTTAAAGCTTAGTGTAATTAATATATATGATATGCTTTTTGCACTTTTAATCTATGGCCTTTTTTTTATAATTTTAAAATGTTTTTATATATTAATAAAAAATGTTTTTATTAGTATTTCTATTTTTTAAATAACAGGCTTATATCAGATATTATAAAAAGTAAAAATAAATTTATCTATTTATGTAGTAAAGCATTATTTTTTAAACTATTACCACTAAGTTTATTCCACTATAAGATATTTCTAAATTATCAGATTATTATTTTCTTAAGTCTGAATACTAGCGAGTTATAAATTATCTTCTTTTAATTAAAGTTTATTGTAATTAATTTTTATCAAATTTAGCAAATTTTATTTCCTTAATTTTTTGAAAAAAATTTAAATAATTTATAAATTTAGAATTATTCAGTTTGAGACTCAACATTTTAAATATCATAGATAAAATAAAATAATTTATAAAAATATATAAAATAAGGTATTTTCATATATAATTTCATATAAAATTGCTTGAAAGTCGATCTTATAAATATAAATATTTTTCTTAAAGATAAATAACTAAATTATAAAAAGATAAACTAAATTATTATTAAAATAAGAATTTTTATAACTTATTAATAATTTTACTAAATTAAAATCCTCTTTGAGTTTTAAAAATTCTTTTTTATCTATGATTTCACATTTTATATACATATTTTAGGATCTTTTATAAGTTCGTCTTGGGACCAAATTAATTTTTATTCATGATTCAAGTTAAACTTAAAATTTTTTTACTTGGTGAAGTGTCTAAGACTTCTATTAATCTTATTTTTTATTAAAAAAAATTATTTTCCTTTCAATCACATAATAAAATAAAAAATAAATAAGGTGAAAGAAAGTTCAATCATTAAATTATAAATGATTGATTGATTGGTTGTTTGATTGCTTACAAAGATTAAAATGGTAAATTATTATAGAAATTTAAAAGTTTCATTTTTTAATATTTAAGAAAAATTAATAGTTAAATAAAAGCAAAGAGTATCTTCTATTCTTTTATTTATTTTAAAATAAACATAAAATAATGAATAAGCACACTGATTAAAAATAAGATTGTTATAGAATAAATTTAGTTACTTTTTATTCTTAATCTTTGAATAAATTATTTTTGATTGTCTGATTAAATACATTAACTAAAACTTGTATTATTTTTAAATTCATTTTTGAATTAATTCGCGATTTTAAAGCTTTAAGAAGTAAAGAATAATTAGTTGTTGATATTAAAGATATTAAAAAAATAAAAATAATTAAGCTTAATGACATGGTTATCGAATAAATGATTTATTTTTATTTTATTTTGATTAAAATAAAAAAGAAAGAAAATTGGTTATATTCAGAATAAAGATAAGAATCATTCATATTAATGTAAACAAAAAAAGCTATAATCATTTTTAAAATTATTTTATAGTTATTTATGAACTTTATTAAATAATATAAGATAAAAATTTTTTTATTGTTAATAATTTTTATTAAAAAAGGAAATAATTGTTTTATATTAATTATTAATTATTAATTATTAAGAAACTAATTTTTTAATTTATTTTTTATTAAAATATGAAATAAAAATTTAAATAATATATTTAAAATATCGAGTTGTTGGTAAAAAATAAAAATTATAATTTTAAAATATTAAGTTACTCTTAAATATTTTCTGGTTATATAATTAAAAAA
The DNA here is from genome assembly GCA_946699065.1 of Loxodes magnus. NCBI lineage: Eukaryota > Ciliophora > Karyorelictea > Loxodida > Loxodidae > Loxodes > Loxodes magnus. The sequence continues at coordinate 377,166 of CAMPDV010000039.1, forward strand.
TTATATAAATAATGCTAGATAAAATTAATTTAAATAAAAAAATACAATTTTTTCTTAAAAGAAAATTTAAAAATAACTATAAATTTTTAATAAAATCTTATTTTTATTAATATATTTTAAAATTTAATATCATAAACAATTTCTTTTTGTGATCTTTATGGACTCTTTTTTAATTTAGAAAATTAAGATTTAGATAGCACATGTCTTTTTACTGATATTTATGCTTTTGATTAATTACAATAATAGTTTTTTATTATATTCCATGTAAATTTTTCTTTTAGAAGTTTTTTCAAAAAAAGGTATTAATGCTAATTTAATTTTAAAATTATTAATTTTTTTAATTATTTTAAATTATTTAATTTGCATAGCTATAAAAAATAAAATCTATTATATTGTGTGGAACTTCTCTTAATATTTTTCACCATAATTTATTTCGTTCATATTATATCACTCTTGAAACATATAATGATTTAATATTTCATTCTAGATAGTTTTCTAATTATTTTCTTATTCTAGAAGCTTTTCTTTATAAAGTTTCATAATTTTAATGAAATAAATAATTTTATTTTAGTAGTTTATAATTATAAAAATTCTTAATAGCTGACGATTTTATATAGATAAATATAAAGAAAGATAATTTAAAATTTATTGATAAAAGACTAAATAAAAAGATACAATAATTTTTTATGAGGTCATTGCTATATAAATTAAATAAAACTTCCTTTTACAACTTGATCATATTATGTATAAATTTAAAATTATATAAAAACATCTTTCTAATTTTGATTATTTTGAATTAAGAGCCTAAAAACACAAATTTAATTTTAATTATAAGGATAATATAGATACAGTTAATACAAAATGAAAAAGTAGATTTATGAAACATAAAAGAGTAAATAATAAATAATTAATTCTAAAATTTGGTTTCTACATAGTTATAATAAATATATTAATTCAAAATGGAAGTTTCATTGCAAAGAAATAATTCATACATAGAGAAAGGTAGCTCAATTTAGTCTTCAAATTAGAATAACCCTGTTAAATAAGAAGATATAATTTTCAAAGATTAATAGAGTGAGAATAATTTTTAACACATCGAGCGATGCAAAATTAAAGAGTAAGCTTAGGTGTAAGAGTATGGCAATTTAACTTGTTTTGAAACACATTAAAATATTCAAGAGGATAAGGAAAATTTAATAAAATAAGAAAAAAGCAACTTTGATTATTAATAAAGTACTGGAACTAATTAATAAAATAATAAGAAAAAAGACAAAATTTAAAAGAAACTACAGTTGCTTGAGTAAAAAGAAAAATAAAAATAAGATTTTACTATTAAGAGCCAAAGAAATTAACAAAAATATTATAATGAAAATCGCTTTATTAATTAAGCTAAATGATCAAAAGAAGAAGATGAGATTCTTTTAAAGTTGAAGTAAGAGAATTAAAAAATATCTTGATATTTAATTAGTAATTTACTGAATGAAAAGATACATAACAAAGAAAAAATAAGAAACAGTAAGTAAGTAAAAGAAAGATGAAACAATCATCTAGATCCTTGTAATTTAAAAACACCATGGAATTTAGAAGAAGATATTATTTTAATATAAAAATACTTAGAAATAGGCCCTAAATGATTGTAAATCTCTAAATTTTTTAAAGGCCGAAACGAGCATAGAACAAGAAACAGAGGAAGAAATCTTTTGAAATAGTTCAAATAAAAAGGAATAGATCTTTCATAAGTAAATTTAATTCCTTTTCCAGAGATAAAGATATTGCTAAATCAACTTATTTAGAAGTAATGAATTAATTTCCTTATATTTATATTTAAATATTATTATTTAAATTGTTTTTATTTTTTAATATCTCTACATTCTATTTATCATACCTAAACAATTTTATATGTCTTTCTATTTTTTTATTCAGATAGAGGAAAATTGTTTTCAATTATATCTAATTTTTAATATATTTTGACTATTTTATTACAAAAATCAAATATATTTTGCTTTTCTAGGAATATAAAATTATAAATAAATCCAAAGAAATTAAACTATTTCGAAAGTAAATTATCATAGATATTTTCATTACAAATTTTAAAAAATTAAAAAATTAAAATATTAAAATATTAAAATATACTCTAATATATCTATAATAATTTTAAAATTATAAAGGGTTTTTTTGTATTTCTACTATAGATAAAATTCAAATTACGTGAAATAAAAGAAAAGATCTTAACACTAGTTTATTAATGAATAAGTTACTCAATCTTACAATATATTTTATTTATTAAGAATTAATTAAAATAAGTCTTAAAATTAATAAATACTAGGTAATTTTATTAAATTAAATTATAAATATTTATAAAACTTAGCATCTCTGTTTAAAATTAAATTCTTTTTATAAAAATATTTAGCATTATAGATTTTAAATTTTTTTATTTCTAGATTATATAATTATACTTAAATTTATTTATCACATTAAAAATAATATTTTTTATTTATATATTTCATTATTTTCGTTAACTTAATAAATCTAGAAAATTTTACAAAATTAGATTTAAATTTAAATAAATAATAAAAATATAAAAATATATAAAATAAAATTAGAAATTGAATTTCTCAAGTGTTTACTATTATTAATAATTTTAAGCCTTTTTAACATTAAACATTTTAATTTAAAACTTTATATTTTAATTTATTTAATTCTACTTGAGAATTTTTAACTTAAATTAATTTTTTCAGTTATTTTATTCTTATATTCATAATTTAAAGTTCTTTTAATCTTAAATTATTTAAATTATTTATTTGTTACTATATTTATGTTGGTAATTAAAATGCAAATCAATACAGATTTGCTAATTATTTTCTTTATTTTAAAAATTTATAAATAATTTAATTTAGAATTTTAAATTTATATTATTAGTAGCAAAATAAGAAGAAAATATGATTCGCTTTCATTTTTAATTTTTTAAGAAAAAAAATTTTAACTAAAATAAATAATAAATTAGCTTAAAAAATATTAATTTAGTAAATTTATATCCAATTTTTAATTGATTATTAAATAATTATATTTAATTATATTTCCTAAAATTAAAAAATAATATTAAACTCGGATAATAAATTTTTTAAGATAAAATAAAAAATAATTAAATTAGTTTAACATAGAATAAAAGAAGAATTCAAAAGTTAAAGTAAGAAACTTTAATTTCTGTGAAATATTCTTGAGAAAATAGAAAAAATTATAATAATATACTTAATTAACATTAAAATTCATTAAAAATATTGTAAATTTTATAAAATATCATATAACTCCTTACTAGATATAACAAAATAAAATATTTTTACATTGGAAATAATTGATTAAATTTAAAAATTAAAGAATATAAAGTTTAAGATTTAATTTTTTATAATTAACGAATTTTACTAATTAAAAAATGCATTTTTTTAATTTAACCTCTCTTTTAAATTTATAATTTGCTTAAATTATTTAATTTTTATATTCACTATTAATAATATAGCCCAAAATTTATATTTAAATATTATTCTATTCTATTTCTTTATTTCTTTATTTTTAGTTTTTTAATTTTGATTTAAAAATAAATATTTTCTAAATTTGTAAATTTTATATAGAAGAGAATTTCGTAAAAAATGATTTTAGTATTTTATTAATTTATTAAAAAATTTTAATTTTTTTTATCTATAAAACTTTATTAACTCTTATAAATTCCAATAATCATCTTTTTTTTAAATATCTCATTATAGACATTATTATTTTAACTTGTACTTTATCTAATTGTAAGTCAATATTTTTTCATTCTTTTATTATTTTTATTTAAAAAATATTAAAAATTAGAAAATATAATAAAAATAAATTTCAATATTTTTTATATTCTAAAATATTTATTAAAATATTTTATTAAGTGGATTTGTTTATAATATTTATCAAGAAAATATTAAAAAAATTAAATTCTTAGAATAAAATTTATTTAAATAATGATTAAGAAATTCTTAGCAATTTATTTTAAATTATACAGAAGTTTCTTATTTAATAAATAAAAGCTAAATAAATGTAATATTTTTTAATAAGTAGTAATTTTTAGAAAATTTCTTAGTTCTTTAAAATTATTAAGAAAGTTCTATTTATCTTAACTTATATAAATAAAAATATTTTATTCTGATTAAACTTAGTTTTTTTTTAAGTTTATTTTAGATCTGATTTTAAAATAAAGATATTTTGTTTAATATATAATATTAACAATAGCAACTAATTTTAAGATAATTTTACGAAAATACTTAAATTTATAGATAAATGTATAATAATTTTAATTATATGAAGCAGATAATTTTTTTATAAATATGACAAAATACATAGATAATTTCTTAAGTTTGATCGATTTATGTCAAGCTTTATAGCTCTAAGCTTATATAAAGTTTATTTTGGCTTGATTAGCCAATGTTTTGGTATTATAATCAATTAAATTTTTAATTATAAGGTGAATAAATTATAATCGTTATTTTTCTATGGCTGAACTTTCAAAAGCCCTCATAAAAGAACTAACAAAGATTTTTAATACTTTCGATTTAAATGGGGATGGACTAATAAATTTAAAAGAGTTCGGAAAGGCATTAAAAACATTAGGTCAGAATTATAAAGAAGATTTGCTTAAATAAATAATCTAATATGCTGGATTCGAAAATTTAGAATTAATTAGTTTAGAGCAATTTTTGGAAATTATGTAAAGCCATTTACAAATCGATAATGACTTAGAGTAGGAAGAAACTTTCAAATGATTTTCATAAATAGAAAAAGAAGAAAAAAGCTAAGGATTTTCCATCGATTAATTAAAAGTTGGATTAGAAATTTTGCACACTAATTTAACGGAAGAAGAAATAACGATGATGATGCAAGAAGCAGATTTAGACCAAGACGGACTTATCAATTTTTAAGAGTATCTTGATGCTACTTCTAAAAAATAAACTAAAATTAACAAAAACAATTTAGTTCTGGAATTTGAGTAGATTGGTAATTTAGCTTAAAAAAATGAAAATTCTTTACCAAGAAAATCTCTAACACCAAAAGGTCAAGAACGAATTAGATCTTCCACAATTTAAAAGAAATAAAAATCAAGTAAAAGAAGCTCTATGGGAGATATTGAAAATTATTTAAATATAAAGAGGGGTTCAAATGTAAATTTTCATTAGTATTTGTGAAAAAATTAACTTTCCATTTAGTTTAATATTTAAGACTAAATAATTTTGTATGTAAAATTTAAATCAAAAGAAAAATCATTTTATAGCTAAAAAATTCAAAATGAATTATCAATGAAATTTTTTTAATTTGATTATAAAAATAAGAATTAATACTTAGAAAATCCTTACTAGATTATCTATAAATAATATAATGATTCATAATTAGTTTTCTCAAATATAAATTTATTAAAATAGATTTAATTTAAAAAAGCCTCATAATTATTCTAACTTAAGGCATTTATTATTCTCGAAATTTAAACAAAATTAAAAAATTAAACAATTAAGTTAAGAAAATATAAAATAAGGGATAAATAAAATCTTTAAAATTAATTTAAGTTATAAAATACATCCCACTTTTAATAAGAAATATTTAAAGAATGAAGAATAATCAAATAATTAAACAAAAATAAATTGAATATTCAAAACTTAAACAATTGAAATAATAAACCTGAATATTTAGATCCCCTTTAAATATAAAAAATTAATTATAAAATTTTTAATTAAAAGATTGAAATTTTTTAATTTGCTTGCTTTTAAATTTTTAAATTTTATTTTTATTAATATTTCAATAAATATTTAATTTTTTAATTTTAAGAAATTATTAAAATAGATTAATTGCACAATAATGTTTGCTTTATAAAATTTTAAGAATATAGTTAAATTGATTAATGATAATATTCAATTTCAATGAATAAATTAAAAAATATATTATTTATTTAAATTCAATTTAATATTAAGAATCTTGTATTATTTCATTTTTTAATACTTTTAATTTTTTGATTTATCTTATTACGATTTTAGCAATAAAGGCTTTATAAATTGTTTCTATTTTAAGAGATTAATAACTTTAAATTTTTTAACCATTATATTTTTATTTGGATTTTAATTAAATTTTAATCTAAGAGAAAAATTTTTCTGTTTATGCACTAAATTTTATAGTAAAAATAATATTTAATATTTTGAATATGTGATAAAATGATAATTGATACACTTGTTTAAGATTTGAAGAAATTAATTATAAATTCAGTGAATTATGTTCCTTATTTTCTTAATTTAAATTTATTAAACTAAAAGTGAAGCCAATTTTTTAAAATTTTTGTTTTTAAATTTTAAAATTTTAATGTAACTTAACAAACACCTTTAAAAATATTTTTAAAAGAATTGATTGTAATTAATAAAATATAAATAGCTATTTTTATTTTAAACTTTTTATTATTTTAAAAAATTATTTCATCTTAATTTTAAATAAAAATATTGAAACTAACTTAAATTTAAAAATCTTTATTATATATAATTGATTTTCTTAAGGTCTGATTTTTAAATTTTAATATTTTAATATCCAATAATTATATGAATTCAAATAAAAAGAATTTATTTAAATTTACAAATATAATATTATCTTAACTAAAATAAAATATATTAAAAATATTTTTATTTCTTAAAAATTAAATACAAATTTATTTTAATTTAGATTCAAATATATCATTTTTTATTTTAGATTTTAATAATACATTTACTTTTAAGATAAAAACATTTTTTTTAATGCAAAGTTTAAGATATTCGCCTTCTTTATTTAAATTTTTAAGATATGAATATTATTTCTTCGGATTTCATAAATGATTTATTTAAAAGAAATAACAATATTCAATCAAATATTATGATATTTTTAATAAAGTTATAAATCTTTATTTAAAAATGAATTAATTTTTATTGAGATTTTTTTAAAGTTTATTTATAACTTTTTGTATAATTTATTTTATGCTTTGTACATTCAAAATTAGACTTAATATTATATTTTTAAAGAATGAAATAAATTTATCTTTGAATAAAAATTTTATAAATTGAAATCTATTTATTTGTTTGCATATCCTTACAATTAAAAAAATATTTTTACTTTTTAGATCTTCAAAATTTTAATAACGATTATTAAATTTAATGCTGCAATTTTTTCAGTCTCTTTACAAGTTTATTTTGTATAGTTTTTAGAATAAAAATCTTTTAAAACATTTAGACAAATTTTTAAGATATGTAAATATTTTTACTGAAATAAATATAAGATATAAAAGTTTTAAAATAATACAATATATGAAAATAGAATATTAATATCATTCTTTATATAACTAAAATAGCAAATTTGATAATCTAAATTTTAAACACAAGAAATTCATAATAACAAATAAGTATTTTAAAACTTAATAAAATTAAAAATTTTCGATTATTATATTTTTTAAATAAATATTCTTATTAATTTACAAAAATTATTTAAATTTCATCTTTATAAAAATTTTAATTCACATGAAAGAAACTTCACAACACATTATAAGTTTTATTTTAAAATTTATTTTATTATTCAGAAATAAATATTTATTTTGTATAATTTTCTTAAAATTATACTAATTTTAATTTAAATTTTGAAGATTTATAAATTTATCATTAAAATAATTTAGAAAAGCAATTGAATAATAAAAAATTATAGACTAAAAATTAAATTATCGCCATTTAATAAACTTAACTTAATCTTTTAAATTTTTCATTTTTGCTTTCTATTATTTCTTAAAGAATAAAGATAGTAAATTAAGTTGATTTTAGCATCTTTCTTTAAATTATTATTTTTTTATCTTAATAACTTAAATCTCTTATATCAAAAATCTATATAAGATATAGAATCTTCTATAGAATCGAATATTTATTATTAAATAAAATGTTTGATTTTCTTTATAGATAATTTGTAAGCAAATTAAAAAATGTAAAATTAAGTTAAAGTTAATCTTTTTCTAAATCCAATATTTTTAATTTCATATTATCCTCTTTTTATATTTATATTTTAGGTTTTTTTAATATTTCTGGAAGCCTTATCTCTTCTAAATTCTTTATCTAACTTGGATTCTCTTATTAATCATCTTTATTAACTAAGATATCTTTTTTTTGAAACTTTTTAACTTAGTTATCCTCCTATATATCTTAGTTATCTCTTTATTTTTAATTAAGTGTAGTGCTTTATAAAAATTTATTTTCTTTTATTGGATGAGATTCTTATTGATCATTTGCTAAATTTTCTTAGTCGTTAGAAAGCTCTATTAGCTCAGTTGTGTTATTCTTGTCTTTTATAAATTTATTCTAAAACTAAGAGTCAAAATCCAACATTTAAGTACTAATATTTAGCTTGCTGTTACTTTTATTTATAAGCTTCTGTTAAGCATTCTTCATACTAAGAAAAGCATAAACATATCTGGGGTTATTTTCTATTTTATACGAAGAAAGTAAATCATTTGATTTAATCCACTCTTCAAATGTTTTTTCTGTTTCCATTTGGCCATGAGATGCTTTTCTACTAAATAGGAAATATTTTTATAATTTCCTATTTATTAAATAAATGATAATCATACAAATAACCGATAAAACTGATAAAGTAATATAAAACGGCCCTGCATAACCAGTAATTCTATCTTCTATATAATTTTCTTTATCACAACGAAATAGAAGTAATTTCTTCTATGCTGCTTATCAGCAATTCTTGAATTTTTTCGGTCATATATCTTCACATCCATACATTCAAACGGAAAAAATAGAATGCAAGAGGATGCAAAGAGGAAGTATTTATATTGTTCAATTATGTAGAGACTAAGAATAATTTGGAGGTTTAAGATAAAATCTTAAGAGTAGGTATTTCTCTATTCAGAATCTTAAAAAGAGTGCTAATAAAATTATAATAAGAAGCAAAGGTATTCCAGCAGAATACAAGAATGCCATTCACAAAAGAGCAAGTATGCGAGCATATTTAGTAGAAAGTTCAAAATGAGGTCCTGTATAAATTTAATTCATTTTTTGTTGCGTCTTTGCAAATTTCGATCTTATATATCTAATAATAATAGTTATTGGATATTTTATCAAGCTTATACATTAGGGAAATAATGCTGTTAACGAAAGAGTTTATGTTAAGGAGTTTCCAATATCAATATATCACATCCTATCAAAATCGTTATGATATCCTCTTTCATAAGTTTAATCTCCTGTTCCGAAAAGTCAAGGAGGAAGTTGAGAGTTTATAATTACAACTGTAAATGCTGTATTAATAAAAATTGTAATAAAGAATTTTCACATTAGATCGAATTGCTAAGTAGAGACAGTGTAATCTTTTCTCTTTGAATTAAGTCAAGCAATTGCTACTTTCAATATTGTATTAAGTGCAAAAATAATAAAGGAACTCTTTATTGTGTTTAATATTTTATTATTGTATTTATCTATATATAAATCACAATAAGTTTTAATTGCTTTATCTTTATAGATGTCAGTTTGATGAGCACATCAGCAATAATATTAATTTGTCCCTTTTTCATAAATATTAGGTGAGTTAATAGACATTGTGAAGTCAAAAAATCTCTTATTTCACATAACTCTGCACTCATTTTCTGAAGGTAAATCATTGTTTATTATAAAAAGCTTATTAATAAGCATTATTGATCCAACAAGAAGAAGAATGTTAAGGAAGAAAGTTATCCAATTTACTATAAATCTTTTTTCCCTCTTAATCTCTAGATTCTCATGTAAAATGGTGTTAGGTTCAGATGCCTATCTAATTTTAAGATCAATTTGCTAGTTTCATTTTAACTCTTTTTTCTTAAAAGGAAAAGGATCAAAATTATAAGCATATAAGCAATTCCAGACACTTAGCCTATTTTAGAATATTATATGGACTAAGGCTACTTCAAATTTAAACTAGTTTTATAATTTTTCTTTTTATTTCTATTTGATGGCTTTGTCTATCTTTATCAATTTCTTTTCTATCTCTTATGCTTTTTTATCATCCTTCTAAATTAAATACTTTCCTCTCTTTAATTAAAGACTAGCTCTTTCAGTAAATAACTGTAGAAGTCCTTAATATTTTCTTGCGAAACTAACTTCAGCTATAGGTCCAAATTTTTCTTCAAAAAACTACTTGACTTAGTTTTCATTATCTACAGGAATTCCATCAACTCGTATAGCGTAAGAAGAAGTTTAAAGTGTATTTTTTCTATACATATAAATAATTCTTAAGCTAAGCAGGCAATAAAAGACACAGAAAACGAGAAATAGTATGCATTAGAAAAAATCTATATAAACTTTTTGCTAGAGTACCTTGAGGTTTTAGTCTAGATATTAATCTTCTCTAGCTTTTTGTATTTAAGAGGGTTCGTATTGCTCGTATCATTTAATTGTCTCATTTTAATTGTTTAAAAATTTTTAATTTATTTAGATTTGTTTTAAATCTTCTTCGCCTCAATAAACTCTTCTTCCTGTAGTATATAAGTTTGCTATTGTTAATCTATCAAAAAATCCTCCTTGCTAGTCATTTATTCAGCTTCCAAAAGAATTTCCCCCTTAATAATTATCTAATATTTGCAATAAGGTTAATGTACATATGAAAAACAATGAAATTGATAGTCATTTTAAAAAATGGAAATACAAGTAAAGTCCTAATCCATATTTTTTAAATTCTTCTATAGGTGTTTAAATTACTGGATATAACCCATTATCCTTTCTAATATGCACAAGATTAATGTATTTTTCTGTAAACTACTCATTAGGAGGCTTGATGGTATCTTCAACTTGTACTTTATTAGCTTATTTTAAAACTTTCTAAAATACATTCTTCAAAAGATTAACCTCAATATCATTTTGTAATAAGTTCTTCAATTTTTCTCTATAAAAAATTTAGTTATTAGTTTGATAAGCTACTTTTTTGCTTGAATAATCTGGTATGAAAGATACTCTTATATAATTTTTATCTATATTACAATTTTTTCTTTTCAGGCCTTTTTGATTATCTTATCCAGTCTCTTAAACTAAAGGCTTTTTCTTTTATATTTTTATGATTTAGTTTTTTTTTATCCTTTACTTGTCATTTGAATGAAATAGTAGAAATAAACTAGTTGATAATGCAGTTATGAAGGCAATTCCTATTAAGATGAAGTTGATGGAAGAAGTTGGTAAATATTTCCGTTCTTTATAGGTTTAGGAGTTATAGTTGTTCTTTAACTTTGAATTAAAAATAGGGAAATGTTCAAGCAGGATTTTATTTAAGCTACCACATGCATTATTATCATAATTACATCCAAGATTTCAGCAGGCATAATCGCAAACGTTATTTGTTAATTAGCTTTCTCAGCAAGGACAGTAATTCTTGCAATCTTTATTATCTCAACTACACTCTAAAGTGTTGCACATTTAATCGCAATGGCCATCCCCCATTAAATAACCAAAGCCTCACTTGTTGCAAAAGCACGAATGAGTCTAGCAATCAAACCCATCTAAATTACATAGTGGAACATTACACTATATATCACAAATGCTATTTCCAATCATTTCTTTTTTGCAAGTTGATTCAGGGTAGCAAAATTATTAGCTGCAATCATCTTTATCATATTCACAAGATTCAGTGTTACATTACTATTCGCAAATTTAGTTTCCAATTCATGACTAAGCACAATTTTCATTACACTTATCTAGACATGTGTAATTATCGTATAAGCATGCTGATGAGTTACATTATAAGTCACAATAATTATTCTAAAGTAAAGAATTAGCACAAGTTTGTGAGCATTTTTGGCAAGTCTCAAGACAGTAGCAGTCTCCTTAGTCTCATTGACATTTCTGATTCAAGCATTCCTAATTACAAATTCCATCTCCAATATCTAGTAGAGAACATCCAAAATTTTCACAAGTTTCCTAGCAATCTCCTAAATCTCATTTACATTCACTCAAATTGCAAAATTTTTAACATATTCCATCTTAAAGATTTGCTCAGTTGCAGCCCTCAGAACAAGTGAAACAGTCACCATAATCATAAAAACACATAAAAGTGTTACAACTAAAGTCGCAAATCCCATTTCCAATTTACTTCATTTTGCAATCGCTTGAACAGTAATTTGCCTAATTCTAGGGATTTTAGCATCAGCATACAACGTAAAAACTCATAATAGCAAAGATTAATTTCTTTGAATTACTCATTTTTATGCTTAACTAAAGATAAAGAGTTATTTAAATTTACAAATTAGCTTCAATTCTATAATCTAAACCTTAATTTAACTTAAATTTTATCGTTACATAAAGAATTGCATTCAATCACCTTTATAATCTATTTTTACATTATTTATTTACTATAAATCTAAGCATTAAGTCTTAGTAATTAATTAATAAATTTAAGTAGCTTGCTAAAATATTAAATTAAAAGATAAAATTAAATTACTAAAAAAGAGAATTAAAAAGGAACATTTTAATGCTTGAGAGTTGGTTAAGAAGATAATATTTAATAATAAAGTCTTAAGGTTTTTAAATGGTAGTAATATAAGATAAAGCAGTGCATTTAAAATTTTTGCTTACTTATATCTTTATTTGCTATTTCCACTAGCAAAAGTGTAATGAAAAAATTAAAAATTAAATTAGCGAATTAAAATTAAAATTTTTACTTAAAATTTCTTTTCTTTGCTATTATTAATAGCCGCAATAAAGCAGATATAAGCAAATAATATTAGATTAATAATTACTCTTTTATCTTTATTAAGAAACTAAATTTATTCAGAAAGCAATTTTAATGTAAAATAAGCATAAGTTAGTTCTTAGTTTAGTAAGCAAGCTGTTCTGCTTAATTTAAAATAAATAAATCATCCATAGAGATTTTCTTTATTGTTTCTTCAGATTTAAATGAGTTAATTCTATATAATTAATTACTTATATCAAATAAATAGATAAAAATAAATATCTATCTAACTTTTATATAGCTTTAGTCTCTTTAAATAAACAGTGCTTTTTAAACTATATCTAATAATTAAAAGGAAAGCTTAATAAAATATTTAATAGCAATAACTAACTATAATCAATATATTTTTATATTAAACATACCTTTTATTCAAGTTACTGTTATTTACAAGTTTATTAAATAAATCTTAATAATTTTCCCTTCTTTTAATCTTCCTAAATAATTAAGCTTCTGCTTCCTTAAATAAATAGAAATCGAAATAAGATTTAGGGGTTCTGATTTATGATATAGCTTTATTAAAAATAGCTTAGTTTAGTTCTTATACAGAGTATACTAAACACTTGTAATTAATTTTACAATAGTAGAAATAAAATTAATGCTAATAGCTGGAAATACAGCAAGTCAGGGTTAAATTTTATTTTATTTAAACTGAAAGATGATTATTTAAGCTATAATGAATACAATAGAGATTAGCAAACTTTAGTGATAAATAGATTAGAATCACAACTAACTAGAAAATGTTTAATATAACTTAACTTTTAAAAAGCTAAATTTATGGCTTATAGCTATTTATTAATTAATTAATAGGAAAATAACTCTTTAACTAATTAAATAGTAAGGATTGCTTTTAATTTGGTCATTGTTTAGCATTGCTATTAATTATAATAGGCTGAATATGCATTTTGATAGATAGCAATTAATTATTTTAAATCATTCAAATAATTAGCATTATTAGTTAAGAATAAATACCTATTTGTAACTTTTCCTAGTTTACTGTTAAATCTAAGGATAATGAAGCACTTATTCTTTGTAAAATATTATAGAACTAAATCCCTGCTTAATAGCAAACAGACTAAAAGCAAGATATTACAAAAGACAAGGATATAAATAGATTTATCTCCTAAATAAAATTATTTGGATTAGCTAATAAATTATATGATTAAGATAGCTATTATATGCATATAAGCTAAAGTACTATTAATCCTCTTAGTTTAAATAAATCTGATATGCTAAAGCACTTATATAAAACACTCTAATACTTATAAAATATTTATTATTTTATTTGCTATATAAAATGAAGATAGTTGGCCTTTCATTGGTTAACTGAAAGGAAATTTATTAAATTAGATAATTTAAACTAAAAGGATTTAATTTAATTAAAGGTAAACGTCAATTAAGAATAAAGAGAAAATGCAATTTACTAACAAGATATAAAAGGCAAAGAATTATTTGGCTGAAGTTAATAAAGTATATAGATCTGCTATTAGCAATATCGTAGAAAAACAGAAGAAGCCTCATTTTAAGCTAATTTAGCAAACTTCTGATAAGGATTTGGAGATGATTTATAATGAAGAGCAAATTAACAAAATGCTGCGATAATACAGTATTCCAAACGTTAATAATAAGGATGCATAAAATGAATCAATAGTAATTATTAATTAAAAATCTCCTAAGTCTATTAATTAATCAGTGATATAAACAGCAAAGCAAAACTTAGCAGATTAACATGAGAATAAAGAAGGAGATAAATTTAGATCAATAAATTTGCTAAAAAAAAGCGAAATTAACTAGAATTTGAATTAGACTAAAACGAAGAGACAGTTGTACTCGGCCAAATTAGGAAGTATTGATTCATCGCTTAATCAAAATTCGATTAATCCTTCTAAAGCTTTAAATAGCAGCTTTTGATAAATTCCTTCCTAAAAATTATCGAGAAAGAAAAAAAACTTTATCTCAAGAAAAGATAGAATCAAGTTACATACAATAAAACCTTTTATTAACACAGAAAAATCTTTTGAAATAAATAAGAAAAAAACTATTCACAAGAGAATAAATCCTCACAAATTGCACCCAATGACTCCAGGCTGCTTGAATGCTAAGCAGGAAAAATTAATAAATAAAGATGCATAACTAAAAAAAATATTGTCTTACTATAATCCAATGAGGCTTTCACATAAAAAAATATACGAAACTTTAGATTTTATGTCCAAATAGCCATTTTGAAGAATAGTTTTAATAAAATTTAATTTATCTATTTGTTGAATCAGATAATATCATAAGGCTTTTAAGTCTTCAAACTTATTAATATCTTTATCTTTCGATTATCAACTCTTTTAGATTTATTAGTAGCGCTAAATAATTAAAATCATGATAAGCAAATTTATATAAATCCTCATTTATACGAATAGAGTATATATAACTAATATAATCAAATATAGCAAATAAAAGCATTTGGTATATTTAAGCAAGAGCTTAGTTGTCTATTGCTTTATTAATTTATTTTAACTTCCAAGAACAAATAAGTTAATAAATACTTGCTATATAACTAGAATATTCTATTTTGTATTATATAAACCATTAAGCTTACTTTTACCCAACAAATATAAAGTATTAATAAGTAACTAAATACTAAGTTTATAATTTAGTAAATAATATAATTTCACACTATTTAAATCTATTTAAAGACAGTTTAGTTATTAATATAGCTCTAATGCTAGTAACTAGAGGCTATTAATATTATAATTATAGATATTAATTAAAATTAATATATTCCTATTAAATATACTAAAGAGAAAAATCTTATATTACTACCTTTATCTATTAATAATCTTTTTTAATCTTTTCACCCTTTTAAACCTAACTAAATGATGCTCTGCTAAAAGCTAAATTTAAATAAATAATTTCTAAATGTTTAGCTTAATGATATGATTTAATGGAAGGAGAATTTAATAACTTAGGAAACATTCTAATATATAATTAAAAGCAAATAGAATAGAAAGCTTAGAGTAAAAGAAAGGTTTATCTATTTTAGTAAAGATAGTTTCATCTATAAAATAAGCTGCATATTATCATCGTCGTCAGCTAAACATTAAATTGCTAATTTCTTGAGAATCCGATATTCTAGTCAGAACTTCTTTAACCTTTCGATAGAAGTTAAGTCTATTAATAAATTTGCTTACCTTGCTTGAAGAAGTATTTTTTTCTATATGGTTTCTATGTTTATTAACTAAAGCCTTTCCATCTTAAAATTTCTGCATGTCAAATTCTCCTGAACTAAAAGTGAGATAATCTAAACCGATGAGTTTCATTAGTTTGGAATAGCATTTAGTAATGTTTAAAAACACAAAAAGAAGAATGAATGCTGGAAGAATTTTGGAGCATTGCAATCCTAAGATAGGAACATCATCTATTATTCCATATACACTTTCAAATGCTGTTTATATATTTCATCCTGTTGACTTGGTTTTTTTCATAAAAAGCAGGAAGTTATATGCTAATGGTGCGGATAATCGAGCAAAGTTTTAGGTCGTGAAAATTAAACTAAAGCCATCAGTCTAATGATTAGGATAAAGTCCAAAAAAATCCGTTTAATTTTAGTTTAAAGAAAGGTAGTCAGGTACAGATAACTATATAAATCAGAGGGATTAAACATATTATTTAAGTAATTGAATCATTAACTTATAAATCTAGTAGTAGAGGCCATATGGTAGTTGGATAATTAACGAAAAGGGCAAACTCGCCTGAAATTACTAGCAAAGAGAAAATTACAAAAATAATGGATAAAAATCTGTATAAGCTCTATTTGAAATAGATGTACCAATAAAACTAACTCACAGCTATAAAGTTTCCCAAGCAACCTTCTTACTATTTTCAATACTAAGATTCAATTTTTCTTTCAGGATTTCCCTTATTTTTGAGTAGCTCCTCTATTTGAATTGCTTTGTTTAAATATTAATTTTATTATATTTAACTCCTCTCAAAATTATTTAAAGTCTTTTTAAGATCTTTATGTAGCTTAGCCAGTTTACTTTCGTTTATTTCATTGTAAATATCTTTAGCTTCCGATTTTCTAAGGGAATTGATTCTATTTTTATTACTCTCATTCATACTTAATGGACATTTACTCAGTAGGTTATTTATTTTTTCTTACTTAGTTTTATCAATAAGAGACATTTGATTGCATTATTGAATCTACTCTATAATTTCTTCAAGTTCAAATTTACACTCATTGAACTATTCATCAAGTTATCATATTTTCATATATTGAGAAACTAACAGTTTTTCATAGTTTGAAGCCCGCCATAAGCTATTTGGAATTTGCACTAGGCCATATCCCATAAGGATGATGATAAGAATTAACCCTCACATATTAGACAAAGCTATGATAAATGCAGGGACTTTTTAACTATATAGTAATGCTTACAAAGTGAGTTCTCCTTCAATGATTAAATATATTAAGAATATACCTCCAGCTATTCCACTAACTATCATAAATAATAGATGCTATTTTATTGAATCAATAACTCTACTTTTCGTTTAGAATTCACCTGATAGTTCATATTCCTAGAAGAAAGGCAAGAAGCATCTAAATGATATAAATTACCAGCACATGAAAAATACCGCTCAGTACTATACCTTTCAGATAATTTTAAGATTATCCTATGTATTTTAAGCTAGTTAGATATTCTATGTATCATTCCTTTCAGTAGCATCTTTTAAGAAAGAAGTCTAAATTTTTAAATCTTACAACCCAAATGTCATAAGGAACCAGCACTAGAATAATTCATCCTGTAACTAATCCAAAAAATACCATTATATGAATATACCAAGCCGTTCCTTTCTTAGGATAAGTGCAAATCATGTAAAAAATTATTAGAGGAATAATAACTAACTCAGTAAGGAAAAACCAGCTGATCATCTTAAAGAAAAATTTAAATTTATTAAATTATAAACTTTAATTAATCTCCCTTATTTTCCTAAGAAGATCTTTACTCTTAATAAGCAACCACTAATATAATTAAACTTAATATTTTAAACTTACTGAAGCCTGTATATTCTAAGCCTTATATTATTAAACATAGCTTTAAACTAATTTAGATTTACATTCAACTCTATTTACACTATTATTTCTAAGTTCTTTTTATTAAAGGAGCTTTGCTATTTTATTATTTTAGTTATAATGCACTCTTCAGTTTCAGATTTATCTAAGTTAATTTAAAATAGATAAGAAAATAAAGTTTAGATAAAATCAAAATCTTCACACCTTTACTAGTTTATTGGCAGACTTAATACAAAAATGATATATAAAACCTTTTCTTTTATAATTAAATCATAAGAATGTGATAGATTTATTAATCTAACTGATAAAAGGCTATTAATGCTTAGCAATCAGATTAGTTATCATGCTTTATAAAGTACTATACCTTAGCTATATCCTTATACTAATGCTTTTATTTAGAGTATAGGCTTTATTAGCATTATATAGCAATTTAGTTAAATATCAAAGGCTTAAAAGTAACTAATTAGTAATTTAGCATAGATACCTTGCTATATATTCATTAGGAAGGCTTTAGTTTATAAGAGATTTTATCATTTAAGTAAAAGATTAAGCTATTTGCTCAAATTTAGATAATCAAGTTATAAATCTAAGAAGCATCTAACTTTTATTTAGAACCAAACACTTTAAGATTACTAACCAACTTTAGATATAGCACAGGCTAGTTACTCAACTTAAAGGAATTTTAAAGCAATGATTTTAAGAAAGAGTGTTGAATTGAAAGAAAGTCTTAGTTTAATTAAATCAAAAATTTAACGAAATTTTAAATTGTTAGAAATAGCAAAGGTTAATATGTCTTCATAGAACAACGAAAAAAAGAGATTGCGATAGAAAGATAGTTAGAATAAAGATTCTGAAGAAAATTTAAAGGCGATTAAAAAACAAAAAACAAACCTTTAGGCGGAAAAATAAATAACCAATTAGAGCACTAACTAATCCAAAAACAATGATAAAAAAGCTTCGGTGCAGAAGTAAACTGAGCAAAAATTTAAGACTTAATTGAAATCGAATTCCAAGAAATAAACACCAAAGCAACTTTTATCTTAATAGGAGAAAAACTAGAAGTAATAAGAAGCTGAGTAAATTGATACAAATGCCAACAAGAAATCTTATAAGAAAGTTAAATTATCAGATGAAGAATACAGGGTTGGCGATAATGTCATAGTTTACATTGAAGGTTAGGCTGATGAAGATGGAAATTAACCATTTTCTGTTGGAAAAATAGAATAGATCTTTATATTGAATGAAAATAAGACTAAACCATATGTGAAAGTTACTTGGTATATGAATGCAAAGGAAATAAATAATGAGCATGACTTCATTGGAGATTCTGAACTATTTTTAAGCAACGCTTAAGAAGTTGTAGAAGCAACTTCTCTGGATGGACATTGCAAAATACTAACTCTTGAAGAATATGAAAAAAGTGAAGAAGTAGAAGGAGAAGATCCTGTTTTTTATACAAGAGCTAATTGGGATGTCGCAAAATAAAAATTGAATCCACCAATTAGTCAGTGAACAAAGCAATGCTATTGCAAAAAACCAATTAACCCTGACAAATCTTACATCTAGTGTGAAGAATGTCAGAATTGATTTCACTAGGAATGTGCTAAACTAAGTTAAGAAGATTTGAACAAAGAATGGAAATGTAAAAAATGCGAAAAGAAGAACTAAAAGGATAACAATTAATAGAATATGATAATTAATCTTTATTTTAAAACTAAATAAATCAAAACTAATTATAATTTATCATCTTACTCCTTAAATTCCTTTATTGTCTTAGCTAGTATAATAATTTCTACAAATCATCCTATTAATAAATAATTTGTTTCATATGCTTATTTAGTTTAAATTATTAATTGTTATAATTAAAATAAATAATATTTTAATATCTAAATGATATTAAAAAACTATATGACTCATTAAATTTTCATAATAAAACTTAGATAAATTTAAAGGGATATAGCAATAATCTAAATAAATAGCTATACACCAACTATAATAATAATTATATCTAAATATTAATGCAATCAGTCAATGAAAGCCTTTATAAGATTCATTAATATTTGAAGTGCTTTATTATTATATCAATATAATTAGTCTCTCTAAAGTTTTAGACCAAATACTAAGGCTATTATTTAAATTAGTGGAATGTTTTATTTTCCTGAATAATTAAAATTTTAATTACTAAATTAAAGAATCAATAGAATCATTATTAAACTAAATCTGATCTATTTTTAAATAAGTGTCTGTAATATAGCAAAGTATAAACTTTTAGTTGGCTTATTAATTTAAAATATGCCTTAATAAATTACCTATCAACTTTTATATTAAGTATTATAATATTTAAAAGGCATAAGCTATTAAACTAAACAATTTAGCAAATTTGCATTTTTAGTAATAATAACTATAAACTTCAATACTTAGTAATTATAAAGGCTATAGCATAAAAGATTAAATTACATAATCTCATACAATAATAAAAGAATAAAGGAAATAAGTAAGTTAACTGTATTTTCCTTAATAATAAGCTTACCTTTATAAGCATTACATTATAAACTTTTATGAAAGTAATAGACAAGTATAATTAGAAGTCTAAGGTTATCTATTAAAAGTAATATTCTGTTTAAATGTTTTAGAACTATTGCTAGTTCTTTATAGCTTTTAGTTGCTTTATATATTTTAGTTTCTTGCTTGTTTGTTTTAATAATTTACTCTTTATTAATGATATAACAATGAAAAGGATTTTAATTTGTATAGCAGAGATATTTAATTATATTAGCAATCTTAAAAATAACCTTAGCAAGCTTTTATAACTTCTAATAACCTACTAATAAAGAATCATAGCTAGATAATAGCCACTTTCCTTCTGACTAATAACTATATTAGTTTGGTATAAACTAGCAAGTAGTTATATTTACTTTATAATAAAGCTGCTAATAAAGAAATCTAATAGCTAGATAGTTATATAACCTATTGGCTAATTTGAGTTAAATAAATTGCAGCTATTAGTTATATTAGAAGCTGAAGGTTATTCTAAAATAAAATAAGTATTTAGTAGTTTTAGAAGTTTACGCTCAACTTTATACTGAAATTATTTAAAATTTAATTAAAAAATAATATAACCATGGCTATGCCTAAAGCTATCTAAGTGAAGCATGATTCTTTTGTCAAGGTTCTTAACTATATTCCTTTAAGTTTCGAAGAGCTAAAATAAAATATATAGAATATGTTCAACTTGGTAAATTAAAGATTCAGCATAACGTTTTTATAGCAAAATAAAGATAAGCTAAGTTATGAATAAATTTAGAATGAAAAAGATTTTCAAGAGGCTATTAAATGGTGCTTCTATAATAAAATAGATCTAATTTGCTTAACGATTCTAACTTCTCCAAGCTTCGATATTTAAAGTTAATTAAATCCTTTAAGCAAGAATTAAGATTTCTAGCCAGTTATCTTCTAAGGATAGGAAAATAATAATTACAACTTTTAGCCCTCTAGTTAAGAATATCAATAGTTTAATACAAATTAGCAAGATTAAATATAGTGGAGATAAAATCAAATAAATTCTAGCACAGTAAATAATAACTTAGAACCATAATTATAAGCTTTTTAACAGAACATTTATCCTCCTGTTAACTAGTTTAATAAACCAAATTATCCTTAAACTTAAGTCATCTAAGGTTTCTAAATTTTTCAAGATTAATAGTAGAAGTTATAATAAGCAGGATCTTTACAAAATAATGTACAGGAAATTTCATAAATAAGCAATAACTAGGGAGTTTAATTTCAGCCAAGTTGAGAAATTAGTAAAAAAGAACAAGAAGCATTGCTGCTTACATAATATTAATAACTTTTTTAAATTTTGAACGATTTTAATCAGTATTTAATTATAGATACTAAAGATATCTTGGTATTCTTCAACAGTAAAAAGTAGCTATAGTTGAATTAGTAAGAAAATACTAATTAAACAATAATTGAAAAACTACAATAGATTGTACTTTCTAAAATAGATTAATTACCTTAATAAGAATTTTACAAAAAAGCTGTTGGATAGACAAACTAAATGCAGAAAAGAAGAGAAAATGATTAATAATAAGAAATACAATAAAATGTGATTAGCAAAGCAAAAGGAGAAATTTAAGCTGAAAACTCTACTATAATCTTGGAGAAAGGATAAGAATTAGTGATAAAATTGTAAGTTTTTCATGTTTAGTTAAGTTTAAAATACAGGAAACATAGCATGATAAGAGAAACAAATTAGTGTCAAAGCGAAAGAACTGGATATGTTTGATAAAGTTATTGAAAAGCTAGTAAACCCTGGCGAATAAACTTAAATAGTAATAAGAAAAAAGAATATTATAAAGGACGTGTTTGGGACTTATAATTTCTATTTGTTTGATCATTATTAGAACAAAAATATAAATTTTTAAAATGCTTGCATTATTTTATAGCCAAGTTAAGTCTAACCACAAATCAAAATTACCTCAACTCAGTAAAATACTACTTTTGAATAAGGAGAGTAAGTCAACTTAATAATAAATATTTAAAATTTAGGAAACTAGTAACTGTAAAAAATAAAAGTTTACGAAGAGGATTTTATTAAAAAAACAGAACAGATACAAATATTAGATTAAATAAAAGAAGCATAATTGTATTTTAATCTAGATACTTAGACTGTTCCACTTGGAAAGAACTTGCTAATATTTTTAGTCTCTATAGATGATAAAATTATTGAAAACTTTGTATTAACAATAGAAATAGTTGCTAAGACATAGGGAATTAAAAGGAATATCTAAGGACTAAATCAAATTCCTACATATCAAAATGTAGAATAGATTTTTCAGTATTATGCGTCCTCATTAAAATTGACAAAAGAATAGATCAATAATGCTTATTCGGTTTATTAAAATGGAATATCTTAGAACATTGAACTGATTTGCAATAAAGCTAAATTACATACAAATATAAATGACCTACTTAAGGATGTTAAAAATTCCAATAATAAGTTTTGATGAACAAAAAATTTAAAAACTATTTTTATCAATTACTATTATTTAATCTTTTAAACTATCTAAATGATTTCTATAAACTATAAAAATTTGATTATTAAATATCTTTATCTTATAAAAGTCTCTTTAATATTTTTTATTATATTCTGCTTTCTATTATTTTCATAATTAATAAATTAATTTCCACGGTAATTTTATTATTATTTTATACAACTAAAAGTTTTAAGAAAGGCTAACTTACCTTAGATTTTAAATCAGTTACAACTTTCCATTTTTTATAGAGGATGGATTCTTCAATCATTTTTTTATATGAATGGCTTACACTTCTTTCTATATGACTTAGGTTTATTTTGTATCCAATCTTTTTTGTAGACATTATTGCCTGTTATAAAATCTCTTGCTAGTTCTCTTCAGTTTCTTTAGTCCACTTGTTTTTTTAAGTATTTCTTAGCCAAAAAAGTGCTATTTTAGAAGTTTGAAGACTTACAGTATCTGTATCTCTTTGTCTTCTATTTCTTTTTCTATTTTGGAAGAATAAAAGTTCCAAGTTTTTTCTATCTTCTTGTTATTTATTTCTTTCTAATCCTATTTAATAATTTATCTGATTAATCACAATATCAGTCTTAGTTTCTTCAGTAATCAATGGAACTTTTTCAATTTATTTGTCTTAGGATTAACGACATAAATGTTCTTCTGTTATACCTTATTTAGGCCAAGCTATTTCCTTAAATACATGGTTTTTAAAGACAATTGTTCAATAAAAATCATCAGTTCTCTTAGTCTATCTGAAGGAATGTAAATTATCTCATCCTCCTTGCTAAGAGTTATCTTAATTTTGCCATTTGGTCTATAAAGATTAATTTTCATATTCTATTATTAAAAAGCTTACCTAATTTGCTTTTAATTGTTTGTCTTGAAACGATGCTGAAGATTCTGGGAGCTTTTGTTTAGTCTGTTTTAATTCCTACTAATTTTTTGCTAAGTTTTGAATGCTTTGTTGTTTCTTTATTTTCTCTGGTTTTTTCACTTTATTTTAAATAGTTTATAGTAAATTATCTTTAATGCTTTAAATTCATATAATTACTATAACAAGGAGTTAAATTAAAATTTGGTTGTACTATGAAGTTTAAGCTAAAAGAGGTTGAAAGTTTAGCATATAACTATGGCTAATTAAGACTTAGAACTTTAAAATGAGATTATTCCTCAAATTGAATCAATTACTAGCTCTTACATTTCCACTACATTTAAATAAAACTCAGTTTTAATTAGTTAAACTAAATTTAATTATTACAATAACCTCTATACAGATATAGAATATTTAAACTCTTCTATCTTTGAAATAGGCAAGATAAAATAATCAATACTTAGTAGCTTTACAAAAGTTAAAATTATAACTAAATAGAAAGGAATTACAAATATAAATTGTCTGAAGAATAAAGCATCTAAAAGCATATTATTTTAGATCTTTAGTATATCATTCTATTGAAAACAAAAAGATAAGCCATTCAAACTTAACTATTACTATAAATCTAAGTGATATCAATAACTTCTGCTTTTAAATTAATTAATTAAAGCAATAAAATCTAAAACAAATGAATCTAATTATAAGAGTCTGCTTTTTAAAATATGACTAAGGAACTAATTTTAAAAGTTTAATATTAAAAGCAAATATCTAAGAAATAAATATTCTGCTTGCAAGTTTAAGAGCATCAATCAGAATTCCAAAATCTATGTTTTTTATACCTTTAAAACATTTAGTTTCGTCCATGAATATATTTTAATTTATAGTTATTTGGATTGAATACCTCTAAGCCAGAAAAGAAAGTTAAATTTTATTCATATAACTTAAGACTTTTAATAATTATGAAATAATGAATATCATATAATTTTTTAGAAACCTAGATAGATAATTGGATGAAGTTATTGTATAGTAATAATTTTCTAGAAAATATTTATTTATCATAAAAAGAATATTAGTAGTATAAGTTCAATAGCAAATCCCAGTATGTGCTATTAATTTAATAACCTTGCCAATTCATCTAAATGGTTATAGTTTATCTAAGCTGATGATTGCTTTATTTTTAGAATAAATTGAAAGTGAAATTTGTTGCATTTATTAATAATAATTTGAGTGTAATCTATATATAGAATACTAAGCCTTTTATAAAACAGAGGCAATGCAAAGAATAGAAAGAAAAGATGAATTCCCAAAATGAATTTTAGTTAAATTATGATATTAAAGAATATATAGTAGTGTATTTATCTATTTTTAACTTTGTATTTTAGATTAATTAATCTCAAATCTAATTAGACTTATTTACTAGCTGCTTTCAAATATTTATTTTTATCAAAATAGCATCTTAAGTTTAAGATAAAAAGTTAAATAATTTGATGCTTATAGTACACTGAACGACAAATAATTAGAAAAATTAGGAATGCTTATTGAAGTATTGAAACTAACTCTCTATCATCAGGGCTTTTCGAAAAAATTGACTTAGTTAGAAGAATTTAATTTTATGATGTAAGCTTTTCTTGTTGAAATTAAATAATATTAGATGTTATTGATTAGCAATTTAATTTAGTCATTAATTTAAAGATTAAGAGGAACTGATAAAGTCACTTATTCCCTAAATTTTTTCTGCTTTCAGACGAAGCATCAGACTTAATAAAGTCTAATAAAATTTGATTTAGAATGAAAGCAGAGGAAACTCTGTAAATTTTAGCCTATATTAGTACTGCATATTCTTATTTGAAAGCTTAGTTAATAATAAACTATGAAAATTATCTTTTGAAGCAAAGAGGCTATCTAGTTATCAAAAAAGATCAGAAAAAGATCAAGAAACTTAGAAACTCTTAGCAGCTCAGAAACCTGATATAATAATAAAGGCTCTGAATTATAAAATTTATTCCAAATATTTTAGAAGAATAATAGACTTAAAAGTTACTCTTAAATAGAAGAAACTAAAATTCTCAGAAAATCTTAAGTCTTAGTAAATTTATTTACAACATCTAAAATTTAATTTTAATAATTACTAGCTGTTTAGCATTTGATTGAAATATCTTTAACTTTAGTTTTCATATTTTTAAATTCTTTATCTAAATAAAACAAAATTTAGATTATCATCAAATAAATAAACAGAATCTTAAGAAAGCTTTGTAATAAAGAGTAAATTGCTTCCTTAAAAATAATAGACAAAAATGAGTTTAGTTAATAAGTAAAAATTTCCGAAGGAAACAGATATTTTTAGCAAAAAAAATTCTATATTTTTAGATTTGCCTATTAACTTTTTCCCACGGTGAATTATTAATATTGTTGGTGTTAGAATTAAAAAGAGTTCCAAATAAAATTTTTTCAATTATCACTGAAGATTTAGAATTTAAAAACTTATTATGAAGTATTGCTGCTTAATTATTAGGATCAGAACAAACTGAAGTTATTATATTACTAATTTAGTTTTATTTTATGATTCATTTAGGATATTATGACAACATAGATTCGAAGTTCCCTTATGCAAAGGAGGTTTAAATTAATGCTCTCATATTTACTTAGATTAATTCCTTCAAAAATGTAAGATTTTTAGAAGTAAATAAAGTGGTTTCTTTCTTATCAGTTCATTCAAGTGGAGGAAATAGATAAGCTTTGAAAGTTTACTTATTTTTAGTTGATCTGCTGAATAAGAGAAGTTTTTAGTAAAGAAGTTATATTTGAAATACCAATGAAACAGTTTCTTATAAAATTTCCAACCTTTTGAACATAAAGAATTAGTATCTTCAATTATTTTAGCAATTGATTGAATGCAGATTATACCAAAAGGAGTTTAAAAAATTGGATATAAATTATTTCCAAAAGTTAGTGCACTAACAAAATAAAGGAGTATATATTCAAGCACTTATTAACTGTCCTAATCAGATTGAAAATTAAAGGCAGTTCTATAATTAGAGATGATTAATAAATCTTAGATATCTAGGTAGTTTAGCTATTGCTTGAATTTATTTAGTCTACTTGAAATCTTGAAATATCGTATACTAGCGTCTTGAAAGCATAATAGATCTTGAATAAACTAAAAACCCTTTTAAAGCAGATTAAACATTAGAGTAAGGATAAATGTAAGATAGCTCTTAAGAAAATAAATGAAGAAGAGCTAATAAGGATATAAATTTTATTCTTTATGATAAAGCATGATTTTTAGCATTTAAAGGGGGAACATGTAATCTATCTAGAAAATTAAAATAGAAGGGTCTTTAATAAAAGTAGAAGACTGTGCAGAACTATTATTCAATTAACAGATGAGTAAACAGTTGTAAGAAGAGATTTTAAAGCTTATATTTATATAATTCTTTTATAAATAATTTTAAACCTAAAGAAATGACTGGAAAGAGGCAATTAGACAAGAAATAACCTGTTCCTATTTAGAATTCAAATCGCAGAAATCAGGAAAGATATAAATAAAATGGAAATTAAATTTACACCTGACATAAGTAATGAATGATAAATTACCTTAAATGACCAAAAGAAAAGAAGGAGATAATTCTCTCAGCAAAGAGTACAGGAATCAAAAAAAGGAAGAGAACAAACTAAAATTTATAGAAATGCTCTAAAAGTAGAAAAATATTTAAAATAAAGAATTTTAAAATTTAGATTTATATATCCTAAGATAAATTTTATATATTTGCAATATTTAAGAAGTATTTAATTTAAATAAATGATATTTATCTTTAACTTATCTTACATTTATTAATGAAATTAAAATAAAAACATTGGAAAAGCTTCTATTGTTTGAAATTAAGATAATTTAACTAAAGGAATAGAATTTAATTTATTAGCATAAAATTATAAACAAAGGTAAATTCTAAATCTTTTACCTTGCTAAACTTACATAAATAATTTAAAAGTATTATTTTAAAATCATTTTAAGAGTTTGATGAGCTTTTCAAAGTATTTATAATAAAAGACATGCCTTTTATAATTTTCATCATATCTTGCTAGAAGAATGGTCTTTATTTAATTTTTATTATAACTTCTAATTTTGATATAAATAAATATTCTCATTTCGATATTTTCAAATAAGTTCATAAATAAAAATTAATTTTTTAAGGAAAGTATAAAAACCTAAGAGTAATTTAAATCTAATAGCATTTTATTAACTTTATGAAATTTTAGGAAAGCAATAATTATTTATCATAGAGATCAAGTTATTAAAACTTAAATCCAAATTAAATAAAAAAGTCTATTTTTTAAATTATTAAACAATTTAAACTCGTTTTTATCTAAAATTCTAGTGATTCTTTGGTTTAAATTTCTAGAATTTAAATTTTATTTTCTAAGTCTAAGGGAATAATATTTCTTTCCTAAAGTTTTAAAGAATAAGATTATTTTATTTTCTAATTTTCTTATTATTTTTGAGCATAAAAGGAAATTTCTCGGTTTAGCGGGAATGGAATTTCGATAAAGTTATGTTGCTTAATAAATAGTAAAATGAACTCTATAAATAGATGTAGATAAAATAAATGTTTTCTTTATTTAAATTACAATATAATTTTATTTTCTTAGTGCATTTTTTAATTTCAATTCTTAAGGAAATAAAAATGAGTAACATAACTATGATAATTACGAATGAATAAACTAATGAATAGAAAACTTTTAGCTAATATCCTTTATCATTCGATATTTTGCAATAATGAATTTAAACGTAATTCTAACTTAACTATTGAAGTTTTGAGATTTGATGACTTCAAAATTCTTATAATAACCAGAAATATTAACTGAAATTAGATTAAACATCCTTCAAAAATATGATAAATTAATGCGAGCAGAGTAAAACTGATAAAATAGTCCTTTTGATAAAAGGGATTTTTAAACCAAGTTCCAAAGAAGAGATACTACGAAATAACGCATTCGCTCAATCTTCTACAAACTAACCTAACTAATATCATCCACATTATTAGACTGACTCTAAATAAAGCTTTAATTAAGCTATATAAATTGATAAAAATTTAATATACCCATAAAATTTAATAAATTAAGCTTAGGAGAATAAATTTTAAGGCTCAAACTTCTATTAGGAATAGCAATAACCGACAAATCAGCCAAATTACTCATATTTACCTTAAGCCAACGAATAAAGTTAATAGGGAGTGCTAAGTCAAGCTTAATATAATTAGAATCAATTAGGAATACAAAACCAAACAACATATCCTGTGTATAAAGCTCCTGAAATAGATTAAAAATTTAATTTTTAAGATTATCTAAATCAATAAAATAATCCTTAAAATATTTAAAAATAAATGAATACTTGAGCAAACTAATAAGTTCCCAGTTAGAATTTATAATTGAGTTAAAGAATATAAAAAGTTGATTCTAATTAACTGGGAGGGTAGAGGTTATATTAATCTCAAATTATTAATAAAAATGATTGATTGTAAGGAATCCCAGTAAATAAAGGCGAAAGTAAACAATAAGCTTTTAATCAAAAAGATCAATTTTAAAATATCTCACAAGCAACATAAATAAGTTAGCAAAATTAGAAATTTCAGTTTTAGCAAGTCATTGATTCAAAAACCCAATTTCCTAACTAGCAAAGAACTCAAAATTAACAAATGCAATAAGATTTATTAAATATTAACTCAGGATAGGATTATCCGCCTTAAGTTTTTTATCAAAATTAGGTAAGCATTTAAGAAGAATAAAATACAGGCTAAAAAAATGTTCAAAAGTAAAACAATTCTTAAATCGCTTTTTAGGATTAAAATGAATAATAAACTCTATAAAATAATAACCTGTAAGATTGGGCTTAATAATCTCAAAAAACTATAAACATCAATCAGATTTAACTTGTAAATGAGGAAAGAAAAGAAAAGAAATCTTAAGAAATTAAAGAATTAAAATAAATAATAGAAGCAAAAGAGTAGAGCGAAGAAGTAAAAGAAGAAGTAAAATAAGGAGTTAAAGTAGAAGACAAATTAAAAGTTAAATAATAAATTATAATTGAAGAATAATAAGAAGCAAAATAAGAAATTAAAGAAGAAAAAAAATAAGAAGAGAACTAAGAAATAAAATAAATTTAAAAATTAGAAGCTATTAATGAAAAGTCTATCTTGCAAAACTAAATTACTAAAGAAGAACTAAATGAAATTCTTAAGGAAATAAATATATTTTAAAATCTTTAACAAAGTGATTTTTTGCCTTAAAAAGATATCAACTTAAATATTTAAAATTTAACTATCTAACAAGTACATTAAAAGGTTATTCCATTATTAGAAGAAAAGCTAAATTAAATGAAGAATTACGAAGAATTTCTTAAGATAATAAAAAAAGTAAAGTGGCAAAAACAGAGTGAAGAAATCAAGATTTAGTAAAAATTAAAAAGTATTTTATAATAGCCGAAAGTGCTTGGAGAAATATAAGCGGATTAAAACATTTTATATATCAAATAGGGAGTTGAGATTACAATTAATTTGTAAGTTTCTTTATTTAGATCTGTCGTAAATATAGGAAGGACTCAATGAAAACCTAACTAAATTTCTATCAAATCTAGAGAGTTAGAAACTTTTAATAAAAAGCTAGAATAACCATTAGATCCAAATTAAAGTTTAACTATACAAGTTTATAAAAGAAAACCAATAAGATAAATAACAGGAGTCTATAGCTTCTATTTGTTTGATAATGAAAATCAAAAAGTTATAAGTTAGAGACCTACATAAATAATCATAAAAGAGGGATCTTAGCAGCAAATCATAAATGTTACGACATAGCAACAAAATTCAAAAATTTGCAAAGGTAACTAAGCTACTTTATTAATATCTATGCAAAATTTAATTGATAAGTAGCTAAATGATTTAGTAGTACAAGAATAAAACTATATTAAAACAAAAAGAATCTTAAAACTAAATCCTAACTAATGCTAAAAGATATCGTTTCCTCTTATAACTCAAAATATACAACCTGGATTACTTTAACTCAAATTTTTAATAATTCAAGACAATATTATAATTGATACCTTTTTTTTGAATTTAGAGATATTGAAATAAGAGTTAAACTTAGCAAAGTAAGCGTAATTATCTGAAGTTATTACTCTAACTCATTAATTTCAAAATCTAAATTAGGAAGTCTAATTTTATTCGTAATAACGTCAGCTAACACAACAATAGCAATAAAACGTTTTATTAATTTTGTAGAAAGAAGTTTCAAAAGACATAGAGAAAATATGTAAAAAGGCGAAACTGTATGATAACTTGGAAAGTCTTGAGAATAGTTTGGCAAATGAGTTGCAATGAACTTAAAACTTTTATAAATAAACTTAAATATTTTTCTTAAAATCTATCTTTTCTAATTAATAAAAATTGAAAAATAACACTAATTCTATCTTGTTATTTTATATAACTTATCTTATTTTAAAATCTAAGATTTAATAAATAATTTAATTATAACCTTTCAGCTAAATTTTCATCTAATAAAATATATTAATCATAATAGATATTTAAATTTTTTAAAGTTTTCTTATATGCCAATAACTTAGATTTTTCGCATTCTATTTAAAGTTTTAATTTTATATTCTCTTAGTAATCAAAAGATTTATTTCTTTATAATTAAAATTAAAGATGCTATTAATACAAATCTTGTTTAATTATTATCTTTTTAAAAGTTTTTCATTTAGTCTTTGTCTATCTTAAATCATTTTAAAATTGATTTATCACTTTATTAGAATATTTTTCTAGACAGTAAGCTGAAAAACACTTTAAGAAGAATTTCAAAATTTAACTTAAATCTATTTATACTGTGAAATATTTTATTTCAGCAAAACATTTGTTTTTAGGTATGAATCTAAATTTAATTTTTATAACCAATATGCATATTTCATTATTGTAAGTTTATGTAATAGAAATAAGATTCAAATTCTATTTTATTTTAACTTAAATTGATTCAGCAAACTTTATATTGTGATATTCTATTTAGTACTTATATGAATAAAAAGTTTAAAATAATCTTAAAATTTATTAGTGCCTTGTAGTTATATTTTATAGTAGCGTCTAACAAGTTGAGTGTTTAACTTTAAAATTTAATATTAGACTATCTTAAATATTCTAGTTATAGATTTGACTTACTACTCAATTTTTATTAATTTATCTTTATAGATCATTATTTTTACGTTTACTATGATGTGAATCTTTTTTTTATTTTTTAACCTAATTAAGATGTTATATTTTAAAATATTTCTACTTGTAATATCAAGGTATTTTAAAATTTAAATATTTCGCTTATTTTTTCTAATTAAAGCTTCAAACTCTTATGATTTAGTAAATATATTATTTTCTTCAAATCTGCCAAGTTACTATATTTAAAATATTCCTACTTTTATAAAATTCTTAAAGAGATTGAAATTATAAATCTTCAGATTAAAGTTTAATAACACTTTCTTTAATTAATTATTTAAGATTTAGATAAGCTCTTCCTTTTTTCAAATTATATTAAATAATCTAATTAAATTATAGTAAAGAAAACTAATTAATAGCCTATCTTTATTTAAAATACATCTCTATAATTTTTATATAAAATTAGGTTTTTAGGTAAAGATATTTAAAACAAAGAGTTACAATATTAAAGATAGAAGAAAATAGACTTATTAAAAATAAATAAAGTAATATATAGTAAGTTAAGCTGTATTTATAGCATCCTATAATCTATGTTTAAACTTTTTAGATATAAGCTATGTTTAATCTTTAAATTTTATAAGGTAAAATATATTAAAAAAATACAAAAAATTACACATTTTATTTTATCTGGATTGTGATATTACTGCTATACATAAGCAAATTGCTTAACACTCATTATATATTTTTGGTAAGTTTAGAGTAGTTAAAAAACTAAAATAAGAAATAAAACTTAAATTGTTCCATAAACATTTAATAACTTTTCCTAAATATAATGAATCTTTTTTTAATTTAAACTTTAAGAAATATATTGTGAAAGGGTTTAAAATTGCTTTAATTTTTTTATATAAATTTTATTTTTCTACAATAATTGCAATTAATTTTTAAAGGAAATATTCATAATTAAAATTTATATAAGTTAAAAAATAATTTTAAATTATAAAATTAAAATTAAACAATTTAAAAAAGTCTTTTTTATATTTTTTCTTTTAAATACTATAAAAATACAAATAGAAAATTAAAATTATTTAATAAGATTATTATTTTAATTCGTAGATTGAGAAATTTTAAATAGTTTATAAGATTTTATTATTTTTAAGAAAATGTTAATTGATTTACATAATAACTTTTTTCTGTAATTTATAAATAAAAATATTTAATTTTTCTGTCTTTTTTATTTATTTTATAAGAATATGAATAATTTTAATTTTAACTCTTAAAATTTATTAATTTAAAATATTAATGCAAATGTTAAAAGATTATGTAAACAAATATTTAAATTACTTTCTATAGAAATTAACAAGCATTATTATTTTTATTTTATATTTATAATCATTTATACATTGCTTATGTATTAATTAAAAATTTTCCTATTTTTTATCTAATATAAACTGGAAATATATTTTTTTAATTTTACTAAATAGGAAAGATTTTCGTGAAAAAATGTGTATTATTAACTATAAAATAATATTCAGACATATAAAAACAATTTATTATTCTATATTTAATCATATTTATTAAAATTTAATTTTTATATCTAAAATATATCATATTTTATTAATTTATTTTTCTATGCTTTTTTGAAATAATTTTATTTTTCCTTGATATATTTATAACAAAAATTTTTACAAATGAATTAAAAATTTTATTTTTAAAATTCCTTAAAAATTTAAAATTTTTGTTTTAATTTAAAATTTTATTAACCTAAATTAATAAGTTGTTCATTATGATTATAATTTAAAAATGTATTTAAATAAATTTATATTAGAGTTTTGTTATATATTTATTTTCTTTTAGAATTATCATAGTTAAAAAAGTTTTATTCACATTAAATGGAAATCTAGGAATTTCCTTTCAAATTTCATTCTTTCATTTTCCAACATCATTATTTATTATTTACTTATCTTAGCTTTAAAATTCGTTAGATGAAGCCTCATAATTATAAAATTTATAAAATCTTTCATCATCATCAATAATAAAATAAGTATACAATTATAACTTATATTCGTTAATCTTTTTTATTAATGAATCTTATTATTTTTTATATATTTTATCAATTTTAAATGAATTTCATAGATCTATTTAAAAATTAAAATTCCTATATTTAATCTTATTTTAATAGATTATTTTATATTATATCTTTACATTTATTAATTAAAATTTAACTAATTTTTTAAAATCGTTAATATTCTCACATTAAGTTATCTTTATTATGATAGAAATACACTTTTATTTTCATAATTACTTTAAAAATTTTTTGGATTAATTTGAGATTTCCAGACTCATTATTATAGAAGATAAAAATCTTACTAAAGATAGGTTCAATTTTCTAATGCTTAAGTTAAGTTTTTCTAGTTTTAATTATCTTTATTATATAATATAAAATTATTGGTTTCAAAAGAGTTTTTTCACCACTTCTTTAGAGAGAAAATCAGAATCATCTTCATGTCTTAGATTTAACTAGCCCGACCTTCTTAAGATAAAATTGACTCTCAGCATATGATTCTTGAACAAATCTTAAATAAGTAATAATAGAACTAATAAATATCAGTAAGCAAACTCAATTAAAGAACAAATTCAATGGCTGAAATCTAGCACGATTATGCTAAAAAAAGTAGCACCTTCAAATTCTTTGTGAACTGAATGTATTTCTAGAAAACTATAGTAATAATACTCCTTATAAATATGAAAATAATAATAATAATAATAATATACTTAAAGTTAGTAGAGTTTTGCATTATCTGGAATTGCAACCAGTTCTTGCGGACAGTTTTTTAACGTGGGTGTGATCCACGACCTTTTTATTAAGTGGAAGGTTACCACTGTAACCGTTCAAGTGGTCTTGCAAAAAGCTTTTATTTGTAGATCCCTGTTGGAGTTATTCATAGTTTATTGAGTTGTCTCCATGTTCTTTTCTGCTCTTATTCGTTTATTTTCTGTCATTATCAACAGTTTTTTTAAATATGTTGATTTGATTTGCAACATCAACAAAGTTTGTATTATTGTCTTTATATCGTTCTTTTTTATGATAATTTATTTTCTATATTTTCTAATCTTTTAATGAAACTTGTAGCAATTATTTCTTTTTCTGGATTCAATTCTGTTTTTAATTCTATTTATATTTTTTCTATTTCCATTTTTGTGTCATATTTAAAATTTTATTATGATTAAGTTCAGAGTTATTCTTCCGTTATTAATTTGCTACAAATAAGTTATCTTCTAAGAATTAGTAATTCGTTGTTCTAATCTTCTATGTTACTCATTAGTTCCCGTATTTTTTCGCCTAAGTTGTAAGTTGTTTCTTCATAATTTGAGATTTCTTTTTACATTTGATCTAGTTAAATTTAAAGTTTTTGATCAGATTCGGTCTTAGGTTATCTTATCTCTATAGATCCTACCATCACTTTACCTTCTGATGACGAACTTGACTCCTCTCGTTGCTATTGTTTTTTCTAAATTTCTTTTGCCGCTTTTCTCTTTAGGTTTTTAAGTTAATTTTTTGAGAGTCGAAGAGATTAATCCATTTTTTGCTTACGAAAATAATATGAGACTAAAATAATCATATTAAAAATGATTTGCAGGTAATTAATGATCCTATATATTCATACATAAATGGATAATTCTATAATTAGTACATATTACCAACCTAATATCTTTATGTTAAAAAGCTCAATTATTTCTAGGCCCATTATGATCCAATAATCCCTGATCTTATTCCTATTTTGTAACACTATTTACAAAGGAAGCGAAAATATTCCAAGATAATAACCATTACTTAATAAGATCGACAAGCTATGCGATCCAAATGATAGATGAAATAATTAAATTTAGTTTTAAGATAGCTTTTCATGTTTTTTGACTATAGAAAAAATAACTTAGATGCATAGTATAATTTTATCGCAAGTCTTATTTATAATGATGCAATGAATATTACGATAAAATTCTGATTATAATATGCCCCCTTTGGATATTGATCGGAATTATATTGATGCTAAAATAGCAAATTAGGAGAACAAGAAACTGTCTTATGAAAGAAGAATTAACAAAAATGGTAGCTTAAGCTCATTCTGTAACCAGAAAATTCAAAAAATATATATAAAAACTCTTATTGAAAGTGAAAAAATGTTTCAAGCGAAAGAAAAAATTTTAAAATCAATATAAATCAGTAAAGGATGTTTTGTAATGCGAAAAAGAATACTAACCCTAAAATAAAGAACATAAAAAAATTTAGCAATGAGCTCAGGGACTCCTTTATTGATAATTGAGAAGTCAAAAAATATAGAAACAATTTAGGTTCAGTAAGCGATTAATTTATCTCATTAAAATGATCCTTAGTTCGTCAATTATCCAACTTATCACTTAAAAATATTGAGCTTTTTACATTTGAAGAAATTGAAAATATTAAACATCATATTCCAAAAATTAAGACAGCAAGTCCAGACGGAATAAAAGGTGATTAATTAAGTATGTTGGAGAAGAAATACACTAAATGGTTTTCTTTTTTATCAATAATATGTTAAGATATTAAAGAATTTCAGAAGAATTAAACACCTCTATCATTACTTCTTTATTCAAGGATGGAGCGAAAGCGAATGGAAAAATTGCAGACAATTTCGCTCATTAATATTATACTCAAAATCTACGAAAAATTTTTAAAAAGAAGATTTACAAAATTCTGCAAGAACATAACGTCATACAGACAGTCCAAAGGGGATTTCTCAAAAAAAGAAAGCGGCACATTAAATCTGAGTAATGTAACAGATAATTGATCTATGTTAAATTGAAGGGAAAAGATAAAAAGGATACTTGACACTCTTAATGGTATAGAGAAGATGCTTTTTGTTATTAAAATAAGAATACTTTTTAAGCATCTTAGATATTAAAATTCCTGCTGGAATTGATTCTAGCACTTGAGTTTTTCAACAAAATTCTTAATTTTTTTTCTCATTTATAGATAAACCACTCACAGACTTCATTAAAAAATGGAGCTATGTAAGGGAGTTTTCCTAATCTTTTACTCTCACTTCTTTATTAAGATATAGTAATAAGACATTTTTAGGAAAGAAATAATCAACTAGGAATCAATTTACATTAGATGAATTTTGTATGCAGAGCTTGTGCTGATGACTTAATACTTCTTTTGTGGTCTGCAAAGAAGATATAATAGTTAATTGACTAATGTAACAGAGCTTTTCTTTTTTTTTAATTTCCGTAAATAAACACTAGCAAGAGTGAAGCTATTCAATTACTTATAAAATAGAGCTAAAAAATTAGAATTAAATCTGAAAAAAGAAAATCAATAGATTAACTAAAGGAATAAAGTGACATACCTTAATTTATCTTTCATGAAAAAGGTAGAATGAATTATCACTGCTAATAGAGGACTCAATGCTATTTGGATTAATTAAGAAATATATTTATACTCTGAACCATTATAAAAATGTTACTCATTGACACTTTAAATACTCTGCTTCATGTTTACGTTTCTTAAGGCTGAATATGGAGGTGAGTTTGTATCTTGAGCTGTAATGAGAGGAATATGTAATATGAAAGAAAAAATAAACAAAAGCAAGCTTACAATGACAAAATATGTTTTACAGTTTTCAATCTCTGTTTTTAATGATTCCTGTTAAACAAACTTCAACTGACTTTCTTTTGAACATATTATGGTAAAACGCTTTTTACGTTTCTACTTTAAAATACTGAAAGAAGCTATGAATTATCTAGAATCTGATATAGGAAAACTCTATGGATGCAATTAATGCTAAAAGAGTTTATATTTTAATAAATAAAAAGATATTTTAATTTTATAATCAATAATGGCGATTAAATCATGATTTCAAACTAACTTTCTACTGGGGACTATTTAGAAGAAAAAATAATTAAATAATATTATTAAATAATATATTTCAAATAGGGAGGAGTAATCCTCCAACTGTGATTAACTTAACTCATAGTATCAGGAAGTGCTTTAGGAGCAGCAAACTGAATAAGAATCTTGGTAAGAGCCAAACAGGAAAGAATTGGAGGCATTGAGTAACAGTTGATGTAAGATGCCAGATGATTAGGTCTCTTGGAGCATCACTTTGACCATGTCCTATTAAAAGACAGAATTTCAAAAGGAAATAAAACACTGGAGTAAATTTGCAAGGAGAAATTTTATTAACTTTAAATATAATTAATTTAAAGAGCTGTGCACTTTCAAGAGTGCTACGCGCTCTATAATCGAGTTTATTTATTTATCTAAGAAGTAATTTTACGCTATAGGAGGAAGCACACAGCTCAGACATTCAGAGAGCAACTTTAAAGACTTTATAAATTTCCAGGAATAAACCAAACTAAATTTATCAAGGAATATGTAAAAATAAATAATCAAAATCTTTAAATTGCTAATTCATTCTTATGGCTTACAATATAATTTGCATTTGAGTCACTATCCTGTTAAAAGTTAACTCCGTATTTGGAGGAAAAGACAGGTTTCTACATATCTTAAAAAGTGTCTACATTTTAGAATTACTAAGAAATCTTTCTGATAAAGATTTTATAGACTAATAACAACGAAAAAATATACTTTAACTAGCAAGTTACTTCTAATGTATAATCAGAAATAGACCCTTTAAACTAAAATTTATTTTAAAATTTACAAAGTAAAAGGCAATTACTATTTAAAAAAAGTACATAAAATCAAACAGAGCAATAGGAGAATAAAAAGAAGTTATAGAAGCGATGACGAAAAGAAATAAAAAGTAAGAAGCCTAATGAGAAGAGAAGTTTGACATTAAGAAACTTAAACTAATATAAAATGAAATATCTGAATTAAATAAGAAACTTCATACAATAAATTTTTAATTAAAGTGAATTATTATATAATTATATTCTTTAAAACCGCCATAGTTGTTCGAAGGTGAACAACAAGGTCATCTTCATCAGAGGTTGGGGAAGTTAAGTACCCATAATCGACGTTATGTCTTCCTCTGCTTTGGTTTTTCCTCGAGACATAAGATTCTTAGACCTTCGAGTTGACTTGACTTGGTTTCGTTTATTTTTAATACTGGAACGAAAAAGAAATAATATTGCGAGCTTCATCAGAGGTGGGAGTTTAAGTACCCATAATTGACACATGTCGTCCTCTGCTTTGGTGATTCAATGAGACACAATCCTGCCATGTCCTTGGACCTCCAGCAAGTATTAAAGATTACGAGTATTCTAAAATTATATCAGTATTGAAAATTTTTATCAGTACTGAATAATTATACCAGTATTGAACAAGGTTTATCAGTATCTGATAATTTTATCAGTAACAAACATTCTTGTCAGTATGAAACATTTTTTTTAAAGAGCTGCGCACCAACGAGTGCTACGCGCTCTATAATTAAATTTATCTATTTATTATTACTTTCTTCTACATAGCTTACCATGTGTTTCACATAAGTTTTTTTTATAAAAAATTAGATTTATTTTTTTAAATCTTAATTTTCTCCTTAAAATTTGCATATTTTTATTAAGTTTTCTAATTTCTTGCATTTTTCATCTTTTAATTCTATGCTGCTCTTTACTGCAAGTTGGAATTTAAGACTCACTATCCTCAGAAGCACTTAGAGAAATTTAAAGTTAAGGTTATTTATTTACTTTATTTTGAAGGTTAGCCATACTAGTTATCAAGAAGAGATTTTCCTGCTTAATTATTAAATTTGTTATTCAAATTACCGTCTTTCTTTTGATTATTCCTATTTTAATTAATTATTATAGTATAAAAATATATTAATAAATAAAAATTTAATTACACTAAAATAGTATTTATTTATATATTAAAATTTATAATCAAACTTAATATTTTAAATATACATTTGACTTTTTTAATAATATATTTTATAAACTGTTTAACCCTTAAAATTTTCTAACATTTTTTTAAAAACTAGTCGCAAACTATTACAATGTTATTTAATTAGTATCTTATTAAATAAAATTAAATAGTGCTCAATTCTTAAAAATATTTTTCTTTGCAATATTTTTTTTGCAATTCTAGTATCATTCTTTGTTTCAAAAAATTACTTAACATTATTGTAATTATGGAGAATAAATCTATTTTATGAGAAAGGTATATTTCTATCAATCAAATTAATGCTATGATAATTAATTAACAAAAGAAAAGTCAGAAGAATGGCGGGAGCTAGAAGTTAAATTGATCAATTATACTTAAATCCCTGATTAGATCAAAAATCTTAAAGATGAAAAGTTTGAAAGATTATCCAACCTTGGTAGGACATGAAATACGTGATTATAGATTTTATATTAATTACTCATGGTATTCAATCATTATCATTAATTAATCAACATAATCTAAGTTTGTTTGGTTCTCAGAATATAAACTAAAAGTTTCAATATTCATAATATTTAAAGTCTTCATAAATAAAAAATAATAAAATAAAAATGATTATAGAGCGCATAGCACCTCAGCTCTTTCAATATAAATATTTAATATTAAGAAAAATGTTCTCATGTTTCTCGTTAAAATTCTAGAGGTCCGATGAGTCATGTCAACTTCTCAAAATGGGGAATCTTCTTATTAAAATTATTTCTTAAATTTAGAGTCAAATGCATCAGTTTTCTTGAATAAGGTTCAAATAAGAATTAGTTATTTAGTCGGTAATTAGAAGGCCCGTCAATCAAACTTTCATACTACTAGAGAGAACCCTTGGAGTAAGTTAGGTATGTCTCAACGGAGCTTATTCACCCTTCCCCGTGATAGCATCTAGTGCGAGATTACTCGCAATGCAGTATACACTGCACCAGATTACCTACTAATTTGTCTGGCGTGGCCGACATCCATTTTATATTATATAATATTTTATATACGTATTGATATTTATTTATTTTATCTCAGAATAAAATAATATGAAATTATATTTTTTAAGTAATTGCTCAAGAATATTCTCATATCTATCATTTTTTTATTATATAAGTGAAACTATTTCATTTTTAATCAATTCAATAAAATTTGCTTTAAAAACTATAAATTTGAAATATTTTTTATTCTCATATACTTATATAAATTCCAAAATTTTCACTTATTTCGTATTTAGTTCGAAACTAAAAAATTTTCTCTACTTGAATATTATTTTTGCTTTTAGATTAATAATCTAATAAACAGAATTGCATATCTAAATCTAGAGATAAAATAAAATAATCAAAGTTTAAAGCACATTAATAAATTAAACTACCAATTATAAAATAATTTAATTATTTTGAAATATTTTACTTTATAATTAAAACTTATTCTATTCATAATTATCTACTCGTATCTAGAACTACTTGCTTTTGTTTATTTTGGTATAGTACTTTTAAATAAATAAATTCTATGTAATTTTAATTTTTCATCTAATATGCTTCATTTTATAAGTTCATCAAAGATCGATATAAAAGTATCTTATCTTAATAATTCTTTCATTCTTCTCGTAAATAAGTTTTAATTATGGTTTTTTCTAAAACTTATATCTTTATAAATTTAGCAATATACTTATAACACAAAACAATTTACTCTTAAAAAATTTTCACATAATGAACATTTGATCGATATTGATTATTAATGGTTAAAATTTATTTATTAGTTAACTAGAGGAAAAAATAAAAATTAAATTTAAGAATCTTACTTATTCAAATTTTAATTCTATCAACCATTAAAAATTTATTTTTTTAATTATATAATAATCAAATTTTTAATTTTAGACTATAGATTTAGCTTAAACATTTAGAAAGCTACTATTCTTATTAAACTGAAAATAAAAATTACAAATTTTATAAAAATAGAAGATATGCTTGGGATTAACTTAGTTCAAATAAATTTAAGATGATCATTTAGAATAAGGGAGATTTATTTCTTAGATTAAATTTAAAATTAAGTTATTGAAGCTTTCTATTTTTAAATAGTTTTTTATTTAATTTTTATAATAGAACTTAATAGCCTTGATTTATATTTGAACGAAATGTAACTAGTGAAAGATAATAGTTTTTTGTCTGAATTTATTTCTCAATTTTAAAATAAGCTTGTATTAAAATGCAATTGCTATCTCTTTACTTAAACTTACTTTTTGTATAACAATCTTCTAAAAATAACTCTTCCAATTGATTTAGTTTCATATATGATTTTCTTAAAATAAATTGAAAGACTCTTAAGATCCATAAAAAGAGAAAAGTCATGACA
Organism: Loxodes magnus; assembly: GCA_946699065.1. NCBI lineage: Eukaryota > Ciliophora > Karyorelictea > Loxodida > Loxodidae > Loxodes > Loxodes magnus. The sequence continues at coordinate 419,341 of CAMPDV010000039.1, forward strand.
AAGAATAAGTTACAAAAGTTATTTTTAAATCTAAATAAGTTACAAAGCAGCTTAAAGAAAGGTTAAGCTAACATATTAATATAATAAAACTTTAACTATATGAAATTATATCAATTAACTAGTATAATTTTATTTTAAAATTAATTTTTTATTTATTAGTAAATTTAAAAGAGTCAAAAATAGTTAGTTCACCAATCCTCTAAAAGTTTTAGGAGAAGAAGGACAAATAAGGGTAATATTTTTTCATACTGAAGCAAAAAGCCAGAACAAATTTCTGTGTATGACGAATCACCAACAACTGCATATCCACATTTAGATATATATTCATTTCAACAGCAATCTTTTTGAATACAACCTTCCTCTGTATCCATATTACATTCCATTTAGCAGGAACATGTTTCACTGTTTTATTTGATGTAATTCTCACAAAAATTTTAGCACGTATTATAATTTTGACTTCAATCATAGCATAAACCATTACTAACAAAACTGCAACTTGTATCTGATGAAATGCATTCATTGTTGCTAGTACCGTAACAATAATTCCCTTAACTACTGTCGTCGGATGAAGAATCCTCAGAAGATGAGTCATCAGATGATGAATCTCCAGATGAAGAATCATCAGAAGATGGTTCTTCAATAGAATATGTCAAGCATTCACAAGATTATTATCATTGGGAATAGTATGTTTAGCAATAGTTTTCTTCACTTTAAAAACCTTAATAAAGTCAATCATTACAATATACACCATTTATTCAGCAGCAAGTCGACCCAGATAAAAGGCATCAATATTTGGAATCACCTTCGCAACTTGATTCATATGGTTCACATTCACAAGACGTTCCGTATTAATTTTACCAAGAAGTACAAAAGGGTAAATACCAATCAAAATCGTAATCGTTTTCATCAACACATGAATAGCCAGAAACCCAGCAACAACCTTCGGTTTGAGTACATGAATTTTAACTAGATCCTGAACAATAACTTTGTGAAGAAATGAAAAGGCTGATAAAGACAAGTAATACTTTAATCATTTATTTTTAAAAAAATTTAATTGACTTATAAAGCTTAAGTTTTATTATATCTATAAAAAAATGCTATAAAATTAAAGTAAATAAAAGCACTTATTAGATTTTTATATCATTTTTATTATAGAAAAAGTAAATAAAACCATTTAATAAATTTATGAAATAGATTTTAGTAAAATTTAAAAGTAAATAAAAGCCTTTATTAGATTTAAAAATCACATACAAATAAATAAGTAAAGCAATAAATTTAATTTAGATAAATGATATTCCTAATTTTATTTAATTTGGCTTCTATTACTTATCATTTCAATTTATTATTAAAAATTAAGAAGAAAAGTCTTTAAAAATTCTAAAAGCAAAGGAGTTTTTATTTTTTTCATTTTATGAAAATTAAAAAATTTAAGAAGCTTCTAGCTTAAATTTAACTCGGCCTAAGCGAGTATAATATCAACAAGTATAAAATGTTTTTTCTAATTCATTTTAAGAGTCAACTTAAAAAACTTATAAGTCAAATAAATTCAAGCAACAAAAATCTAGAACAAGAACATATTTAAATAAATAACTTACTATGATTTGTTATTTTTTTATAAACAATATCTATTTTGATCTTGAGACAATACTTTTACTTTTTCCTATTAATTTTATCTATATATATAAGATATAATTGAAGGTTCTGAAGAGGAAATAAATTAATGCTTTTAACTACATGATTTGACTACTAAAAAATATTTTCTAATTTTATAAGCTAAAGTCTTATAATTCCAAAAAATAAATAAAAGTACGCTTTTTACTTTTTATTTTTTATTATTGAAAAGAGTAGAAACTTAAGAAATATTAAATAATAAAAAAATATGAAAAAATGACAAAATTATAAATAAAATATAAAGCAAATTGCATGGAGAATAATGAATTTGAAATATAAATTGATAGTTATTTATCTTGAATAATTTTTTTATTGCCTAAGAAAGATTTACATTTTTAGATTCGCTCTGAACATTCATAAATTATCTGAAATAGATTTAATCTATAATTATTAAGTTTCTTTAATTATTTATGTCTCTTATTCAAAAAAATAAAATTTGCACTAAAAAAGGGCAAATAAAATTCAGATTTTTTTAAATAAAATAAAGATTTTAATATATTTTTATCTCAAATTAAATATCAATTTTTTTTTAATTTTGGAAACTAAATTTTTTAAATTTGATTATTTTTAATAAATATATTCTTTTATTTGATATTTAGTTGATTTGTGTTCTCAAATTTTTAAATTACAATTTTATTTATTACTATGATGAAATAATAAAATTTTATATTTAATATATGTTAATGTGGATTTAATTATTAAATTATCAAATTTTTTTAATAATTTTTATATTTAATTTTATAAATATTTATTTAATAAACGAGATTTACATTAGTATGTTATAAATATAATAATAAATTATAGTGAGGCTGCCTTTTTTTTAGTTTAACCATTGAAATTCAATTGAATTTTGCTTTTGAAATATTTCTGCCGCCTCCTTTGAAGTTACACATAAATTTCTTGTTCTTCTTTTTCTTCACATTATCTTCATCTTACTCTGAATTTCAATCCTCTTCTTCCTCTTTTATTGCTACGCATCTTATAGCTCATTTAAACATTTTTTTCATTATTATGTTATTCGCTTCATTTATTGATTCATGTAATTATATTCCTTTATATAATTTTTTTTTATTTTACCTTCTCGTGCGCAATTAATTTAAGACAACTCTTTCCAAAGTCTTTTCTTATATCCTTTACTTTATGTTAAACCGTTAACATTTTCTTACTAGGTATCCTTTACTCTTACAGAGTCAGCATCTTAATAGTATTTTTTTCTTTTATAGTCCCATTTTAATCTTTCTCAATATCTTCAGGGTCTTCATTGTATTAATTTTTCATGATTATTGATTGTGTTTATAAAGTAATTAGTTAAGTTTTTCTTCTATTTATTTTACTTTAATTTTCTTTTTATGTTTCTGAATTTCTGCTTATTTTCTTTTTAAATTAGTTATTTTCTTGCTGAATCTTCGCTGCGGTTTGTAGAAAGGTCCTAATTTTTCATTTAATTAAAAGATTAAAGTTTTAGGAATCGATTCTCCAAGTACAGTTGCTAGCAATTCATTGTAAATGTTGTTTATTGTTTTAGAAGAAGAAGAATAAGCAATTTTTTTAATTTAATAAGTAAAAAAAATTATGTAATTATATTCCTTTATATTCTAAGGATAGATTCAGAGCAGTTGAGTTTAATCAGGACTAATTTAGGAGAATAAACAGGATTTTTGTATATAGAAAAAAAGCTAAAAAACTAATTTCAGTTTCAATTAGAATTTAAAACTACAATAGCTTAGAAATTACTAGTTATTATAGATATTACAAATAATATTAAAAAATGGATTAATCTCTTCGACTCTCAAAGAATTAACTTAAAAACCTAAAGAGAAAAGCGGCAAAAGAAATTTAGAAAAAACAATAGCAACGAGAGGAGTCAAGTTCGTCATCAGAAGGTAAAGTGATGGTAGGATAAATAGAGATAAGATAACCTAAGACCGAATCTGATCAAAAACTTTAAATTTAACTAGATCAAATGTAAAAATTAATTTCAAAGTATGAAGAAATAGCTTATAACTAAGGAGAAAAATAAGGGAATTAATGAATAGAATAGAGGATTAAAACAACGAATTATTAATACTCAGAAGACAGCTCATTCAAAGCAATTTGATAACGGAAGAACAACTCTGAACTTAGTCACAATAAAACTTTAAATATGACACGAAAATGGAAATAGAAAAAATACCAATAGAATTAAAAACAGAATTGAATCCAGAAAAAGAAATGATTGCTACAAGTTTCATTAAAAGATTAGAAAATATAGAAAATAAATTATCATAAAAAAGAACGAAATAAAGACAATAATGCAAATTTTGTTGATGTTGCAAATCAAATCAACATATTTTAAAAAACTGTTGATAATGAAAGAAAATAAACGAATAAGAGCAGAAAAGAACATGGAGACAACTCAATAAACTATGAATAACTCCAACAGGGATCTACAGATAAAAGCTTTTTGCAAGACCACTTGAACGGTTACAGTGGTAACCTTCCACTTAATAAAAAGGTCGTGGATCACACCCACGTTAAAAAACTGTCCGCAGGAACTGGTTGCAATTCCAGAGAATGCAAAACTCTACTAACTTTAAGTATATTATTATTATTATTATAGATATTACAAACTCTTTTGTGTTTATTTAGTAGATTTAATTTTAGTGTTATAAGAGCAATATTATTTATTTTATTCCTAGTACTTAGAGAGTTTACTCTAAAAACTTAGTTGGATAAGTTGTTTATACTAATCCCTCTGCTTAAGAGGGAGCTGAAGCTATTTTAGCTCTTTTTAGATACTTTAACTAAAGTTTAGTTGGATTGCTATAGAATAAATGATTCCTACCTACTGTGGATTTACTATAAACTTCTAAGTTGAGTGTAAGGATAAGATTATCAGATAATTGAAAAGATGGTGGAAGCTGAGAATGACCTTCGCGACAACACTTTCTGGTTTTATGGTTAGGAACAAGTTCCTTTCCTGTCGCTGAGAAAGTCCCTGGTCAGAGTCATTTTCTGAAGGGAACACTGTCTTTGAGATTATCCGCTCTTGGTAGGGGCTTCAAGCCTGGCTGCTCATAGCGATGGAGCTCCCTAGCAGCTGTGCCTGGAACACAACAGGATATCCCCGTTATTCCATAAAAAGAGAGCGTCGGGTTGTGCAATCGGAAAGGAGTTTCCGGTCCAAAAACTTTTTTAGTTGAAATTAATTAAAGGATAAGATTATCACTAAATAATATATTGTCTAACTAGTAGTTTATATATTAGATAGTAGAAAAATTAAAGAGAATTGGAGTAAGTATTTTCCACATTTCAAGTACTTCTGAAAGAACTTTAAATGTGCAAATTATAGCTTAAATTCTTAATATATAAAAAGATTCTAATGAATATTTGGTACCTTATCATCTTTCGAAATTGTCTAAAATTTAGGAAACCAACAATTTACTAGAGGGGTTACTTTTAATCTCTCCTAGTTATTTAATCTAAAACGCTGCTAGATTGGAATTTCCTATAGTTCTATCTGAAAGTGATTAATAAACTAGAATTTGATCGAACTTCAAAAAGATAAATAAATGAAGCCTGAATTTAAGATTCCAAGAACGTAAAATTTGACTATAAGATCTACAACGTATAAAATAATTAGTTAAATGAGATTGGATTAATAAAGGAATAAAAAGTTGCTTTAATTAATCTTCTGTATTCTTAGAATTTGCTAGTGTAGTAACTTGAGGAAAAATTTTGATCTAAGTTTGTAATTCATCTAATGAAACAGACTATAATGGTAGTAGAGCTACATGATGTGTAAATGTAATTTATGTATTGAGTTAGGATTTCAATAGATCAACCTAAGAGAAGATATTTTGCAATATTTTAATCTAAAGCCTAAGGGATAATAAGTAGAAGGTAATATCTGGAATTAAAATATGGATATGCTGAATTTTAGAGGTTGAATAAAATGGGAGTCGCAATGCTAACTATATATTCACCAGATATTACAATGAATTATTATAATATTTATATTTCAAAGGTTAGTATAGACATGCAAATTGGAGAGACCTTCAAACGAAAAATTTTCAAAATAATAAAACTATCCTAGCTTTGTAAGAGTCATAAATTCTGATTATTATATGGCGTTACTGCAAATATCTTTTATAAGGATATATAAATGAGAGAAAGTAGTTCTTCTTTACTAATGTCATTTAAGCTCTAACTCTAGGTCAAGTTATAGAAATAGAAGCGTAAAAATGAGGAATTTAAATAAAAAATCCTAAAAATAGAGAAAATTCCTTTCCATATCTGCCAAAAGAAACTACTCTGGGTGGAAATCTCAAATAGAAGCATTTTAAAAAGTTGTGCAAAGATAGGAATTTTCGTTTGTTTCCCTTAGGATTTTTTATTTTATTTTATCTTTCCATATATAATTAAATAGGAGCATGAGAAGGAGACTGGATATGGTTTGCATATGAATGAATTTATAAACCATACGTAAAAAAGCTTATGAAAATAAAGCACCGAAAAAGAACATTGAAAAAGTAAAAGGAATTATACAATATATCGCTTCACCTTGAATTACTGAATATAGATAAGAAATATTTAAAGTTCATAAAAAGTATACTATTCTTTATTAACTTCAACTTTATTCTAAAGGACATTTCTTAAAAGCTAAAATAACTTATATATATTTTATATAGAGTTATATTTTTCATCTTAATTAAAAGCTTTAAAGATAATCTTTTCCCATAAAACGGATAAAAAATGAGATATCTTTTAGTTTATAAGTCTGAGAGGTATTTTAGATTATATAAACGAAATGAAGCTTCAAATTTGCCCTGTGCTGTTCTTAGTTTCTGCTGTCTTTGCTCTCAGAAGCTAGAATATTGGGTAGATAATTAGAAATCAAGAAGAAAGGAAGTTGGATTCTTAAAACAATAATGAGAACTAGAAGTATTCTTAGATGATCTAGACATCTGTCAAGCATCACACGAAAGTTAGGAATCAACATATGAAAGAGATTATAAAGAATAGTAACAATAAGTTGTATGAAGGTTAGAATTAAAATAGTGCTAAAAATTAGAAAAAAATGAAAATTAAGCAAATCAATAGAACATTCTATTGTAAGTATCTGAATAGGAACAGCCACTATCACATATTCAAGCACGATTGAATAAATTATCTAAAAAGTGCCTTTGTGATTCACATAGTGATACCAAATTGTAAAATTAAGTTGATTGTCCTTGTAGTGAAAAGAGTGAATTATAAAACTAGCTACTTGATAGGAATGAGAGAAATGAAAATACAGATAGCATTTTTAAAGAGCTCCTCAATAATTGAAAGCCTATTTTCTTTTAATTTAATCCTTTTTAATCTAACTTCATCTATATATAGATACATCAATTCTAGTATTTTCATAATACAAATTAAAGTTTAAATTACTAACATCAAGCTTAATCAATAATCTTATATGATAGATAACTGAGATAGATCTTTGTACTCTAAAATTAAAAGTATAGATTATATACTGAACCCTTAAAAAGGAAGAGCTTACTTTAATCAGTCAAGAGTTTTTCTGATTCTGTACAAGTTAATACCTAGTACAGTGACTATTTCCTTTACGTAAAAACAGGATTTAATTGTAGCCTTTTGAAGATAAATGATCTAGTAAGCTCGACTAACTAAATTAATAACCTTTTACTTCCTTATTTTAATTTACCTTAGCAAACTCAGAACATATGTTTCTAAAAGTAAAGTCTAAAGTCTTACTAATGACATAAAGATAAATGTAATATAATAGAGAGTAATTTATCAGTTCTAGTGTCATTTTCTGTTTTTATTATATAGCAGGAACAAGAAATTTAATCCCTAATTAATAAAATAATGAATGTCCTTTTTAGCTTTCAACCAGATTAGAAGAGAACTAGAGATTATACCTTAAAAGACATATTTTAATTGCTTAATTAAAAGTCTGAAAATCAGGGTTAGAATTCACAGTGTGAAATTATTGAAAAATCGTATGCAACCCGGATTAATTTAATAGTTCAACTGAATTAGGAAGAGGAAATGCTTCTGTTGTATATTGATTTGAAAGGAGTTTGTTATGAAATTTCAGAAAAACAAGGAAAGCTTCAATAGACAATAATCTATTATGAGTGCTATTCACTTCTAAGCGTTAATCATAAAAATGTTCTAAGACTTAGAGATGAATAAATTTTGTGTATTTTAACTAATTGCATGGAAAGAGGAAATCTCTATTATATAGAATGAAAGAATTTTCCCAGAGAGTTAAAATGTAAGATAAATCAGATAAATAGCAGAAAGAGTTTAAGCGATTCATGAAGCAGGATTTATTTATAGAGATTTATCAAACGTATTTATAGATAAAGACTGGACTTCTAGCAGATATGGGATTGTCAAGGAACAAAAACCTAAATTTTTCAAAGCAAGATGGAGGAACTATTTTTTGAATGATTAGATGGAATTTATGTTTTACAAAGTGAAGGATTAGCATGTATGTAGTAGAAATATTAAACGAAAATTCACTTTGGCCTGGAAAAAACATATGATAAATATAATATTTAGTCTTAAGGGACAAAAAAATCCCAGAATTTTCTTAAGACATAAGGAAAACGAAACACTTAATAATTTGCTATTAAGATGATTTTGAATATTAATAAAGACCCAATATCTAGGAGTTCTTAAAAATGCTATAAAGTGTGAATGGAACTTAAGCATAAGAAGAGCAAAATATCTAAAAGTGTTTTTTAAGAGAAAATAGATAAAGTTTTGATATAAGAAAGCCAAATGGGCTAATAGAGTAAAATTTAGGTTTACCTGCTTAATTAAAACTAGGAGAAATAATAGTAAGATTAAAGTTAAGACCCTGCAAAATTTTAATGCTAAACTTGTAAAAATATCCTAGCATTAAAGAATTCTACATTGCAAAATTTGTAAAAAGTACCTTACTAATCATCTAAAATATCTCATTAATAAAAATGTCTTTCATACTTCTGAATTGACATGTACCGTCTTGTAAGTAAACTCTAGAAGAGACTTTATTACGTAGATAGGAAGTAAGGACTACTTATTTAATTTATTTAACTTTTAATCATATGATTTCCTTCATGGTCTTAAACCAGCTATCAGTTCCATATCATAAGCAAACTTATAAAATTTAAATATAAATTAATATAAATAAGGAGTAGAAGTTTCATCTCTAAAGCTAAAGAGAAAATAGTTGGAGGAAGAAAATTAAAGTAGGAGAACTTAATTTTACGATATATTTTACGTTAAGAGAAATAAAAGCGATATTTAATTGTACTTAGCTTAACGCTTTTAATTCTTATTGTTTAAATCTCAAAGAAGAGGAATATTAACCTTTCTAATAGTTTTATTTATTTAAAGCAGCTAATTTTTTAAATGCAATTGATCAATTGAAGATAAAACTGCAGTAGGTGCACTATAATAATATCTCTTTCTTTTTAAATTTAAGGAGAAATGGTTTATTTCACTTTATATATATGCTAAAGAGTTATAAATTAGAGTAATGCTTTTTATTTTATATTTTTACCCTTCAACTTTAGCTTAAATTAGTGGGAAGTGCTATGTTCTGAAATCAGTTAAGTTTGTCTCATACTTTTGTTAAGCAAGCAATCTAAAAGCTGAATGTTAAAATTTCTCAGTCTTTTTGTTTGGCACTTGTAGCTATTTTAGAAGTGTAGATATCTTACTCTTGATATAAACTAGTTTTTATGTTTGTTTTAATGGTTTAAAAAGATAATAACTAAGATATTAACTTAATACCTATAATAAGAAGCTATTAATGAAATGACCTATTTACATATTCTATATCTTAGATATAAAAGGCTTTAGTTTTCCGAATTAATCTTGATTTAATTTCCAATTTTAAGCATTAAGCTTTTGAGAATTATTGAAAAATCTAAAATTCAGAAATTTAAGGTATGATTAATTTAAATAATCATGAAGAATTACTAATAATATTAGAAAGAGGATGCTTGTTTATAGCCATATAATGAAAATTCTATCACTAAACCTGATTTTTATTTAAGTAAGGATTCATATTTACTTAAAAATATTTTACTAAATTAGTTTTTTTGAGATTTTTATTCTTATGAATTTTCCCTTCTTCCATAAAGTTTCTGTTTTCACAAATATAACTCTTCCTCATCTTTTTATTTGTTTTGAAACCAATTTATAACTTCTTGTCATCAGATCCGTTTAAATATTTTTTTAATTTGGTTCTTTTTATTTTATTTTTTAGTTTATTAGAACTATTTTATTTTATAGCCTTATTTTTAATTTGATTTCTTATATTTCCTTCTTTTGTATATATTGAATTCTGACAGTTCAGCTGCAGCTAATATATTCAGCGCCCGTAAGAACTGTTAGAAAGGCATTAATGCTTAGAGGATTTCATTAGATTTTTATCTAGAAATATTTATTCCTTTTTTTGCTAATCCAAAAGTCTATCTTTATTCCAGATTGTTATTGACACTTTTATCCAGTACTTGGCTCATATAAAGGCGAAATTCGTTTTATTACACTCTTAATTTTTATAATTATATTTTTTCTTTCATTTGTCTGAGATATTTTTGTCTTCATCCTGACATTTTTTTGTAATGATACATATTTACTGATATTGTAAATTATTATTTAGCAAGCTAAGAAAACTATTAATTAATTAATTTTATTTTTATATTTAATTTATTTCAGATAATTTTATTATTATGTAGATATATTTTTAAGTTTATTTATCTAAGCTTGGTAATTTACTTTTTGCCAAATTTAATATTTTCTAAGTATCCCTGACTTTTTCAAGGTTTAAAAATTCTTTAAAAAATATATTAGAAATAGCTTATAAATTTAGATTCATCATTAATTAGGAGTTAAAAATTTACCAGCGCTGAAGTTTTATATTTGATAGGATTCATATGAAAGAAAAAGTTTGCCTTACTTTGCAGAAACATATTTTAAGCAAATAACTTAATTTAAATTAAATAATTTAATTTAAGCCTCAATTATAATATAATTATTTTTATGGATATAAATTTAATTTTAGTTAGGCTAATTTAGTAATATATTATATAAATGTGATAATTAAAAAGTTATTTTATAAAATTTAATTATTATTAATTTTATTATAGTTTATATTACAAAGCTATACTTGAATTTGCTAAATAACGTGACTTAAAATATTGTTCTCAAATTAAAAGTAACTAAAATAGATTTTTTACACAATTATTCACGTTCTAATACACCAATGCTTAAGTCTTTGTCATATTTGAAACTTAAACTAGTATTTAATTCCAAAATTTATTTTTCCTTTTGTATTTTTTAATTTTTCAATTCTAATATCCTGTTTGTTTAAGATTTGAAAACATATTTAATGCAATTATTATTTTAGAGATCAAATTTATTATTATGAGATTTTAATATGTCTAATATATAATAATATGTTACCAAATTAATCATTTTCCACTCTTTCTCATGAACTACCGTTCTCTGGACGGGATTGGAATTTCCATATCGGAAAACTATGTATAGTTTATAAATAAATAAAAAAGGAAATTAGCGGTATATTATAAAAGTAAGAGTTAAACATGGAACTAAAATAATAGAAGAAAATTTTTCCGCTTTACTTATATACACAATCAATAATCTAATCGAAATAAACCAATGGAGATTCTATGGAGAAAGAGTAAAAGCCACTTTAAACTATAATCGACGAATATACCGAAATGTTTATTTAGTAAAAGGAAAGAATATCGAGGAATGGAGTTAAATGAATCAATAGCAGAAGCAAATCAATTAAATTAAGATTATAAAGGTTTGCTAGCAGAAGCAAATAACATAAAAATAAGTTAAGTGAGAAAAAAGTTATAGGATGTTTATTTTTAAAAGAATAAGAAAAGGACTGAGTTGAAGAAAATAATGAGAATAATTTTCAAACAAATTCGGAATCAGCAAGAGAAATTAACTAGCAACTAATTAGACTTAACCCAAATCATGATGATCCATAAAGAAAAAATCTCCTTAATCAATTATTATTATTACTGTTTTTCATATAAAAATTAATGTCAACATAATTGATTATAAAAGTTTCACATAGAAATATAATACAATTTTAAAATTTATAATAGAGTGTTAAAAGAAGTAAATATCTTAATAAGGAAAGTTAATTTATATTAAATATTTATTTTTTAACATAAAAATATTATTTTAAAATATGCTTTATTATAATAGACAATTCTATCTTATATTATAATTTATAGATAAATTACGATCTTTTTCATCTTTATAAATGGGATAAATATAAACCTCCTGTTACAAAAGTTCATAGTGTGCCTCTAACATTTTAACTTTCTACAATGAAGAACTATCCGAAAAATTAGATTAACCTGCTTTTAAAATTACTCTCTGCTAAAAGGGACCAAAAGAGAAGGAAAGACACGAAGTATAGGAAAGATTTCATGCGTTTTTGTTAGTTTATTTTGATTATAAGGAAAATGATTAGATAAAATAAGTAGTTTTCAAATACAGCTTAGTAAATAAAAATAGGAGCAACACTATTTTTATTAAAGAATGTATTTAAAGTTAAATTTAAAAGTATTAGAATTTGTCTGAATTTAACAGAATAGAAATGCTTCTCTAAAATTAGTAGAGCAACATTTCCTTTTTGAAAACTATCTAATTTGCAAAAAAATATTAAGATGATTTGTATAAAGGCGTTCTGAGTAAAAAGATAAGCTAAAATTATGAAAAAAGATAAATGGATTACAATTGCTTTTATTTTGTTTAAGAGTTTTTGGGAAACTTTCACCTTGATGGGTTAAAGCAAAGAGCTGAAGAATGGAATAAAAACAAAAGTAAAAAATTAGCAAAAAGAAGTTGATTGGGATGAAATTTCCTTTGAGTAAACTTAATTAAACTTTAGATTTAAATAAAACAAATAAAATCTGAACATTATACTACTATATATTTCATATTTATTTTTATTTTATAAGCATTTTAAGCTTATCATCATCATTAATCTTTAAAATTATTGATTTCTACCAAATTATCAACTAACATGAGTTGAATAATTTAGCTTCAATTGTATATTTAACTTTAAAACAATTAAAATAAAAAGGATTTCATTAATTTATCAATAGTAAACTTTTTATATAACTCATAGGACATAATTTATTCTATTTATTATTTATAAAATTATAGTAAATAATTCTTACAAATAAGAAGAGTAAAATTTTAGTTATAGAATTTTGGTATTAATAATAAATAGAATACTCACTAATATCCAGGTTAAATAAGTTTAAGATAAATTTTCTCTTATTACTTTTAACTTCTCAATTTCATATATTTAGTTATTTATATTTATTTATGAAAAGCATAATTTGAAAGCTTTAACAAGTTTGATATATAAATTTAAATAATTTAATTCAATAGAATTATAGAAATATTTTAAGCCTATTTGAATAAAAGTAAAAAGCGATTTAAAATAGATTTATAGACATTTATCATAGAAACTAAATAAATACAAGTTTTTAGTTTAATATGAAAAATTATTTTATTCTCTAATAATAATAATAGATAAAATTATTTAGAGATCTTCTTGGATTTTCATCAATTTCCCTCTTTCCAACCAGAATAATCTGGTGAATAAAAAGAAAAGTTTATTGTTTCATTTCTATTTTTTCTTGTCTTAAATCTTGTATTTCTCTTCTCTCTCCATCTTTCATCCATCTACCTTGCTACTATTCTTTTGGTGCTTGTCTCTTTAATTTGATAAATAGATTCTCTTTCAGTAATATGAATTCTTTCTGTCAGTCTCTTAAGTCTCTAATTAAATTCATTCTTGAATACATAGAAATTTCTACACTATTTTTATTAGTGTCCTTTTTTCTTGCAGTAATAGCACTTTCTACTTTTCATTGTATTCTGATAAATTTTTGGTCTTTTTTCAATTTCCATTTGACAACCTTGCTAATTGTTTTAAAATTATTCTTAAATTTGATTTTGCCCCAATATCGCAATTGGTTCTGGCTATTATGCACGTTCTGTTTATTTAATTAATTATGTGAGTCTAATTTCATTTACTATATTTACTAAGAGTAGTCAGTTTGAATATTTCAATAGGCATACATTTCTCTTCTTATCTAATTAATCTATCTTCTACGTTTTCACGATTCTCTATCAATATTTGATTTTATTCCTTAAGCTTTTTAACCTCATTAAGCAAAATTTTTACTAATTCTGTAAGTTATTCAATGCTATTCCGATCCTCACTAAAATTAATTTCTGAAAGATCTTAGTCAACTGGAGTTTCTTATTACTTTGGAGGTGTGGACATTCTCTTCCTCGATTTTAATTGTTTCTACTTTTTCTCTTCAGATTCTTATTAATTTTTGCCTTTCTAATTTTATTTGGTAAAAAACGGGCTTAATTGTTTTAATTTCTTTTTTTCTCTAATTCAGTAATTATTTAATGTTTAAACTTAAAATGATTTTAAAAGTTAAGAATAAAATATAAAAAATGTCTTTCTTTTAGTTTTTTAAATCACTCTGCCTACTAAATTTTAAAATTATTTGCATGATAATTAGATTTTAAATAATTATCTTTTGTTTTACTAAAAATTATATAGCTTTATAGATTCTTGAAATAATAGAAAAATTATATAATTATATATTAAATTTAAATCTTAACTTAATAATAATTTTCACTTACAATTATTTTAATTTTAGTAGTGTAAAACCTTAATCATAGAGTTTTCCTTAAAGTATAAAACTTTCTAATTCAAACGCATGGACAATTTACTTTAGCTTTTTATTTTAATTAATAAAAGTTATTTATATATTAAGATTTAATTTTTGTTAGGAAACTAGTTTAAATTAAAATAATTCAAAGTATCATCTAAAATAAAAAATACTAAAGTTATAACTGACTTTAAAATCTTAGAATTAAAATATGAAGATAACTAAAAGTCTCATGCTGTTAATTTTAAGAAGTTCTTAATTAATAAATGAAGAGTTATTTCGGATAATTTTATTACTATATAGATATATTTTTAAGTTTATTTATCTAAGCTTGGTAATTTACTTTTTGCCAAATTTAAATTATCAACAATATTGAAGGATTTGCTAAAATTTAAGGATTTCAAACAAAATTACATTTATAAGGAAGTTATTTAGAGATTATGCTAAAAATAATTATAGAAAAGAATAAAGATAAAAAGAAATTTTTTGCTTTCAGATGGTCGAATCAAAATCTGTGATTGTCGCAAAACAGCATTATCGTTATTGCATTCCTAGGCTGTTTGCATTTGCAAGCTATTTTCTATTTTTGAATCAAAGTTTTAGATATGTGAAATAAATCATAAGAAAAGTTAAATCTTAAGATCTAGCCAGAGTTATAATTAAACTAATGCTTTTATACATTATATATAAAATTTAAAATGCACTTCAAGAATAATTAAAAACTAATTTTAAAATCATCCTTCTAAAAGTAAAAAGCTATCAAATAGAGAGGATAAATAAATTTAAAAAGCAAGACTTTAAAGACTAAATAAAAATTAAATTATTATAAAGAAGTAAAAAATTAAATTCTATAAAGAGTTATAAGCATTTTAACTAACTTAAAAAATTAAAACAATAAAATTATTTATTTATTTGAATAAATAATAATTCTGACATATATAAAAAAATTTATAAATAATTTCTATCTTTAAAATATATTAAAAATAAAGTTTTAAATCTAAAATTTTGAATATAATAATATCATTTCTAAATAAAATTATATTTTAAAAGATATAAGAAAATGTAATTAAAAGACAATTAATAAAAATTAACTTTTTCTCAATTTATTAGATTATTTTTAATTTTATAAAGAAACTAAAATTTGATATAGATCTTTATTATTTCACATTAATTCTATCTCCATTGAGTATTTTTCGATAAATTACAAAATAAAATAGAATATTAAAGTAAATTATAGCCAAAGATATTTTAACCTTCTGATTCATTTAAATTTACTAAATTTAAGTTCTTATATTACCTCATTAATAGCCTTTTATTATTAAGAAAATCAAATGAAATTTTATTAAATTTAAATTAATAGATTTAATTTATTAAAACGATATATATTGCTTTTCTTTCTAAAAGTTTATAAATTTGAAATAGTAAAAAATGCATTATTTTAGATTTATTATAATAGCATATGATTTTATTTATTTTATAAATTTAGCTCTCTAATCTAAATTATTTTATTATAAAAAAGGAATAAAAATAAGTGTCTGCTTAATGAATTCGAATAATTATGATTTGATCTTCCTTTATAATAAAATTTTCTATCTACTTTTAATTATAGATATTTTAGATTTAGTAAACTTTGCTATAATTATTCTTTCTATAAAAATAAATGAACTTATGAAGCATTCTATAAAGATAGCTAAAATCTAATTTAAAGAATTTAAAAACTAATTTATTTTATTAATAATAAAATCTTCCTACCTCTTTTATTATCTAAATTAGTTCCAGATTTTCAGACATTTACATCAAAAGTGTGCCCTTTTATTTAATATTTTCTAAATTTAATATTTTTTAAAGAGGAGATAATTACTAATTTTATAAAAAAATCTCTAATATTGCACTAACTTAATATCTACTATTTAATAAAATTTCTATTTATTAAATATTTTAGTTAGGTAAGTTTATCTTTAAGCAACTTTTATTATTTTATAGTTTAAAATAAATGAAGCAATATTAGTTAAATTAATTAATAATAGAACTAAGTTGTATCTAATCCTTTGGATTCTAGTTAAAAGCAATCTTAAAGATTTGTTATAGTTAGAGTTATTTAAAAGAAATATAATTAAAAGGATCTTATAGGCTAGTAATAGGTAATTTTAATTAGATTATTTAACTTTTAAATTAAGTTTCCAAAAATAGAAAGTCATACATAGAAAATTTTATGCAGCCTATATTTTAAAAATTACTTGGATCCTGATCTGCTTGATAAATCGTAATTGCTTTCATTAATTCCTTATATTCTTGAACCAGAAATATCATGAAGTTAATCTTGGAGAAATTACTCTCAATAGTTGTATAAGTCATGGTCTTCTTTAGCCAAGTTATTGTACTTCTTTAGCTTTTATTTTAGTTTATTAAAATATTTGTTTCACTTTTTTTAATCATCAGCTTGCATTTGTCTCTTATTTTCAGAAAGCACTGTTGCCATAGAAGTTTTCATTTAGGACTTAAATAGAATAGATTTTAGAGTTTTAGTAGATTAGCTTTTAGTTTAACTGTATTCAGAGTCAATTGTTATTCTTGCTAAATCATCGAATTTATTAGTAGTTTATCTACTTGAGCTCACCTCATATGGAGTTAAAATTATTGAAGGAACACGCTCTAGGTCTTACTTTTTCTTGATTTAGTATTAATCCATTAAGTGAATATAATTAGATTCTAGCATAGCTAAAATGATATTAGTGAACATAATGTAGAAGCAAACTATATAAGAATAGAAAAATATTTGTCCAAAGAAAAAATTTGAACTGGTTAAGTCTCAACCTATCTCAAAAAGAATATCCCCTCCCCACATTGAATATAAAGTGTCTAATCCTGTTGGTAAGTCTTCAAAGTATTTTGAATTAAAAAATATTATTGATCCGAAGCAAGCATATCCAGCTACTAGAGGAAGACTGCTTACTATAAATTTCGTTATCTATCATATGGATTTATTTAAAGTTCCTACTATCTAATAGTAAACTGGTAAATGAGTCAAAAATCGTAGAATTGTAAGTCATGCAAAAAAGCATCCAAAGCCCACATAAGTTTCTCTCGCTCTGAAAGCATGAAATCTCTAAGGATCGAAAATGGAATAAGTTGCACCACTAATTTGGAAAACATTTCCAATTATGAGAAAGAAGTCTCACATATTAAAAAACTTTTGCATAATCTAAAAGTTTAATCTTGATCAATTAATCTCTGAAGAAATAATCGAATAACTCTTTAGGATGCTTTTTAAGGTTAAAATGAAGCTAAGTGTTGCCAATAAAAATACTATTATATTAATTCAATCCCAAGATCATTCAAATAATTAATCATAGTTGCATTCTTGAGGTTAGTATTCATTATTTTAGGAAATCATTCCTCACTTATTGATGTTAAATTTTATTTTAATATCTCACAAAAAGCATTTGATTTGCATTTTTGTATCTTCAGAAATTTCATGTCTGATAGAGAAAAATAAACTGAATCATTTTGTGTTTTCTAGGTAATCACTTAACGATTGAATTGTATTAAAAGGACCTTTATCTTACAATGTGATATTTTAAAAATGAAATTACTCACTTTCCAATTTGGATAGTGTAGTCAGCAAGATTGGTTAAGTTCTTCCAGTTTTATCTTTACTACTATAATAGTTTTCAATAGTAATGTTCCAGATATTATAATAGTCATAAACTGTATCATCAACAAACTCTCACAAAGCCTTTTTAGTAAAATATAAATCATGCTCTTTGAAGAACCAATTAAAAGCTTTAGTTTGATCTCTAGCATAAGATGTATATCAATTACTTATTATAACTACCTAAAGAGTTGTAAAAATAGTTAGAATAGCACATACAACTAATTTATAAGGAAACTTGGCCCAATACTTGTATTTATTAATAGCATCAATGTATAACTTGTCATATAAATTTCTTTCAAATAATTCCATCTTCTAACTTAAGATAAATTAATATTTTCTGTTTATTTCAGATTAAATATTAGTTTAAACCTCAAGCTAGATAGTTCAAGCTAATTTATACAAATCTAAAGACTTTATTAAATAAGTTTAAGATTTAAGTTCTAATCAAGTTAATTAAAAGCTTAATAGGTTTAATAAATGTATATGATATTAGTTATTTCTTAGCTAAAATGAAAGTTTATTCTTTTCACATGTAAAATTAAGGTTTAACTTGAAGATAATCTGATAAAAATGTAAGGTTAAGCTTTCTATTTATATCTCTATAATTTTAGATATTTTACATTTGCTTCTGTAGGCTTTAAATTTATATAAGTTAGCTATTAGATTGTTTTCCTTTGTCTTCGAAAAAATTTATTTTTTCCAAATGCTTCAAATCATAATAAATTTATAGAAAAATGAAATTCTAAGTAAATTCATATTTACTTTAGAGTGTAAAAGAAGCTCTATCTTAATCCAATAAAAAATAAGCTTATTTCAGATAAAATTATAGCTTGTATATGTTTGTGACAGATTGATAAATAAACAAAAATATGAAATAAGAGATTTTAATACTAAGGCTTATTTAAAAAATAAATGAAAATATTGTAAATTGTTAATGATCTGTTTTAAGATTCTGAAATAATAAATTATAAAAAGCCTGAGCCATTCTATTTGCTTACGTAGTTAAAATCTAAGGTATTTAATTTATTTAAAATATTATCTCTTTAACTAGAGTTAAATTAGAAATTTTTGATTTAGCCTTTAAACTTCAATTGGTTTGTTTTAGGAAGACTGGATTGGCTTGATCATTTAATAGTTTCATAAGTTTTTTAATAAGAGGTTAAGCTAATCTTTAAATGTTCATACATCATAATTCATCTTTTTATTTGTTTATGTAGATACGAAAAACGTTTTGATAAAATTTAATGTTTAAATTAATAATGAAACAGCTGTTTAGATTTAAATAATCAAATTAAGAGATTATTTTAATTTTAGCTTTCACTCCTACTATCATATTTAAGTCTATTTACTTTAGCTATACCTTTAGAAATTCTTTTTCTACATATACTAGATTTTAACCTAGTAAGTATTTTAATTTCCTTTTTTTAGCCTATAAAATTTAAGTCTTATACCTATATAGAAAATACTAAATGCAAAAGAAATAAAAAGAAAAATCTTCTGGAGAGCCAGCTGGAATAATATTTTTAATTAGTCTTAATATTTCTAAAGTCAATTGTAAGATAAAAATGATATAAGTTTCTTACAATTTATTATAAAAATAATTTAAAAGCATCTATAAACTATATGTAATAGTTTCTTATGGAGCTATACAACAAAGAATAACTTTTAATTTTGCATGTAAGACGATTCTAATACTTTTCTCATTATATCTTCAAATCCTCTAGCACTAATTTTTTAGAGATATATTCACAAGATTCAAATTTTAATTTTATAAGATATTCAATAAACTAAATTAAAAAGATAAAATATTCCATGCCTTTCAGATATTTTATAAATAAATTTATTTTTAATGTTTCCTTTTCAATTTTCTGATTTTTTAAAGTATTCAGTCATTTAAAAAATTATAAATAATTAAACAACTCCAAGATTATACGAGCTTTGTAAAATTTTGATCTAATCATAGTGCTAAACTAAGCTTAACAAGCTTTTTAATTTAAATTAAAAAAGTTTAAATTGTTTATTTGGGATTTGATGATATATTTTCTTAGTTTAAAGCTTTTAATTAGAAATAAATTTTAATTTTTGATTTTAGAGGAATATTGCTAAAGCTGAAATTTTATTATCATATCATTTTTAAATCATTTTAAAAATGTTAAGAGATAGATGTTTCTCTATTGATCTCTATAAGTTATTCGTCTTCTTCAATTTTTGCGCGATGTACTAAATAGCAATTAGTTGATAAATCTCTTGTTCGTTATTTAATTTCCACTCTTTTATTAAACTCAAAGATGTAATCCTGATTATTATTTTGCTCTATTATATTTTTTACTTTCTCTGAAACATTTATGAAATCTTTAACTCCCTCACTTTCCATTTTATTTGCTATGAGGACATCAGCACCATATGCGTCTCATCTAACTATATTTGTGCCAGTTACTCCAGTTATCATATCTCCTACATGTATTCCTATCCTCATTCCAATTCCCATACTTTCCTAAGAATTTATAACATTTATACGATTTACCATTGAAAACCCAAACTCTATAGTGTTAAATAATTCTTGTAATGTATCTCTATCTGTCTTTCCGTCATCTCTATAGCCCATTACTACATAGCAATCCCCAATTGTATAGACTTTAAATACTTTATGTAATTCACATAACTAATCGAAATCATTAAAGACTCTAGACAGCATATTCACTACTTCTTGAGGCTTTCTTGTTGAACTATAATCTGTAAACCCTGCAATATCAGCATATAAAAGAGGAACACTTGACAGGAAATCTGAAGCAGAAATACCTTCTCTTAAGTTTTTCAAAGCAGTGAAAGGCATTAATTTCATTAGCAGCTTTTCAGTTTTTTCAATTTCTTGATTGCAATTCTTCTATAATTTGTACTCACTAAACTCTTACCTCTCTGTAACTATTACGTTTATCAGACTTATAAGAATAAAAAGAGTAAGAAAGAAAGTAGTTTATATCCCTGTGTAATTTCATTTATATCAAAATGTATCATGAAAAAGCCAACATATTAGTGCAAAAGTGTCCAAAATAAGAATCGTAGTACTTAAAAGTGAGCTAGCGTTATTTAGTATTAAAATAATGAACATCACTTCCTAAACTTCCAAATAAATAAAATTGCTATCTAAGGAAATTCTTGAGCTATCTAAACATGCTAAAGCAAATAGAAGGACAAAGAATAATGCTTTTAAGAAAGGAAGATTACGAAAATATCTTCTCGAAAAATCAAAATAAAAGAAAAGCGTAGTAAAGGAGAGAGCATATCTGAATGAAATAAAGATCCAAGATCCCTATATTTTAAATTTAAACTTACCTAGCCTTTTAATATCTTTCGTAGAGTATAAACAAATGTAATAATAGTAAAAACTATTAAAAAGGTTATTGATTTAATCTTAACTTATATAGCTTTTTTTGGCATAGTATTAATTAAAAATTGATTTACTTCTTCTTTCGAGTTAAGCTTAAAACCAAGCAGCTTTTTTTTTTGGTTAGTTTTTTCTTAGAAATTTTGATTATTTAAAAAGTTGTCAAAGTTAAAATAAGATCTTCTTGAAATTTATTTATGGTTAAATTATTTACTTGAACTACTTTTCTTTTGTATGGGTGAATCTTATTTGAATCTAGGAGTGTTATTTGGCTCGGTAGGTACTGTTGAAAAATCTTGATTGGCTGAATTATTATTGCAAGTAAATGTTTTCGTATAAAATAATTGATCTTCTTATGGGATTTAAATAGGATAATTTTGCTTTTCCTATATTATATAAGAAACAACATTCCCTAACCCCTTTGCAAAAACAACTTCTTCTTTAAATTCAACAAAATTTACGGATTTTATATGCTTATAAGTAGATTCTGATATTCTTATTTTCATTGGCTACTTTACTGTACTACACATTCTGCTTGCAAAATTTACAGCGCTTCCCACTAATGCGAATTAGGGTTTCTCTTTTCCAACAATTCCAGCAACCACTTTACCACTATTTATTCCAATTTTAATTTATAAGTCAATTCCATTCTTAAGCTATTATTTTTATATCTCTTTAATCAATCCAAAAGCCATTTCTACACATCTTTCGGCGTGATGTTTTTGAGTTAAATCAGGATTAATATTCGTCTCACTATCCTTAAGCCCTGCGCATGCCATATAGCAATTTCCAACTGTTTCAATTTTAGTAACTCCATATTTTTCACAACACTGATCAAATTTAATGAAAATATGATCAAGAAGAGTAATAAGTTCTTGTGGCTAGTACGTGTCGCATATTTCATCGAAAAAGAGTATATAGCAAAATAAGATGCTTACCTGCTCCTTTTACTTTGCAAAGTAACTCTCTCCTCTTAGAAATTTCTCTTTAACAAACTCTGGTAGTAAAATGCTCATAATTTCGTTATTTCTTATAATTCTACTCTTTAAATCTTTAATCAGGACAAACTATTTCCTGCTCATCTTTTCTAAATAGAAAACCAATAAAGTACACAGTATATTAAACCCGATATGTAAAACTGTAATGATAGGTAGCATTGTCCATAGTTCGAAAGTTTCATCTTCATCTTAGTAAATATGATGATAGTATGCTAAGATTAGCCAGCATATTAAATGAACGATATTTAGAAAAGTTATGTAGAAGGCACTTACATTAAAGACTACGTAAGTTATCAAATAAGAACTTGACTAAGACATTGCGCCATCAGCTTTAAATATAATTTAAGCTAATATTCTAACTAATAACCCAATAGTTACTATAATAAGAATATAGATCTTATAGTTGTTAACAAATTTGCTATGGAAACTCACTAAAAGAGAGAATAGAAATGCACACAGTGTAACTATGTTTAAAAGGATAAGCTTTAAAGAGAATTCAAAGGCAAGAACTTAAACCAAAATTCAAATAACTAGTAAAAATATAATTGATAATACATATATTCTCATTTGTTTTATGTGGCTAAGAGCGAAGTTCATTTAGTATATAACTTCAGTTGTTTTATTTTTGAACTGAAGTGTATACTTTTTAATCTGCTTCTCGTCTGTTTATAAATCTTCCTAATTTTTAGATTAGGAATATATTTAATTTAAGTTATACTTGTATTTATCAAGTTTAGCAGGAACGATTGGTACTTTATGATGCATTTCATATCTGTTCATTTTATCAATTTCTCTAACTATGTGATTTAATTTAGGTCTAAATAAATGGGTAAAAGATCTTTATATGAGCTATAATAGAAAAGAGATAATTGGAACCAATATTCAAATAAAGAATATTAGAGGATTATTAAACAGCCGTTAAGAAATTCCTATTAAAACATCAGTTGGGAAGGCAACGATAGTAAAGAAAAAAATGTACACAAAGAAAAAAACAATCGACAATACCATTGAAATAACAAATAGCTGAGTTCAATTTTTATTTTCAATGCATATAATATAAGTAACGTTTAAGAATATCATGCAAAAACATGTAGTACCCTATAAGTAAAAATCTATATCTGCTTAATAGGAAATCCCTAAAATAAGGAATCAATAAATTATTGCGCTATGAATTATAGCGTTAAGCAACCAAATTAGAAAGATTTTTCCGTTAAACAGCATCTAATTTATCCCTTATCAATAAAGTTCTGGATATTTATGTGATATTCTGTCAGTTACATCAAAATCTAAAGTTGCAAATATTATAATTGGCAGTGCAGTAAATAAGATGTTATAGCCTGTAATTAGTCAAGAATCGTAAAGTGCTGTTCCACTGTAAGCTGAATAAAATACGAAATAAAACATGGGGAATATCAAGTTGAAATTCTTATAAAAGGAATAAAGTATCACAAAAGCATTTCTTCTATAATTTCTTCTACCATGTATCAACAATAAAGGTTTAAGAAATTTGAATCTTGCTATTGCATAATCACTAGAGTTAACTGCTTATCTGCCTTCTTTACCTGAAATTCCAATTCCAACATGAGCTTCTTAAATCATTGATACATCATTAGCACCGTCGCCTATTGCAAGAGTTTTTGGCTTAAATGAAAACTATTCCTTTACAAGTTTTACCAAATCAGATTTTTATTTTGGAGTAACTCTGCATGCAATTAAAGAATTGCACATACATGATAGCATCGAAAAATATTTTTTTGTTTCGTATTGTTCCCAAATATGAGTCATAGCCTCTCCATCTATTATTAAACCTAGCTATGTAGAATTATCCTTTTTAACTTACTTCTGATTGAAATAACTCTCATTTTCCTATTCATTATAGATTTTACTTTTCTTTTACTTAATGAATTGGTTACTTTTATCTGGATTTAGCTTTCTAAGAATTGATGAATTTTATGATTATTAATTACTGGGGGAATAAATTGAATTTTATTTCTCGATTGTTTCGTTAACTTTATTTTCTTTATAAATATGTTTTTTAAGCGCTTCAATTAGCTAGAGCTTAACTTTATTTCTATCTGTTCCATTTATTTAAATTAAAGTAGTATTTTAATTGAATAGTTTGCAAGCATATCCAATATTAATAGCAGTTTCTCTTTTATCACCTGTGGCTACTCATATTTTTATTCCACTTCTCATTAAAGACGCAATTGAATCTTAGACCCCTTCTTATATCTCATCTTCAATAGCTGTTACTCCAAGTATTTCCAAATTTTGCTCGATTTCTTAAGCGATTTCTGCTAATTAGCTCTCTCTATTTGCTATAGAGTTTTTTGCCTCGAGATAATTTTTTTCATATTTAAATAATTCATCATTTTGTAGCTTTCGTCTACCAATTACAAGAGTTCTGAGCCCCTTAATTGAAAATTTAATTAAGTGCTGTTTTAGAATTTCTAAATCTTGATTCTATTAAGCGAGTTATAACATCACATTATCAGCTCCTTTGCAAATTAATCATGCTTAATCTTAGTGCTTCAATACAATAGACATTCTCTTTCTATTAGAATTAAATTCATTTATTCCTATGACTTAATACTCTTTTTCCTCACCAAATTTTTATATAATATATTTGCTAAACTTTGAACTAATAAATTTGTATCCAAAGCACCTAGCTGCAATAACAAGAGCTTCTTCATCAGGTGAAGAAGCAATATAATCAATCTAATCACTTTGCTATGTTTGCTTGGTCATTACTGTATGGCATAAACTAATAGTTTCTAAGAAATCTTGCACCTTTTAATCTTGGATATCGTTTATTAAATTCTAGTCGTAAAACTTAAATCCATTATAGTTTTCACTTAAAGAAGCTTCTTTCCGGTTTTTCCCAGGCATTTTTCCATATATTTTATTGTTTATTGAACACTTTCTAAATTCCATTTTATTTTCAGTCAATGTTCCCGTTTTGTCACTGAAAATATATTCTATTTGTCCAAGTTCATCATTTAGATCTCCAGTTTTTGCCTGTGCAGGAGTATCGGTATTTTAGTCGTACATATTAATATCTCATTAGATAAATTTTGTCTAGATAATTCTGACAATATCCATGGTTACAAAAAGTGATATTGGCACTAAATTATTATAAAGGACTAGGAAGGTTATAAATTGCAAAAAGCTTTGCTTTTCATCTCCATTAAATATTTCCAGATTTAAGTCTTTATTTAGGAAATAGGATAAGAGAGTAGAGGAAATAGTCATTAGGATTAGTAGTCCAAATATTAAAAATATATACTCATTCACTTTCTTTTCTATGCTTGACTTCTTTCTTTTAGACTTTTACTAATTTTACATGAGTTTAGTATCCCTACCTGTAAAGACAGAAAGTCCTAAAACTCATTAGGTATTTTTTAGTATGCTACCTCGCAACAGAACATTATTATTATCTATTGTGAAAGCTCTTGGTCAGTTTTTAAATCTTAATGATCCATCAAACGAGTATAGCTTTTTGTTTGGTACCTCAGTTATAAGAAATCCATCTACAATTTCCTCGATTAACTTAGTGTGATCTATACTTTAACTAAAGAGGCTTTAAGTTTCTTTAAGAGAAGTTTTAATTTTAAGGTTACTTTCTCCATCTAATTCAGTAGTTTCTATAAAGCACGTTCCATTCTCACTAGTACAGAAAATAATAATATCACAGGGAATTTACTCATTATTTTGGATTAAAACATACTATGAGATTAAAATATCCCTTCATTTTGTTTTTCTAAATTATTTTCCTGGCTAATAAACTAAAATTTCTCTATTATTTATTTGTCGATCTTAGGTATGCCTCTTTCAATCTTCGTAAGCATCCTTAAAAAATGTCACTAACAATACAATGCATAGAGGTAAAATTGTTGACCAAGGATTAGTTGGAGATAGATTTAGAGGAAGAAGCTATAAAATGGAAACAGTTAAAAATCAGCAATTTGCTGATCGGTGGAACTAATGAAACAAATTTTTAGGAACTATGTTAATAATTGTGTATTATCCAGTGGATATGTAATTATTCGTATATAGATTAGCAAGACCTTCTCCACTATTTAATAATATTTCTCGTTAATCCTATCTTTTAGAAACACTTAAAGGCTTCACCTTTGCCATTTATTTAACTAATGTAACGATACAATAAAAGTTTAATTTTCCTTTAAAATAAATCAATCCATTTCTTTTTAAAAATTTTCTATGAGCTTCAGACCATATAAGCTTAAACTTTTATCTAAATTTAATGTGAATAAAGCTAATAGATGCCTTTGCTTAATTTCAGTATTTTAATTAACAATTACAAGTTCTTTAACTTTAAAGGATTAAAAACGGTATTATCACTGAAACATATTAGAGAGAATAAATTTTTTATATAAGTCAGGAAACCTATAAGCAAATATTTAATATAGCTATAAAGAAGCTAGCAAACACTTATCCTATTAAATAAGCTCATTATTTTTCCTTAAGCTATTCTTATAATTTATTACTTTATTATTCAAGCAATGCAATGCCAGAAATTCTTTCATTAGCTTCTTGGAAGCTAATGTATAACTATTGACTTAAGTATTAATAGATGAAGTTAAGTTATCATAAGCTTAAAATACTATAATTAAAGCAGGCACTAACATCTATGAAATAAAAATATACAAAAGGGAAGATTATTTGAAGAGACTTGTGAATAATTTTTGAATTTCTCTGATAAAATTAAATCTAATTTTCTATTTAATTTTGCTCAAATAGGGAGGCTTAATTAACTATTATTTAGTAAATAATTATAAAGTTAATTTTCAATTCTACAGTACGTAATTAAATAGCTTTATTGTAGAAATTGTAGTTTATTTCTAAATTTTATTTACCTTTTTCCACTTTTACTAAAAGATAACCTTTATCAAAATAATAAGGGCATATATACCTATAAATATATAACATTCAATCAATTATTAGTCTATCTTATTTAGCTTTTAATCTCTTGTGCTTATTAATGAATTTATCATTTTCTAAACATATCAGATAGCTTTAAAGTAGTTATTGCAAATATTTTAGTGTATCCTCTAAACTAATAAAGAGAGCTTTTTGACTTTATGTTTAAAAATAAAAAATGAATGTAATTAAGTATATAATAAAGATTCATTTCTTGCAAGTATTTATCTCACTAAGTTTTAATGTCTTAAGAACAAGAAGTTTAACTTAATTTATAGAACTTCTATTCATGTCTTCATCAAATTTTAAAAGCAGAAGTATTTATAAGGTTTTGAATCTTCATATTTAGATAAAGGGAGGATTCAAAGCTTCTGGATTAATAATTAGAAAGTTAACAAAATAAAGATGTAAAGCAGTTTTAAATTTTGGGCAAGATTTAAATCTAAAAGATTATTTTCAACAACATAGAAAAAATACTAAAAATAAATAATAATTAATAATAATAATAATAATTAATAATAATAATAATAATAATTGATAAGGATAATCCTTATTCCTTTAATTCTCAATAAAAAATATAAAAGAAAACCTAAAATGTATTGAAAAATTTATTTAAGTATTATATAAGAACTATCAACTTAATTATAAGTAAATGAGATAAGATAAATATGAAGATTATTATAAAAGTAAAGTATAAGCATAAGAAGCTCTTAAATTACTAAATATGCCTAAAAGTATAATTATAAAGATAAATGAGTATCTTTATAAAGATTAAATATTATTAGATATTTAAAACTTTAGAAACAAATAGAGATATTTAGATATTTTAAGTTTAGATAAATATCTCCTATTAAATTGAATAAAGCCAAAAATTTTAAAATTAAGATTTATTAATTATAACTATGTCATTCATCTTAAAATAATTAATAAAATAAAAGAAAACGAAGAAAAGTTCTATTTACTTTCAGGTAGTAATGTACCTTCAGAGATAAAATTCCTAAATATTTTATTTATCTTTATTTTATTAAAAATTAATATAGAAGAAAAAAATATACAGGAGCAGGAAGAACTAACTAGAGATTTATTTAAAATTACATAAACTCTTATACGAAGATAATTCGCATGAAATATAACTATAAATAATTCAATTATGCCTCAATGCTCAAAGTATTAACCTTTTTTATCTTATAATATTTATTTCTATACATTTTTTTCAAATTAATAAGCATTTTATATAAATTAGAAATTTTTAGAGATTAACTTCCTAAAATAGTTAAATTAGTCAAAATCTTTCTGAAATAATTATAAAAGAAAAGATTATAAATCTACAAGTTAAAAAATAAAAGATTAATAAATTCCTCAAATAGAAAAAATGAATTTTAAGAAGAATTTTATAAGAAAATATGAAAAAGGAAAATGCTAAGCATTTGGAGAAAATAAAAAGTTTATTTAAAGATAATATGCATATTAGATTCAAATTAATTATGCAGTTATCCTCCATTTTAAAATTATTGAAATGCTTATATCTCATATTATTATTATTAATAATTATAATAAAATTTGTTAGAATCTAAAAGAGAAAGTTAAGAACTAATTAGAGCGCTTAGAATAAATTAATATATAACTCTTTTTTTAATTAAATATAAATTAATTTTTATTTGATTTTTTACATTTTATTTATTAAATTTGCTTTAATTAAAAAATTATAGCTAAAAATTTATGAATTGATATAATAAATTAAAATAATAAAAGGTTAAAAAATAAATAATTTGCTTGTGTTTTATTGCAGATGTAAATAATACATAAACTAATATATGATAAATCTAAAAAATAAATGTTAGCTATTTCATACTTCAATTCATTTCTTGCTTAATTCGAAAAAATCTATTATTTATTTAAAAAATTTAAAACTTAGCTATTTTGTAAAAAACTAAGTTCTTATTATATATATTAAAAAATTATAAAGAAAAATAGGATGGATTTAATTATATTATGAAGTCACTATTTATAATTATTTAAATAATAAAGACCAATTCTAATAAACTTATATTAAATAAATTAATATTCATACCAAATTTCTTTAGCAATTTTAAAAGTTCAAAAACCAAAAAAAAACGAAACTCGCATTTGAAGTTAGCATGATTTAAATCTTATTTAAGTTATTTAAAGAGATTTTAAATATATTAGTTTATGAAATTTATTTTTAGTTTTATTAAATGTATTATGAAAAATATATTTCAAATAATAGTTTGCTTAATGCTATTTTAAGAAATATAATGCAATAAACTTAATGACCCTTTTCTAGCATTTTAATTATTTCTATTTTTGCAGTATTTAGAAAATTTATCATATTATGGCCATAATAATTTATCTTTACACTGGATAATATATTTTTATATTTTCTTCTTTTTCTTTATTAAAGAGAAAAGATACAATTCTTTCTTTTTGAATAATTTTAGGAATTTAATTAATAACTAGCCAAAATTAAAATTCTTTTATAAAATGAATAAAATCAAACTTACTCAAATCACATATCTTGTCAATTTCTAAACTGTAAAACTTATAAAAAGTAAATTATTAAGTAATTTAAGGTATATTTATAATTAATAACTTCCTTAGAACGAACATTTATCATAAATGTATAAACTCTCGTTATCTACTACTCCAATATTATATTTTAAATAGATAAGTTCATAACAAATTATTTAAGAGTGCTAATATTCTTTTTTGCAAAATCGTCCTTTCTTTCGTGTCATTAGTGTACAAAGTAATCAAAAAGTTAAAGCTATATCTTAATTCTTTTTAGGTTACTATTTTAAATTTGACTTAGTGCTTTGATAGCTTATATTAAGGAATTTAAAACTAAAATATGCTCTCTAACCTACTTACTTTCTATTTTATCACTTGCTTCTTGACTTTTTATTTAAAACATAAATGGATATAAAGTAAAATTCCTAATATGAAATAAAAGCTCATTCATAACTCTATCACTTAGTTATTATAAATGCTATAAAATATAATAGCAAACTAAGGGGTACATACATTAAAATCCACTAAATAAAATTTCTTTATGTTATTCTATTTCTAGTATAATCATAAAAATTGTTTAAAGTTAATTACAACTTTAATATAGCCTTATAATTCTAATTTAATAATTAGATAATTTTACCCCCAAAGAGCTCATAAACAAATATTTTTTTCTTAAAAGATATTAAAATATAGCTTTGTGAATATGATTTCATTCTATGAAAGAATATATCTTAAAACAGAGTATAATGAAATAGCCTAAGAGTAATAAATGCTCTTGTAAATCGTAAAGTTTTAAAGTAAGAAATTTGAATTGAAAGCTTATTTTCTCTAGCTGTTTAAAGTTTTCTAAATATTTAAAATTATATCAAGGAATGCTTTATTTGCTAGGAAATTAAGGAATAATATCCCTTAATTAAAAATACTAATTCAAAAAAATAGAAATAGAGATTTTATTAAAGATAAAGCCAGAATTATAAGTATAAATCTAGCTTTTTATCTAAAATAATTAAATTCCTACAAAAATATAAATGGAAGAAATATCATAAATACATCATATAGCAATATTATTCTAAAAATATAAGATTATATTTGTTCTATTTATTCTATTTCAAAAGGAACAATGAATATAACAATTTAATTATCATTCTTTTGCAAATTTAAAAGGAGAAGCAGTATTATAAACTTAGTTCTTAATAATATTTTAGGGAATTTAAATTGATATTTATATGAATCATTTAAAAATTCTAACTTTTACGAAATCAATTTTTATAACAATACTCTTCCTATTTATGAAGTCATATGAGCATTCATAGCTATGAATTTAATAAGTTTAGCATTTAAAAAATCTAATTTTTTCATATAGCCATATAAATAAAGTTATGAAGATTTAAATTGAACATCATTGATAGACAAAAATAATTTTAATTTAACTTAAAAAATTAAATCGATATGAAAAATAATTAGGTTGTATTCTCTTAAAGGAGCTATAATAATTAAAGAAAAATAAAAAGGTATAAGTATTATCTAGAGAGTATATTCAATCAATTTAAGAGGCTAAGTAATCTAATTTAATGTACTTAGATTTTAATTTTTCACAATTAAATTCATAATTAATGCATCTTAATTTTTAATAAGTCTAATGTTCACAGTTATAGCTACTAATAGCTTTAATTTTATTTTTTGTACAAATAACTCAATGTGAATTAATTAGAAACAACGATAGAAATATCAAGCAATTTTTATAAAATCCAGCTTGAAGATTTATCTAAGCAAATTAAAAAGTATCTATTTTTTAATTTTCCCTCTTAACTTATGAATTTATATCTAAAATTTATTAGAGTATTATCTAATTTGAACTCTTAGCTTAATATAAATTCAATTTGAAAGATTTAAAGCACTAACTAATTATAAGAAAGAATCAGTTAACCTAATATATAATTCCTTTAATTTTGTTAAAAAGCGATAAAATATCTAGAAGGTTTGTTTTCATATACTTATTTTACAGAATGAAAGGATAATTTTATAAAGTTATTTAAGAATAGACCCAATTTAGTATAGTAGGATTTAAATATAATAAATTTTATATATTTCTGGTAATTGTGCTATTTTATACAATTCTATTTAAAATAATGAGTTCTGATTTTCACTGTTTAAATTCGTTGCTTCGATGTTTTTAATAATATTTTAAAATGGATAATTTAAATTTCTAAGAGAGTTAAAAGCTGAAAAACGAATACTTGAAAATACACTAAGCATGAAACTAGTTTCTGAGGAATATATAAGTCACAGATAGTCGAGTGGTACTGTAACTTAAAGAAGTTTCTAATTTTGATAAAATTTTGCAATTTTTTAGCAAATAGGATGTAAATATGCTTACTCTTTAGCATTTAAATTATATCATTCCAAGGCTCAAATTTGAAATTAATAATGTCTTTTAAATCTATTCCAACATATAAAAGAAGCACTAAGACAGTTCCTTCAGAGATCATTTTACTAATTCTTTTTTGAAGAATGTTCAATCAAATCCATAAAATTTATCATCAGTTGCTAAAAATATTAATGTTTTATACAGTAATGTTTTTGATGTAGCAGAGGAGAAGATGTAAGATAATTAATTTGATGATATTTAATAGGTTTAAGAAATTTAGCGGACGAAAGATTAAAATCACTCACTCGACAGAAGCAAGATATTAAATGTTATCCAGAACAGATAAACAGAATCTCATCCTTAAGACTAAACTGAAAAAATTACGTAAAATTAACAATAACTGTAAAGTAAAGCGATATTTTCTTCGAAAGTAGATTAAATCCAAAATATGGATCCAAAAATAGATGATTGCTCATAGAGTTAAATAAATGGAAAAACTATTTACAAAAAGAGAAAATTAGAAGCGTAAATAATAAAAATACCACATGAATAATCAAAGGAAATTAAGTTTTTGAGAAATCTTGGGTATTCTACTAAATTATTTACTAAAGGAGATTAAATTTTTTTAAAAATAATTCACAATAAAGATAGTAACTAAAAACTAACGATTAACTGTACAGATATGAATTAAGTGTATGTAGGTAAGTTTTTAATTTAGTTTTTGCAAACAATCATATCATTCCTATGAAAATGGGAGTGCAAAATAATTTGTTAGAAGCTATAAAGTAGTGGAACAGAATAATTAAATCTTAGTCTGGAAGTTTCGAAGAATCTTAACTTTGAATGCTTTCCATAAAACAATAACTTATTAAAAAGTTTAATTATAATTTATTTATTTCTGTTTATTCTACTCTGAAGTGCTCTTATTAATACATTAAACTTTCCTAGTCATTTCAACTTTTAAAATATTTACCTTATAAAATTTGATCGATAAATATATTTTAATAATAGAAGTGTTAAATCTATAAAATATATCTAGAAGTAGTTGAATGTAAAATATGAAAAGCAAACATTCTATCTAATCATTAATACTTTCTTTGAATAAGTACATGGTATATTAAGTTCAATAGATACTTAATTTTAAAAATTACCTCTGAAAAGTATTAAAAGTAAATATGTTTATTCAGTATTAAAAATGAAATAAAGTTTATTTATTCAATTATATTGTAATTAACCTAGGATTAAGAATTTATTTGTTTATGTTTGTTTTTTTCTTCTAAATAGTTAATAAATTAAATACTTAATTTGATGTGTATCATATTTCTTTATATATCTCATTAGTATATTCTAGAATATTCTAAGTTTTAAATAAATTTAGTATGCTTTTTTTTAATTTGGTAACTTATTCGTTTTCTAAGGTAGACAAAATAAATTAAAAGTCTACCTAACTTTAAGTTTAATTTTAGTTTAACTAAAATTTCTTTCGCATAATATAATCTAAAATGGGGAAAGCCTTCCTATTAATTTAAATGGGTAGATTGAAATATGCAATGCAAAGATTTTATTAATTATAATATTTTATCTCATCCATAAATTAATCACATTCATAATTTAATCCATAAAAAGAGTTATGAAATACAAAAATCTAGGATGCTCATTTCTATTAATTAGAAGCCTTCTTTAAGATGACTCCGAATTATATAATAAACTTAAGCTTAAAACTAGAATTTCTAACTTATTTTGCACATGATATAAAAAGTATTAGCAAATAATTATTATTAAGATAAATTAAGTTACCAAAATATATGAATAACTATTTATTAAAGTAGTATCTAATTTATTTATTATAATTGGTAAATATTTATATAATAATGCTATTTAGCATACTCTTATCTTGCTAAATCTTTGAGTCTTTCATCTTCATTGCTTTTACTTTTTATTTAAATTTTGACTAGTTCCTAGGGGATAAGATGTGAAGATAATTTCACTCTAAGTATCTAAATTAAAATTTAAAATTCTTCGTCATTGCTAAAGAAATATCTGGATCGTGTTACCTTACTCTAAACATACTATTAATAGCTTAAGACTACTTGCTTCTCTATTTTATCTTAAGAAAAATCAAAAATTAACTTCACTAAAGATAGATAAATAAAAGATTCTTTATACTATCTTTTTATTTAAAAATATCAATCTTATATATAACTAAAGGTAATTTTTTAAAGTTAATTTAAATTAGATATTTGTATTTAATCAAATACCCTTTATATTCTAGTTATTTTTAGACATGATATATCTATTTGTTTAATTAATTTGAAGACTAAACCTTTTGATTAAATATATAAGAGTATATGGTATTTAAATTTAAGTTTTATTTTAAAAAGAGTAAAGGGAATCCTGTTAACGATTATTTATTAACAAAGAATGATAGTTTATTATATTTCCTTTACTCAAGACTCAGTTTCAACTTATTTATCCTTTCTTCTAAAAGAGCATCCTATTGTTAATTCGCATTTTCCACCTTGAGGCTAGCATAATATGGTATTACAATTTTCACATTGAATTACAGTTTTAGAGTGACTGAATATAATTGTTATATTAAAACACTCTGGACACTTTACATCCATAAAGTAAGAATCTGGAGATTGGACTAACCGTTTCGACTTGTGCTTCTATTGCTCCTCTTCTGGAGTTGGATGAAGTAAATCTATATCCATTCAATAATAATCTAACTATATCTTTAAGCTTTTAAAATGATATATAAACGATACTGATATAGTTCTTATAGTGTATTTTGATATCTAAATTATACCAAAAAGTCTAGAATTAATAATCATACAATTAAACTACTTAAAAGTCTTTATTACAGCTTAATAACTTATTAAGTGTATTTAGTTTAAATAAAATTACTCAATAAGCTAATTAAGTGCATTATATGCTTATAAATACACTTATTTACATACTTAAGTCTTAGATATCCTTTCTTCTGTCTTTCTTAGTTAAAAATTTTGGTTTTTAAATTAAGTTTATATTTACTTAAAATAGACTAAAGAATGAGAAAAATTTAACGGTAAATTAGGGAGAAAATGCTTGTTTTAAAATGTTGAAAGAGTAGCTTATAAAGATAAAATAAAGTTGCTTGATGATTCCCTAAACCAAGAATTTGTTATTAGTTTCTTAATTATTTAACATATCAGAAAGTCTGTCCCATTTATTTAATTCTAGGCGTAAATTATTAGATTTTAATTAATGATTAAGAGCATTTACTATTTAAATTTGATCATAAAATAAACTTTATTTAGAAAGCATGTAGTTATTAATAATTTCATATTTAATAAAGACCTAAACATTTAAAAAATTAGATAGAAAAATTAAACCTAAATTGCTTTCAAGTTTTAAGAAGAAAATTAAGAAATTATCATATCTGGATAGTTTTGCATAGCTTTGTATTTTTAGAGAAATATAGCCTTGGATAAATTCTAATAGAGAAAATAAAGCATACATTTCACTATTTAGATTTAATAAAAATAATTTATTTAAGGATATGATTCTTAGTTTAAAACAAAGGCTTCCCTTATCGTATGATTACTATTTATATCCGTTTAATTTTATTTAATGTAAATTTAGGGAGATAAATAAATTGCAAAAGGTTAATAAAAAATTATTTTAAAATTATTGATAATTGAAAGCTCCCCTTTAAGGAATATATATAAATGCTTTATTTTAAAGATTTGAAAATTTATATTAGAAATCAAAGAATTTCAAGTCAATTGATTAGATCTTCTCTTATATTTGTATTCGCTTAAGAAAAGGTGTATGTGGAAATGATAAAATAACTTTAAGTTTTTAAAACTGTTTATTTCTTAATTTTCATATAGCTGTGAAAAAATAAAAAACTGGTGTATTGATAACAATTTAAATAATTTTTATTTAGCTTATAAGCTGCAAAATAAAAAAATTGAGTTTAGAAAGTTATTGTTACTGATTTTTCAATTCCATCGACTTACTCTTTTTATAATATCGGAATTGAGAGTTCTTAAATCTATTTTTATTACAAAAAACGAATCTGAATTGTTGCGAGACCACATTCAAGCATAACCAAAGCCCCCTTTTATTTTGGTAATTCCAATTCCATTACATTCTTCAGGTATTTAATTTTCTTCTCATTCATTATTTTAAAGTTTAAAAATTTTTCTAGTATTAGAGAG
Source organism: Loxodes magnus (assembly GCA_946699065.1). Lineage (NCBI taxonomy): Eukaryota > Ciliophora > Karyorelictea > Loxodida > Loxodidae > Loxodes > Loxodes magnus. The sequence goes on from CAMPDV010000039.1 coordinate 455,836, forward strand.
ACTTTCTGATATATATCCTCCAAAAATTATTAATGGCTCAATAACCACTGCAGGTTCACAAATAGCTTAAGGAATCTTAATATCTAACAAACTTCATTGATCTTACTAAATGTTGTATTTAAGAATTTAGTTAACTGACTAATTATCTTTACTAACTCCTCCAAAGGACCAAATATTTTCCTCTAAATCATCGCATTCTAAAGTTTAATTATAAATTTCTAGTGGTAAAGGAGAAAGAAAAATTCATTAAGTACCTTTCTTAATATCTAAGCATTCAAAAACCTTTAAGCTTTAATTTTCATTATCCAATCCTCCAGCTGTAAAAACACAATCCTTTGCTGCCGAAATCCCCAGAGAAGATCTAGCTATATTCATATCTTGAAGTTTTTAGCATTTACCTTCAAGATTTATTTATCATACATTTCGTGTGCGCTGAAAACCAATTTTCCCTCCTACTAAATAAATTAGCTTTTAATACTCGACACTTGCTGAAAAATAGTATACTTATTGATCTATTTTTATAATTTTTAGTTAATCAGTGTAAATATCATAAGTATGCAAATCATTTGTTCCAAAAACGAAGAAATGAATAAAGTTAGAATGTTGATTTTTTAAAGATCACTTTCTTCTTTAAATTTCCTAACCATTTTTCTAAATGCTTAATATACTTTCTCTCTAAATCTAATTATCATATCTAGATACTTCTTAATTTGAATACTCTGGTTCGAAGTTGCCTGGTATTTAAAATAATTGCTTCAACTATTTAAGTAAAATTTCTAGTTGACTATCAATATTCTTAATTTCTTAGTGTTGCTTATTTTAACTTTCAAGAATCTGTTAAAAATCACAAATTTATTCTGAATCTAATGACTTAAGATTATTTTCCGCAGACTTAATCTACCTTTCTAAAATTAAGAGTCACTCTACTTGCAAGTTAAACTTTTTGATTTTATTTTGGTTCTCAATAAAGTACTTATTCATTCTTTTAAACAGAGTTTATTTCAAAAGATAGAATATCTCTTTAGTAATGAAATCTTGCTTTTCTATTATTACCTTTTACTGCTGCTTAATGGCATCTCTTTACTCCTATAATTTTTAAATGCACCTTTTTATATCATAATGTAGTCTTTCTTATTTTCTTAATTTTTGATATATATAATTGTCTTAAAGAAACAACTTTGGGTTTTTATTAGTAGTGTTTTAGCAAAAGATGCACTAAATTTGCTCGTATTTGGTATAATAGTTATAGATACAGAACCTACACATTATATGTTCACAAGGAAGTTAAATTGGGATATAATTAAACAAGTCATAGTCATTTTAGCAGGACATACATTTAACCTAGTTTTGCATTTTTTAAATAGAAAGCTTTCTATTAATATAAATCTAAGTTAGATAATTAAATAATTAATAAAGCTTCTATAATAATAACCCTTTTATTATATGAGTAAAGCAAATTTAATAATAATTATTATTAGATCATCTAATTAAATAAGCTTTTATTTAGTTATTACTTTAGTAGTTAATTTGCAAACAATTAATTTTAATTAGTAAAATTATCTTAGATTATTATTTTAAAAAGTTATTTAGAAAGTCTATTATATCAAAGTTAGGATTACTCTCTGTAAATTAAGAGAGCTAAGTTATATATGTACTTAAGTTTATTTAGCAAGGTATATCGATAAATAACTTATATGATTATTTATTATTATCTTATTTTAAAGCTGTAAATTTCTTCTTTTGTGATTTTCCTTTTTAATAATAAAATTTAAATTAAATTAAGGTACTCCCATCAAGTTAGAGTACTAATATTAAAAATTATATCTTTAAGATAATGCAATTAAGCTTATTAAAGCTATACTTGATTCAAAAACAACTTATGAAAGACTAAGTTTATCATAATTTAAGATTGTTTTATGGTAATGAATAAATAGCTATCGTTTGTTGAACTATATAAATAGCTTTTTAAAATAGTTTTCTAAACTTTAAGTTTTAAAGTTAGTAAATAGATATTTGGTTTAGATATCAATCTACTATCATACATTTTAAGTTTTAATCCTCCTTTTCTTTTTACTAAAAGCTCATATAAGATTTTTAAGGATTAACCTCTGATTTAAAATTAATTCTCTTATTTTTTTAAAAAATTAAAAAGGCTGCAAAGAATCGCTATTCTTTATCTATTAACTCTTCTATATATCTTCATTATTAATTTCTTTATTTAAACTTTAGATGTCAGTTAATTTGAATTATTTCATAAAATCGTTTGAATGACAAGTAAAGCAACGGATTTTCTTAATGTAAATAACTAGATTTCTACAACAAAAAAGGATTAGAATAACTTTATATCTCTTATAAATAACTACTATTATTTAATTATTATACTAAACAATTACTTTCTAAGAAGCTAGTTATTCATTTTATATTTATACCTTAATCCTTTATAAGTATTAAATTAATATTCCCTTTATTTTATAGATCTTCTAATCTTTTTATTTGATTGCCAAGAATGTTTAAGCTATTTAAGTATATGAAGGCATAAATTAAATCTAAATGTAATAGTTATTATAAATTTTTATTTTAGTTGCAAAGCTTTATTTATATCTTAGATAACTAAAGGTAATTTAAAATGTAATTAAACACAAATTTAATTTAAAATTAGTGAAGCATATTTGCAAGGCTTTAGTAATAAATCTTCTTTTATTTTGGTATATTTAAGTTGATGAAGCAACTTTCTCCTTAAGCTATGGAGCAAAAAAGATATAAAGCAATTACTTATGAATTGAATATACAAGCAATCAATTTTATTGAAGACAGATAATCTCTTTTTACATACATTTTTTTCTTAAACAAATAGTAATAAAGTTTAGCAAATAGATATGTAATCTAAATTTTAATATATGCTTCATAGCAAAAATTACTTATCAATATTTTACTAAAGCTTAATAAGTTTATCTGACTATTTTTAAATACCCAGAGAAATCTAAAGTTAGATTAAATTGTTTCTAAGCAATAAGTAATTTAAATAACTTAGACTCATTAAATAAGAATTTCTTTCATAAGCTAGTAATATAAGTATAAGTATCAAAAGAAACTAAGCTTAGCTTAAACCTTTTTTAATAATTATTTACATTTTATCCTATTGATTCTATTTAATAAAAAAACCAAAAAAAGTTATACAATTTTTAAGCAGCAAGCTTAGTTGAATATATCCTCTATCATAATGTAAAAATAAGAAAGTGATGATTTATAGTTAAGTTATTAATAGTTATGTAAAATACTAATGAATAAAGATGATAAATAGTATTAAGAATTAATGATAGTTATTAATAAGTTCTCTTAGAAACCTAAATAAGTCTTGTCTATTTGCTACTTTAAATTTAATTGTTTGATTATTTTAGTTTTTGTGTATCTAAATTAAATTTTAAAACTATTTTCAAATCTTTAGTATCTTTTAGTTTATATATAAGGAAATTTCCTTTATTAATATTATGGAATATATTTAAGAGAAAAAAGTGCTTTAAGAGTTAACTAATAAAACTCCATTTTAACGCAAGAAAGTTACTCAGGAAAAAGAGAAAACAAATGAAATAATTTTCAGAGGAGCTGATACAGACGATTCATGTTCTTCTCTCAAAATTCGTATGAAGCTTAGGGCAAATGTAAAGAATCGGTCTTCATAATTAATGTGTCAAGTGACCTAAAATGAAACAGTCAAAATGCTTGTTAGTTCTACTGATTCTAAATACTTTTGTTTAAATACAAAATCTGTTAATCATGTCAGATAATCCAGCTTTGTTCTCTAACAAAAATCATAAAAATCAATTTTTTCCATAAAGATTTCATCAGTTGAGCAAAAGAAAGGGAAGTTAGACAAAAGTAATAGCTGCCTTAAAAAAAGGGAATAAATAGTTGAAAAACTGGAATATGATTTACTTTCAGATTTAGAAAGTGAAGATTAACTGAGTGAATGCAACGAGAGCTATTTTTAAGAACAGTAAAAAGAATCAATTTAATAAAAGCCTGAAACAAAAATTAAAATAAATCAAGTAACTGACGGCAGTGAAAGTTCTAGCTTAAGTTCAGATAATTTCAATTATGATTTACATTTTTATAAAAGTTCAAAGTAAAGAACAAAAATAAATGACCCTTTTACAGCTGTCGAAAGTTTTAAGTTTATTAATAAATAATTTGATTATAGCTAAGATTAAGAATCTTAGGATGCTGATTCCTCCTAACAATAGTTTAAAATAGGGTTATCTGGTTTTAATACTAATTAAATTGATTTTAATATCATATAAAATTCCTCCAAGATTACTCCATTTGTAGACGAAGGATTCTCTCATTTTTAAATTCACTTGAATAAATAGAGTCAAGATTTGTTTCAACTAAACATACATGACAATGGCTCAAGAGCAGAAAATGGTTCATTTGATATAGCTTTTGGAAGAAACTCATCTGATTACTAGCTAATAAATAATTAAGATTAAAGAGAAAATTACATTTCTGATTTTGATTATGAGGAAAACTACTATAAGAGAATAATGAATAACTGGAATATAGTTAATTATAGAAGTGAGGTATATAGATAGTTTAAGAATCAGGTAAAAATACACCAGAAATAAAAAATATAGAAACGTAAGAATAAGTTAAAGAAAGTACCAAAATTGTAGCCCGATTTCAGAAATTTGGTTGCTATTTAAGAAGGAATTAAATAATCTAAATTAATATAAGATTAATATAAGAGTGAACCTTGCTCTCCATTATCAAAAAACCACTTCAATTGATAAATAATTGAGGACAACTCTAGTATAAGTTGGGCAAATTAAATTGAAAGAATCTATTAAAGGAACTGTCCTAAGAACTACATATTACCTAGATTTGGTGAAATAGATAAAAAGATATTATAATAGAAATAAAATGACTTTATGTATAGATGGCAATTAAAAAAATGTACTTGGGAGGTTTAAAGAGATGCATAAATCTTAGATGTTAACTACAAGTAGATTTTTATGAAGCAAGAATTAGCGAAAAAGTATAAACTGAGTCAAAGCTTTAGAATTAAATAGAATCAAAATTATAATAAAAATTTAATGAAGCAGAAAGTAAAAAATTTCGGGAAAAATGTTGCAAGCCACTTGTGACAAGCTTAATTAACGCTTATTTGAAAATAATTGATTGCTCATTTCACTTCTAAATATTCGACCATATTTATTAGTCTTTAAATTTCTTCTTTATACATTTTTAATATGATAAACTTCAAGCATCAATTTTAAATTTTAAGTTAATGATACAATCTTCTAGATGATTCATTAAAAATTTGAAAATAAAATTTATAAAAATAAAGTGCTTTCTGATTTTTATTTCTTGACCTTGAAGATGTATTAACTTATAAAATCTATTTTAAATTAAAAATAATTAAAATAAAAAAGCTCATCATTTAAATTGTATGATACACTTTATCATCTTTTTTTTTTAATTAAACCATTGCTTATATAGAAAATCATTAAAAAGATAAAACTAAAAGCAAGAAAACATGAGGAAGTAGGTAATAAAAAGAAATTAATTTGATTTTTGAAGATTCATTATGGAATCGAAAATATTATTTTTGCTTGCTTCTTAAAGGTAATAAAAATTAAAAAGTTAGCTAAAAAACTTAGTCGCTTGCTCAATAGCTATTAACAAATTTTTAGATTTTATGGTTTTCTATTATAATAAAAGCAGAAGATTTTAAGTGATACAGTATCAAGAGATACATATAATATTTTTTTAATGCTTCTTAATTTAATCTCTCTTTAATTTTTAATTCTTTAATGGAATATTTCCTATTTAAGTATAGAGTACATTGTAGATATAAAATATAAGTAAACATTTTAAACTAAATATTAGAATTAAAAGAAATTTATTAAGTTCCTTTTGTTCCTAAATTTCTTATTTTTAGAAGCTTTATGCATAAATTTTTCTGTTTCTGAATATCCTAAAAATCTATGGATTAAACTTTATTTTTTGGCTTATGAAGAGAGATACTTATTCTTATTTTGAGGAACGTTAGACATAGGATTAAAAGAAAATTTTAATTTCTATTTTTAAATAAAATTTATAGAAATTATACCATAAAAACATTATCAGCACTTAATAAAATGAGTATTATGATTAAAATTAAGGAAAACTTTAAAGATTTTCAACTTAGATTATGCTATTCTTGGATCACTTTCTATCCAAGTCGCAATGGCTGCATATTTTTCAAATAATATTGATATTTTTTCCATTCTTCAAATAATTTATCCTTTATAAACTGACTTTGGAGTATTTCTTCGCTTTAATCATGGTCGATTTCTGAAATGCCGTTCTATTAGGCAAACATATGAGCGAAATAGTGTCTCTGAAAGTCATTAATATTTAAAAATTAATTTAGACATTCTGGACATTTTATTAATTGATTTCCTTAAAAATTAGCAAATTAATCTATACCTCTACTACTTTGTGGATCAAAACTTTAAGCGCCTTGCATTTTTTATCCTTAAATCTAATAATAAGGTTGATGAGATTATTAAGATTAAAAAGGGTCTATATTCCTTCTTTAAAATCTTCCTTGTTAATTAATTTCATTGAAGTACTTTCTATATTACTAATAATCAATTTATTTATTATTTATATTTTTACTTGGGAGTTATTTTGAGTATATTACTTGAGGAAATGTACCTTTAGATAAATATTTTTATGATTTTTGAGTAAAATTCACTTTTTATTCCTTCTTCTGAATGGCTTAGATTCCAGCTTACTTTTCTATAGTTTTAGCTATTGAATCTTCATTTTCATGATAGCTAATTTTTCTCTTATTTTCTTCTTTCAGTTGATTTAGTTACTTATCTATGTCTTTTTATTATTCTTTTATATGCTTTTTTTAATGTTAAAGGAAATCTATTACATTAAAGGATTTTTAGCAAATTTTACACTAATGAATTTATTCATAAGATATATTGAGTTATTCACTAAAGTTATCTTCATCTCTTTCTAGATAATGCTTTTAAGGCAAGAAGCTTTAATCTTACTCAGGAGTTATAGAGAAATTTTATTACTAATTTTAAGTTTCTGTATCTTCGTTATTTCGTTCTTTAAATATCTCATCTTTCTGTTGCGAATCACTATCTTAAACTTATTTTACTATCTTATCTTAATTATTTTTAGTCTATTGTAAGCTTCCTTCACTGTTCCTATTCTAAACAGATTACAATTTTTAATTTTATTGTTTACTGCATTCCTTTTTCTAATTATTTTCAAGCTAAATCTAATTAGAAAAAATCTAAAAGCACTTATCATACTTAAGACTCAATTAAAAAAGTTTCTATTTATCTTCTTCTTTTTATTAATTTGTAGCTACCTTTTAAGCAACTTCATTATTTTACTAATTAACTTAAGCTTAATTTAATTCCTTAATCTTTAAATATGTTGCTTAATCCGGCTATTAGTTTAAGTTATATGGAGGCTACAGATCATAAGAATGAAAAACATCATTGCATGACTAAGAAGTTACTGCTTCTATTATAAGCTTAACTCGATCTGAAGATTAGGCTGAAACTATTTTTTCTTTAACTTATGGACTTTTATTTTTATTACCTTGACGATTCCTGACTTTCTACATTTTATTAATTTCATCTAAGGATAAATTTAAACTTAATAGCTGATACATTCTGATATAAAACGGCAAAATAAAATAATCAAAATCATCTTTATAATGTTCAAAGATTACTATAAGAGATCCTGCTTATTAACTAAGGTTCAACTTAAAAAGGTACAAAGAATAGTGATTTGCTAGATATGAGAAATAGACTATCACTAAAAAGAAGCAGAGCAATCTCTAAAATTTATTTTATAAAATAAAGTTAAGGAATCTACTATCATAATTTTCAATTCTAATAACTAGTTTAAGATAAGCATTTACATTATTATCTTCATTTAATAATATCTATGTCTAAAACTTTATGATATACTTATAAATATAATTTTCACTTCTAATGTAAAATTCTTTTAATTTCTCTAGGTTTAAAATGCCAAATTTAACTAGATTCAGCAAGTAAAGATAAATCCTTTCTAACTTTAAAATTTAAGTTTTAGATTTTAGTTCTTAGCTACCTTGATAACTCTTCATCACATCTAGACTTATATATTTTGAAATGCTTTTAAGTAATTAAAAGATGATTTTTAAGCGAATAAAGAATAATTATATAAAGTCTATTGCTAATAAAGTTAATAATCAGCATAAAGCTATTTAACTTATAATATATAAGTTCATTAATTAAACTTTATAATGCGATAACTAAAGTTTAGATATTTAGAAATATATAAATCAAAGGATTAGTCTTTATTTATTAAGTTTAAACTAAACTCACAAATTATTTATTAGTGGCTAAATTCTATCTAATTTTATTTTATATTGCTTATATATTTAGTTGCAGCAACATTTTTTAATAATAGCAAATTAAAAATTATAAGAAAACGTTTTTTGCTTTATGATAAATAAAAAATTTAATTAATTAGTAATGAACGTAAACTTGTATAATTAAACTCTTCACAAAAATGATTTTTAATTAGCTTTTCTTTAAACTAGGAAAACCAAATAATTAATTTCAGCTTCTAAAACTTTGGTTAATAAATAATTTTATACCTAAGATATGATAAAATTAAATTAATTAGGAAAGCTATGGAAAACCAAGCTTATATTATAATTTAGGAATTAATAAACTGGTAAAATTTGTATCTAATTTATTTTGTTAAAAAGTTAGATTGTAGCTTTTGCATAATTGGAAATAAATAATTTCTCCTAAACTCTAAAATAAAGATTTAATTATTAATTCCTTAATCTCTTAACCAATTATATAATTTAATACTAAACTTTATTTATTCAATAAAGGAAAGAGAAATTTAATTAATTTCATTTTATTACTAACCTTTTATTCTTTTTTATTTCTTAAGATAGTTACTTTTAAATTAATATTTAGCTATTCTTTCATTTACTAATTATCTGACTAATATTTCAATCCTAATAATTTTAAATTTGATCAAATCGATTTAATATCTAAATAGGATGAAGTTTTCTAATAATTATATCTGTATTTTGTTAAATTAGGTAGTTTATCAAGGAAATTTTAGGGAAAATATTACGAAATTGTTTTTTAAATAAGTTTGATTATTCTCTATTTTCATTTATCTCAATTAAAAAATAGGATTTAAAGAATTAACTTAATAACTTGGATATATTAATTTAATAATTTACTAAGAGTTCATATCATCAATCTTATTCAATACTCTTATTATCTCGATTTTTGATTTAAATGTTTTGGAAATTAAATTTTTGTTTTTTAAATATTTTATTCGCTGAAATTAATAATCTTAATTATTATCTTCCACATAAAATGCTCAAGTTAAAGTTTGAAATCTAATTTAGAAATTTCATCAAAGCAATAGCTTTAAATGCTGCCTTCTTCAATGAAGGATTTATTCACACGAGTTAATAAAATCTTTAATTTATTTAATATTTTAATTTCTTTTCTTTTACATCATTTTCAATCAGCTATTTTACCTCAATACAAATTAGCTACTAATTTAATAGCTTAAAGCCTTTAAACTTAAAATTAATTAAACTTTAGCAAGGCAAACAATTATAAAATTTAATATATTGATATATTCCTTTAGCTTAATATTAATTTTTCTTAATATGAATGTAGATATATAACTAATGCTCATTAATTATACATCTTATACTATTATATTTTAATTTTCTAATTACTATCTATACCTTTAAACTATTTTGATATTTATATATTTATACAATTTTCTAAATTTAATTTAAGCAATATTTATTAAAGCTGAGCTTCTCTTTAATAATTCTAGAAACTAATAGAAGAATCAGAAAAAGGCTTGATTGAAAAATTTTAAGCATCTCTAAATTATTAGAAAGATAATTCTTCACTTTATTTAAGAAGCCTTTAATCTATAATAAGATAATCTATTTAATTGATGTATCTCTTTTAGTTTTTATTTTAAAGTTAAATTATTTATTTCAGACCAAGACTAGAGCTTTATCAAAAATTATTTATTTCTAATTTGCTAAATCTCTTTCCAATCACTTTTGATTACTTAAAGCAACTTCAATTTAATAATTCCTTGCTTAATAATTTGATGAGCATTATTTAAAATAATACTTAAAGGAGATAACTTTATAATTCTATTTTTGCTGCTAATTTTAAATTAAACTGTTTAATAATTAATAAACTTCTATGCTTTATTCAAGTTTATTATTATATCCATTCACTTATAATTCCTTTTCTTATTACCAAAGCGCATCAATAAAATTATCTATTTTCCTTCTTTTTATCCTTTCAAAGCTTATTAAATAAACTAAATAGTAGATTAATTTTAATTAAGCCTTTAACTTTGACTTAAAGACTTTAGCTATTTTTGTATTAAGTTCTCATATCATTAGTAAGTTTAATTTAAATCAAAATAGATAAATCTTTTTAGTTCCAATTTGATTACTAATTTAGTTAATCATTGTTAGAACAGACTTGCTATTATAATGATCTTAGAATATTAATATTTCAAACATCAAAGTATATGAATTCATATCCTTAATTAATTAGATGACTTGCATTAAATTATTTATAATTCCTTAATTAAGATAAAATTAAAAGTAGGTAGCTATATAAAGAAATTATAAGATTTAATAGAGTAAAAGAACATATTATATTTTAATAAAATCTGGTCAAGTTTGCTTCTACCTTTTCTATCTTGAATATATTAAAATGGGCAAGAAAGAAATAATTCTTCAGCTAAGATAAATAAAACCAAATCAGATATATTTGACACTATATTCATTTTAATACTTTTTATTCATAAAGAATATTTAAAACTATTTAATTTAAATTTCTCATAAAATAGATAATAGCTTGGAAACTTATTAGTACTTAATAAATAATTCTTAAAAGTTATATAATAAGCAATAATACCCAAAAATATTGAGATTTTTATTATTTTTAATTGTTATTCAAAGGACCAAAATAAAGTTTCTAATGCTAAATGGTAGATAATTTGTTGAAAGTCTATTATATGCATGTTAATTAGATTTAGTTTTATTCAGTGCCTTTAATATAATAATTTAAATGATAAATGATTTAATACAATTTCATTTGTTTAAACTTAATATACCAAGTTTTATACTTTAACTTTTAAAATTGCTAACTTTGTTTGAATTAAATTGTCTCAAGCTTTCTAAGCAATTTTTTTCCTTAATTTCAAAACTGCTAGACCTTCTTGTTTGGTTCCATAATTTATCCAGCTTTTTGGAATTTTTCCTTTCACATCTAAATCAAGAATGTAAGTGAGTTAAGTTCCGTTTTAAACAGGTTTGCAAACGAATCCCATTAAATTAAGATCTCCTTTTACAGTTTTCTTAATTTATTCTTCAAAAGGACTTTATACATCTACTCCTACCAAATAAGAAGTTTCAGCTATTTCATATAATCCTACTACATATAGAAATGTTCTATCTTCGCAGCCTGGAATTGGAATATTATAGACATCTTAGCAAACGAAAAAGTAATCTGAAAATTTTTCAATTACTTTGTTCTATTTAAGGTTCTCATCATATTCAGTTGCACTGGTAATAACAAAATTTATGACTTAATCGGAAGTTTTATTAGGAATAACTCCTTCTCCTTTTATTATATTAGGGCCACCTTCCTTTTTCAAAGTAAAGCTTTTAACCCCTTCTTTTTCCTATTACTAAACCCATTAATCAGACTTCAGTATAGTTTCGAGTTACTAAGCAGCAGCCTCTAATTTCTATTTATAAACCATAAATCTTTCTTATTTTTCCTAAGAAAGACTCTAAATTTCCACTCCATAATTCCAGCTTTCAACCATTTATCAAAATTATAAAAACTTATCTAAATTAATACTCAAACAAGAAACTCTTTATTGATATAGATATTATTTAAACAATTATTGCAAAGCAGTCCATATTCTCTTCTATTTCAGAAACTAAACATACAACTTAAAGGGCTCAAATTTTGCATAATCAAGATAAACATAAACTTAACTATACCAACAACATTTGATACTGTGAACACTAGAAAATACTAAAAGCTATCATTTCATATATATCATCAAATGTATATCATCTAGCTCATTATTAAAAGCAATGATTAAATGATTATAAATTGAAAGGGCAGAAATAAAATATAATAGATAATTATAATCTAGAAGCTTGAAGAACCTATTTAAAATAATGAGCACTTTTATTGCGAATATGGTTATTATAAAGTATATTTAAACAAATTTAAAGAAGTCTTAATATGACTTTATTATCAACATATTAAAACCCAGATTTGCATATATAAAGCAATAAAGAGCAATCCTTTTTCCGAAAATGAAACAAGCAAAACAAGGGAAAAATGATGGAATTATTTATTCTTTTAAATTATTAAAAAAAATGAATTTTATGCGCATAAAGAATTTTAATATTTCTTCTTATTGTTAAGGATCTAAAATTAAAATATTTACCTATTGCTTTTCTAATCTTTTTTATTCGTATTCTTCTCTATCATTCTCATACTATGCAAGTTTTTCTGGGAAATGATATAAGAGGATTTCTTCGTAGACTAAATCCTTTAGTTCATCTGCAGAAAGAGTTTAATTTTCGAATTCGAAATCATAAGCGCATACAGGCTTTCCCTAAGGCTAAAAATTAAAAAATACCTCATCTTCAGGATAGTGTAAATTCTCTAAATAAGGATGCTCAAGAGCTTATTCAACTTTAATTCTTTTTTTTGGATCGAAAATAAGCATTTTTTAAAGCAAATCTGTTGCTAATGAACTTGCATTTGGAAACAAGTTTGGAATATCATTTTCATATTTATTTACTAAAGTTTTTATAATTTCTGCTTATTTAGGCTAGCAAATACTTTAAATTTACTCTTCATCTGGAATTCCAATTACATTTAAAATAAGCTCCATCTAATGTTAAGTATCATTGCCTGGAAAAAGAGGCTTTCGTCCTAAGAGTTCAGCTAAGATACAACCTATTGATCAAACATCAACTTAACTATTATACTTTTTTATGCCCAGAAGTAACTCAGGTGCTCGATATCATCGTGTTGCTACATGATCAGTTAAAGAGGTTGCTTTTATTTTCATATTTGGAATATCTGTTCTTGCTAAACCGAAATCACAAATTTTAAGATCACAATTTCGATTTACTAGCAAATTTCTAGGTTTCTAAGTTAATAACTTACAAGATCTCTGTGAAGTACACATGAAGAATGCATAAATTTGCATCCTCTTAGCACTTAATAGATGAAAAATTGTATATGCTAATCCGTTAAATCTTGATCAGATCTGATAACAGTAGTAAGATCAGTTTCCATAAATTCAAGGATAATATAAAGATCATTAAACTCTTACCTACTAAAAGGTAGCTGAATCGATTTAATTTTATTTATGTTTTCATACTATAAAATCCTTAATATTTTAAGCTCTCTTAGAGTTCTTTTGGTAAAAGTTGCATTTTCGAAAGCTTTCTCTATTTTTTTAATCGCTACCTTTTCATTAGTATTAGTGTCAACAGCCTCACATACTAACCCATAAGCCCCTGAGCCAATTGGATTTAAAATTTCATATCTTTTATCTACTTCAAAAACATTTCCTAACACCATATAGGTTCTAGTCTCTACTGACATTGGCCCATTAACTTTGCTTATAGAGTAGGCTTTATTTTCCATTTTAAAGTTATGAAAATAAATACAGATTATAATAATAATGGTATCAGTTTTAAACGTGGTTACACCTTTATAGCATCTTTACGATTAAATAATAGCTATACAACCTCCACAATATGGCTTGACTCTTTAAATTTTCTAATTAAAGCAGTTCATTTTAACCATGCATTAGATCATAATGTAACATTTAATTAATTTAAATCAGTTAGTTAGATTTCAAAAGAGAAATTAACTTTAGTCAAGCTTTTATTTGTTTACATCCTGCTAAATCTAATTTAATTGAGTCTCTAATTTTAATTTTTCTTTCCAAATCTAAAAATTTATTTTATAATTATTTCAGCTATTTAAAATAACTATATTTCCTCTTTTGATGGAATTAATAGAAATAAAAGTTAAAGATATTGGTTATTTATTTAAAGCTTAATCAATTTTAGTTAGTGATTTAAAAGCTAAATAATCTTATAATACACCATTATCATAAGCATAATCATTACTTAAATATAAGTTATTATTTTATTAAGTCACCTTTAATTTAACTTAAATAATTACATTCTTATATTAAAATAGCTTTTATATTAGCTCCTACATTTTAATTTCTACATCTATTATACAGCAAATTACTATTTCTCTACATAAGATTTAATCATTTTTATATTAAGCACATATAGACTTAAACATATATGAATACAGACAAAAAAGCTTATAATATCAATCTAACTTAAAATATTTTGATTATAAAGGTAAAAGCTTTTTATAGATAAACTTCATAGTCAACTTAATTTAAACTAGATAAAGCATAATAGACAAGCAAGTAAGGAAAGAAGAAAATAATATAAATTAACATAAATATAAAAATTATGTCTTTTAAGATTAAATAACTTAGTTGTATAAGAGAAGATTAATAAAATAGATTAGTATACTAGCTTCTATGCAAGCATCTCCTTACTTTTATTAAGAAAATTTTAAAATTAAAAGCATAAAGTAAATTTACTAGCTGCTTCTAATAAAAAATATGATGTTTCAAAGTTTTTCATTTTGATTAAATCACAATCAGTTAACTGTAATAGTAGTAAATAAGATAAGAGAAATTTAAGAAAGATGAAACAATGCAAATTTATTTGAAAGATAGAGACGGATTTTCGTATTAATTTGAAGTATTTAGATATTTAATTTTCGTATTTTATAAAAATTAATTGTGAATTTATTTAGTCTTAGTAAAAAAAATGGGTTGTGGATGTTCTAGATTATAAAGAGAAAAAAATTTTCTTCAGCTTGAAAAAATTCAATAAGATTTGTAGAAATTCACCGAGCTAAGTTTCTATCCTCTTTTATATTCCATATATTTTCAGAAATTAACGAAAGACTTCATAAAAATGAAGATACCTAGGACTTTTACATTTGGAATTAGCATTAAACGGCCTTTGACTTTCTATTCAGATTAATATGAATAGTTAAAAATTTAGTTTATAACTGAGGCTGAGATAAGAGGCTTCTTTAAGAAATATGAATAAAAAAATAAGCCTTGACCTATTTTAATTTTAAAGATTGCTTTGCAACATTAGAGTTCAGATATTTGCTGACCTCTTATGGATTGAGAAAGTGCTCTTAATGCGTGAGATTGATGTAAAAAGCACGCAATTCCATGTGTTTTTTAGAAATTTATAAAACCTAGAAAAAATTTTGTATCTATTCTAAGAACTAGATATCAAATGAGAAGCTAAGATATAGAAGACAAAATAGAAATCGATAAAATTTTGATTCAGAAAAGAGTTTATTAGCATTAGACTGAGAATTCAGGTAGAAACTAGATATTAAACTAAATTATCAAGTATATCTAAGAGAAAAAAACTAAGTACTCTATTTTTAAGTTAGCATGTCAAGATGGGTGCAAAGCTGAATACACAATTCCTTGTCGGTCAATGATGATTTAAGGATGTATTTAGAACTAGCTGATAGGATATAAAGAAATCGATAACTATTTAGAATTCTTCATTAAAACATTCAATCAAATTTTGTTTTCCAACTAAAAGGAAATAAAGCACTTAAAAGCTAACTTTATTATAGCTGAAAATAAGAAAATTTACATGATCAACCTAAAAGATTGAACGACTAACTTGGTATTTAGTAAAAAAGCATAACTATACCAAATTAAGCAGGCTTAAAAGGAATAAGGATTGATATCTTGAAATACTTCTAAAGAAGTTGATGATTTACTAGAAAAATAAGTTTCAATTATTCCTTCTTTCATACATAGCAAGGAATAAGAATCAAACAAAAATAAAGAAACTATTTAAAAAGCAGAAATTTAGAAGAAGAAACAGAACTTAATGCAATTACAGGATAGTACCTCGAAATTGTGCGAATTAAAAGTAAAGTTAGGAGAAAATTCTGACAGTGAAACTTAATCTTCTAAGCATAAGAAAACTGTTTTGGATTCCCAGAAAGATTTAAGAAAGACCAACCAAATGAGAAAAGATAAAAGCTTGGATAGTTTCCTTCCTCAAATGAGCAAACTCCAAAAAAATAACTCGTTCAGAGAAGAATTTGATTCTGCATTTTCACAGAAAAACCCAAAAAAAATATAAAAAGAAAGTAAATAAGAGGAAAATTTCGAAATCAAACTGAAGAGAAAGTTTGATAAAAGAAAATAATAAACCATTTTAATTTAAAATGAAATGGATTAAAAAATTGGAGACAGATCAAGTAAATAAAGAGAGTTCTATGAATTATAAGATTAAAATAAATAAATTTAAAAGAGTATTTTTGTAGAAAATTGTTTTTAAGAAGAAGATTTAAATGAAAATTTTTGCAAAATAAAAAAAAAGAATAGAGCTATTTCTGTGTCTTTTTCAGTTGAAACAACTCCAAATTTAAATTAGTAAAATAAACAAAAAAACATCTTAAATTCTCTCCCTTTAAAAAAATCTTCTCTACATAAATGCGTTAAGAACACTCAAAAAAGTAAAACGAAAGAGTAAGAATCTCAGTTAGAAATACAGACTTAGCTTACTTAAAATAGCTTTTAAATCTAAAAATCTTCTTCCGTTATAAAAGAAAAAAATAAATAGTTAAAGGAATTCGATAAAAAGTTTTAAGACTCTTCGTTAAAGAATTCAAGCCAAAAAAGTACCTAATCAGAATTATCGTAAAGCTATAAAGAAAAAGAGAAAAGTTATTTTATTTAAGTGCTTAATTGGTCACCTACTTAAACTAAAGAAAGTTAAATGGGCTTAACATCAAATGGTAGTGAGAAAATAAATTTAGAAAACTGCTTAAATTCTAGACGTGTAAATAAAACAGAAAAAAATAACTTGCAATAATAAACGAAAAGTAAAAAGCATTCTGAAAATCTAGAAATAACAATATAGTAAAATGAAGAAATTATATAGGGTAAAGAAACTAAATTATTTGCTCATAGCTTATAATTAAGTAAAATTCCAAGGAAAATACAAGTAGCTTAACCTGATGATCAAAAATAAAGACTTACTTATTTTTAGCAAGTATCTAATTCTTAGTGGGATGAAAATCATAGTAATATGAATACTACTGAAGAAAGCAAAGGAGAATCAAAATCTCCTCTTTCATTTCATACTCCTTCAAAACTAAAATAAGAAAACTCTCCATCTACTCCTTCATCGGTAGCTTTCCATACACCACAACCTCACAATAAATTAAAAATATCAAAAATATAGAAAAAGGCTAACAATTTTTTGGTTAAGGAATGTGAAATTACAAATAAAAGTCCGAATCTCTTAACAGTAATTATTTAAAAAATTTAGGTTATTAGAAAAAATACATGAGACCTCAATACATAAATTGCTCGCAAATATATTTAAATTTCATTTTATAGTTTATCATATTATGGCTCTTATCTCACAAGTTTAGATAATTTTGTTTATTTTCATATAAAAATCCCTTAATCTCCAGATCTATACTAAAAAGTTATTTAATATCCATTTATATAATAGCATTTTATTGTTTTATAGATTACTAATTAATTTTTTCTTTAATGTATATCAATATATAAAGTTAGTTTATTTAAAATATAAGGTTTTAAGTTCTTTATTTAATGGATATTTTACTTATTTTATTTCAATTTGTTGGTAAGTTATTTAGAGACTGTTCTAGAGTATTTAACTAAATATATAACTATTTTAATTCTACATATGATATTCATTGTGAAGTATGATATTTGAATTAAGAAGCTTATTTTATTTTATCAGTCTATTTTTTTATCTAGGTTGAAAGAACATTAAATCGGATAATTTTTAAGTAAACATATAAAATAATTATTTCCTGAATAAACTCTATACAATTGATAAGCATTATGTAGAATAACATTATATTCTTTTCTTAGGAAATAAGATATAATATAAAGTTAAAAGACTCAAATAATCTCTATATAAAATAGTTTGACTTTAAGATAATTTCAGGTAGAAATGTTTACATGTTTGGTAATTTTCAGTTAATAATAGTAGGTAACTTGCTTTTATAATTATGGAGGATTTTAGAAATATAAAAGATCTTAAATTTAAACATTAAAATTGTTTTTTTATATATCAAGCAATTTCATTTTCTTGGTAAAATACTACTTATAAAAATTAATATCAAATTACCTATTTTATGCTAAATGTACAAATCAAGCAATTTTTAATTATTTCTAATAAAATACAAACTGATATGCACTAAATGTTTTTTTATGGTATAAAGTACAATTTTTTAAAGGATTTTTATCTTTATTCAGAACATAGGCTACCCTTTGTGTTTATGGTTTGTTAAATAAAAGTTATCCCTAACAAGAATAGAAGATTAAATGATAATCTCAAAAATATTAATTATATAAGTTATATCTAGTGTTTTATTATAGAGAATCAAAACATTACATAGCTTAAGCTAATTAATAAACCTAAATTATACAAAAGCTGATTTAAATGTATGATAATTAAAATAAAAAATTATACCTTATCTCTTTATTATCTATAGTAATGATTGATATAAAATAGAATTTTTATATTAATTATTTAATAGATAAAGAAATATAAATACAGATCTTTAATTAATTAGCTTAGATAAATCATAAATTATATTAGAAACTTTTTCTTAAATTTTATGCATCTTTAGTCCAAGTTGCCTTGCTTTTTATTTATATTGATATAGTTTTAAAAACCTTTTATATATCTAATAATCACCACACCCTCCTATAATTTAAAATAACTTAGTATGAATCATTAAAACAAAAAAAAGGAAAAAGCAATATATGAAAGTGCTAAGCAAGTTTTAAATGAAATATATAAAATAAGATTTAAGATATATACAAAACTCATTGACTTTTGTATAAAATAGTTTAGCATATTAAATTTTATCTTTCAAGAGATTGATTGTTAAATAACTAAAATAAATATGCATGCTTAAATTTAGCGAAATTTAAATATCCATAGACTTAAATAAAGTTATTTAATAAAAGGTAATTGTCTCATATTTTAAAAGTTTCTATCCTTTTAGATTAAATTAAAGTTCATGGTTGATTGGATAGGATTTGGAATAAAGTCTTAGTATTAAGATGGGATAAAGAGATCCAAATAAAAAAGTGAATCATAATAATTTTAAAAATAAAAGTAATGCATTTTTCTTAGCAACTTTAGCTTAATAGAAATAATTTAATCTTAAACTTCGTTAAATTATACAAAATTTTTGCCAACAATGTATTAAAATAGAAATTATCTTGACTTAAATTTGAGATTATTTGAAAGACTTCTAATAATTAAATGAAAGGATAAAATCCATAATTTAAATTTGAAATTTATTAGCTAAATATATTTAAAAATTATTTCATTTGAGTAAATTAAAATCTAATGAGCATATCCTTAATATATTATAATAGCATAATAGTTTTCTTTTATATCTTGAAAATTTTAATGAATATATATGAAGCTAGCTATTTTGCTTAGAATAAAAATTAAATTCTTTAAATTTAAATTGATTTAATAACTTCAATATAGTTATACTTAGTGCTTTCATAGAGTAAAGCTAACTTTCTTTTTATATTTTTCATAATCTGATAATTTTACTACTTAAAACGGAAATAAAGAATTGTTAAGGAAGGCTTAAAATATTAATTAGAATGATGTTAAGAATGAAATACGAAGTCAATTAATATTAGTTATAGAAGGATTTTCCGATATATTTTTTATAGATAGCCTTGCTGAACTTTGAGCCTAGAATGAACGTCTTTCTTCTTATTTACGTCATTTTATTACATCGTTAAATCCAATTGTAATTAGTAAGCTCTAAACAGTCCCTAGAATATAGCCATAAATCGCATAATTGTTTTCGTACATCTAAATTAAAAATAAATTACTGAATGTGTGTAATGAATTGCATAAAGAGCAATACCTGAGGCAATTCCATAACTCAAAAATAAGAAAGAATATACAATTGAAGCAAAATCCTCTCCATAAAGTTTTAAGCAAATACATGGAAATATTATAAGATGTCCTGCACCACATGTAAGAGACAATATTATAAAAACTTCTTGTAAAAACGCTTCAGTATACTGAATAAGTAAGGCACTTCATAATTATATAAATAAAATACTTCTATAAGTTGTCAAAAAGTCGGTAAAATCAAACCAAGCACCTCATAGAAGCTAACTCATTCCAATAAATAAGCAAGCTATTCCTTGGAAATTTTGCACAGTTTATTTTTCTTCTTGTTTCTAATTCAAATTTTTGAGATAACTTGCATTGATAAATATACTATATCCACTACTTAATAAATTACTAAAAAAAAGAATATAAAACTATTAGGAACGGACTGCAGATTTTAAATCAGGGCATATTTATGTATGCTTTCCTAAAAAGGGATCTTCATAAGAGCTTGAAGACTCAGAGTCCCATCTGGAGATTTCAAACCTTTGTAAAGGCTTATGAATTGATAGTAACACAAATAACGTAAGTACTATCATTAATATTGTTAATTTCTCAAACATTAATTAAGCATTTTTGCTTTGTTCGTCTATAGATTCTACAACTTGCATTGAAAGTTCTAATTCTTCGTTTTACAAAACGATAATGTCTTCTTTTTGATTATTCAAAATATTTTTTCCTAAAATGCTAAATACAAAGCTTCCAATAGGGGCTCCACTTAGTATAAATCCAGTTGCAGTTGGACAATTTTTGGGAAAATGAGCTTGCACGCATTATAAGGTGGGTATGTAGATAAAACCGATTGCAATACCCATAAAAGCACTTCAAATCATCAAGAAATAAAAATAATCAATTATTCAGATCGAAAAATAAGAAATTGCTAGGATGAAAATTATTCCAAACGAAATGCTTAACTTAAATCCACATGCATTTGAGAACAGAGTACCTAAAGGCATAAAAACAATTAGAGTTCCAATAAAAAAATGCAAAGATAGAAACAAAAATTACTCTTCTTGCTACTAACTATCACTTAAGTGTTAAATAACAGGAGAATAAATATTGAGAAAAGCAAATTCTATTCCTATTATAAAATGTGAAGCAAAACATCCTAGCATAGCTCAAAAATTTAATATAAATCCCATTATTTAAAATCTTTATTAAAAGAAGTATATTTATCGTTAGTTAAAATGGACTTTCTAATTTGAGTATATCGCACCTTTCTGATCACTTTTATTCTTCTAAAAAATTTGAAATTTATTACTCTTAGTTATTCCGTTTGAGGCAATCAATTTTTCCTTGATAATAAATTTTGTGATTGAAGAAAAATTAAAATTTATGGTTAAGAAACAAAAATTATATGAACTAATAGAGTTTTTTAAACTAGATTCAAAGTCTGAATAATAATAGTAAATGTAATTTTCTGTTTTAGCATCAAATACATTTCTCTAAATTTAGCTGATATATTTTTACCTATTTAACAGACAAGGAATATCTTACTAAAATCTAAATGCAACATTCTATTCGTCAAACGAAGAAAAGCAAATACTTAATAAAAATTTGGTGAAATAATCGAACGGAATTTTCGCTAATTTGCCTAAGAAAGATAAAAAACTTTCAGCTTATGCTAAATTTAAATTTGAAATATAAAATAAACAGTTTAAAAACAATAAAAGGGATTATAAGGAAATTATTTCAGCAGTTCAAAAGCATAATTATAAATTTTAAACTTTTTTATTATTTTAAGTCAAAAACTTATTTACAATTCACTTCAATTTATCTTAATTTAAGCATTTAGTATTTTAAAAAATAGGAAAATCTTTTTAACGAAAACTTTAATCTTAATATAAAGTTTTAAAATAAATAAAAAAGAGATTAAAGATAAGTATAAATCAAATTTTATTTCTATATTTTTAACTTAATATATCCCTTTAGTATTATTTTAACTATACAAAATCATCACTTATTTTTAGATAAATTAGATTTTGTATTATCTAATATTAAAATATCAAAATATTAAAACTTATTTTAAATAATACTCAGAGCCTCTGCTATTTTAAGCGATAATTAAAAAATAGTAAGAGATGTCCCTTTCCATCAGATTGAATTTTTATAATTATTAATTTTAACTTTAAAAATAAAAATAAGAGTGACTAAATGCATTTAATAAAGAAAATTTTCCTTTTGCAAGAGCTACTTTTACTTATTTATAATATTTTTTAATTATTTTATACTATAAACTTTCTCCTTTTAAGCTTTTCTTTTTATCTCCTTTTATAAAATGTAATAACCTATTTTGTAGACCAATCAACCTAACGATCAAGCTCTCACTGAATAATTCAAATAAGATCTCTAAAACCTTCTTAATAACAAGTTCTAAGAAATCTCTTATATTCTCTAAGAAAACAATATGTAAGTCGATGCTTTCGATAAACAAGCTTCCGATTACCTCAATAAGTTGAAAAGTCTGATTCAGTCTTAAATGCAAGGGGTTTAAAGCACTATTGAATAGGAAGTAAACAAAATGCAAAATAATGACTCCTTCACTTAAAAAATTTCAGAAGAAATCAAGAAATTCATTTTTGATGAGTCTTACTACTAAAAGTGTTTGGAAGAATACTAAACATTTTAGCAAACCAATAGCTTCATTTAACCTTAATAACAATAGAGGAGTAATATGAGTTATCCTATTCAAGATTACTAGATAAAAGGATAAATAGTTCTTAACTCTAACTAAGTAATAAGAGGAAGAGCAGGAACTAATATAGAGTTGTAGTTGTAAGATTTTAATTTAGTTAAATAAAAAATGTAGGAAACGTGAATTGGGAAGCAAACTAGATGGAAGCAAGATTTTATAACAGAGCGTAAATAATAGAAGGTTTGAGAGTGAATGAAGTATAAGTGGTTTAGATTTAGAATATAATATTACAAGAAGAAATGAATAATAAGTAAAACGAGTTGATATTACTAGACAGGAATAGAAAAATAGCAATAAATAAAGTTCAAATATAGATATAAGTAGAAGGATCGTAATAAGTGTATAATAACTAGTATTTTTAGAATGGATATAACTTTTAGAACTGAAAAAGAACATCTAACTTTATTACATTTATTTTTAATTTATCATTATCTTTATTATTTTTATATAAGCTATTTTAATTTAAAACTTAATAAGGAAATATTTTAGAGACTATTAATGTTAATGATAAATGAAGAAAAGCTTCATCTGGTTTATTATATTTAATTTATATTAAATTGTAATTTTTTTAAATTAGCTTTATTAATGGGTTGTATTTAATATTTTATTTTAAATACAATTAATCTAATAAATTTTGATTTACAATTGACTTTAATTATAGATTGCTTAGAAAAAATTTCTATTAAGTTAATTTTACAAGAGTTAGACATTTCATTGATGTCGACTCAAAAGTATATTTAATAGCTAATTTATTTATATTAATTAGCTGCGAGTATAAATTTAGAAAATTACCTAAAATCAATTTTAACTATCTTTAATAGTTTTCGTCTAAAATTAAAAGCCCAGAAATTACATTTTATTTAAACTGCTAAAATTTTAATTGTATGTTCTTTCAAGTTTGTTTATTATTTAGTAGCTTATTATGCTTATGTTGAAATGAAATAATAAAGATTCCTTTCTGCTAAGAAATTTTAATTATATTTTTTTAAATATTTTAGAATTTTTATCTAGGGTATCTATTTAATATCTTATTCTTTATAATTTCTATTGTAAAACATCCAACTTCCAAGCTCAGCTTTTTATTTAAAAAAATTGTTTTATCTAAAACTTATCGTTATTATCATCTTCTTTATTTAATTTTACTTTTCTTCTTTAAATTGGACTTTTCGAAAAATTTTTATCCAATTTTTTTGTACCAAATTTTCAATTTTTCCTTTCTTTTAATTTTATCTCGCAAAACTGTGAAACTATTTTAATTCTAAATAAGTTATAAAGAAGATATTCTGAGAATTGATATTAACAAATTTTTCTACAATAATTAGTAACTTTTAAATAGAATTTATTATTAATAAATTAGCTAAGATGAGATTATTACTTTGAATAGCTTTATTATTAAATGTTTTTAGATGTAAATTTAAAAAGATTTAGTTTAGATATGACAGACTAATTAAATTCTATAAAACTAGTTTCATAATAAATTTATTTAAACTTTTACTCTTAAGAGTTCATTTAGATTTTAAAAATCCAATTCGCTCTTAGTTTGAATTAGATTAATGAATAAGTTACCTTATTTAAAGAACGAAGGAAGACGTTAATTTCATAGTCCTACTATAGACAAATTTCAAAATGTTTATATTAGTAAGAAGATTAGCGGCTAAATATAATTATCTTTGTGTCATAATGATAAATGGTGTTATCTAAATCTAGCACTATCATTTATTAGTCATGCATTCTCTTTCTTTATTAACAATTTTACGCAATTCTTTTTTCTGACTGATAACTAAATTTATATTCATAAATTTTTTAATTAAAATCCATAAATCTTGCCTAAGTTCAACATAAAGACAAATTTAAAATTAAAAAGCTAACTATTTAGCTTATAAGATACAAAGCATAAAAGTAAATAAACAAATATATAATTCTAAAAGTTATGATACTAATTAGGTATTTTATTATATATTTTATAATCTTCTAAATGTATTCTCTGTCTTTATTTATTAGATTGTCTTGTTTTAATACAATATAACTTTAGTATTAAAATTACAGTATCATTTAAAATTTACTCTCACTTAATTTAATCACTTTCTAAATCTCTAATATCATATGTTGAACATGCTAGGAATATAAGAAAATCATAAACTCTTATTTTTGTGATTCTGCTATAGATAGTAATTTATATAAGTTTAATTTAAATAAACTATAATTGAATATAAATGGAATAAAATGTAAGATCAACTATTTATAAGTATAGGCCCTTAATAAAAATGATATTCTTTAAATTATCCTAGATATATCATTATTTAAATAAATTATTAATATAATATCTAAAGATTAAAGCATTTTATAAAATAATTATTCCCTATATTTTTAGATCTTAAAATAATACATTTTATGCTAACTCCTTACAAATAAAAGGCAAAAGTCTAGTATTTCAAATCATTGCTAAAGAAGGAGTTATTTGAAAGGGATAAATTTAATTTCTTTAGAGATAAAACTGAAAAGAATAATCAATTTTGAAAAAAAAAACTTAAGAAACTTAGGGTAGAAGTATAATCTAAAGAATTTAGTTATTTTATTTATTTATCTACTTAGCAACAACAAATTAGCAAGAAATAATTAAATCTAACTTAATACATTTTAAAATAAGGTTAAAACTAACTAAATTTAGTTTTTAAGGAAATATAAAATTATTTAACAAATTTGCAAGAAGAATTGTCAGATTTACCTTAAATAAAAAAGAAAGCTAATTAAAATTAAAGCTCATTTAATTAAAATTTTATATTATAAATCTTTTAATTATTTTCAGATTGTAATTATTTTAATTTTTTATTTGATTTAAAAAGGCTTTTTATAAATATAACTTTATATCTTTCTCATTTAACTTTGATTTTAAATTTTATAGATCTATGTTTTTCATTTATTTGCAAATCTAGTTTATTTAAAAAATAATTTTAAATTATAACCTAATCATTAACTAAATTGAAAAAGCAATACTTAATAAAAATTTTATATTAAAAATAAAATAGAAAATAAACTTATTAATGAGTCCACTAGTGCTCTAAGCTTCATTTTAAGGTTTAATATTAAATAAATATTATGAAATAAAGATATAATAGCAATTAATAATTAGATAACTTTCATGCTAAGACTTTATCTTTGAGATAAAATTATATATAATTAATATATTTAAAAAATATATAAAATTTAAAAGTCTTCTTGTTATTTATTTAAGATAAATTTTATATTTATAAATTAAAAATTTTAGAAACTTATCTATGATATTTTCATGTTAAACATAAAAAAGTTTATTATTAAATATAATTAACATCTTAAAGGATGAATAATTAAAAATAAATGTAATAAAGTTAGATGTTCTTTTTCAGTTCTAAAAGTTATATCCATTCTAAAAATACTAGTTATTATACACTTATTACGATCCTTCTACTTATATCTATATTTGAACTTTATTTATTGCTATTTTTCTATTCCTGTCTAGTAATATCAACTCGTTTTACTTATTATTCATTTCTTCTTGTAATATTATATTCTAAATCTAAACCACTTATACTTCATTCACTCTCAAACCTTCTATTATTTACGCTCTGTTATAAAATCTTGCTTCCATCTAGTTTGCTTCCCAATTCATGTTTCCTACATTTTTTATTTAACTAAATTAAAATCTTACAACTACAACTCTATATTAGTTCCTGCTCTTCCTCTTATTACTTAGTTAGAGTTAAGAACTATTTATCCTTTTATCTAGTAATCTTGAATAGGATAACTCATATTACTCCTCTATTGTTATTAAGGTTAAATGAAGCTATTGGTTTGCTAAAATGTTTAGTATTCTTCCAAACACTTTTAGTAGTAAGACTCATCAAAAATGAATTTCTTGATTTCTTCTGAAATTTTTTAAGTGAAGGAGTCATTATTTTGCATTTTGTTTACTTCCTATTCAATACTGTTTTAAACCCCTTGCATTTAAGACTGAATCAGACTTTTCAACTTATTGAGGTAATCGGAAGCTTGTTTATCGAAAGCATCGACTTACATATTGTTTTCTTAGAGAATATAAGAGATTTCTTAGAACTTGTTATTAAGAAGGTTTTAGAGATCTTATTTGAATTATTCAGTGAGAGCTTGATCGTTAGGTTGATTGGTCTACAAAATAGGTTATTACATTTTATAAAAGGAGATAAAAAGAAAAGCTTAAAAGGAGAAAGTTTATAGTATAAAATAATTAAAAAATATTATAAATAATTTGCTATGAAGAATTAATAATAAAATATAAAATAAACATATTCTTTAAATATTTTAGATATTTTTAAACTTTATAAAACTAAAATAATTAAAGATATAAATCTTAAATAAGAATAATTATTTTTAATAAACTTAATTTTAAAATGTATTATTTTCATTGATTATTTATAAAATAAAGTTTTAAACTTTTTCGATACTTAAATTTATTAAATAAGCTTAACTTTTCAAAAAATATAAAAATATTTTGATGAACTTAAAGAAAAACCTTTTACATATAAAGTTTTCAATCTCTTTTGCTTGAGTATAAAATAAACAAAAATAAAAAGTGAAATAGAAAATTATCTAAACTTAAAAATCGAAAGTAATGTACTTTTAGTCATTTATTTTTTATATATTTTTTCTAAACAATAAAATAATTAAAAAGATTATTATTAAATAAAAATATTTATTTTAATTATTTATTCATAATTTTTTCGATTTATTTTTATCTTGTGTATTATCTTCCTAATCTTTCTTATTATAAGTAATTAAAACAAGTAGATCTAAATATTTCTATCTAGGAAAATTATAAAGCATTTACTTTAATATATTAACCATAAAAAATAATTTAAAATGCTTTAGAAATAAATAAATGATTTATTTAGTATTAATCTAACCAAATTAGTTTCTTTCTCTTGCATTTCCTCGATTTTTTCTTTTAAGAGTTTTGGTTGATATAAAATTCCTAAAATATTCATATCATTAATTATTTTTTAATTCCCTTATTTTAGAGGATTTTTCATCATATTCTTGTACTTTATTTTTTTAATTTCTTAAAGCAATATTCTTTATTCTTGATGACTGAAGCGATGATAATAATAAATAATAAATAAATTGGATTATAGAGCGCGTAGCACTCTCGATATGTGCAGCTAATTTAAATTAATTTTATTTATTGTTAATAAAAATTTCTTATTGGAAATTTCCTCCAGCACTTCACTCTTTGGAAATTGCGTATTTTAATAGGACATGGTTGGAGTGATGCCCCAAGAAACCTAGTCGTCCGGCATTTTTCATCAACCACCACTCAAAGCCTCCAGTTCTTTACTACTTTGGTCCTTCCAGGATTCTTGCTCAATTCATTCATTGTTCATTGTTCCTGAAGTATTTACTAGTATTTGATTTTAATTTAATCTCAGTTGGAGGATTGCTCCTCCCTATTTAAAATTTAATAAAATATATTAATTAAATTTGCATGGTACTACCATTGTTTAGTTTACCACGAAAAAATAATGAAGCCAAATTTAATTATTAATAATAGGCTAGAAATGTTTCTAGCTTCTTCTTATCTCTTTGATTACTTTATTCTTCTCTCCATTTTTTCAATCAAAATTGGTTGCCTTCACTCTTTAAATTTTTGTAATTCTTCCAAAGGCTGGAGTTAGAAAACATTCCAATATTTGTGTCAAATGACCCAATAAGGTTAAATTCTTCTAAATAATAGTTATTTGTGATCTCAGTCATATCTTTGTTGCTTTATAATTCCTGATCAGAATAGCGACATGTAAAATCAGGATAACTCTGAGATCTGAATTTCGGTTCCCTCTAGTCGACTTCTCGTACTGATAGCAAGAACCCTCAAACAAATAAAGTTTATCACACAATGGACCTGTCCTTACATGTTTGTGGTGGCATCTATTGCAAGAGTACTTGCAGTGCAGACATGACTGCATAAGATTGTCTACTCGGTCAATTAGAAACCAAAATCCATTTGAAAAATTGAATTATAATAATAAAGAGCCAAATAAATCAGACTGACTATGAAAACATTATAAACTTTAAAAAAATTAAAGGAAAATAAACATAAAATATTGAAGTTCTCAATATAATTAATGCTGCTGAATATTTAATCTACTTTAAAATTATCTTTAATTTAATAATTTTTAAAATCCTTTTATTAAGCTGTTTTCATAAGCAACCTTAAAATAATTAATTTAAATTTATAACAATTTAGAAAAAGCTATGATTATTAATTTATATATAATATCATCAGTAAAGAATATAAAGGAATATTTTATTATAGTTAGATTATATAAATATTTATAATTAAAGCTTTACACAAATTCTTAATATTTTTATAAATTAAAGAAT
Source organism: Loxodes magnus (assembly GCA_946699065.1). Lineage (NCBI taxonomy): Eukaryota > Ciliophora > Karyorelictea > Loxodida > Loxodidae > Loxodes > Loxodes magnus. Next base: position 485,118 of record CAMPDV010000039.1, read on the forward strand.
ATAACTTTAAGAGCTTAACTTTTTAGAGCAAAATATTATTCATTTTATTTTACAAGCATTCAAACTTATGAATTGCATACAATATATTAGAAGTTTAATATATATAACTTGCTTATCCTTTAGACTCATTTTCAACATAAAATACAAAATAATTTTATGTTTTTTATTATTTCATATTAATTTGTGTAAAAATTAAATATTTTAGATAATAAAGATATTTAAACAATAAAAAAATATAATAAGTAAACAAATGATATATCATGTAAAATATTATTAAATTAATATAAAAAAAACTCGGGAATGTAAATTTCAATTTCTTAGTTAACTGAATAGTCGTAATCGGCCGTTAACATATAGGAATTTAGAGCTTAAAAAGACATATTTATTAATGCTAGATATTGGACATTCAATATTTTCTAAGAAAATTTAAAAAGTTTAAGAAAGTCTATAATCAAGAAATTACATAAATTTATTCCTTTTTTGAGCTGAAGGAAATAGAAATGTAGATATTAAATGAGGAAGACAAAAATCTTAGATTGCTTCTGGAAAACAAAGTAAAGGAAGATCAAAATTTAGCAAATATAATATAGACTTCATTATAAGCCTTAATGTCCAAATTTATGCTAATGGAAAAATATTCTCAATAATTTCGACAATAATTCAAGAATAACCTTAATTTCAAGCTTAAGAACCTTAAGATAAAATTACTACAATGAAAATAGAACAAAAAGCTTGGGGTATTAAAAATCTCAATAATTTTTAAAATAAAAAAAGAAACTTGGAATATGTAATATTTTGGACATACATACTTGAATTGACGAATATCAAGCAAATAAATAATCAAAACTAGAATAAAATTCAGAAGTATTTTGGCTAGCTCTATATAACAACTGATGGTGAAATATATAGAAAGAAGTGAATTTAAAAGATATGGTGAGAAGATATCTAAAAAGTGTGAGAAAGCGTGAAAATAAACAATGAAAGCATAAAAGAAAAAGAACAGTTTTTATTTCAAAGCATGAAAAGCATAATTAATGCATATATTAAGAAAGTTTTATTTTATTCAAATTCTTAAATAATTTAGATTAAATATAAAGATTTGATAAAATAAAAAATTTTAGTTTAGCTAATATTTTCAAATTAAAATTTCACTAAAATTCACTTTCTCCAATTTTTAATATATTTCATCTTAACTTTATAACTGCTTCTAAAAAAACCTTGAGAATATTGGTTTTTATGAATTTGATCTGAAAAAAATTATTCTTAAGTTATCCGAATCTTAGTATACTTTGCTATTGTAGTTTTGTAAAGGATTTATAAGTAAATTAATTAATTAACATTGCTCTACCTTTATTGAGCTCACAATGGTAAATAAAAAAACCAAGTTTTATTTTTAATAAAAGTCTAGTAATGTTCTAGCTTCACTTAGTCTCATTGCTCATATTTTCTTCTTTTCTCCTAAATTAAAATCAAAATTGATTACCTTATTTCTCTATTTCTAGTGATCAGTCCGAAGACAGGAGTTAAAAAAGATTGGAGGATAATCCAAAACTTGCGCCAAATGCCACATTTAAGATAAAGTTTTGCTAAATAAAAATTATTTCTTATTTCTGTCATGTTTTTTAGATTTTTCTAATTCCCTATCAAATTAACGTCATGTAAAGGCAGATTAAATCTGAGACCTGAACTTCGGTGCTTCCTAGTCAAATTCTCGTACCGATAGAGAGAACCTTCAAATAAATAAGGCTATCACACAAGAACAACTCCTTACTAATTTTTGGTGGCATAAATTATAAGAGTATTTGTAATGCAGTCTACATTGTAGTAGGGTACCTACTCGACTGACTAGAGCCCAACATCAATATAAAAAATGAATATTAATTAATAAAACTAATCCATTCTATTTCTTAAAAAGATGTACCACATTAAAATCTACTCCATTAGGTATTCGTAAAGATTCAAAAATTACCAATGTATATTTTTAATTAAACAACTATAGAAATTTAATTAATTTGGCAATTATAAGATATTTCAACATCTAATCCTCTAATTGGAAAGATAAATTAAAGCAACAATTCGAAGAAAAAATTTTTTTTTCAAAAATACTTCACAGTTTGCATTGAAAGCTATTTGAATATATAATCCAAAATTCTACTAGCTACTAGCTATGTAACCTAATTCTCATTACCAACTGCCAAATTACAAAGTCTTAAGAACAATTCTTTTTAAATTTTGTATTTAAATTATTACTTGCAATTTAAGTATAAAAATTGCATAATTCCTAAGTCAAATAAATTAAGTTAATTTATCGTTGAAATTAGATTTATTGCCAATTATTCTTATGCAAGCTAATTCAAGTTTTATATCAAAGTAAGGAATAAATTCTTTATAAAGCATTTATTTTATTTATTTTATTAATAATATTTGCTTTCTCTTTTTCTGATAAATAGTTTAACTCTTAAAAGATATTTTGCAGATATTCTTTATGTTTTTCATATATTAATTTAGCAAATAATTCTGACAATAGTCTATTTCTTAATTTGAAGTTGATAATCAAATTCTATCTAAATTATAAAAAGTCTATATGCTTGTTTTAAACACCTACACGTTAAATTATCTTGAATTTTAGAGAATTAAAACTAGTAGATCTAAAAATCCCTTCTTTGCTAAAAGGTTTCTAAGCTAAAATGATTCTCATCAATATTTCTAGTCCTCATAAACAGTTCAGAATAATTCCATACTATTTATGCTTTATATGATTTGTAAAGTTTTGATTTAATTCCCATTTATATTAAAAAATTTCTAAAACTTGAGTTTGCAGTAGAAGATTTAAGGGGGCGAAGTCATTTCACATTAAAATTATTCATTTATATTTTATCCAAAATTTGAAAACAAATCTTAAAGGAGTCCACTATAACATATATGATCTGTCAATTTGTCTAACTTTCCATTTTATTAACCAGTTTTATAAGCAAAAATTATAAAAATCTAACTAAGAGAGGAATTATTTAATTCAGGGTAAACAGCTAAAATCAATTTATTTATTAATCATTCTTAATTTTCATAAAGAATAGCAATATTTCTTAATTAATTAATTTTAACTATAAGGGTTAGGGTCATCTTTAATTAGAGGAAATGTTTCCTCAAATTAAAGACAATAAAAGTTTTTATATTCAATACTCAACTGTACATATCTTCATCTGAATCAATTTCAAACTGAGATAATTCTTCTTTCTGTTCAATAAGCTCAAAGAATTGTTCTTCCATCTTCTTGTAATTTTTCTCCAGCTTCTCTAAACAAATTCTAAGGTCATTGTTGTCCTTTTAAAGCTATTTATTCTGTTACTATTAATTACCAAGATCCTGTTTGATTAGTGTCACAATTGAATCATCTAATATCAGCTTCTTTATGTAAATACCTCCAAAGTAGTTACAATATAGCCTTCTCGATGTTCCAAATTATTTACTGTGCTGTTCAAGCACTCTTCTTCACTTCGGACATTACCTCCAAAAATGTCCAGCCTTTTGACAGCAATAGCAACGTTTTATTAAGGGCTTGAATTAAAATTTTTATTCTGTTTACATTTTTTCAATTTCCATCTTTTCTGATTGAAGTTAGTTTTTTTTGATTGGTAATCGAATTTCTTCTTTAATTTTCTATTTATTTGCTTCTAGGTTTTTTTCTAATAGTTCAAATTAGGAAGTTAAGGTTTCAATTTAAAACTAAACTTTACTTACCGAGTCTTGATCTTCCTTTTTTCTATCTTAAAAAAGAAGCCGAAGATTCAAGTTTTCCGCCTTCAGGATCTGAATTTCGGTATTCATTTTCTCAATTAATGAATAAAGCTAAATAATGTCTTGCTCGTGGGGTTTCTCAAGCTTTTTCAGTTTTCTAGGAAATTCCGTATTTCCCAATCCTTAACAGGAGTAGATTTATCTTTTTTGAATTCTTGGCTCTTGTTAGTTAACTGAGACTTAAGATTAATCTTTAAGGTTAGAATTCAAGGTTTAAATTCTCGGGTTTTTTTCCATTTTTTTATAGCAATATTTCTTAATAATCTATATTTCTTACGTTTTATAATTAAAATAATTGTCTATCTGCATAAAAAATCCTATAGATTTAAGACTATTTAATAAATAGAAGTTGTAGAATTATACAAAAAGAAAGCCGAATGTGTTTTAAATTATCTTTAAAATTAAATTCTAATATAATATGATACTAACCTTTTTATTACCAATCTAGTTAAAATTTAAGAATTTAATTATTTTAATTTAATATTTCGCAAAATATAAGTATGCTTATTGGTTCATCAAGAGTCTTTCTATTGTTATTATTATTGCTATTTAATAATCTACATTGAGATATTAATAAAATATTCATAAATTATACAAATTTCATAAAATACTTAGTGAATGGATCTTAAACTAAAAATAATTATTTTTTTAAATTGAGTTAAGTTATAACCTGCTAGCGTATATTAGTAATAGAATTTAGTCCTTATTAAAGTCATAATATTTAGAGTAAATACAATTTTAACTTAGTAACTAACAATAAGTAATTTCGTTATGCTATGTTTAAAGCTTTGATATTTATTTAAAAAATAAATAATTTAAATCATTTTTCTCTTTCTAATCCTTTAATAAATATTAAAATAACTTTATATATATTTAATGCTTTTACTGTATAAGAAGAATAATAAGCTTTATTAATTGAAAATTAAAAAATTAAATTGAGACCAAAAAGAATGAGATTAATTAATAATATATACAAACAAAAGCTAATTTGAGAATAAAGAAATTAATTATGTTTATAAAATTTATTTTTAAAGCTATTATTATATTTTAAATTTAGTCTAAATTCAATATACATTAAAATCATTCTAAATTTGAATTTAATCTTCTTCGTTTAAAGGATAATCCTCTTTCAATTCTTAAGAAAAGTAAACTTAATCAATAGGAAATGTAGATTTTGATGATATTTGGTCTTAGTTATGATTAGATTAAAGATTTATTTTTCCTTTCAATTATTATTAAGATTTACTTTTTATTACTAAACTTTCTTTGTAGCCTTGGACTCAGCTTGGCAATCTATAGCACTTTTCAATTATAGTTATCATGAATCTAGAAACATTTAGAAAATAATTCCAGTGCTTCCATCAAATGAATCTGAAGATCCTTTTAGCACCAATCTAATCAGCAGAAGTATTTCATTCATTTAGAAAATTAAAACTTGGGTTCTCTTTTTATTAGATTAGAAGAAGTTTGATGCTTAATTTGAGCATTTAAGAGAGCTAGAAATCTTTAATAACTTCTAAAAATGATAATCTTAAATTTATTAAAATTCTTCAGAATTGAAAGTCATTTTGCTTGCAAAGCAGGCTAAATATTAGAAATATTTTAGTTATAGTTTATTTTATAAGTTCTAAATATTTTGCTATTAAATTAATTTTAACCATGCTAGAAAGCCTCCGAATTCTAGCTCTGTCAATTAGAAGTCTATAATTAAATTTTCAATATTTTAAAATTATTTGCTGTATGTTTTGCTTCAAGTTAGTAATGGTTAACTTTATTATACTTATAGTTAAGAATCGTATACATATGAAACTAGATTCTTTGCTAAAACTAAAGTTTTTTACATCTAAGTGCCTTTTTAAAATTACTGTTTAGTAAAGATAAGCTCCAAATCAAGTTCCTACAATGAATGAATTAATTCCCAAAGCTAGAATGGATTTTAAACAGATATTTTATCATTTGCTAAGTTATAAAGTATATCAGCTTAAATATACAAAGTGTTAACTTTACGATTATCTTCAAAAGATATTTATTAAATTTAAATCTGACTATTACATACTTAATACATATAATTCTTTATTTATCCTCTAGATTTGTTCTTAATAGAAATTGCTTGCTATATAAATCTATCTTATCAGATTTTTATTAATACGTTAAATTTAATTAAATATATTGTAATTAATTTAGAGTTTATTTTGCTTAAGTTATTTAATTAATTATTATTTCCTTCACAGTTTAAAGAAGTCTAAGCTCTCCTGTGCTGCTTTCTCTAAACGGTCTCTTGATGGACATATCACATATCAAGGAAATTCTGCTGATCAGTTTCTGCAAGCAGGGACCACCATATGTATTGAATATATACTCAATGATCATAGGCTTCAAATCCCATCAAAGTTGGATAATCCACAAATAAATTCCCTTCAATAACTTAAATTCAACAAGGGACCTACCTAAAGATTGAAGATACTCCAATATCTTGCTCGAGCCATTCTTTTAAATATATTGCTATATATTAAAATTTTAGATATCTTTTTAATTTAGTCATTAATCTTAAAATATAGTAGAAGAAATGTTTAAATATATTAAATGAGACTAAATCTAGCAATAAAACATTATTAATTTGAATAAATAATACTTCTAAATTTTAAACTATCTTAAAGCATTACTTTTATTTAATTATACATACATTAAGCTAAGTATAAAGTTAAGACTTAATAATAAATTTAAAGTCATTTTTTTATTTCAAAAACTTAAGAAGCATCATTTATAAACTTAATTCCTATCTATTTCTTAATTTCTCAAGCACCAGTCTGAAATAAATTATAGAAGTAAATTAAAAAAGTGTTATAAATTAAAAGAATCTAGCTACTAGTTAAAAATAATTCTTACAATTAAATTTAAAAACACAATAAAGAAATAGTTTGATATTGCTATCTAATATTTAAAATATTATTTGAATAGAAATTATTTAAATTTAAATTATTTAAAGTAATAAGAGACTTAAGAATCTTTCGTTAAAGAAAAATATTCCTCTCTTATTATAAGCTAACTTTATAAATAGAGATTTTGGTAATTAAAGTTACTTTGGTGTACTAATAATTTAATAGTTCCTTAAGTGAAGAATGTTAAAGTTATTATTATTTATACAATATTTTAAACTAAATTAATTTTATTATTTTAAGTTAGTCTTAGGAGATATAACTTGCTCTATTATTGTTTTCTGTTTGAATTATTTATTCATACTAATTATTTAAAAAAGCTATATAAGCTATTATTATATTTAATAATTGGTATATTGTATAAATATAAAATATAATGGGGTGTGTACTTTAAAGCTCTAAGTTTGGATGCATGAACTGCAAGTAAGAATCGTCCAAATTAATTGAGCTAGATTGCGGACATAAATATTGCGATTCATGCTCAGAAAAAAAAGCTAAAATATAAGCCAAAGAAAGTTTAAGTCTGGTATGTATGGCATGCAATAAATAAACTTTAATTTAAGATCAAAACATAGCAGGAAATATAAGAGGTAAATAGGTAAGCTTATCATTTTTATAGATGTAGAATAAGATAAAAGATCTGAAGCAAAAGCTAGAACTTCAAGAGTAAAGATATTAAAGAATATAATAGTCTCACATTTCATCATAGAATGATGAAGAAGTTAAGCAATAAGCAGAATCTACTGATAAAGCAAAAGATTGATAAGAAAAAACTCTATAATTAGAAAAAGAAATTAAATCTTTAAATTATTAGTTAGAAAGTAAATAAAAGGAGTTCATTCAGATATAATAGCAATATTAAGAGTAGCAAAGCTTATTTAAAAAATCTGAATAATAAAAAGAAGTGGATAATAAAGAGACCAATTATCTAAAAAATGAATAAGCTAGCCTTCATCAGAAGATCAAATTTTTAGAAGATCAAAATAAAACGCTAAGTGAAGAATAGAAATAATAAGATTTAAAATAGCAACAACTACAAGAAGAAAAAAATAAAATATAAGGAAGTCAAGATTAGTAAATAAAAATTTTAGAAGAAAAAAATTAGAAAATTGAGAAAGAAAAAATCCAATAATAAGAAGAAATTAAAAAGATATAAGAGGAATTATCTCTTCTTAAGAAATATAATGAAGATCAATAATTCTAAATAAAAAAATTAACTGAAAACTAAAATTAATAAATGTAGGAAAAAAAATCAGTTGATTAAGAAATCAACAATTTAAAAAAAGAAAAAGAAACATTTTAATAACAAATTTTATCCAGTAGCGAAAACTTAAAAGTAGTAGAATAAGAGAAAAATGATTGGAAACTTAAGTATGAATAATATTAAAAATAAAATGAAGCAACTCAGTAAAACTAATCCGTTAAAATAAACGACTTGGAGAAATAAAAAAAGATAGTAGAAGATTAAAACGTTTAATTACAAAATGAGAAGCAAAAATTATCGGAAGAGAAAGAAAGCATAATAAAATAAAACGAAGATAATTTAAACTAAATTAAGCAATAAAAAGAAATTATAGCATAGAAAGAAAAATAAGATAAATAATTAAGCGATTTAAAAAACGAATAAACTAGTTTATCATAGAAAATAAAGTCTTTAGAAGAAATAAATAAAACGTAAGAAGAAGAAAAACAGTAATTAGATTTAAAATATTAGTAAGTTTTAGACTAAAAGAATAAATCTTAAGAAAGCTACGAAAAGTAAATAAAATAATTATAAGATAAAAATAAAAAATTTGAACAAGAAGTAGATAAATAGCAAGAAGAGATTAAGAAGTCATAGGAAGAAATTTTAAATCTTAAAAAATCAAATGAAGATCAAGGAAAATAAGTTAAACAACTATCAGAAGCTTAAAAGAATTTGCAAACAGAACAGAAAGAAAAATAAGAATGAAAATTAAAATATGAGAGTTTACAAATTCAAGTTGAAGAAACTAAAAAAAAGACATAATAATAAGTAAATGATTTAGAAGAAAAAAATAAAATTCTTTAAGAAGAAAATCTTAAATAATCTTAAGAAATATAATAATTGAAATTACTTAATGATTAGATCAGAAAATAACATGAAGAAATTTAAAGTTAAGCAAAGTAATAAGAATCTTTACAAAAAAAATGTTCGATTTGCCAGCTAGAAATTGAACAGAAATAATTTATAGAACTAGATTGCCATCATTCAATATGTAAGTCATGCTTGGAAAAATGGATTGAACAGAAAACAGAAGGAAAAATTATTTTAAATAACGAAGAAAAAGGATAAAGAGCAAACTGCTAAACTTGCGAAAGAATTCTTACAAATGAGGAAATAGAAAAGATACTAGGAAGAGAAAAATATGATAAAGCTTTGAAGCAAGCATCAGAGAGAATGAGCTAGTGAGGTTAAAAACTTTAATAACATTTAAAAATTTATAAACAAACTAAATTTGAAAAAGCTTAGTAATGAAAAATCAAAGTTAGCAGCAAATTATTAAAATAAATGAATACTAATAAATATAAGTAAGCAAAGAAATAAAATTTAAATTATTTAAATTTAATTATTTTCTAAACCTTTAAGAAGAAATAATCATAAAAGATATTTATGTAAATTAAATTTTTTGATAAAGCTTAAATTTCATTTAGATAAATATATCTCTAATATCTTAATTTCTGGATTATAATACAGATAAATCAATTGAATTTAAAGCATATTTAAAATTAATAAACATAGCATTAGAGTAATAATTATAGAACTATTATTTAGTTTAAGATACTAAAAAATTAAAATTTTTCTAAATTAAAAGCTTTAATTAAAAAAATTATTATCCTAGTTAAAGTTTTAATTTAAAGTTATGCTTGCTTATTTAAAATAATATAATTCTAATATTTTTGTACTAATACCTTTTAAAATGATACTTAATCCCAAACATTTAATAATTTTTATAACTATGTAATAATATTAAAGTTTTTATAAAGGATATAAGTTTAATATTATGAATGCACTTTTATACAGATTTAATTAAGATTTATAGTTACTAATTGAATAAAATGATAGAATATTGCTAATTTTGTTTACTCTTCTCTTCTCATTTCATTAAATTAATAACACCAAAGTAATTATAAAATTAAGGTATATTATTTAAAGTTATTATATAGTTAGATGAAATTTATAAGATTTAATATTAAATTACTGTTTAGAGTTTATTCGGTTTGAATGAACTGTGAGAATAGCAAATATTAAAGAAATAAGCAAATATATAGGAATTTATTTAATAACTTATTTCCTTAATGTTGCTATTTATAGAAATTAAATTTCTGTTTTAACTTTTTTTTATAATTTTAAATTTACAATAAATAATAAATATATTTCAGCATCTATATGCTCTATAGTTTATAAAATTATTCAGCTAAAATCTTAGGATCAATGATATAAGTCTATATTTCATAATATATGCATAAATTGATGATATAGTAAAATTTGTTGACTACTGATAAAAGACTAAATTTATTCCTAGTTCTTAAATATTTAAACATGTTTCTATCTTAAATTAAATTAAAAACAAAAATTAGAAAAATAAGCAACTAAGATAAGTTATTTATATAATTAAATAGATAAAAGTTTAGGATATCATTAAATAAATGTTAGATATATTTAATTGATTAATAGCAATTTTAATTAGAAGAACAATGAAGGCCTTTTATTTTATTTTAGAGAGAATTTTTAAACTTTCTTAATTACCTAACTTTTTGAGAAAGCTTATCATAATTTTTTTGAGATTATGAGCTATATATATTTTTTTTATTAATTTGAATATAAAATGTAGAAGATTATTTATTTTCTCTTAGATTGTATCATCTTTTGTATTTTTTGTAAAATATTTAATTCTTGAAAAAGGAATTTGATTATTAAGTTTGTTTGAAGTGTGTATTAAATAAGGTTTATAACTATTTTTGATAATCAGTTGATCATTTGTAATATTATATTGCTTAATATCAAACTTTTAGTCTTTGTTCTTTTTAATATTTCTAAATAGGCCAAAATTATGATTATGAATGATAACGCAGAATCATAATTTTCTATTTTGAGGAATTTTTTCAGTTAATTACAAAATAAACTGCTAAGATCTTAATGGTTGTGATGTTAGTTATTACTATAATAAGGAAAATAATACAAATGTAAAAAAAGTAGAAGGGAGACTAATTTTTAAATCCCTTAGAATACGATAATAACTTGACTTGCAATGCAGATAATTATGCAGCTTAATTTTCTTTGAAGAATAATTAAGAATGTTAAAAGCTTTAATAAAATATTACAAAAGAAATATGCCAAATAAACTACAATCTAACTCATAAAGATATATTCTATGGTTTATTATGAGTCAATGTAATGTACTTTTTAGTAAATTTTGAGATTTGATTATGCATATAGCCTTCTGAAAGAATTTAAAAATTTCTAATTAAATGTTGGGGTGTAACTGAAAAAGAATATTGTCTTTACAAAATTAGAGAATTTGGAAAATATGGATGTGTAAATTCAAAAAACGAAATAGTTCTTCAAAAGTAATCTTAATCCGTACCTAACCTTAAAAAAATTCTAGAAATATATAATCCCTTATCTAGACTTAATATGTATGTCGGCTGTAGATAGGAGAAGTAATAGGTAATCTGATGCAGTGTATGTGCATTGCGAATTATTCCCGCTCAAGATTCTACCACAGGAAAATGTGGATAAGCTCGAAAGAAAAAAGTCTAATTTCTCCGAGAGCTCACTAGCAGAAAGAATGTTTGACTGACGGGACTACTAATGATTTAATTAATAATTCTTATTTGAATCTTATTCAAAAAGACTGGAGCATTTGATTCAAGAGTCAAGAATTATTTTTAATAAATAGATTCCCCATTTGGAGAAGCTGACATGACACATCGGACGGTTAGAATGACAATAAGGAGTATGAGAAAATTTTTTTAAATATTAATATTGAAATAGTTGCTAGCCAACAAGGTGCTACGCGCTCTATAATCATATTATTTATTTATTAAATTTCTCTTAGACCCATTGATTGATGGAAGAAAAATTTTTGATAATTATACTTTGATTTTTTTAAGTGATATTCACTTAATGGAATAAAAATAGATTAGATCAATGATACAACTTTATATTCTTTCTTAAATCCAAAAGAAATTCGAATTTATTAATAATCTATTCTCAACATAGCATGAGAAATGTTTTACTATTAATTGTTAAGTGTTAGCCTAAAGCTTATGCATTTTATAATTATAAAGTACAACTTTATTGAATCCTTTAATAAACTCCACATGTGAATGAAAATCTATATAGAAGTTAATGAGACTGTCCAAGACAAAATTAGATAACAGATACTATTTAATTTAATAAGTATGGAGGTTGTATTTGCAAATAAAATATTGAATGTTTATCTAATAAATGTAAACATTTCTTGTGCTATAGCTTAAAATAAAGAGAATTAAATAAGAAACCAGAGATATGTGTGATATAGGATTTTCTTGTATAAATAGGACGTGCTAGAAGTAGATATGACCAGGAGAAAGCAGAACTTGTAATTTGGATACATAATGTAGTAATGATGCTGTATGTGTGGGAGGCCAGTGTTATAGAATGTTTTCTCTAAAAATAGATGAAATTTTAAATTCTCCTTTTGATACTAACACTAAGTAATAAATAGCATATGAATCATTTACTTGCGAACCAATTGACATTCAAAATAAATAGTCGAAAGGCACATATCCTTATCAATCAAGCATGGAATATCCATTAAAATCAAATAATAAATGATTCTGTAGTAGTATTAACTAGGCCAATCAAACTAATTTTGCAAATCTTTCTTGCGACTTTAAAGAAGGAGAAACTTTTTGTGGATCTCATACTGGGGATTAAATAACTCTAGAGTATATACAAGCCTATAAAAATGTAATGGAACTCGATTAAGACATTTGCCATTCTTATAATAGACTTTAGATGTCATGCTGAATATATAATATGAACTAGACACTTATTGATATGCTAACTTAGTTTATAATAAAACGCTATGAGTGAAAATATTATCCTGCTCTTTAAGAAAATTTTTCCAAAGATTGTACTTAATAAATAGTGTTCAATGATTATTGAAATACAAAGAACTTTAGATTTTAGTAAAAAAGTAAACCAGAAATTCATTGCTATGATTATTGTTGCGTTAAAAACAATGAAATGAAAGCATTCCAGTGCTTAAGCTATTAGACAGAAGTTTATTTCTGAGCACATTAGGATTGTTATGGCTAATTGTTTTGTAATAATGGAGTAAATATAAATTGAGATACTGGTATTTATTAGTTTAACGAGTAAAATTGCACCACTTGAAAAGTAGGAGAAACTTATTGATAGTTTCCAGGTTCACCATGCTTTTTTCAAATAGACAGCTGAGATATTACAAGTAATATTTCTTGTTTCAATGCATCTAATAATAAAATAAAGGAAGGAGAATTATGTAAGGACGCCTATGAATATACTGTGAAGCTGGTTTAGCATGTATTAGATTAGAAACAGATTAGCCATATACTTGCTAAAAGTAAATACTTTCAGATTCAAATTAAACTAGTGAGTAAAATTGATAATGTGTAAATTATGCTGTGTGCAGAGATTCTAAATGTATCGAGTATTTCTCAAAACAAAATGGTTGATAATGAAAAGGCCAATGTTATGATTCAACCTTTTCAGGTTTTTGTATATACTGTAACTATGCCTGCCAAAGCTTTACGTGCAAATAAGAAGGAGAATACGCAATTTGTATTGATTCTTTTAAGTAAAATTGAGTTCCATGTGCATATAATAGTGACTGTTTAGTGGTAAATGAGAATGGAGATTAAGTTCAAGGAAAATGATTTGTAATAGTAAAGCACTAGTTTATTGCGAAGCCTTTCCAGGATCAGACATAGCATAGAATTATATCAAAGCATTTAAAGATATAATGTATGATGATTAAAATATTTGTCCATCTTACTTTAGAAGAACTTCTTCATGTTGGCTATTTAGCAATGATAAGCTTAATATGAGCGAACTATATTAATGAGTAATTTCTACTAGTGAATACTATTTCTTTCCTTTCGTAAGTCTTTATATACAGATATAATCATCAGATTAATGTGTCCTATGGACTTTATTTTACTGATATTAAATAGCCAAGGAGATGCTCAAATAGAATACTAATTCTAAAGTTCCTTGTATGTAATATAAGTGCTACAACTATTAATTTTTTTATTATCCTTGAACTAATTATTAATGTGCCTTTTAGGATAAAGAAAGAAATTCAATCTTTATTTAAGAATGTTAGAGCAAAGAAGATTATTACTTTGTAAGCGATAATGAGGAATTTTACTGTGACAAGTAAAAAAGTTAAAAGATAGATTTTTACCCTGGATCTTATTGCTAATACTCCTAATAATGTCTTAATGGAACTATTTGCTTAAATAATATTTGCTAGGGTAAAGAAATATATTAGAGATGTAATAGCAGCGAAGACTTTTCATGTACCCTGGATTAGCTTGTATTAAAGGAGCTGATTAGAACTAAAGATGCTAAAGTTAACTTAATGGAACTGATTGTGAGAATGATATCAGTGTATAAATTCATAACTTTACATAAATAGTGAGTATATAGAATATTTTAGCTCTATTTTGGGCTATAAATTATTTGACTAAAACTGCACAGTTAATATTTTCTAATATGCTTGTGAAAGTTTTACATGCATAAATGACGATTATGCATTTTGTACTAACTAATTTGGTACCTAAAAATTATAGTGTGAAGAGAATTTTGAATGCATTTCACTTAACATTTGAGAAGAACTTCATATGTTTTAATGCAAATGCGTAAAAAATTCTAAAGATTCATCAAAATATTGCGAAATAGGAACAGATTCAGAAGAAGCTTAAAACTATAAAAATTAGTTTTAAAAGCTTTTTAAAATGGATTAAGGAATTTGTCATACTAAAAGGAGATTAGATCCAGAATGCTGTTATGATAAATTTATCTCTCATTTAAGTTGGTAGGATATTTCAACTTATTTTACTATGTTTAATAATTTTCATTTAAAATAAGCATGACTTAATTACTTTGAATGAAATTAGATATAAAGAATTAAAAAAAGAGTAGTTAAAAAGAAACTAAGCAAATATAAGGTAATTGTAAAATGCTATAAGTAAAAGTTTGAATGCAGCATGCTAAAATTACTTTTATATAAAAGGAGATATTTAAGTTAAATCAAATATATCTATTACTCTTAACCTTTATGATTAAATATTATATTAAAAAGAGGAGAAAAGAGGAAAATAACTAGTCTCTAGCTTTAATTTGAATTGAAATAAAATGAATTTATACAATAAAAGCATAATAACCCTTCTTGATATGTCTATCTAATTTATCTTAAATATTAATAAAATAGAAGAGAAGCAAAATAATTTTAAGTATATAAAGAGCTAAAATATTAAACTAATAATCTAGTTTAAGCTATTTAGAACATAATGCTTAATTTAAAGAATAGCTAAATTAGAGAGAAACAAATTCTATTTATTTATACAAATAGAAAATAATATTTTTAATAGTTAAAGTTATTTCTATGCTTCCATTTTAATTACTAGAAAGATATCTAATTATTTTCCTTTTATACTTAATTTCATTTCGGTTTATATACTTTTTAGATTAATATCTGTATATAGAATATAATATCTAAGATATTGTCTAGAAGGAGAAATATTAGCAAAAATAAAGATTAATACTATGAAATAACCTGAAGGTTTACTCTAAATAAAAATTCTAAAGAACAGAGAAAACTTTAGAATAAAATAGCTTTGCTTTTATATAACTCTACTAAATAAAAAGTTTAAATAATCATTTTAATGAAATGATAAAAGGATAATATAAACAAAATTATGCTGAAATAGCAAGAATAATGATATAAAGAAAGAAGGGAAATAATTAATATGATATGATGATTATGAAGGAATATATAAACAAATAAATCGCAAAAATAAAAGAGAATTACAATTTCTATTTTATTTTAGTTAGATAAAAATAATTGATATACAACAAGGTTATTTATTTTTTCAATGTTCATAAATTTTATATAATAATATCAGATAGAACGAAAAAAATGCTAAATACCATTTTACTAGAAAAAGTTTATTACAAGGAAAAAATGAATAGCTTAAAATAATTAATAATTTTAAAATTATGATATTTAAGCTAGATCCTTTTTATTTAGATTAATATAATAAAGAAATTAAAATTAATATAAGTTATTCTACATTCAAACTTACTCGAAATCAAAAAGATAACTATAAGTAGTCTACTAAGTAGTTTATTAAATAATGAAAATGAATTTGATATGTTTTAAATTACAAGGGATAGAAATTTAAGAGAAAATAGAAAATAAATAAATAAATTTAAGTATCAAAAAGATAATAAATTTTGCTAATGCTAACTATAATAATTGAGGAGAAATCTCAAACAGAATCACTTTAAATATTTAAGAGAAAATAGAATAAAAATTTGCTTTAACTAGTTAAATTATTTTTATGCTTCAAATAAATAAAAATACTAAAAGTTAAAATTAAAATAAAAGCTTTTAATTATCTTTATAAGTCTCAATTTTATACACAAAGGCTGTTGTCTTAAATTATAATAAAAATTTAAACATTATAGCTTATAATTATTTAAGCAATCAACTATTATTAAACCATCATCATAGCTTAATTATTTTTAAAATGAGTTTATAAAAGTTGTTTATATAATTTATTTTTATAGGCATACTAAATATAGAATTATTTAAGAAATATTATAACTATAAAATGCTTATTAAAGGAACTAAATAGGTTATTTTATTTTAGTGCTTAGTTATGAAAGAATGGAAACGTAAAAAATAATAAATAAACTCTAGTGCAGCTAAGATAAACTTTATTTAATAGAGCTAGTTTCTTTCAATCAAACTGAAATTTGTTTTTAGCTTCAGTATAATTATTCTTATAAATTTTAAATAATCAAAGATTCAGCTGTTTTCGATCAAATCAAAGGATAAATTCATTACCATTATATAAAAGTTAAATATCTTAATAATTATTCAACTAAAAAGCAATGAGGAAAAAATAGATCTCTACAACTTGTTAAGAGAGATACAATTTAACAAATAAATATACAATCTTTAGCGAAATTTAGTTTATTTAGCAAAGTATTCGGGGATATTTTATCAAGTAAAAATAGTTTAAAAACATCTTTCCAATAAATCATTTCAAATTTTTCTAAATCAATCTTTAATTAAAATTTTATAATTTTAGTAATTTTTTAAAATTTCACAATTAACAATGTCAATATCAAATAAACCTATCTTAAGTAACTTTTGGTAAGTCAGCCTTTCTCTTTTTATGTTTTAATATAACAATAAATGATTCATAAGCTCTAATATAAAGTTAGTTAAGATGAATATAAATGATAATAATTAATTTATACAATAAATAGAAAAATAAAAGTTATACAAGTATTTTATTTTAATCCTTCTGTTTAATTCTATAATTATCATGTGAAAATGTAATTATCTTGAATGTGGATAAAACTAGTTACTTTAAACATTGGATGCTAACATGGATACTGTAATCTTCATCTTAATACACTTCATAAATAAGGTTAGAGTTATAGTAATAATTTCTAGTAATTTCAAAACTAAAATAATTATCTTTATTGCATCTAATGTACTTAAATAATCTACTTGGAACATAAGAAATGCAAATTTTATAAAATTTTATTCCAATAGAAAATTTGGATCCAAATATTGAATAAATAAACTAAAAGCAAGTTTAGAATATTAATTAACCTTAAAAATCCGATTATCAATAATTTAAATATCAAGCCCTACCTAATGCTTAGTATAATATAATAAGAAATTAATTTAAATAATAAAATTTATAAAGTAATAATTAACTTCTAAATTTTCAGATTTTAAATAAAGAAAATCCTCAACAAAATTTCCCTTAGAACTAATATCAAAACTTCTAACAACAGTTGCTCTTATATTCTAGTAAGATCCTAAAATATAATAAGCTTTTCTAAATCCTGATATTTAAAATAAATTAAATTACCTAAAGACATAAGGTCTTCCCTTTGTTTCTTTAAAAGAAGTATAAATTTTAGGAAATTAATTATTGGGTGAAGGAGGATTCTCGAAAGTGTTTTATGCAAATGAAAGGAAAATAATTATGCTATAAAAATAATAAAAGAACAAAGTATAAAGGATCCTTAACAGTGAATTTAAGCTTTAATTACAGAAGTAGAAGTATAATGAAGAGTGACAGGAAATCAGAATGTACTTTAACTCCATAGAGTAATTTTCAGTAATATAGTTGCATTTATCTTGGAATATTGTCCTTCTGATTTATAAAAGGAAATTGATAAAATTTCATATCCATTAACATAAAGTGATCAGTTAAGATTCTTAAAATACTTGTATGGAGTTGCTTAAGGATTAAAGTTTCTTCATAATAGAAATGTCTTTCAGAGAGATTTAAAACCTTAGAATGTTTTAATTGATAGTGGGGGATAAGCAAAAATATCAGATTTCGGAATTTCTAGAGTAATAGAATATAAGGAATAATTAGGATAAGTTGGCTACTCTATGTAATCTTAGTTAGTTACAACTCTTAACTATCTTGCACCTGAGCAGTATCAATAAAGAACAATAACGTCTAAGAGTGATATTTTAAAAATAGGAGGTACTTCACTATAAGCACTTACAGGAAAATAACCTTACAATGAGTATCAAAATCTAAATGAACTTTACCTTCTTATTTCTAATGGAACTCTTCCATAAATAGATTATAATTTAGATTAAGATTTATAAAAAATCATATAAGTCTGCTTTTAATCTTAGTATTAAATGATAACTACTTAAGGATTGTGGGATTTTTTATAAGTTTCTATTTAAAGTAGAGAGTGAAGAGGTTGTCCTTAATGTGCATAATAAAACAAAATAATTTAAACATTAAAAGTAGAAAATTAGTATATGAAGTAAAAGAATTAAAAGCAAGATAAGTTATTTAGAAGATAAAAATAAGCAACAGTAAGAAATTTAAAACTAGAAAATAGAAAATAATAAATATATAGAAGAAATTTAAATTTAATAAGAATGAGAATATGTTAAAAGCTTAAGTTCTTCTCTAGAAAGTAGTAGAAGAGAGAATTAAGAACTTAAAATAAAAATGGTACAAATGCAAGATTTTATGAAATAAATGTAAAAAAAATGAGCAAAAATAATAAATTAATTATCGGTAGTAGATATTATTTGCTCATTTAAACGCTTAAAATTAATAAAGTCTAAAAATATTTCTTTTTATCAAGTAAACAAAGCAACAAGCCAAACAGAAAGTAATTAGCAAATAGATTAATAAAGATAAGTATAAGTAAAATGAAAAAATAGAAGAGAATAAATAACCTTAGTTTTAAGAAATAAAATAATAGTATAATTAATAATCTTAAAATTATAACTACCAATAAATTTATTAGATTTAAAATAGGATAAATGCATATAATGCTAATAGCAAAATTATTAAATTGAACTATCTTGTAAACATAAATTTGTTAGAATTGCTTATAGAATCTGAAACTGAAGGAAGGCCCATAAGTGTTGAAGGAGAAAAAGGATATTAACTAAAATGCTTGAGAAGCGAAGTAGGATAATGCTAATATTAAATAAAAGACACTGAAATGTAATAAATAATAAGATATTAGTAATTAGAAAAAAAATAGGAAGCTTAAAAATACGAAAAGAGTAATCAATAAAAGAAAATAGCAAGTAAAAAATAAAAAAAAGTAACTGCTTGATTTGTGGAAAATCTCGTTCTAAAAAAGTATTATTTGATTATGTATGCTCATGTTAATAACCAGTATGCTTTTCATTTGCCTCTGAAAACTTCAAAGACAATTGTATTTTTATTTTCATATAATTTTAATGATGAATAAAAATAACGTCTTAGAAATTACTTTCACTGTATAACATGTAATAAGTTGAAAGATTTAAATCTTGTGTATAACTTGCAATTTTAAGGTTATTTATGTAAAGGTTGCTTGACAAATCATATAAAGGAAAATAATTAAATAAGATTTAGTTTAAGAAAACTAAAATAGACACTTGGTATGTAAAGAATCTTTAACTGATAAAGAAATAGAGAATGCTGATTCGAATTTATGAAATAAAATTAAACTAAAAAAGAACCAAATCAAAATCTAGTTAAGTTCAAAAATAAAATAATTTAAAGGTTAACTTCCACTTTGTCGAAATTTTTATGAGAAAACATGTAGGAAATGTTCTTAGCCATTTATTTCTGGTCATAATGTCAAGAAAAGCTAGTGAGGAGGTAAAACACGCTTATAAATGAATAAAAAGAAATATCTTATTTTACGCTTTCTATCTAATTAAATTGAAATATAATATAACTTATAAGAAAAAAACTTTATTAATCCTTTTATCATAAATAATTAAATAATATAAAATATAAAATTCTAAATACATTTATATCTTCTTTATCTGTTGCTCTTATAATTTCTATCTATAATTTAATTTCAATAAAAGCTTTAAATTAACTCTAAATATTTTTTCTGATTTAAATCTTAATATATACCAATATTAGAATTCCATTAATTTATAAATTTTTTATTGCTTTTTGCTAGCTAAAATTCGTATTTAACTCTACTATTTTATCTTTATTTTAAGTGCCGGAATAAATAAATTCAAAATTCTCTAGTTTCTAAGATTTTTTTTAATTTAATTTTAGCTTTAATCATGTTTAAATAAATAAGTTAAATTTCAACTTTACACAGACAAGAAAAAGGGATAAACTAAAAAAAGAAGCATAGCTTTTAACTTAAACCTTCGTAATTTATAGCATTTCTAAATGTTTTATCACTTCCTTAAATTTAATTTTTTAAGTTTAAAGAAAAAAAATTTAATATCATTCAATCATAGAACCGCAACTTTCTAAACAATTTTTTATATAAAGTTCAAAGTTAAACTATTTAGTACTATAGTCGATAAAAGAGAAATTTGATTTTTATTCAGTCTTATTGGATAAGGAGTTAAATCTGTTTTGATCAAATAAAATAATCTTCTAATTATAAATTATTCAAATTGCTTCCATTTAAGTTTTAAGGAAAAATTAACTTCTCTTATTTGCAATAAAAAAGGAAAATTTTCGAATTAGCATGTTTCATCATATTTATTTTAGCATCTTCAATATAACAATAACAAAAGCCTAATATACCGGAATTGGATTTTTTATTATAAATGATTTTTACCAAATCCTTTCTTATTCCAATTCATTTTTAAAATATTTTTCATAGCAAACTCTATCTTTATTTGCTTAGAAATTAATTTAATTTTTATATTTTAATTCTTTTATACGTTCTTGTTAGCTACTTTTCTCTTAAACTAAATATCTCTAACTTATCTAATATATAAAACTAAAGGTCTTTAATTATAATTATTAATATATTAGATAATTACCAAGTTAAATAGTTTTAAATACTTTCTTTTTATAAATGAAAGTTTATTTATCAAATAGATTATAAATTTATTTTGTATTTAAATTATTAGACTAAGAATTGTTTTCTTTTAACTAAAATCGATTAAAGCTTTTTAAACTATAATTCAAAATTAAGTTAGTTAAATGTTTTATAAAGCTTTATAAATTTAAATTTTTTTATCACCCATTCAAGAGATAAATAATCAGATATTCAAAGTCTAAATCATTTCCTTAATAAATAATTTTAAAAGACATTTACAATTTTAAGTTTATCTCTAAAATCAATTTAAATTTTGGGTAATTCTAAATTACATAGATCTAAGTACGTTGTATTAATATGCTTTATTTTATTAAAAACATTCAATTAAATCAGAATAACAAACAGATAAAGATATGATTTTTTATTCCTATTTTTATTTATTTTTTCTTTATTCTTTTGTAATTTTACTAGATTTATCATTTTCGCTATTTAGTTATAAGCTTTATGTATTAAGATTTATTTAAAAGCTTTTATTCTATTTAATCTGAGTAATTCATAAAAGACCAAATTTATTTTTAAATTTTTTTATAATCTTTCTATGAATCTCAATTTTTGCTTTTGGCTAAAATTTATATAAAACTAAGTGTGATCTCTTTTTTAAAGCCCTTATTCTTGTTGCATTAAAATTTTAAATTTTAGTGTTGCTAGGATAAAAAATTTTGTTTATTTAAGTATATAAAAATAAATATTTTTATACCAAGGAAATATTTCACTAAACAGAATAAAATTTTGGTCTAAGTTATAATAAGTATCTAATTATTTATAATAACTTGAATCTTTAGCTTCTGCTACTTTATTTATATTTCTTATTTATTTTAATTTTATTCGATAAAGGCTTCATTTACCAATCTAGCTTTTATTATTTTATAATTTTGTTATTCTTTTTATAAATTGCAATCAAAGAGCTGGAATCATTCGATTATAAGAACTGATTTTTAATGTACTAAAATATAATAAAAGAGAAATTTGGAAATAGCAAACTCCTTATGATTTAAAATAATAACTAAATAGGATAACTAGAACTAATATTTCTCTTATGCTTATTTATAAATTAAATTTAAAAGGAAAATAGTAAATTCCTATCTATCCTTTATTTAATAAAGCTATATTCAAACTATTAAATATTTAATATAAATTTAACTAATAAAATAAATATATCCTACTATCTTTAGTTGTATATCTATTTCATTCCTTATTTTTCAAATTAAGTTTGAAATGTGATATGGTCATAACAGTATCTCTTCATTTAGTATTTTATAATACGTATTTATCTTCTTATTTCTAAATGAGGATAATTTATAGCTAGAAAGTTAGGTTAGATATAATAAGGGATATTAATAAAAATTAAAGTATTTTAAATATGAATGAGATACTTGCTTTTTAATATTAGGGAAGCCAGGACTTTATAGCTTATATTTAATTTATTTAAATTTTATGGTACTAAAACTTAAAAAATATTTACGCTTAAATACATCTTTTTTGCATGAAATCTCAAAGTATAAATAAGAGACAATCATATATTTATCAAGATTATTTATTATAGCGCACTCAAAATGTTTTTAATTAATATAATTGAATAAGGGGAAGTATTATGATTATATGAAACTAGAGGATTAACTTTAATAAAAGGGATAGAGATAGATTAATAGCTTTAAAATGTTCTAAGATTTATTAAAAAGTTGCAAACTTAAATTCTAGAATTAAATAAATTAAATCTAAGTTTAATAAAATTTATTAGAGCTTTTAAAAAATTACTTATTGCACTTAAAAGCAAAACTATTTTCACTTTTTTATTTAGTTGAATCCTTTTGCTTTAAACACACTTTTTTATAACTAGAAACTAAAAAATTGAAATTTAATTTAAATAAGCAGATAAATCTTAGTAAAAATAAGATAATTATTAAGAATTTGTATAATTAAAATGCTTAATTAAAAAAAATTGTATAAACAAAAAATTAATAGACTTTAAATAAGAATCTATGAATTTATTAAATATCCTTTATAATATTCTTTATTAGAAACTTTTATAATAAAAATTTATATCTATTTAACACTCTTTAAAATGCTAAGTCTTAAATATATCTATTGTTATAATTAATTCAAGCTTTTTAAGGAGATAATTTGTTTTTAAGACTTGCATAGTAATTTTTAATTAAAATCTTTTTTATTTACTAAAATTTATAATCTAAATTAATGCTTTTATGAGTAGCTTATGCAACTATAGAAATAAGACTTTAGAGCTGTATTATTATTAAATAAAAGAGATATTAAAATTAATTTTTTATTAGCAAATGTGTAAATTTTATCTAAGTTTACCATTCAAGCATATACATCTGAGTATCAACATTTACCATAAAATTAAAATTTCTTAAACCTTAAAATTATAATCAGCAATAAAAATACTTTAAATAAGAAAAAATCTTAAAAGAAGTGATGAACACTTAAAACATATGGAATTAAATTAATTTTTATTTTGCTTGCTAATATATTATTTAGTTTTATTCTTTAAAAACATGAAAGCTTTTGATAATTAATTAAATTATATAATAAAATATTAATATTTCCATATCATTTTGTTCATAATCCTTATTAACTATTAACTATTATTTTTAACTTAGTCTAAATCATTTATAACTATTCTTTATATCTAAATAGATAAAGCATTAGTTTAGTTCTTGTAATTGTTAATGAAAACTTTTATTAGATAGCTTCATACTTATAATTAATTATTTCTATCATAAGATTTATATTTCTCCTTATTATAATTAAAGCTATTTCTGAAGTCTAAATACTAAAGAAGTTTTAGTACGAGTTATTTTAGTATCCAGAAGTGCAATTGTCTGATATTTGCCCCTATTTAGAGAAATTTTCCTAAATATAATTATGGTATTAGTTTAAGCGATCCAATGTAAGTTGGATATAAAATTAAAAATATTATCCTGGAATTGAAAATTCTACTCTTATTTAGGTATTGAGGAATATTATTTACATATATTTTGTAAAAACTTCTATATTTTATAGGCATTACATATAATGAAAAAAGTTAATGTCATATACTAAGATCTCTAAAAGGAAAAAGTATGATAACTTTATCTCTTAATTATGGAGGAATTTAAAAAGAGAAACATATAAATCTTAATTTTTTGATATAGTCATAATTCATTATCAAAGAAGGAGAAGGTGTTTTCGGAAACGTCTTCAAAGGAAAAATCGATGGAAAAGATATTGTTATCAAAGTAGCAAATATAAAAAGGAAGATCACGAAAATATCTTAGAGTTTTACAAGAGATAGTAATCTACATGGAACTTAGATCTTAGCATCTTCTAAGATTATGCGAAATTTGTCTTGATATAAAAAATTAATTCTGCTTAGTGTCGGAATTAATAAAGGGCTCTTTATATCAAGCATTATATGAGAATAAGAAATATGACTTTAAGGAAATTAATAATCTTCAGAAATTTAAAATAGCTCTTTAAATAGCTTATGGAATAAGAGATCTTCATCATTATTTTAATTAAATCATTCATCAGTATTTGAAGCTATAAAATATTTTACTTGATCAAGAATTTAATTTAAAGATAGTGAATTTCGGAATGTCAAGATTTACAGGAGGTAAATCTAAAAAGCGAAAATCAATGATTAAATTATTAGAACTATTCAATATATGGCTCCTGAGCTTTTTTAAAACAATGAGATAGGAATTCCAGTTGATATTTGGGTGTTTGAGTATATTTTAAATTAAATATTCACTCTAAATAGTCCATGAAAATCTCTAGGAGCTAAATAAATTACAATTGAACTTGAACAACAAAAATATCCAGAAGTTTGTGCTAGATTTAAAGGTGAATTGAGATTGCTAGTTGAATAGCGCTTTAATAATAATCTCAATTAAAGACTAAGAATTTATGTAATAGTAATACTTCTTAAGAAAAATAAAATAGAGGATTATATTGATTCAAAGGAATTAAAATAAAAGAAATATTAAAATTTAACTTTTAGATAGAAGCCTTAACTTGTTTAGCCAATTTATTGTTTAAATCAATTATTAAATGAAGAGATAAACATTCAAATAAATTAAAATTCTGATCTAAGTGTAAACTTTCTATCATCAAGTAACAATCTTTAATTTAATACTAAAATAAATTAAAAAATGATATTAATTTACAACATAAGCAGCTTAAATTAAAGGGGGAATTTGTTTTTTCTTAATAATGAGATAACTTCAAATAATATTGCTTTAAAGGAAGATTTAAGCATATTAAAGAATAAAAGCTATAATAATTTAAAAGAATATTAGTTATAACATACAAGCTTCTAACTAAATAAGATTAGCACTAACATCTAATATATATAGGTATTAAATGGGTTAATAGTAATAAAGAATTATAATTTTATTTATAAGAATCTGATATTTAAACTTATTGCTAGTTAGTTAATTAAAAAGTTTAGTGAATAAAATTTATAAAAAAGAGTTTGATTAGATTAAATTAAAGTATTGGGCTAAACTTATAAATAAAAGTTTCATAAGCTATGCTTATTAAATTTGTTAAATCATATTTAAGAGCTAATTATTAAATAGATTTTAACTTTTTAAAGCTTTACAAGATTTCTTTAGAATAAGGTTTTATAATATTTGTAAGTACCAGCAATTTATCCACTTGATCTCTATAAGCTTACTCTTATTTTATTTCTTTACTAATCTTTCTTTCTGATTTGATTTACTTCTTGATTATTTTAATAAATCTTTGAGGATAAATATATTTGTAATTAGTAGAGTAGGAGTGAGGAAGCTTAAATCAAATAAGAGTAAATTAAACATAAAATTGTTAGATAAGTTATTATGCTAATAAAAGATCTGCAACCAAATCTCCAAAGGCTCTAAGCAGATGATTATAAGAAACTATTATATAATTTTAGGTTTGTATAAACTATTTCCCTTGATGGAAATACATTGAGCTCTTTCTAAAAATTAGAATTAAAAGAAAAAGGGAAAAAATAGAAAGAATATCATTGAAATAAATAAACGAATAATAGCAAAATTTAAATTTAACTAGGGTAACTCATAATTAAGATATAGATAACTACAAGTAATCTATTTTTCATTTTAAAATACTTACAAAAGTTATTATTTTTTTAATTTCTGAAATCTTTTAAAATGTATTTGCATAGATTAAATTAAATTTAATATCTTATTAAAATAGAAATTAGGTTAGAAGAACATTCTCTAAAATAGCTAAATCCATAAATCAAAATTCTAAGTAATTAAAAATCCTTAATTAGAATATCTATAAGAAAAATATAAAAGCATTAAAAAATTCACCCTTCTTATTGTCTTTCTTCTATAGTAAAAATAATGATCATCTCAAATTTAGTTTAAAGTATATAAATTTGAATAAAGCTGTTTACTCAAATCTTTATAATTTAAATTATAAAAAATATCTAGAGCATATATAAATTGCAGTTAAGCTAAGCTTTTTATACACTCTAAAATTGTTCCAGGATACTTTTAATGATTAAAAATGAAAGGCTAAATCAAGCCTATAGATTTTTATTTAGCTTTCTTTAATAACTTTTTAATCTTTCTTTTCATTAATCTATCATAAGGTATTAAATTAATTAATAAAGGACTGCTATGTTTATCTTACTAACTATATAAAATAATCTGAAAAGTTATATGATTTCCTTACTTTTAAATATAATACATAAATATATTCATATAGTTTATATCTAGTCTTTGCTAAGCAGTTTATATTGGCTTAATCTAAAACTTATAATGATCTTATTTCCAAAATTTTCTTAAATCCTTGAATTTTATCAGACAGATTATTTCTTTACTTATTTCATAGTATCTAATAATCTCATTTATAAGGTGACTTAGTAAACTTCTTATAGGTAATTTTTTAGTGCCTCTTCATTAGAAGCAGAAGATATGCTATAGTTAGACATAATTAATAAAGGAATTGTTTATATTTCTTGAATTAATAGTAATAAATTAAATTTATAAAGCTTCTAGCAAGATATATAATTTAAATTATAGAAACATCTAATTTTAGGTTACTTAGATCAATTATAACTTATTGTTAAAGAGGGAAAGACTTATATAGTAAATTATAGTTAGCAAGTATATAATAATTATAACTCAATTATTCAATTTATAGGTATATAATCTAAATATATCTTTAGCTTAATAGCTAAATAAATTTTAAACATTTTGCTTTGAATTTCTTTTGGTTATTTTTATAGGTTAATTTATATAATTTTATCAGCCTTTAGATTATTAATAAAGAAGTTGTTAACTTTTTTATTACAATCTTAAAATTAAAATATTATCAGTCTGAATTATAGATGAATAGGCAGTTGTTGACTCCCGCTGCTATGCAGTTTCTTTTAGTATGCCATGAAATTCTCTAGACGCTTCTTGCAGAGTCCCATTCATCCGTTGCTCGAGGTAAAACATCCATTGGACTTTCGTGTCTTGCAATCATTTAGCTTTTAACTCCATCTCTTCCAATAAGCATGATGCTACTAGAATATCCTCCTGTAACAAAAAGAGGTCCGTTACCTGATGCTAACTCGAACTTTTCAAGTACTTTCTCTTCCTCGTATAATTCGCACATATGTCTCTTCATTTCTTCTTATACTTCAATTGTATTATATGGAACTGATGGATTAGCAAGATCCCAAACTCTTACCGTCAAATAATCTCTAGTGTACACAAACTTTCCGTCCAAAGAAAATTTAACATCTGACAAAGTATTAACGATGTCAGTGAAAAAGTTTCTTTTAGCAGGATCAGGTTTATCCATAAACTCACAAGCAGAATTTTTTTCACCTTAACTTGATAGTCTTAAGTCAATCACACGTGTTGTTCCACTTGATCCTCCATAAACAAAAATTGATGAATCAAAAGGATGAAAATTTGCGCATGTGATAACTTCTCCAAGTTCTTCCATTTTATTAGGCTTTATGTCAATAATGTTATAAGTTACATCTTTTCTTTCCAAATTTCATAAATTTATCTTCAAATCATCTGCGGAAATAAAGTGAATGCCATCTTCGCAAGGTGACAAAGAATGAATGTTAAATTCATGGCCTTCGACGAATGTTCTTCTAATGGAAGCTTTATACTCTCCTTATTATTTTTATCCTAAGGGAATCTTAACATAATTCTTGCTTCTCTACTTCCATTCCTCTTCCGATTCAGCTCCATTCGAAACGTTCCTAAATGAGTTTCCACTATAAATAGACTCAGCTCGCAGCCTCCATAATTTAATCGTATGGTCATTTGTTGACAGTAAATTCAAGTGCTAGGATGGCCATAGTCATTTTACTTTATTGACTTTTTCCTCAATTTCTTAAGATCTCAAATAATCAAACTCAGTTTCGTGAGCTTAAAACTCACAAAGATAGTTGAATTCATTTTCATTTTCCTCTACTTCAACGCATCTTTTGAAAATAATTATCCTACCTGTTTTGTCTCCTACTGCAATATGATCTCCTTATTTATCGAATTCAACAGCTGATAAAGTGTCTGATTCTGTGACTGCCGTTGAGATTGACGGCTCTCCAAACATTTGGGAAAAAAAGAATCTTTATTCCATTATTTATTTCTAAATTGAAGTTAAAAAAGAAATTATCCTTATATTTAATTCTTAATTCAACTTTTCAATCTATTCAATTATTCACTCCTTAAATTCTATTCCCTCTTTAGAATCTCTTTAATTCAAAATATCTTCTATTTATTTAACTTTCCTTTA
This sequence comes from Loxodes magnus, assembly GCA_946699065.1. NCBI lineage: Eukaryota > Ciliophora > Karyorelictea > Loxodida > Loxodidae > Loxodes > Loxodes magnus. The sequence goes on from CAMPDV010000039.1 coordinate 514,254, forward strand.
AGATATTTAATATAGTAGAGTATCTAGTTTATGAGATAGAGTGTAGCTAGGTTAATGGTATAAATCTTAGATTTAGTTGAATATTTAGATGGTTTTAGGTTTAACGATAACATTTAATTAGTTATTTTATTTATTTTAAATTTGCTGTAAAAATGAGCTCTCTAATCTGCTTTAAAGTTTATCTATATTAAGCTATCAAACTAAATCGCTTTTTAGATAAAATAGATCTCAAGAAAGCAAAAAAGAGACTTATAATTGTATTTAAATTACAGCTACATTAAATAGTTCAAAGAGTTCACATATACCATATGCTTATATTTCCTAGAATTTTAATTTTAAAGTCATTCTTAAATTTAAATTTAGATATATGGAGATTGTTAAAGTTATAAGATTAAAAATGCTATTAAGAACCAAATGATAATAGTTTGTTATACTAAACACTTAAAAGTAACTAAAAGCTATTTACCCTAGCTTGCTTAATTGTTATTAATATCCTATTTAAATTTATAGTTGTAGTATAGTATACTCTTAAAACTTATAAGTATTTACATTTTCTTAGAAGTTCTAGGATTTACTTATACTAGAAGCTTTACTTAGACTGATATCAAATAATTAAAAACCTAAATTAAAAAATAAGTTTCATATATTCCTGAAATTTTGAATACTTTAATGTAATGGATTTAAGGTTGTTTAACTGAATTACAAAGGAAACTTAATTAAGGAATAAAAATTATAATATAATATATCTTATATTATAATAAGCCTTTTAATTAAAGCTATCATTTTTATTTATAAGTTGGTCTGCTGTTTTTAGTTGAATAAATTTTGCTTATATTTTACTCTGAAAATTTGTAAATAAAGAATGAAATATTATGCTGAGTTGCCAGCTTTAAAATTAAAAAAAGTTTCTAAATGAGAAAATAACTTAATTTAAGCTATGAAGCTTTATAAGCTTAAGAGACTTAATTAGCATACTTAGTAAAGTTGATCATTAAATAAAAACTCTTTTAATTTATTGTCAATAAATAAGCGAATATTTGTTTTTCCGTAGTACTCTTCGATCTATGTATTAATGAAATAATAAAAATAACTAATTATGCTTTTATCTATTATATATGCTTAGCTTATTAAATAAGGAAAAAGCATATTAAAAAGAAAGATTATTGTTTATTAGCATTTTTAGAAGTTTGTTTAGTTAAATTTCAACTAGCTTAATTATCTAAGATAAATAGCTATATATCTATTTTATTTATTTTAGATTTAAGAAATTGATAAATTAATTGAATTAGGATTTATTACAAGTTCAATTTACTTTTTATCAGACTTTCTATTTAATTTAATTTAAGAAGCTAACTTCAGGCCTTTCTTATTAACATTATGCTTAATACCTTCTTCTAATTAAATAATAATCTTATATAAAGTTAATTTTTTGGACTAGTTTCTCAAATAATTGATTTTAATTTACCTAAGTTAATTCTTGCATTCTATAAATAGCGAAACACTCTATTAAGAAACGCTAAGCAAAAATGTTTCCTTTTATTGTATAAGTTTAGTAATATAGCCATATCTTTAATTTGCTCTTATATAGTAAAAGTTATTATATCTTATTAGCTTCTTTTAAGCTATCTACCAGTTTTTATGGATTGCAACCTTTTTATTTTTATATTATCTAATTTATTTAATTTAGATAATTCCCATTTATTCCTTTAATGCAATCTTAGTAAACTTCTTTCATTTATATGTTTAAATGAAATTGTTTTTCGATATGAAAGGGAGTGGATTTAAATACTTCTTCAAATTTTAATAATTTAGAGGGAAAGCTTTTCTTAATTAATTTTACTGAGTAAGATAATAGAGCAAACTTATATTAAACAAAGTTAGATGCTTACCTACTGTTCCTAAAATAAAATATAACAAGTAAATAAAAGGTTATATATCCAAACTGTTTTTAGATTCAATTATAAAAATTATTTTCAATGGAATGAAATTAATAAGGAGGTAATAGTAGATTTAGCGATTTAGTTTTTTTAAAAAGATTTTAAACAATTATTTAGTTTCTGGAGTTATACAGATAAATTTAGTTTTTTAAAGAACGATAAAATGTAAATTTAAGATTCCTATTAATTTGGCTTAAAAAAGAGTATCTTATGAACTAATATCAAAGATTTATTAAAACTAATGAGTTTATTACTTATTCAACAATTTATTCTCTTTATAGCTTCCATAAATTTCTAATTTTTTAGCTTCAGCAAGTTTTGCTTTTTTATAGTTTGTTATTTTGCTATGCTTTCTCATTTAAAGTTGAATCCATTCTCATTAACAAAATTTGTGCTATTTATTTGGTATGAAATACTTTTCCTAGTTTCTTTCTTTTATTGCCTCCTAGTTTCTTTCTTTTATTGCCTCTTATTTAATTTATTTTTCTAAACTCTTAGTTTACGCTATCTACTAATCCTTTTCTTATACATATCTGATTATTATATTTTCAACTAAAACTTCGGTGAGCGGGCTTAATTAACTTAATCTTAATCCTCTTCTCAAGCGAAATATTTTGAATGTCCTCGACTTTTGATATCTTCATCTGTTCCTTGATTCGATTTTTTATTCTAACTAAAACAAGAGCATCCCATTTTTCACGGCAATTTTTATAAAAGTTAATGAAGTTTAAAGTAATAATAAACTTAAATTTTATTGTTTAAATATGTCTATACCATAAGATAATTATATCTAAAATATCTATGTATTCATTATTACATTACGTTTATACTTTAAAGTTTACTCTCCTCAATACTTTTATTTTTCCGTTATTTTGCGTTATTATGCTTATTGTGGTTAATAAAAGCACTTAGCTAGGATACTAATAAAACACCTTCTAAAGGAGATTTTATCTATATTTTCAATTAAGATCCAAAAAATTAAAAAAGATACGTCTTAAGAAATTAAAACTCTATTACTATATCAGTTAATTATTTTAGCATGAGCACTCATTAAATTGTAAATCAGCTCTAAATAAAAATATACAAGGCTCCTCAGCTTAATGCAAATAAAAATATATTAGTAATACACAAAATTAATTAAAAGTACCTACTTAAGTAAAATAATATAAGCAAAATTATATTAAGAGTACATAATTATATAGTATCAACTTATTTAAATAAGAAAGAAAAATAAAAAATAAATCTTTTCTTGTGAGCTTTTTGAAATAGGTTAGATTCCTAATTTAAATCAGATTTATCTTTTTCTACATTCCTTTAGAAAATAAAATTTTGCAGTTTTATTGGCTAAATAGTATTTAATTATTTGTTAGAAACCATAAGCAAATATTGCTTAGACTTGTGATTTTAAGTAAATTATTAGACATATAGGATGGTATATTTAGTTGCTATATCTTTTAAAATTTGGTTAATAGTATTAGAGTATGTTATACTGCTAGTTTCTGATTTAATTTTATTAAAGCTCTTATAATTATTTTATATATTATACTAAAAGAGTTTATTTCTAAATAATAGAGTATCATATGCATTAAAATACTTAAATGTCTATTAATTATGATATAGCTTATCTGTCACTATGTTAATTATCTACAGTTAGTTATCTCTTTATTTAATAAAATAGACTCCTATTTAATTTATTAGTGAGCCTATAGTAATTATTAGCTCTATTTGAATCCTATATAGATTTGTTTATTTAGATATATTACACTATAATAAAGAGCTTTTAGTCAAAATCAACATTTTCTTATACTTTAGAATCTCTTTACTTCCTTAGACTCGTTGCTAAAATATTTAAATAGATAAATTTACGTTTTACTCTTATCGAAAGAAGGATGAGAACATAATTATTAAATAGCTAAACTTTTAAATTATGGTAACATGATAATCAATTAATTAGTCATAAGCTTGTTAAATATACCTTAGGTTCTATTAGATGCTAAGAGAATCTAAATAAAAAACTAGAATAATTTTAGAAATAAAGCAAAGTTTAACTAAGACAATTAAGATGCTTAAATTATAGATTATTATACTTGCTTATTATGAAAGAAGTATTGCTATTTATAGATTTATTAGCTAAGAGTAAATCTCTAACTTTTTATAAAATACTAAAGTTCTAATAAACTAATGGATCTTTATATTATAAGTGCTTCTTAGTTATTAAGAGCTGCTTTGCTCTGTAATTAATATAGATAAAGATATAGTGAACTTAAATAATTATAAATATCTTATAGCATAGTATTTAATAATAAAATATTTGATTATCTGCCTTAATATCTTGAATCATTCTATTTAGATAATTAAGAGAAATTATAAATAATTTAAAGATAAAATAGATTAATGTAAGTTTCCTCTTTACTTTACTTTACTTTATTTAGCTTATTTACTTTTTTAATTAATACCTCCATAATCTGTATATATCATTATAGATCCAAGAAAAAGTTTAAACTTAATAAAATTATAAAAATATAAATATAGTTAAATATAGTTAAATATATAATCAGCCTTTTTCTCTTTCACTCTATATTCTTTAGCTTTATAATTAAGAATATATATTTATAAAAGATTGTTTTATTATTGCTGCTATTCTAAGATAGCTGTATTTAAATTTATTAACTAAGAAGCTTAGAACTTTAAACTCAAGTTAGCTATCTTGCTACTTTAGAATTTAAAGATAGCTATTTTTAACTATTGTTGTGTTATATTTTTCCTTTTATAATTAGTAGATAATATAGCTTAGATAATTCTAGTTCCTTTTCCATCACTTTTAAAATAGATTAGCTCATTATATTTTTATCCTCTAAACTTATTTTCCTTATTAAAGTGATTGCTTTTTAATAGAAATTTAATATTTTATAGATTGTAACTTAATTATGAATGAATGTAGTGCAAGTGAAAAATATGATACTAGAAGATTTGATTTAAAAAGAATAAATTTCTTATTTAAACTTTAAAAGATTTATTAGATTATACTAATGCTTCTATTATTAACTTTATACAAAGAGACATGTTGCTAGCTTTAATTAGAGAAAAATAATTTAAGCTATCTTTATTTATTTGAGATAGCTTAAGGCTAGAAAAGCTTTAAAATATTTATTATAACTTAATTAGATAGAATAACTAGAGCATATAGTAAGTATAGCCTATCTTAAAATAAATCTGATTAAAGACTAACTTTAAGCAATTAAAAATATACAAAAAATTTGATTATAGCCAGTCCAACTAACTTCTATCTCATAATTTAAATGTTGATGTTTTTATTTCTATAATGAACTAAAATGGGCAAAGATGTCTATTTTATCAACTGTTTATGAAGATAAAAACTATAATAAACTTAAATTAGAGAGATATATTAATAAGCTACTTATTTTAAAGTTCTAGTTAATTAAATTATCATTATAATTTACTTGAATAGTAATAGACTTAGACTAAAGACATTAAAATCTAATAACTTAAATGTAAGTTCAAAATAATTATTTATATTAATAGAGTTTTTATAGTAAAAAATTAAAAATTACAGTGGTGGGATTTGAACCCACACTCCGAAAGACTAGTGCCTTAGGCTTGCGTCTTAGACCACTCGGCCACACTATCTTATAATTATTTTATATAGCACCTTTAAATAAATAAAAAACTACAACAGAACCAATTAAAATGGACTTAAAATATCTTACATAAATAATCTGTATGCACATCAAAATAATAGTTTAATATCAATAGATCTATTTTTAATTAGATCTATTTAACATTTAATAAAAATTTTAATAATAAGAAACTTTAATATACAAGTAACTTGATATTTTAGATAATTAGTATTAAAAACCATGTTACATAAAATAAATAATAATGAAATAAGTGCCTTTCTTTAATAATAATATATAAAGGCTTTATAAATACTTTTAGTCATTATTACAGCTTTCTAAACTTAGTTCAACTTATTTTTTTACTTCTTTAACTTTAATTAGATAATACTTTCTTAATTTAGGTGAGAATTGCTTATTATAGCTTATTATATCTTATTATAATTTATTTTTATTTGATTATTTAATTTTAAATGTTTTTATGGTAATTAAAAAGTGTAAAAATTAATTGATGAAATAAGTTCTAAAATTTAAATAATATTCAAGCTTTTAGTAAAGGACTCTAAGAAATTATGCTAGATAATTTAGGCAAAATTCCTTTTAAAATTTTCAATTCTTAATCATCTAAAGTTTATATCCTTTTAACTAATTCAGTATGCAAATTCCTATAAAATCCAGGAAACTATTCAGCTCATTATGCCATAGATTAAAAGATATTTACTAATTCCAAATTAGTAAATTTATTTAACCTCTTTTCGCTTACCATAATGAGACTCTAGATTCATATATATTTATTTCTTATCTTTAAGATACATGTTACGATACATAAATTGCATATATCAGATGTACTCATATGCTATCTAAATGAATAAATGATTACCAAAATAAATTTCCTTTAATGATAAGAATGTCTGTTAAAATTTCATCGTATATATTAAATCTAGCCAGTGCTAATCATATGTTAGTATAAGATGCAAGATCCAACAATAAATCCCCCTTTTTTAGCTCCTTTATTATTTCTTTAGCGTATTTTTTGTTTCTAGGATCTAGCAAAGCGTATGACATGAATAAATTTCCAAGCTCTGAACCACTTAATTCATCTAATTTTAGATTATTATGTAATTTATTAATAAACTAAAAGTCCTAGTAAGATATTTCAGATAGTGCCCAACTGAAGTTTCAATAAAACTTACATAATTTAGGCTATCTCAGATGATTTCATTTACTTCAATAGATTTTCTATGTTTTCTTGAATAGAATCTAAGTAGCAATCAACTTAATATTTAGCTACAACCATTAAAAGGTTCATAATGCTTTCCTTTGTAAAAATTATTTTTCTTTCTAGTAGTTCGCTTACGATTGAAGTTGCTATTTTTTATCCTAGACTTTTGTCATCACACAAATCAGCTATTTGATAGCAAAGATTTACTAAAACACTTGACTCAAATTCAGTTATATGCTCATCAATATATTGCATGATATCATAAATTTATTATTTAGATATATGATATATGTTTCTAGCCTTGAGCAAACTTAATGATTTAACAACACTTGAAATGACAGAAGTTTCCATTTTATCTACTTAATCTAGAGTTGTATCTATTATTTTCTTTGCATGACTATCATAATCAGGTAAATTGGCTATATAAAATAGAGCCACTGCTGATTCATCAACTGATGGAATATTGATTTAGTTATAAACTTATACCAAATCGGATGCTGATTTCACCTCAGCTAATTGTAGAACTAATTTAGCTGTATTTTTAGAAGATTTATTACTCATTCATCTTACTATTCTATACATTTTTATCTCTATTTGTATAAAATTTAAATATTATCTAATTATCTTCTACACATTATATTAATAAAGCTATCAGCCAAGTATGCCGACATAATATGAAGAGATTTCAGATTCTTAATTTAATAACTATTAATATATAGTAGCTTATCTTTATAGAAGCAATCTATTTTCCACAGAATAGGTATATTTTGTAATTATATTACATCTTCATTCCTATTATTAACTTGCTGTTTATTTAACCATGTAATTTTTCCATCTAAGATTTAAATTTAAATTAGCTGATCTATTGTTAATTGCAACTTATTCAACCATTTAAGAACTAGTTAAATAGTATAAGTAAGTTAAATGTTTTTAAAGCTATAGTAAAGAGTAAGTTATGCAAATTAATTTATTCTGAATTTTCTCTCGTTTCTCGTTTAAATTGACTGCATAAAACCTAGCAAGATTATTTTAAAATTTTGATATTAAAGGAGTTGAAAGATGAGTGCACAATAGAAAATATTTAATTAATTATGAATTTTTGATATTTTTAGAATATTTTCTTAATTTATACATTTCTATGCTTAATATTTTGGTTTGCATGCTTAGATAAGTATTTCTATATCCTTTTGAATAGATTCATATCTTTGATTTTATAGTTAATTAGACTTTTCTAATTTTTGTATGCTAAATTATTAATATCACCTGATATTATGCTTTTTAAGGATTATTTCAAGCATCAATATTAGATAGATAATTGTTATGTAGCATTAATATTAACTTAAGAGAGGGCTAGCTAGCATTTAATAGTTGAATCTAGCTAAATGGAAGATTTATTATTAATCATATATTTTATTATTAAGCAATCAATATTACCCATAGCTTTAAACTTAGATACAGCCAGAAAAATAAGGTAGCTAAAACAGTTTCAATTCAAACGATTAAAGGATTATTTGAATTAAGTTTACCAAAGAAAATTTCTCAGATTTAAGCCTTTTAAATTATCCATCTTACATTCTTTAAGATATTGCCAAGCTTTTTAGATAAACTATTAATAGCATATAGAAGGAATGCTGGTATTATAATAGATTTGTTTATAAGTATAATGAACGAAGAAGGTAAAATAAAATATAAAAATGTTTATTAATTTAGATTTTAAGAACTAAGTTTATACAGAAAATAAAATCATTAAATTATAGGTTCATTTTTATTCTATTAAGAACACATTTAAGTTGGATTTGGAAATATCAAATTCTGATGTGGCTAAACTTTGAATTTGTAATAATGAACTCTCTAATTAATTTTTACCTCTGCAAGGACAATCAACTTTTGCTTCGTGTTAACATGGGCATTCAACTTTTGCTCCGTGCTAGCATGGACATTCTACCTTAGCTTTTAGTTAACTTTAAGGATGAGGATCACAATAACATTTATTATTTGACTTCATTAACCTTGTCTAAACTAAGGACCATGGCTTGCTTTGTTCATTTACCTATAATAGCTATTCTTAATTTTTTTCTCTGTGCTACTTCTAGACACCTTCTTTATTAATTTAGCTTTAATGCTTTAAAGCTTCTTCTGATTTTTTATGGTTATTTTTTCTCTATAAGAATTCATCCACATTTTGATTCTTAATCTTAATATTATGCTTAACCATATTTTATATTCCCTACTCAAGCTATTATTTCTCAGTCTAACTATTAAATTTTGCACCTAATTTTCTCTTCTCTTGATTTTTAACTCTCTATCCTATCGTCTAACTTTGCAGAGCAACTGCAAAAGTGACTATAAGAAGCACAATAAGTATTTGACTCTTCATTGCGTTTATATAATGATTCAAACTTCCCAGGTATATAAATAAAACTCGTACTCGTTAATATCCGTTAACTTATAAAAAATAAGTTTAGGGATAATATTTTCTATAATTTTATACCATTAATTAAAAACCAACTATATCTTTTATTTACTTTATGCGTTTTTTAATCCGTTCTTTATATTTTTCTTCAGTATTCTAAATTTAAACTTTAATACTTCTAAATAAGAATAGACCATTGATAACCTTTTTTTAAATGGTATTTTTATTAAGAAATAATAGTTTATTTATTTTGGTGTATTAAGATGAAATATAATAGGTGTTTGAGATATGAAGTTGAAGAGGAATGTAAAAAATTAAGGACAATAAGAGACTAAGTCTAAAACAAAGATACTTATTTTACTTATTATATGGATTTTTATTTTTAAGTTATAGATAAATAGTAATATTCTAAGTATAATCAATATTCTTATAATATAGAAGCTTATTTCAGTTAAATTTCAATAAAAGCATAATGTATCTCTATTAATTACCTAAGCTTATTAATCTCTATTTAAAAACAATCTCATAATTACTAGTAAAACATTATTATAAAAGCTCTATTAAACTAACTATTTATTGTGATCTGAAAAAAATTAGTTGCCAAACTAATTTTAAGATCTTTCGATATTTGTAATATACTCTATAAAAAGGATTTCATAAATTTTATAGTAGTAAACATTTTTTGGAATGCTTTTTATTACTGTACCTTAAGTTATCATTAAATCTCAGAAAACTAATTTTCTAAAACTAAAAAGAGAAAAAAAAATTTGCTGATGATCCTGAAAAACAGTAAATGATTATTTTAAGTATTTATTTAAATAATAGCAAGTCAGATATCTAAATTAAGACTAATAAATTAAAATAATTGATATTAAAGTTTAAAGTCCCCTATTCTGTTAAACATTTGTAAATGGATTCTTAAAATGCATTGCTGTCATCGAAGGAATTTTCTTAAGAAAGTTCTCTTCCTAAAAATCCAATATAATGGCAGATCTATGAACTTTAATCAGCTAATAATACAAGTATAAATCCTAATTGATACTAGAACAGAAGTGATGAATCTTTAAAAACGAATTAAAACTTTTCAAAGCTTTTAACTTAAGATAAAAAGCTTAGCTCTTGACAAAAATTGTTTAGTCCTTTGGAAGAAGGATCAGTAAGAGGTTCAGTTTTTTCACTTTCAACTACTGCTATGGGAGTTATTATTCTGTCCATGCCAAAAGCTTTTTCTTATACTGGCTGTATTTTAGGTTTGATTATTTTAATTTTAATGGGATTATTTTAAGCAGTTATGATGAATGCGTTAGTCGAAGCTTAAGACTTCTATAGAATATTTTCCTATCCTAAAATAATAAAGAAGATGGCTAGTAAAAAGCTTAAAAATTTAATGATTCTTATAATAATCTTCTTTAACATTGGAAGTGTCACAGGCTTTGTAATTTCTATTGGAAATTTTATTGATAAAAGTATAGAATTCGTTGGTCATTGAGATACATCTCATAAAGAAATATACTGTATTTTAATAGGAAGTGCAATTGCTTATCCATTAACTTTCATTAAAAACGTTGTGCGATTTCAGAAAATATCTATAATTGGGTTGATAGCTCTTGGATGGTCAATAATAACTCTTATAATTTAAGCACCAGCATCTTTAGAGCATAGCGATATAAATTGGGGAGACAGAGATATTTATTTCAACATAGATATAAACATATTCGGAACTGTTTCTATGTTTATTTATGGATTTGTTTGTCACTTTAATATCTTCCCCATTTAAGAAAAGCTTTACCATAACTCTTTCCGAAAAATGCAATTTGTTACTAGAAGAACTGCCTATTTGTTAACAGCTACATACTCTATTATAGGAGTTGTTGGATTCTTATGTTTAAAAAATGACATGAAAGATCTCTTCATAAATAGAGAAAAACCTCCTGGCTGGAAAATTGACGTGCTAATGTTCGTTGCCAAAATTTTATTCTTGATAAGTACAGGAATGATAGTAGCAATGAACGTAATTCCTTGTAGGAAGCACATATTTAACTTAATACATATCAAAAAACCTAATACCTTAATGTAAGTCTTTATTTTAGGTTTTGCTTATTGACTATTTTTATTGATTTATTGACATTAATTTTGGCCTTGATAGCTTAAAATTAACTATATATATGAAACATTTTTGTAGGTATCTTTGGAGTTTTACTAAGCATTATAATTCCAAGTAAGGAAATTATTCAGCCTTTATATTTTATAAAATGGACTCTAGGCTTCATATCTTGCTAAGAATCATGATTTACTTTCTCAGCTTTGTTTTTTCAATAATGGGATTTGGAGCTACAGTCTTGACTATTTATAGCTTTTATCATGATATAGGGTTTGCTAAGTGATCTAATTATCTTAATCTTAACTTATTGCTTTTAACTAATTTTTATATCTTAACTCTAAGTTAACTTGCTCAGTATATATCTTTAATAGCTAGCATTTCACTAGAATCAATTAAGCATTATTCAACTACATTAAGAATTAATAGCTTTAATTTTAGAGGAAATTATGCTTCTTTTTTGAAGAGTCAAATAAAAAAAGCTTCAAAAAATTAGAGCTTAATGAAGATAACTTTCATCTAAATAATAGCAATCTATGATTCATATACCTAGAAATAGCTTTAGTTATTTAAATGCTTATAGATATATATTCAAAGCGTTATATCATAATAGATGCTTTTCTAAAGCTTGGAAATTAGAGTATATACGAGTCTATAAATAAAGCATAGGGCAGTTGATAGTTATATGGTAATTAAATAGCAATAAAGAAGCTTAATAGAGTCATTATAAGAGTCATTTATAAATAGAAGTATCTTTAATTTTATATTCTATTAGTAAGGTTAAATGGTAGAAAGTTAAGATAATAGTTAAAGGAAATAAGATTATTATCTACAAGATATCCTAATACTGATTAAGACATATGGAGGAAGTGAAACTTCTAATAATTTACGTATTTGAAATTTGAATTAATTTGTATCGAGTCACGAATAGCTAAGTAAACTTTAGAAAATTGGAGAGGGGGGTTCGAGTAAGGTCTATAAAATTTAGATATAAAATTTAGACTACGCACTTAAAGTGATGACTTAGAGAAATGGATGGGATTAGTAGAAATTGCTAAATAGCTTTTATTAAGAATGTCATTCTCTTCTTGCTGTTAATGATCAAAGAATTTTGAGACTTTTAGGAATTGCTTTAGATACTTCTGATGAAAACAATTACATTTTATGCACTATAACTAATTATTAATAAAAAGGAAACCTAAATAGTCTAATCAAGGAACATTAGTTGTTTTGAGAATTTCCTTAAGAATAAAGATTCTTTAAAAAGTTGATTCTGCTAAGTTAAATTTGTGAAGGTGTTCAAGTATTGCATAATGCAGGATTGAAACATAGAGATTTAAAGTCTTCAAACATTCTTTTAGATGAAAATTACAATCCAAAAATAGCTGATTTAGGATTAACTACTGAAGATTCTATATGTTATAGTCAAAATGCGAGAGGAACATTTTAATGATTCGCTCCTGAATGTTTTAATTCAATGTTCTCCTAAGCTTCTGACATTTGAGCTTTGACTTGCGTAGCTGTTGAAATATTTACTGAGAGCCCCCTATGACCACATCTGAATTCTGCGCAGGTAGCTAAAAAAATAAAGAATAAGTGTTATCCAGATTTTAACTAAGAGATAAATAATTGTCTAGAGCTTAAAGAAGTACTACTAAAAGGTTTTACTCTTTAAGCAGAGCATAGAATTAAAATTATGGAATTTACAGAAAGAATAAAGAACTTAAAAGAGCAATTTGATCCCTTTAAATAATAAATCCAGAATTCTTAAAACCCTTAAAGGCCATAAAGTCTATTCTGTGATAATTAAATACAAATAGATCTGCCAGATAATTGTAATCAAGACAATCCAACTAATTAAAACAACATGCATTTATGCTAAGATATTAAGGAGTTCAAGAACTAAAACAGTAAGTTAGTTTTATTTATATTCAAAACAGATTTTTTACTCAAAGACAAGAATAGTATAATAATATTTAAAGGAATAACCTTTATTGAAGATAAATTTCCCAACTCTTTGTTAAACATAGATGAAGAAAGCTGTATCTACTATACCTCTCAATGAATTTTCGTTTCTGGCGGTTAAGCAGGAGAATCTTTTGAGTAAAATTTCTAAAAGATTAACAGAATAACATTTGAAGTAGAATGTACGTGCAAAATGCTTTATCCTAGAGGTGGAAATGGCTTAGTATTAGATGAAAATAAAAACTGCGTTTATATTATTTCCGGAAATATTGGACCAGCTTCAGATTAGCCAAAGTGTGAATACTTTGATTTAAGCAAAGAACAATGCTTTGAATTCTAAGACATATAGATTCCAGTTAAGAATTTTGGATGTTTTATCCAAAATAATAACATTTTTGTTATTGGAGGCTTATAAAAGAATTACGTTTGTAATTTGCTAATTTAAATGTATGACAGCGAAATATGCTAATGAAGATTTTTAAAAGACTTATTACCAACAGGATCAACTATTAGTGTAATTAATTATGTAGGCTAAACAATTATCTTTGGTTAATTTCTATCTGAAACTTATTATTTCAAATGAAAAGAAGAGAATCCATTCATAAGAGCAGGTAATCGATTTCCAGGCGAAATTTGCATTTAAAATCCAATTAATAAAAGCTAGGAAATCTAAGATTCAGATACTTTTTATGTATGTGATAAAAAGACAATCTATAGCTTTGATATCCGCACTGGAGAGTGGAATAAAATTCAGGAAACAACTAATTCTTTTATTTAAAAATAAATCATTAACTTAAATACATACAAATATACTTAAAACTTTCATTTAACACAGTTAAATAAATCTTCCTTGTAGAAGTATTAGCTGCATAATTTAAATTTAACTTTAAAGAAATTAAATCAATAAAATCTAAAGAATTTTGATTAAAATTTTAGAATTAAATGAAGATAATTTTATCTATGCCTTATCCTTATTTCAATTAAATTATATATAAGGCTTGTTTTGAACTGTATATGATTTGTAATTTGAAAGCTAATATTTTTTGTGATATTTAAATAGTTCAGAATAGATAAATCATTTTAGCCTGTACGAATATAAAAGTTTTATTTGATCACAAATTATTTTATTTTATAAAGTTCTTAAGCATTAAAAAATAAATTTCACTTACCTGCCTTTTATTTTCTAACTGGGTATATAAATGGTATTATCTAATGAAGGGTTCATTTTAGGATTTTTCTTTAATGAATGAAAGAAGAATTTAAAGAATAACAGTAAAAGAAATAAATATCTTGTGCCTTTCTTAATGATTTTTAATTACATAAATAATAATAAACTAGCACAAGCAATCTTATTATACTCAAGCTAGTTATTTAATACCAACTATTAATTATTTTTAAATTAACTAATTAAAATTCTAGAGTGAAGGTAAAAATTATAGATCTACTTTAAAAACAAAATTTCTATTAGAAATATAACTTTAAATTAAAAGGTATTACCTTATAATTTCTTTCATCTTTATATACTTATTATAAGAATCTAATTCAAGAATCCTTTCCATTGTTCATAATTAATTTCTTAATTTAAGTATCTATTATTTAAATAAATTAATTAAAGTAAAGCAATACAAGTTTTTTAAAAGGCAAATGACTTCACATTTATATTTATTTTCATCTCTATAAATTAAATCCTTTTGCTTTCAAATTTAAAGACTTTCTATTTATAAAACTTACATTTAACTAAATGTTACAAACACTTTAAGATACTCTTTAAAAATCTAAAGAGTGTACTTGATGATAAGTTAATTTCCTAAAGTTGCTTAAGTATTCATTAAATTTATTTAAGTAAACCATCAAAAAGTTTTTGATCAATTTCGCAATTTGATTATGGTTATTAGTATTTAAAGAACAGAATCTTAAAATCTAAAATAATGACTATTTAATGGGTAATAGATCAATGCTATCATGATTTATTAATGCTTTAATTAATAGTCATTAAGATAGCTTTCATATAACAAGAATAAACATTTTTAATTTAAACTTACCTATTTTCCTCTATTATTGAATAAAAAATGAGATTCATAAAAATAAGACTTAATTTTAAATTTTAAGAAATATATCTATAAAGAATGTAATTGTCAAACCCTTCTTATTGTGTCATTTTCATAAGATCTAAACTTCTTTTCACAATATTCCTTTTATTTCTTTTTAGCTTTTTTAATCTGACTTAAATTATTTAAAGATCTAGATTCAATTATGAACTTTCCTGGTCCTAAACTTTGACATCGATCGTAATTTTTTTAAGATACATATGATTTATTTGTTACAAAGCTATCAGGACTTCCGTCAGTAGAAAGATTGCTTATACTTCTATTGGAAATGGGATTCTTTCGGTTAGCTAAAAAATTATTTCTGTTAATTTGTAGCTTTGGCGCTTTTTTTTTAATTAGATTAACTTTATCCGCAGCAGATATATTCTATTTATTTTTCCTTGATTTTTCTACAACTTTTGGTATTTATACGTCTGAAGTAGTAGATCCATATAATTAGTCAGAACAGCATACTCCCATTTTTTCAATTACAAAAAAAGAAAAAAGATAAAAATCATTTAGTTTAAAAAATTAAGCTAGTTTAAAATGAAACTTGATAAAAAACATTAATTGAAAAAAAACGTAATCAAAAAAAAATTTCATAAACAAAGAAAAAAAGACTTAAATTTAAAAAAAAAGGAATAAATCTCAACTAGAAATAAAGCAAAACTATGTCTAAAATTAAGAAATAAAAAATTCATATACAAAGTGAATAAAAAAATTAGTAAAGAATAATAAAGTAAATAAAAAAACAGAGTTAGAAAATAAAATATAATGAGAATAAAAAAATCATAAGACAATGAAATAAGAAAAAATAAAAAAAAAGCTTAAATATAACTAAAAATAAAAAACAAAAAAAAGAAAATAAATCATCATGCAAACAAAAAATAAAAATGTTTGTAGTATAAGTGTTTGATAGGTATAACTGGGTTTTGATAAGATGCTTATATAGGAGGAATATAGTTCTCTAATTAGTGTTATAAACTATAGATGTTATATGGCTAGTTGATACTTAATAATCAAGGATATACTATTGGTAATACATAGAAATAAGCTTTACCAGAATAAATTAGGCATGACGTCATTCTTTGTAATAATGACTAAACTTTATTATTTAAGCTGAGATATTTAATTATAGTAGCAATGTTTAGTTTTGGAAAGAAGCAAAAGAGAAATCTGGAAGAATTCCAAAAAGCAATAGAAAGTTAAGAAGAAGAAAAGGTAAAGGAGTTGGCTCAAAAACATAAAGATTTGATCAACAGTGTCAATGGATAAGGAGTGACACCTCTTATATTTGCCATGTATAAAACAAAAGGACCTAAAATAGTGAGACTGCTAATAAGTTTAGGTGCTGATGTAAACTAAATGCTTAAGAACGGAGAAACTCCGTTGATAAGAGCTATTCATAAAGGAAGTATTGAAATAATAAACATGCTTATTAAAGAAGGGGCTGATATAAACAGCATGAAAAATGTAAGTTTTAAATAGTAGAATTAGTCTGCATTAATCTAAAGTTTGATTAGAAATTCGAAGAAAGCATTAGTAGCACTTTTGAAAGCAGGTGTAAAATATGATTTAATTTTTAAATAAGAATATTCGTATTTATGAAACTGAACAGACCAAGAGTTTTAGAAAGTGTTTGAGTAGCATTTAGCCTGGCAAGAACGAAAGAAGTTAATTCTGATAAGAAAAAAAGGAAATAAGAGTGAAATAAATAGACTATGTGGGAACTTGTACAGAGAAGTAACTAGTTATCTGTGAAGATTGTTAAATAGATATAAGTTAATTGGTTATTTATAAGCATCTTTGTAATATTTTTTAGCAGATTAATTATATAAAAAAGTCTTTCAAAGATATATTTAAAGCTACTAAGATATAAGAGTTATTCAATTAGGTAAATATGAGCCATAGTGTATATAAATATTGAAACATATATAAGAGAGCTATTTAATATTTTAGAGTTTCTAAGCTTCTTATTCAGGTAAACTTTAGATATGATATCTATAATATCTTATATGTAATGACATTTTTAGAGTAGTATCTCCAAAGAGTACAATATTAAAGTGGTACTTCTTCTCTTGAAACTCACATTGTTTATTTTTCTTGATCATATTTTCTTCTTCCAAAAATAAAAATATTACCTCATTTCTCTAAATTCTTTTGCTGTAGTTAGGAACAGAGGAAATTCCAATTCTTGTGCTAAATATCAGAATTAAATTCTCCTACATACAAATATTAATTGGTCTCATGTCTTTAGATATAGCTCCTAATAAGTGAAGACAGAAAAATTCTGAAACCTGGATTTCGGTGTCCATTAGGTTCTCGTAGAAGCCTGATATAATAGGTGCATCGTATCTATTACGAGAGTACTCGTAATGTAGATGATTTACTGACTATGCATTTTCTTAAAAAGTATATATATGTTTAACTGATATAGCTTTTTTATGGATAGCTAGAATGTAAAATGTTTGTAGTATAAGTGTTTGATAGGTATAACTGGGTTTTGATAAGATGCTTATATAGGAGGAATATAGTTCTCTAATTAGTGTTATAAACTATAGATGTTATATGGCTAGTTGATACTTAATAATCAAGGATATACTATTGGTAATACATAGAAATAAGCTTTACCAGAATAAATTAGGCATGACGTCATTCTTTGTAATAATGACTAAACTTTATTATTTAAGCTGAGATATTTAATTATAGTAGCAATGTTTAGTTTTGGAAAGAAGCAAAAGAGAAATCTGGAAGAATTCCAAAAAGCAATAGAAAGTTAAGAAGAAGAAAAGGTAAAGGAGTTGGCTCAAAAACATAAAGATTTGATCAACAGTGTCAATGGATAAGGAGTGACACCTCTTATATTTGCCATGTATAAAACAAAAGGACCTAAAATAGTGAGACTGCTAATAAGTTTAGGTGCTGATGTAAACTAAATGCTTAAGAACGGAGAAACTCCGTTGATAAGAGCTATTCATAAAGGAAGTATTGAAATAATAAACATGCTTATTAAAGAAGGGGCTGATATAAACAGCATGAAAAATGTAAGTTTTAAATAGTAGAATTAGTCTGCATTAATCTAAAGTTTGATTAGAAATTCGAAGAAAGCATTAGTAGCACTTTTGAAAGCAGGTGTAAAATATGATTTAATTTTTAAATAAGAATATTCGTATTTATGAAACTGAACAGACCAAGAGTTTTAGAAAGTGTTTGAGTAGCATTTAGCCTGGCAAGAACGAAAGAAGTTAATTCTGATAAGAAAAAAAGGAAATAAGAGTGAAATAAATAGACTATGTGGGAACTTGTACAGAGAAGTAACTAGTTATCTGTGAAGATTGTTAAATAGATATAAGTTAATTGGTTATTTATAAGCATCTTTGTAATATTTTTTAGCAGATTAATTATATAAAAAAGTCTTTCAAAGATATATTTAAAGCTACTAAGATATAAGAGTTATTCAATTAGGTAAATATGAGCCATAGTGTATATAAATATTGAAACATATATAAGAGAGCTATTTAATATTTTAGAGTTTCTAAGCTTCTTATTCAGGTAAACTTTAGATATGATATCTATAATATCTTATATGTAATGACATTTTTAGAGTAGTATCTCCAAAGAGTACAATATTAAAGTGGTACTTCTTCTCTTGAAACTCACATTGTTTATTTTTCTTGATCATATTTTCTTCTTCCAAAAATAAAAATATTACCTCATTTCTCTAAATTCTTTTGCTGTAGTTAGGAACAGAGGAAATTCCAATTCTTGTGCTAAATATCAGAATTAAATTCTCCTACATACAAATATTAATTGGTCTCATGTCTTTAGATATAGCTCCTAATAAGTGAAGACAGAAAAATTCTGAAACCTGGATTTCGGTGTCCATTAGGTTCTCGTAGAAGCCTGATATAATAGGTGCATCGTATCTATTACGAGAGTACTCGTAATGTAGATGATTTACTGACTATGCATTTTCTTAAAAAGTATATATATGTTTAACTGATATAGCTTTTTTATGGATAGCTAGAATGTAAAATGTTTGTAGTATAAGTGTTTGATAGGTATAACTGGGTTTTGATAAGATGCTTATATAGGAGGAATATAGTTCTCTAATTAGTGTTATAAACTATAGATGTTATATGGCTAGTTGATACTTAATAATCAAGGATATACTATTGGTAATACATAGAAATAAGCTTTACCAGAATAAATTAGGCATGACGTCATTCTTTGTAATAATGACTAAACTTTATTATTTAAGCTGAGATATTTAATTATAGTAGCAATGTTTAGTTTTGGAAAGAAGCAAAAGAGAAATCTGGAAGAATTCCAAAAAGCAATAGAAAGTTAAGAAGAAGAAAAGGTAAAGGAGTTGGCTCAAAAACATAAAGATTTGATCAACAGTGTCAATGGATAAGGAGTGACACCTCTTATATTTGCCATGTATAAAACAAAAGGACCTAAAATAGTGAGACTGCTAATAAGTTTAGGTGCTGATGTAAACTAAATGCTTAAGAACGGAGAAACTCCGTTGATAAGAGCTATTCATAAAGGAAGTATTGAAATAATAAACATGCTTATTAAAGAAGGGGCTGATATAAACAGCATGAAAAATGTAAGTTTTAAATAGTAGAATTAGTCTGCATTAATCTAAAGTTTGATTAGAAATTCGAAGAAAGCATTAGTAGCACTTTTGAAAGCAGGTGTAAAATATGATTTAATTTTTAAATAAGAATATTCGTATTTATGAAACTGAACAGACCAAGAGTTTTAGAAAGTGTTTGAGTAGCATTTAGCCTGGCAAGAACGAAAGAAGTTAATTCTGATAAGAAAAAAAGGAAATAAGAGTGAAATAAATAGACTATGTGGGAACTTGTACAGAGAAGTAACTAGTTATCTGTGAAGATTGTTAAATAGATATAAGTTAATTGGTTATTTATAAGCATCTTTGTAATATTTTTTAGCAGATTAATTATATAAAAAAGTCTTTCAAAGATATATTTAAAGCTACTAAGATATAAGAGTTATTCAATTAGGTAAATATGAGCCATAGTGTATATAAATATTGAAACATATATAAGAGAGCTATTTAATATTTTAGAGTTTCTAAGCTTCTTATTCAGGTAAACTTTAGATATGATATCTATAATATCTTATATGTAATGACATTTTTAGAGTAGTATCTCCAAAGAGTACAATATTAAAGTGGTACTTCTTCTCTTGAAACTCACATTGTTTATTTTTCTTGATCATATTTTCTTCTTCCAAAAATAAAAATATTACCTCATTTCTCTAAATTCTTTTGCTGTAGTTAGGAACAGAGGAAATTCCAATTCTTGTGCTAAATATCAGAATTAAATTCTCCTACATACAAATATTAATTGGTCTCATGTCTTTAGATATAGCTCCTAATAAGTGAAGACAGAAAAATTCTGAAACCTGGATTTCGGTGTCCATTAGGTTCTCGTAGAAGCCTGATATAATAGGTGCATCGTATCTATTACGAGAGTACTCGTAATGTAGATGATTTACTGACTATGCATTTTCTTAAAAAGTATATATATGTTTAACTGATATAGCTTTTTTATGGATAGCTAGAATGTAAAATGTTTGTAGTATAAGTGTTTGATAGGTATAACTGGGTTTTGATAAGATGCTTATATAGGAGGAATATAGTTCTCTAATTAGTGTTATAAACTATAGATGTTATATGGCTAGTTGATACTTAATAATCAAGGATATACTATTGGTAATACATAGAAATAAGCTTTACCAGAATAAATTAGGCATGACGTCATTCTTTGTAATAATGACTAAACTTTATTATTTAAGCTGAGATATTTAATTATAGTAGCAATGTTTAGTTTTGGAAAGAAGCAAAAGAGAAATCTGGAAGAATTCCAAAAAGCAATAGAAAGTTAAGAAGAAGAAAAGGTAAAGGAGTTGGCTCAAAAACATAAAGATTTGATCAACAGTGTCAATGGATAAGGAGTGACACCTCTTATATTTGCCATGTATAAAACAAAAGGACCTAAAATAGTGAGACTGCTAATAAGTTTAGGTGCTGATGTAAACTAAATGCTTAAGAACGGAGAAACTCCGTTGATAAGAGCTATTCATAAAGGAAGTATTGAAATAATAAACATGCTTATTAAAGAAGGGGCTGATATAAACAGCATGAAAAATGTAAGTTTTAAATAGTAGAATTAGTCTGCATTAATCTAAAGTTTGATTAGAAATTCGAAGAAAGCATTAGTAGCACTTTTGAAAGCAGGTGTAAAATATGATTTAATTTTTAAATAAGAATATTCGTATTTATGAAACTGAACAGACCAAGAGTTTTAGAAAGTGTTTGAGTAGCATTTAGCCTGGCAAGAACGAAAGAAGTTAATTCTGATAAGAAAAAAAGGAAATAAGAGTGAAATAAATAGACTATGTGGGAACTTGTACAGAGAAGTAACTAGTTATCTGTGAAGATTGTTAAATAGATATAAGTTAATTGGTTATTTATAAGCATCTTTGTAATATTTTTTAGCAGATTAATTATATAAAAAAGTCTTTCAAAGATATATTTAAAGCTACTAAGATATAAGAGTTATTCAATTAGGTAAATATGAGCCATAGTGTATATAAATATTGAAACATATATAAGAGAGCTATTTAATATTTTAGAGTTTCTAAGCTTCTTATTCAGGTAAACTTTAGATATGATATCTATAATATCTTATATGTAATGACATTTTTAGAGTAGTATCTCCAAAGAGTACAATATTAAAGTGGTACTTCTTCTCTTGAAACTCACATTGTTTATTTTTCTTGATCATATTTTCTTCTTCCAAAAATAAAAATATTACCTCATTTCTCTAAATTCTTTTGCTGTAGTTAGGAACAGAGGAAATTCCAATTCTTGTGCTAAATATCAGAATTAAATTCTCCTACATACAAATATTAATTGGTCTCATGTCTTTAGATATAGCTCCTAATAAGTGAAGACAGAAAAATTCTGAAACCTGGATTTCGGTGTCCATTAGGTTCTCGTAGAAGCCTGATATAATAGGTGCATCGTATCTATTACGAGAGTACTCGTAATGTAGATGATTTACTGACTATGCATTTTCTTAAAAAGTATATATATGTTTAACTGATATAGCTTTTTTATGGATAGCTAGAATGTAAAATGTTTGTAGTATAAGTGTTTGATAGGTATAACTGGGTTTTGATAAGATGCTTATATAGGAGGAATATAGTTCTCTAATTAGTGTTATAAACTATAGATGTTATATGGCTAGTTGATACTTAATAATCAAGGATATACTATTGGTAATACATAGAAATAAGCTTTACCAGAATAAATTAGGCATGACGTCATTCTTTGTAATAATGACTAAACTTTATTATTTAAGCTGAGATATTTAATTATAGTAGCAATGTTTAGTTTTGGAAAGAAGCAAAAGAGAAATCTGGAAGAATTCCAAAAAGCAATAGAAAGTTAAGAAGAAGAAAAGGTAAAGGAGTTGGCTCAAAAACATAAAGATTTGATCAACAGTGTCAATGGATAAGGAGTGACACCTCTTATATTTGCCATGTATAAAACAAAAGGACCTAAAATAGTGAGACTGCTAATAAGTTTAGGTGCTGATGTAAACTAAATGCTTAAGAACGGAGAAACTCCGTTGATAAGAGCTATTCATAAAGGAAGTATTGAAATAATAAACATGCTTATTAAAGAAGGGGCTGATATAAACAGCATGAAAAATGTAAGTTTTAAATAGTAGAATTAGTCTGCATTAATCTAAAGTTTGATTAGAAATTCGAAGAAAGCATTAGTAGCACTTTTGAAAGCAGGTGTAAAATATGATTTAATTTTTAAATAAGAATATTCGTATTTATGAAACTGAACAGACCAAGAGTTTTAGAAAGTGTTTGAGTAGCATTTAGCCTGGCAAGAACGAAAGAAGTTAATTCTGATAAGAAAAAAAGGAAATAAGAGTGAAATAAATAGACTATGTGGGAACTTGTACAGAGAAGTAACTAGTTATCTGTGAAGATTGTTAAATAGATATAAGTTAATTGGTTATTTATAAGCATCTTTGTAATATTTTTTAGCAGATTAATTATATAAAAAAGTCTTTCAAAGATATATTTAAAGCTACTAAGATATAAGAGTTATTCAATTAGGTAAATATGAGCCATAGTGTATATAAATATTGAAACATATATAAGAGAGCTATTTAATATTTTAGAGTTTCTAAGCTTCTTATTCAGGTAAACTTTAGATATGATATCTATAATATCTTATATGTAATGACATTTTTAGAGTAGTATCTCCAAAGAGTACAATATTAAAGTGGTACTTCTTCTCTTGAAACTCACATTGTTTATTTTTCTTGATCATATTTTCTTCTTCCAAAAATAAAAATATTACCTCATTTCTCTAAATTCTTTTGCTGTAGTTAGGAACAGAGGAAATTCCAATTCTTGTGCTAAATATCAGAATTAAATTCTCCTACATACAAATATTAATTGGTCTCATGTCTTTAGATATAGCTCCTAATAAGTGAAGACAGAAAAATTCTGAAACCTGGATTTCGGTGTCCATTAGGTTCTCGTAGAAGCCTGATATAATAGGTGCATCGTATCTATTACGAGAGTACTCGTAATGTAGATGATTTACTGACTATGCATTTTCTTAAAAAGTATATATATGTTTAACTGATATAGCTTTTTTATGGATAGCTAGAATGTAAAATGTTTGTAGTATAAGTGTTTGATAGGTATAACTGGGTTTTGATAAGATGCTTATATAGGAGGAATATAGTTCTCTAATTAGTGTTATAAACTATAGATGTTATATGGCTAGTTGATACTTAATAATCAAGGATATACTATTGGTAATACATAGAAATAAGCTTTACCAGAATAAATTAGGCATGACGTCATTCTTTGTAATAATGACTAAACTTTATTATTTAAGCTGAGATATTTAATTATAGTAGCAATGTTTAGTTTTGGAAAGAAGCAAAAGAGAAATCTGGAAGAATTCCAAAAAGCAATAGAAAGTTAAGAAGAAGAAAAGGTAAAGGAGTTGGCTCAAAAACATAAAGATTTGATCAACAGTGTCAATGGATAAGGAGTGACACCTCTTATATTTGCCATGTATAAAACAAAAGGACCTAAAATAGTGAGACTGCTAATAAGTTTAGGTGCTGATGTAAACTAAATGCTTAAGAACGGAGAAACTCCGTTGATAAGAGCTATTCATAAAGGAAGTATTGAAATAATAAACATGCTTATTAAAGAAGGGGCTGATATAAACAGCATGAAAAATGTAAGTTTTAAATAGTAGAATTAGTCTGCATTAATCTAAAGTTTGATTAGAAATTCGAAGAAAGCATTAGTAGCACTTTTGAAAGCAGGTGTAAAATATGATTTAATTTTTAAATAAGAATATTCGTATTTATGAAACTGAACAGACCAAGAGTTTTAGAAAGTGTTTGAGTAGCATTTAGCCTGGCAAGAACGAAAGAAGTTAATTCTGATAAGAAAAAAAGGAAATAAGAGTGAAATAAATAGACTATGTGGGAACTTGTACAGAGAAGTAACTAGTTATCTGTGAAGATTGTTAAATAGATATAAGTTAATTGGTTATTTATAAGCATCTTTGTAATATTTTTTAGCAGATTAATTATATAAAAAAGTCTTTCAAAGATATATTTAAAGCTACTAAGATATAAGAGTTATTCAATTAGGTAAATATGAGCCATAGTGTATATAAATATTGAAACATATATAAGAGAGCTATTTAATATTTTAGAGTTTCTAAGCTTCTTATTCAGGTAAACTTTAGATATGATATCTATAATATCTTATATGTAATGACATTTTTAGAGTAGTATCTCCAAAGAGTACAATATTAAAGTGGTACTTCTTCTCTTGAAACTCACATTGTTTATTTTTCTTGATCATATTTTCTTCTTCCAAAAATAAAAATATTACCTCATTTCTCTAAATTCTTTTGCTGTAGTTAGGAACAGAGGAAATTCCAATTCTTGTGCTAAATATCAGAATTAAATTCTCCTACATACAAATATTAATTGGTCTCATGTCTTTAGATATAGCTCCTAATAAGTGAAGACAGAAAAATTCTGAAACCTGGATTTCGGTGTCCATTAGGTTCTCGTAGAAGCCTGATATAATAGGTGCATCGTATCTATTACGAGAGTACTCGTAATGTAGATGATTTACTGACTATGCATTTTCTTAAAAAGTATATATATGTTTAACTGATATAGCTTTTTTATGGATAGCTAGAATGTAAAATGTTTGTAGTATAAGTGTTTGATAGGTATAACTGGGTTTTGATAAGATGCTTATATAGGAGGAATATAGTTCTCTAATTAGTGTTATAAACTATAGATGTTATATGGCTAGTTGATACTTAATAATCAAGGATATACTATTGGTAATACATAGAAATAAGCTTTACCAGAATAAATTAGGCATGACGTCATTCTTTGTAATAATGACTAAACTTTATTATTTAAGCTGAGATATTTAATTATAGTAGCAATGTTTAGTTTTGGAAAGAAGCAAAAGAGAAATCTGGAAGAATTCCAAAAAGCAATAGAAAGTTAAGAAGAAGAAAAGGTAAAGGAGTTGGCTCAAAAACATAAAGATTTGATCAACAGTGTCAATGGATAAGGAGTGACACCTCTTATATTTGCCATGTATAAAACAAAAGGACCTAAAATAGTGAGACTGCTAATAAGTTTAGGTGCTGATGTAAACTAAATGCTTAAGAACGGAGAAACTCCGTTGATAAGAGCTATTCATAAAGGAAGTATTGAAATAATAAACATGCTTATTAAAGAAGGGGCTGATATAAACAGCATGAAAAATGTAAGTTTTAAATAGTAGAATTAGTCTGCATTAATCTAAAGTTTGATTAGAAATTCGAAGAAAGCATTAGTAGCACTTTTGAAAGCAGGTGTAAAATATGATTTAATTTTTAAATAAGAATATTCATATTTATGAAACTGAACAGACCAAGAGTTTTAGAAAGTGTTTGAGTAGCATTTAGCCTGGCAAGAACGAAAGAAGTTAATTCTGATAAGAAAAAAAGGAAATAAGAGTGAAATAAATAGACTATGTGGGAACTTGTACAGAGAAGTAACTAGTTATCTGTGAAGATTGTTAAATAGATATAAGTTAATTGGTTATTTATAAGCATCTTTGTAATATTTTTTAGCAGATTAATTATATAAAAAAGTCTTTCAAAGATATATTTAAAGCTACTAAGATATAAGAGTTATTCAATTAGGTAAATATGAGCCATAGTGTATATAAATATTGAAACATATATAAGAGAGCTATTTAATATTTTAGAGTTTCTAAGCTTCTTATTCAGGTAAACTTTAGATATGATATCTATAATATCTTATATGTAATGACATTTTTAGAGTAGTATCTCCAAAGAGTACAATATTAAAGTGGTACTTCTTCTCTTGAAACTCACATTGTTTATTTTTCTTGATCATATTTTCTTCTTCCAAAAATAAAAATATTACCTCATTTCTCTAAATTCTTTTGCTGTAGTTAGGAACAGAGGAAATTCCAATTCTTGTGCTAAATATCAGAATTAAATTCTCCTACATACAAATATTAATTGGTCTCATGTCTTTAGATATAGCTCCTAATAAGTGAAGACAGAAAAATTCTGAAACCTGGATTTCGGTGTCCATTAGGTTCTCGTAGAAGCCTGATATAATAGGTGCATCGTATCTATTACGAGAGTACTCGTAATGTAGATGATTTACTGACTATGCATTTTCTTAAAAAGTATATATATGTTTAACTGATATAGCTTTTTTATGGATAGCTAGAATGTAAAATGTTTGTAGTATAAGTGTTTGATAGGTATAACTGGGTTTTGATAAGATGCTTATATAGGAGGAATATAGTTCTCTAATTAGTGTTATAAACTATAGATGTTATATGGCTAGTTGATACTTAATAATCAAGGATATACTATTGGTAATACATAGAAATAAGCTTTACCAGAATAAATTAGGCATGACGTCATTCTTTGTAATAATGACTAAACTTTATTATTTAAGCTGAGATATTTAATTATAGTAGCAATGTTTAGTTTTGGAAAGAAGCAAAAGAGAAATCTGGAAGAATTCCAAAAAGCAATAGAAAGTTAAGAAGAAGAAAAGGTAAAGGAGTTGGCTCAAAAACATAAAGATTTGATCAACAGTGTCAATGGATAAGGAGTGACACCTCTTATATTTGCCATGTATAAAACAAAAGGACCTAAAATAGTGAGACTGCTAATAAGTTTAGGTGCTGATGTAAACTAAATGCTTAAGAACGGAGAAACTCCGTTGATAAGAGCTATTCATAAAGGAAGTATTGAAATAATAAACATGCTTATTAAAGAAGGGGCTGATATAAACAGCATGAAAAATGTAAGTTTTAAATAGTAGAATTAGTCTGCATTAATCTAAAGTTTGATTAGAAATTCGAAGAAAGCATTAGTAGCACTTTTGAAAGCAGGTGTAAAATATGATTTAATTTTTAAATAAGAATATTCGTATTTATGAAACTGAACAGACCAAGAGTTTTAGAAAGTGTTTGAGTAGCATTTAGCCTGGCAAGAACGAAAGAAGTTAATTCTGATAAGAAAAAAAGGAAATAAGAGTGAAATAAATAGACTATGTGGGAACTTGTACAGAGAAGTAACTAGTTATCTGTGAAGATTGTTAAATAGATATAAGTTAATTGGTTATTTATAAGCATCTTTGTAATATTTTTTAGCAGATTAATTATATAAAAAAGTCTTTCAAAGATATATTTAAAGCTACTAAGATATAAGAGTTATTCAATTAGGTAAATATGAGCCATAGTGTATATAAATATTGAAACATATATAAGAGAGCTATTTAATATTTTAGAGTTTCTAAGCTTCTTATTCAGGTAAACTTTAGATATGATATCTATAATATCTTATATGTAATGACATTTTTAGAGTAGTATCTCCAAAGAGTACAATATTAAAGTGGTACTTCTTCTCTTGAAACTCACATTGTTTATTTTTCTTGATCATATTTTCTTCTTCCAAAAATAAAAATATTACCTCATTTCTCTAAATTCTTTTGCTGTAGTTAGGAACAGAGGAAATTCCAATTCTTGTGCTAAATATCAGAATTAAATTCTCCTACATACAAATATTAATTGGTCTCATGTCTTTAGATATAGCTCCTAATAAGTGAAGACAGAAAAATTCTGAAACCTGGATTTCGGTGTCCATTAGGTTCTCGTAGAAGCCTGATATAATAGGTGCATCGTATCTATTACGAGAGTACTCGTAATGTAGATGATTTACTGACTATGCATTTTCTTAAAAAGTATATATATGTTTAACTGATATAGCTTTTTTATGGATAGCTAGAATGTAAAATGTTTGTAGTATAAGTGTTTGATAGGTATAACTGGGTTTTGATAAGATGCTTATATAGGAGGAATATAGTTCTCTAATTAGTGTTATAAACTATAGATGTTATATGGCTAGTTGATACTTAATAATCAAGGATATACTATTGGTAATACATAGAAATAAGCTTTACCAGAATAAATTAGGCATGACGTCATTCTTTGTAATAATGACTAAACTTTATTATTTAAGCTGAGATATTTAATTATAGTAGCAATGTTTAGTTTTGGAAAGAAGCAAAAGAGAAATCTGGAAGAATTCCAAAAAGCAATAGAAAGTTAAGAAGAAGAAAAGGTAAAGGAGTTGGCTCAAAAACATAAAGATTTGATCAACAGTGTCAATGGATAAGGAGTGACACCTCTTATATTTGCCATGTATAAAACAAAAGGACCTAAAATAGTGAGACTGCTAATAAGTTTAGGTGCTGATGTAAACTAAATGCTTAAGAACGGAGAAACTCCGTTGATAAGAGCTATTCATAAAGGAAGTATTGAAATAATAAACATGCTTATTAAAGAAGGGGCTGATATAAACAGCATGAAAAATGTAAGTTTTAAATAGTAGAATTAGTCTGCATTAATCTAAAGTTTGATTAGAAATTCGAAGAAAGCATTAGTAGCACTTTTGAAAGCAGGTGTAAAATATGATTTAATTTTTAAATAAGAATATTCGTATTTATGAAACTGAACAGACCAAGAGTTTTAGAAAGTGTTTGAGTAGCATTTAGCCTGGCAAGAACGAAAGAAGTTAATTCTGATAAGAAAAAAAGGAAATAAGAGTGAAATAAATAGACTATGTGGGAACTTGTACAGAGAAGTAACTAGTTATCTGTGAAGATTGTTAAATAGATATAAGTTAATTGGTTATTTATAAGCATCTTTGTAATATTTTTTAGCAGATTAATTATATAAAAAAGTCTTTCAAAGATATATTTAAAGCTACTAAGATATAAGAGTTATTCAATTAGGTAAATATGAGCCATAGTGTATATAAATATTGAAACATATATAAGAGAGCTATTTAATATTTTAGAGTTTCTAAGCTTCTTATTCAGGTAAACTTTAGATATGATATCTATAATATCTTATATGTAATGACATTTTTAGAGTAGTATCTCCAAAGAGTACAATATTAAAGTGGTACTTCTTCTCTTGAAACTCACATTGTTTATTTTTCTTGATCATATTTTCTTCTTCCAAAAATAAAAATATTACCTCATTTCTCTAAATTCTTTTGCTGTAGTTAGGAACAGAGGAAATTCCAATTCTTGTGCTAAATATCAGAATTAAATTCTCCTACATACAAATATTAATTGGTCTCATGTCTTTAGATATAGCTCCTAATAAGTGAAGACAGAAAAATTCTGAAACCTGGATTTCGGTGTCCATTAGGTTCTCGTAGAAGCCTGATATAATAGGTGCATCGTATCTATTACGAGAGTACTCGTAATGTAGATGATTTACTGACTATGCATTTTCTTAAAAAGTATATATATGTTTAACTGATATAGCTTTTTTATGGATAGCTAGAATGTAAAATGTTTGTAGTATAAGTGTTTGATAGGTATAACTGGGTTTTGATAAGATGCTTATATAGGAGGAATATAGTTCTCTAATTAGTGTTATAAACTATAGATGTTATATGGCTAGTTGATACTTAATAATCAAGGATATACTATTGGTAATACATAGAAATAAGCTTTACCAGAATAAATTAGGCATGACGTCATTCTTTGTAATAATGACTAAACTTTATTATTTAAGCTGAGATATTTAATTATAGTAGCAATGTTTAGTTTTGGAAAGAAGCAAAAGAGAAATCTGGAAGAATTCCAAAAAGCAATAGAAAGTTAAGAAGAAGAAAAGGTAAAGGAGTTGGCTCAAAAACATAAAGATTTGATCAACAGTGTCAATGGATAAGGAGTGACACCTCTTATATTTGCCATGTATAAAACAAAAGGACCTAAAATAGTGAGACTGCTAATAAGTTTAGGTGCTGATGTAAACTAAATGCTTAAGAACGGAGAAACTCCGTTGATAAGAGCTATTCATAAAGGAAGTATTGAAATAATAAACATGCTTATTAAAGAAGGGGCTGATATAAACAGCATGAAAAATGTAAGTTTTAAATAGTAGAATTAGTCTGCATTAATCTAAAGTTTGATTAGAAATTCGAAGAAAGCATTAGTAGCACTTTTGAAAGCAGGTGTAAAATATGATTTAATTTTTAAATAAGAATATTCGTATTTATGAAACTGAACAGACCAAGAGTTTTAGAAAGTGTTTGAGTAGCATTTAGCCTGGCAAGAACGAAAGAAGTTAATTCTGATAAGAAAAAAAGGAAATAAGAGTGAAATAAATAGACTATGTGGGAACTTGTACAGAGAAGTAACTAGTTATCTGTGAAGATTGTTAAATAGATATAAGTTAATTGGTTATTTATAAGCATCTTTGTAATATTTTTTAGCAGATTAATTATATAAAAAAGTCTTTCAAAGATATATTTAAAGCTACTAAGATATAAGAGTTATTCAATTAGGTAAATATGAGCCATAGTGTATATAAATA
Organism: Loxodes magnus; assembly: GCA_946699065.1. Classification (NCBI taxonomy): domain Eukaryota; phylum Ciliophora; class Karyorelictea; order Loxodida; family Loxodidae; genus Loxodes; species Loxodes magnus. Next base: position 545,673 of record CAMPDV010000039.1, read on the forward strand.
TTGAAACATATATAAGAGAGCTATTTAATATTTTAGAGTTTCTAAGCTTCTTATTCAGGTAAACTTTAGATATGATATCTATAATATCTTATATGTAATGACATTTTTAGAGTAGTATCTCCAAAGAGTACAATATTAAAGTGGTACTTCTTCTCTTGAAACTCACATTGTTTATTTTTCTTGATCATATTTTCTTCTTCCAAAAATAAAAATATTACCTCATTTCTCTAAATTCTTTTGCTGTAGTTAGGAACAGAGGAAATTCCAATTCTTGTGCTAAATATCAGAATTAAATTCTCCTACATACAAATATTAATTGGTCTCATGTCTTTAGATATAGCTCCTAATAAGTGAAGACAGAAAAATTCTGAAACCTGGATTTCGGTGTCCATTAGGTTCTCGTAGAAGCCTGATATAATAGGTGCATCGTATCTATTACGAGAGTACTCGTAATGTAGATGATTTACTGACTATGCATTTTCTTAAAAAGTATATATATGTTTAACTGATATAGCTTTTTTATGGATAGCTAGAATGTAAAATGTTTGTAGTATAAGTGTTTGATAGGTATAACTGGGTTTTGATAAGATGCTTATATAGGAGGAATATAGTTCTCTAATTAGTGTTATAAACTATAGATGTTATATGGCTAGTTGATACTTAATAATCAAGGATATACTATTGGTAATACATAGAAATAAGCTTTACCAGAATAAATTAGGCATGACGTCATTCTTTGTAATAATGACTAAACTTTATTATTTAAGCTGAGATATTTAATTATAGTAGCAATGTTTAGTTTTGGAAAGAAGCAAAAGAGAAATCTGGAAGAAATTCCAAAAAGCAATAGAAAGTTAAGAAGAAGAAAAGGTAAAGGAGTTGGCTCAAAAACATAAAGATTTGATCAACAGTGTCAATGGATAAGGAGTGACACCTCTTATATTTGCCATGTATAAAACAAAAGGACCTAAAATAGTGAGACTGCTAATAAGTTTAGGTGCTGATGTAAACTAAATGCTTAAGAACGGAGAAACTCCGTTGATAAGAGCTATTCATAAAGGAAGTATTGAAATAATAAACATGCTTATTAAAGAAGGGGCTGATATAAACAGCATGAAAAATGTAAGTTTTAAATAGTAGAATTAGTCTGCATTAATCTAAAGTTTGATTAGAAATTCGAAGAAAGCATTAGTAGCACTTTTGAAAGCAGGTGTAAAATATGATTTAATTTTTAAATAAGAATATTCGTATTTATGAAACTGAACAGACCAAGAGTTTTAGAAAGTGTTTGAGTAGCATTTAGCCTGGCAAGAACGAAAGAAGTTAATTCTGATAAGAAAAAAAGGAAATAAGAGTGAAATAAATAGACTATGTGGGAACTTGTACAGAGAAGTAACTAGTTATCTGTGAAGATTGTTAAATAGATATAAGTTAATTGGTTATTTATAAGCATCTTTGTAATATTTTTTAGCAGATTAATTATATAAAAAAGTCTTTCAAAGATATATTTAAAGCTACTAAGATATAAGAGTTATTCAATTAGGTAAATATGAGCCATAGTGTATATAAATATTGAAACATATATAAGAGAGCTATTTAATATTTTAGAGTTTCTAAGCTTCTTATTCAGGTAAACTTTAGATATGATATCTATAATATCTTATATGTAATGACATTTTTAGAGTAGTATCTCCAAAGAGTACAATATTAAAGTGGTACTTCTTCTCTTGAAACTCACATTGTTTATTTTTCTTGATCATATTTTCTTCTTCCAAAAATAAAAATATTACCTCATTTCTCTAAATTCTTTTGCTGTAGTTAGGAACAGAGGAAATTCCAATTCTTGTGCTAAATATCAGAATTAAATTCTCCTACATACAAATATTAATTGGTCTCATGTCTTTAGATATAGCTCCTAATAAGTGAAGACAGAAAAATTCTGAAACCTGGATTTCGGTGTCCATTAGGTTCTCGTAGAAGCCTGATATAATAGGTGCATCGTATCTATTACGAGAGTACTCGTAATGTAGATGATTTACTGACTATGCATTTTCTTAAAAAGTATATATATGTTTAACTGATATAGCTTTTTTATGGATAGCTAGAATGTAAAATGTTTGTAGTATAAGTGTTTGATAGGTATAACTGGGTTTTGATAAGATGCTTATATAGGAGGAATATAGTTCTCTAATTAGTGTTATAAACTATAGATGTTATATGGCTAGTTGATACTTAATAATCAAGGATATACTATTGGTAATACATAGAAATAAGCTTTACCAGAATAAATTAGGCATGACGTCATTCTTTGTAATAATGACTAAACTTTATTATTTAAGCTGAGATATTTAATTATAGTAGCAATGTTTAGTTTTGGAAAGAAGCAAAAGAGAAATCTGGAAGAATTCCAAAAAGCAATAGAAAGTTAAGAAGAAGAAAAGGTAAAGGAGTTGGCTCAAAAACATAAAGATTTGATCAACAGTGTCAATGGATAAGGAGTGACACCTCTTATATTTGCCATGTATAAAACAAAAGGACCTAAAATAGTGAGACTGCTAATAAGTTTAGGTGCTGATGTAAACTAAATGCTTAAGAACGGAGAAACTCCGTTGATAAGAGCTATTCATAAAGGAAGTATTGAAATAATAAACATGCTTATTAAAGAAGGGGCTGATATAAACAGCATGAAAAATGTAAGTTTTAAATAGTAGAATTAGTCTGCATTAATCTAAAGTTTGATTAGAAATTCGAAGAAAGCATTAGTAGCACTTTTGAAAGCAGGTGTAAAATATGATTTAATTTTTAAATAAGAATATTCGTATTTATGAAACTGAACAGACCAAGAGTTTTAGAAAGTGTTTGAGTAGCATTTAGCCTGGCAAGAACGAAAGAAGTTAATTCTGATAAGAAAAAAAGGAAATAAGAGTGAAATAAATAGACTATGTGGGAACTTGTACAGAGAAGTAACTAGTTATCTGTGAAGATTGTTAAATAGATATAAGTTAATTGGTTATTTATAAGCATCTTTGTAATATTTTTTAGCAGATTAATTATATAAAAAAGTCTTTCAAAGATATATTTAAAGCTACTAAGATATAAGAGTTATTCAATTAGGTAAATATGAGCCATAGTGTATATAAATATTGAAACATATATAAGAGAGCTATTTAATATTTTAGAGTTTCTAAGCTTCTTATTCAGGTAAACTTTAGATATGATATCTATAATATCTTATATGTAATGACATTTTTAGAGTAGTATCTCCAAAGAGTACAATATTAAAGTGGTACTTCTTCTCTTGAAACTCACATTGTTTATTTTTCTTGATCATATTTTCTTCTTCCAAAAATAAAAATATTACCTCATTTCTCTAAATTCTTTTGCTGTAGTTAGGAACAGAGGAAATTCCAATTCTTGTGCTAAATATCAGAATTAAATTCTCCTACATACAAATATTAATTGGTCTCATGTCTTTAGATATAGCTCCTAATAAGTGAAGACAGAAAAATTCTGAAACCTGGATTTCGGTGTCCATTAGGTTCTCGTAGAAGCCTGATATAATAGGTGCATCGTATCTATTACGAGAGTACTCGTAATGTAGATGATTTACTGACTATGCATTTTCTTAAAAAGTATATATATGTTTAACTGATATAGCTTTTTTATGGATAGCTAGAATGTAAAATGTTTGTAGTATAAGTGTTTGATAGGTATAACTGGGTTTTGATAAGATGCTTATATAGGAGGAATATAGTTCTCTAATTAGTGTTATAAACTATAGATGTTATATGGCTAGTTGATACTTAATAATCAAGGATATACTATTGGTAATACATAGAAATAAGCTTTACCAGAATAAATTAGGCATGACGTCATTCTTTGTAATAATGACTAAACTTTATTATTTAAGCTGAGATATTTAATTATAGTAGCAATGTTTAGTTTTGGAAAGAAGCAAAAGAGAAATCTGGAAGAATTCCAAAAAGCAATAGAAAGTTAAGAAGAAGAAAAGGTAAAGGAGTTGGCTCAAAAACATAAAGATTTGATCAACAGTGTCAATGGATAAGGAGTGACACCTCTTATATTTGCCATGTATAAAACAAAAGGACCTAAAATAGTGAGACTGCTAATAAGTTTAGGTGCTGATGTAAACTAAATGCTTAAGAACGGAGAAACTCCGTTGATAAGAGCTATTCATAAAGGAAGTATTGAAATAATAAACATGCTTATTAAAGAAGGGGCTGATATAAACAGCATGAAAAATGTAAGTTTTAAATAGTAGAATTAGTCTGCATTAATCTAAAGTTTGATTAGAAATTCGAAGAAAGCATTAGTAGCACTTTTGAAAGCAGGTGTAAAATATGATTTAATTTTTAAATAAGAATATTCGTATTTATGAAACTGAACAGACCAAGAGTTTTAGAAAGTGTTTGAGTAGCATTTAGCCTGGCAAGAACGAAAGAAGTTAATTCTGATAAGAAAAAAAGGAAATAAGAGTGAAATAAATAGACTATGTGGGAACTTGTACAGAGAAGTAACTAGTTATCTGTGAAGATTGTTAAATAGATATAAGTTAATTGGTTATTTATAAGCATCTTTGTAATATTTTTTAGCAGATTAATTATATAAAAAAGTCTTTCAAAGATATATTTAAAGCTACTAAGATATAAGAGTTATTCAATTAGGTAAATATGAGCCATAGTGTATATAAATATTGAAACATATATAAGAGAGCTATTTAATATTTTAGAGTTTCTAAGCTTCTTATTCAGGTAAACTTTAGATATGATATCTATAATATCTTATATGTAATGACATTTTTAGAGTAGTATCTCCAAAGAGTACAATATTAAAGTGGTACTTCTTCTCTTGAAACTCACATTGTTTATTTTTCTTGATCATATTTTCTTCTTCCAAAAATAAAAATATTACCTCATTTCTCTAAATTCTTTTGCTGTAGTTAGGAACAGAGGAAATTCCAATTCTTGTGCTAAATATCAGAATTAAATTCTCCTACATACAAATATTAATTGGTCTCATGTCTTTAGATATAGCTCCTAATAAGTGAAGACAGAAAAATTCTGAAACCTGGATTTCGGTGTCCATTAGGTTCTCGTAGAAGCCTGATATAATAGGTGCATCGTATCTATTACGAGAGTACTCGTAATGTAGATGATTTACTGACTATGCATTTTCTTAAAAAGTATATATATGTTTAACTGATATAGCTTTTTTATGGATAGCTAGAATGTAAAATGTTTGTAGTATAAGTGTTTGATAGGTATAACTGGGTTTTGATAAGATGCTTATATAGGAGGAATATAGTTCTCTAATTAGTGTTATAAACTATAGATGTTATATGGCTAGTTGATACTTAATAATCAAGGATATACTATTGGTAATACATAGAAATAAGCTTTACCAGAATAAATTAGGCATGACGTCATTCTTTGTAATAATGACTAAACTTTATTATTTAAGCTGAGATATTTAATTATAGTAGCAATGTTTAGTTTTGGAAAGAAGCAAAAGAGAAATCTGGAAGAATTCCAAAAAGCAATAGAAAGTTAAGAAGAAGAAAAGGTAAAGGAGTTGGCTCAAAAACATAAAGATTTGATCAACAGTGTCAATGGATAAGGAGTGACACCTCTTATATTTGCCATGTATAAAACAAAAGGACCTAAAATAGTGAGACTGCTAATAAGTTTAGGTGCTGATGTAAACTAAATGCTTAAGAACGGAGAAACTCCGTTGATAAGAGCTATTCATAAAGGAAGTATTGAAATAATAAACATGCTTATTAAAGAAGGGGCTGATATAAACAGCATGAAAAATGTAAGTTTTAAATAGTAGAATTAGTCTGCATTAATCTAAAGTTTGATTAGAAATTCGAAGAAAGCATTAGTAGCACTTTTGAAAGCAGGTGTAAAATATGATTTAATTTTTAAATAAGAATATTCGTATTTATGAAACTGAACAGACCAAGAGTTTTAGAAAGTGTTTGAGTAGCATTTAGCCTGGCAAGAACGAAAGAAGTTAATTCTGATAAGAAAAAAAGGAAATAAGAGTGAAATAAATAGACTATGTGGGAACTTGTACAGAGAAGTAACTAGTTATCTGTGAAGATTGTTAAATAGATATAAGTTAATTGGTTATTTATAAGCATCTTTGTAATATTTTTTAGCAGATTAATTATATAAAAAAGTCTTTCAAAGATATATTTAAAGCTACTAAGATATAAGAGTTATTCAATTAGGTAAATATGAGCCATAGTGTATATAAATATTGAAACATATATAAGAGAGCTATTTAATATTTTAGAGTTTCTAAGCTTCTTATTCAGGTAAACTTTAGATATGATATCTATAATATCTTATATGTAATGACATTTTTAGAGTAGTATCTCCAAAGAGTACAATATTAAAGTGGTACTTCTTCTCTTGAAACTCACATTGTTTATTTTTCTTGATCATATTTTCTTCTTCCAAAAATAAAAATATTACCTCATTTCTCTAAATTCTTTTGCTGTAGTTAGGAACAGAGGAAATTCCAATTCTTGTGCTAAATATCAGAATTAAATTCTCCTACATACAAATATTAATTGGTCTCATGTCTTTAGATATAGCTCCTAATAAGTGAAGACAGAAAAATTCTGAAACCTGGATTTCGGTGTCCATTAGGTTCTCGTAGAAGCCTGATATAATAGGTGCATCGTATCTATTACGAGAGTACTCGTAATGTAGATGATTTACTGACTATGCATTTTCTTAAAAAGTATATATATGTTTAACTGATATAGCTTTTTTATGGATAGCTAGAATGTAAAATGTTTGTAGTATAAGTGTTTGATAGGTATAACTGGGTTTTGATAAGATGCTTATATAGGAGGAATATAGTTCTCTAATTAGTGTTATAAACTATAGATGTTATATGGCTAGTTGATACTTAATAATCAAGGATATACTATTGGTAATACATAGAAATAAGCTTTACCAGAATAAATTAGGCATGACGTCATTCTTTGTAATAATGACTAAACTTTATTATTTAAGCTGAGATATTTAATTATAGTAGCAATGTTTAGTTTTGGAAAGAAGCAAAAGAGAAATCTGGAAGAATTCCAAAAAGCAATAGAAAGTTAAGAAGAAGAAAAGGTAAAGGAGTTGGCTCAAAAACATAAAGATTTGATCAACAGTGTCAATGGATAAGGAGTGACACCTCTTATATTTGCCATGTATAAAACAAAAGGACCTAAAATAGTGAGACTGCTAATAAGTTTAGGTGCTGATGTAAACTAAATGCTTAAGAACGGAGAAACTCCGTTGATAAGAGCTATTCATAAAGGAAGTATTGAAATAATAAACATGCTTATTAAAGAAGGGGCTGATATAAACAGCATGAAAAATGTAAGTTTTAAATAGTAGAATTAGTCTGCATTAATCTAAAGTTTGATTAGAAATTCGAAGAAAGCATTAGTAGCACTTTTGAAAGCAGGTGTAAAATATGATTTAATTTTTAAATAAGAATATTCGTATTTATGAAACTGAACAGACCAAGAGTTTTAGAAAGTGTTTGAGTAGCATTTAGCCTGGCAAGAACGAAAGAAGTTAATTCTGATAAGAAAAAAAGGAAATAAGAGTGAAATAAATAGACTATGTGGGAACTTGTACAGAGAAGTAACTAGTTATCTGTGAAGATTGTTAAATAGATATAAGTTAATTGGTTATTTATAAGCATCTTTGTAATATTTTTTAGCAGATTAATTATATAAAAAAGTCTTTCAAAGATATATTTAAAGCTACTAAGATATAAGAGTTATTCAATTAGGTAAATATGAGCCATAGTGTATATAAATATTGAAACATATATAAGAGAGCTATTTAATATTTTAGAGTTTCTAAGCTTCTTATTCAGGTAAACTTTAGATATGATATCTATAATATCTTATATGTAATGACATTTTTAGAGTAGTATCTCCAAAGAGTACAATATTAAAGTGGTACTTCTTCTCTTGAAACTCACATTGTTTATTTTTCTTGATCATATTTTCTTCTTCCAAAAATAAAAATATTACCTCATTTCTCTAAATTCTTTTGCTGTAGTTAGGAACAGAGGAAATTCCAATTCTTGTGCTAAATATCAGAATTAAATTCTCCTACATACAAATATTAATTGGTCTCATGTCTTTAGATATAGCTCCTAATAAGTGAAGACAGAAAAATTCTGAAACCTGGATTTCGGTGTCCATTAGGTTCTCGTAGAAGCCTGATATAATAGGTGCATCGTATCTATTACGAGAGTACTCGTAATGTAGATGATTTACTGACTATGCATTTTCTTAAAAAGTATATATATGTTTAACTGATATAGCTTTTTTATGGATAGCTAGAATGTAAAATGTTTGTAGTATAAGTGTTTGATAGGTATAACTGGGTTTTGATAAGATGCTTATATAGGAGGAATATAGTTCTCTAATTAGTGTTATAAACTATAGATGTTATATGGCTAGTTGATACTTAATAATCAAGGATATACTATTGGTAATACATAGAAATAAGCTTTACCAGAATAAATTAGGCATGACGTCATTCTTTGTAATAATGACTAAACTTTATTATTTAAGCTGAGATATTTAATTATAGTAGCAATGTTTAGTTTTGGAAAGAAGCAAAAGAGAAATCTGGAAGAATTCCAAAAAGCAATAGAAAGTTAAGAAGAAGAAAAGGTAAAGGAGTTGGCTCAAAAACATAAAGATTTGATCAACAGTGTCAATGGATAAGGAGTGACACCTCTTATATTTGCCATGTATAAAACAAAAGGACCTAAAATAGTGAGACTGCTAATAAGTTTAGGTGCTGATGTAAACTAAATGCTTAAGAACGGAGAAACTCCGTTGATAAGAGCTATTCATAAAGGAAGTATTGAAATAATAAACATGCTTATTAAAGAAGGGGCTGATATAAACAGCATGAAAAATGTAAGTTTTAAATAGTAGAATTAGTCTGCATTAATCTAAAGTTTGATTAGAAATTCGAAGAAAGCATTAGTAGCACTTTTGAAAGCAGGTGTAAAATATGATTTAATTTTTAAATAAGAATATTCGTATTTATGAAACTGAACAGACCAAGAGTTTTAGAAAGTGTTTGAGTAGCATTTAGCCTGGCAAGAACGAAAGAAGTTAATTCTGATAAGAAAAAAAGGAAATAAGAGTGAAATAAATAGACTATGTGGGAACTTGTACAGAGAAGTAACTAGTTATCTGTGAAGATTGTTAAATAGATATAAGTTAATTGGTTATTTATAAGCATCTTTGTAATATTTTTTAGCAGATTAATTATATAAAAAAGTCTTTCAAAGATATATTTAAAGCTACTAAGATATAAGAGTTATTCAATTAGGTAAATATGAGCCATAGTGTATATAAATATTGAAACATATATAAGAGAGCTATTTAATATTTTAGAGTTTCTAAGCTTCTTATTCAGGTAAACTTTAGATATGATATCTATAATATCTTATATGTAATGACATTTTTAGAGTAGTATCTCCAAAGAGTACAATATTAAAGTGGTACTTCTTCTCTTGAAACTCACATTGTTTATTTTTCTTGATCATATTTTCTTCTTCCAAAAATAAAAATATTACCTCATTTCTCTAAATTCTTTTGCTGTAGTTAGGAACAGAGGAAATTCCAATTCTTGTGCTAAATATCAGAATTAAATTCTCCTACATACAAATATTAATTGGTCTCATGTCTTTAGATATAGCTCCTAATAAGTGAAGACAGAAAAATTCTGAAACCTGGATTTCGGTGTCCATTAGGTTCTCGTAGAAGCCTGATATAATAGGTGCATCGTATCTATTACGAGAGTACTCGTAATGTAGATGATTTACTGACTATGCATTTTCTTAAAAAGTATATATATGTTTAACTGATATAGCTTTTTTATGGATAGCTAGAATGTAAAATGTTTGTAGTATAAGTGTTTGATAGGTATAACTGGGTTTTGATAAGATGCTTATATAGGAGGAATATAGTTCTCTAATTAGTGTTATAAACTATAGATGTTATATGGCTAGTTGATACTTAATAATCAAGGATATACTATTGGTAATACATAGAAATAAGCTTTACCAGAATAAATTAGGCATGACGTCATTCTTTGTAATAATGACTAAACTTTATTATTTAAGCTGAGATATTTAATTATAGTAGCAATGTTTAGTTTTGGAAAGAAGCAAAAGAGAAATCTGGAAGAATTCCAAAAAGCAATAGAAAGTTAAGAAGAAGAAAAGGTAAAGGAGTTGGCTCAAAAACATAAAGATTTGATCAACAGTGTCAATGGATAAGGAGTGACACCTCTTATATTTGCCATGTATAAAACAAAAGGACCTAAAATAGTGAGACTGCTAATAAGTTTAGGTGCTGATGTAAACTAAATGCTTAAGAACGGAGAAACTCCGTTGATAAGAGCTATTCATAAAGGAAGTATTGAAATAATAAACATGCTTATTAAAGAAGGGGCTGATATAAACAGCATGAAAAATGTAAGTTTTAAATAGTAGAATTAGTCTGCATTAATCTAAAGTTTGATTAGAAATTCGAAGAAAGCATTAGTAGCACTTTTGAAAGCAGGTGTAAAATATGATTTAATTTTTAAATAAGAATATTCGTATTTATGAAACTGAACAGACCAAGAGTTTTAGAAAGTGTTTGAGTAGCATTTAGCCTGGCAAGAACGAAAGAAGTTAATTCTGATAAGAAAAAAAGGAAATAAGAGTGAAATAAATAGACTATGTGGGAACTTGTACAGAGAAGTAACTAGTTATCTGTGAAGATTGTTAAATAGATATAAGTTAATTGGTTATTTATAAGCATCTTTGTAATATTTTTTAGCAGATTAATTATATAAAAAAGTCTTTCAAAGATATATTTAAAGCTACTAAGATATAAGAGTTATTCAATTAGGTAAATATGAGCCATAGTGTATATAAATATTGAAACATATATAAGAGAGCTATTTAATATTTTAGAGTTTCTAAGCTTCTTATTCAGGTAAACTTTAGATATGATATCTATAATATCTTATATGTAATGACATTTTTAGAGTAGTATCTCCAAAGAGTACAATATTAAAGTGGTACTTCTTCTCTTGAAACTCACATTGTTTATTTTTCTTGATCATATTTTCTTCTTCCAAAAATAAAAATATTACCTCATTTCTCTAAATTCTTTTGCTGTAGTTAGGAACAGAGGAAATTCCAATTCTTGTGCTAAATATCAGAATTAAATTCTCCTACATACAAATATTAATTGGTCTCATGTCTTTAGATATAGCTCCTAATAAGTGAAGACAGAAAAATTCTGAAACCTGGATTTCGGTGTCCATTAGGTTCTCGTAGAAGCCTGATATAATAGGTGCATCGTATCTATTACGAGAGTACTCGTAATGTAGATGATTTACTGACTATGCATTTTCTTAAAAAGTATATATATGTTTAACTGATATAGCTTTTTTATGGATAGCTAGAATGTAAAATGTTTGTAGTATAAGTGTTTGATAGGTATAACTGGGTTTTGATAAGATGCTTATATAGGAGGAATATAGTTCTCTAATTAGTGTTATAAACTATAGATGTTATATGGCTAGTTGATACTTAATAATCAAGGATATACTATTGGTAATACATAGAAATAAGCTTTACCAGAATAAATTAGGCATGACGTCATTCTTTGTAATAATGACTAAACTTTATTATTTAAGCTGAGATATTTAATTATAGTAGCAATGTTTAGTTTTGGAAAGAAGCAAAAGAGAAATCTGGAAGAATTCCAAAAAGCAATAGAAAGTTAAGAAGAAGAAAAGGTAAAGGAGTTGGCTCAAAAACATAAAGATTTGATCAACAGTGTCAATGGATAAGGAGTGACACCTCTTATATTTGCCATGTATAAAACAAAAGGACCTAAAATAGTGAGACTGCTAATAAGTTTAGGTGCTGATGTAAACTAAATGCTTAAGAACGGAGAAACTCCGTTGATAAGAGCTATTCATAAAGGAAGTATTGAAATAATAAACATGCTTATTAAAGAAGGGGCTGATATAAACAGCATGAAAAATGTAAGTTTTAAATAGTAGAATTAGTCTGCATTAATCTAAAGTTTGATTAGAAATTCGAAGAAAGCATTAGTAGCACTTTTGAAAGCAGGTGTAAAATATGATTTAATTTTTAAATAAGAATATTCGTATTTATGAAACTGAACAGACCAAGAGTTTTAGAAAGTGTTTGAGTAGCATTTAGCCTGGCAAGAACGAAAGAAGTTAATTCTGATAAGAAAAAAAGGAAATAAGAGTGAAATAAATAGACTATGTGGGAACTTGTACAGAGAAGTAACTAGTTATCTGTGAAGATTGTTAAATAGATATAAGTTAATTGGTTATTTATAAGCATCTTTGTAATATTTTTTAGCAGATTAATTATATAAAAAAGTCTTTCAAAGATATATTTAAAGCTACTAAGATATAAGAGTTATTCAATTAGGTAAATATGAGCCATAGTGTATATAAATATTGAAACATATATAAGAGAGCTATTTAATATTTTAGAGTTTCTAAGCTTCTTATTCAGGTAAACTTTAGATATGATATCTATAATATCTTATATGTAATGACATTTTTAGAGTAGTATCTCCAAAGAGTACAATATTAAAGTGGTACTTCTTCTCTTGAAACTCACATTGTTTATTTTTCTTGATCATATTTTCTTCTTCCAAAAATAAAAATATTACCTCATTTCTCTAAATTCTTTTGCTGTAGTTAGGAACAGAGGAAATTCCAATTCTTGTGCTAAATATCAGAATTAAATTCTCCTACATACAAATATTAATTGGTCTCATGTCTTTAGATATAGCTCCTAATAAGTGAAGACAGAAAAATTCTGAAACCTGGATTTCGGTGTCCATTAGGTTCTCGTAGAAGCCTGATATAATAGGTGCATCGTATCTATTACGAGAGTACTCGTAATGTAGATGATTTACTGACTATGCATTTTCTTAAAAAGTATATATATGTTTAACTGATATAGCTTTTTTATGGATAGCTAGAATGTAAAATGTTTGTAGTATAAGTGTTTGATAGGTATAACTGGGTTTTGATAAGATGCTTATATAGGAGGAATATAGTTCTCTAATTAGTGTTATAAACTATAGATGTTATATGGCTAGTTGATACTTAATAATCAAGGATATACTATTGGTAATACATAGAAATAAGCTTTACCAGAATAAATTAGGCATGACGTCATTCTTTGTAATAATGACTAAACTTTATTATTTAAGCTGAGATATTTAATTATAGTAGCAATGTTTAGTTTTGGAAAGAAGCAAAAGAGAAATCTGGAAGAATTCCAAAAAGCAATAGAAAGTTAAGAAGAAGAAAAGGTAAAGGAGTTGGCTCAAAAACATAAAGATTTGATCAACAGTGTCAATGGATAAGGAGTGACACCTCTTATATTTGCCATGTATAAAACAAAAGGACCTAAAATAGTGAGACTGCTAATAAGTTTAGGTGCTGATGTAAACTAAATGCTTAAGAACGGAGAAACTCCGTTGATAAGAGCTATTCATAAAGGAAGTATTGAAATAATAAACATGCTTATTAAAGAAGGGGCTGATATAAACAGCATGAAAAATGTAAGTTTTAAATAGTAGAATTAGTCTGCATTAATCTAAAGTTTGATTAGAAATTCGAAGAAAGCATTAGTAGCACTTTTGAAAGCAGGTGTAAAATATGATTTAATTTTTAAATAAGAATATTCGTATTTATGAAACTGAACAGACCAAGAGTTTTAGAAAGTGTTTGAGTAGCATTTAGCCTGGCAAGAACGAAAGAAGTTAATTCTGATAAGAAAAAAAGGAAATAAGAGTGAAATAAATAGACTATGTGGGAACTTGTACAGAGAAGTAACTAGTTATCTGTGAAGATTGTTAAATAGATATAAGTTAATTGGTTATTTATAAGCATCTTTGTAATATTTTTTAGCAGATTAATTATATAAAAAAGTCTTTCAAAGATATATTTAAAGCTACTAAGATATAAGAGTTATTCAATTAGGTAAATATGAGCCATAGTGTATATAAATATTGAAACATATATAAGAGAGCTATTTAATATTTTAGAGTTTCTAAGCTTCTTATTCAGGTAAACTTTAGATATGATATCTATAATATCTTATATCTTTTGATTTTTTACTTTTATTTTTTTCTTTCAGAATTTATAAATTTTTTTTAATCTTTTATATTTTTTGCGTAATTATTTTATTTGTTATTTCGTTTTTTGACGTTTATTTTATTTTTTTTATGTATCTTAAATTTTTTTTTCCAATCTTCATATCTTTGAATTTTATTCCTAAAGTTTTGTTTTTTTTTTCTTCATTTTTAGTTTTTTATAAAATTACCTTAAAGGTAGAAGTTTTCTATCTAAAAATCTTAAAATCGAAAAAGGGTCATTTTAATAATTTTTACTTTTATTAGATTCGAACTTTGCCATTCTTTTTTGTTTACGAAATTATTTTTTATATTTAAGATTATCTGAATGCTTTCGCAATGTAACTTTTTGTTTTATCCGTTTAAATAGGTCACATCAGTTTCTTTTATTGAGAAACTAAATATTATATATGCTACGATTTTTTATGTCATTTCTTAACTCTTATTAAATAAGATTCATTTAGAATTTAAATTAACTATATTTCATGACCCGTCATTCAAAATTTCATACTAGCGAGAATCGTCGAAAAGATAGTCTTTTCTTTTTCGAGTGTGTCCAATCTTCTTCGTTTTGGCTTCAAGTACGAGATTACTCGCAATGTGTTTGCATTTCAGCATATTATCTACTAGTTTTTCTACCGTTATAGCATTCATTTTATTTTTATTTAATAAAATATTTATAAAGCTTTATAAACTTCTTTAGAGCATTCAATCTCTTTTGATATATCTATTTTACAAAAAATATAAGTTCTTTGATAAAATCAAATATTTAATTAGTATAATTAAAGTATATTTACTATCTAAAATATTTTTAACACAACTATTAATAAATTAAATAGTTGTCACATAATATATATTTAGTATCTATAAATCTTAAATAAGCTTTAAAATAATAAAATCTAAAGATTGAAATAAAATTAGGATAAGCTAAAAATAAAATAGATAGATAAAAGTTTTAGACAAGTATAAGTTAAACGATATAACAATAATTCACTCTAGTCAATTAATCTTTTAAATTAATTAGATAATAAAAATATAGAGTACTTGATTGATATATTATTAATACATAATAAAAACTAATAATCTTTATATATATTTTAATATAGAGCATTTTTAGTTTTTAATTGGGAAAGCTACTATAAAATTTGATTTTACTAATTAACTTTCTTTGCTGAAGAGGCTTAAAGTTTTTAATACATTTAATGAAGATATATGCGAGTTAAATATATCAAATGGTAAGTTATTTTGGTATAGTTGCATTAGTAATAAATTTTAAAAGATAAATTATACTTCAATAAAAAAAATGGTTGTAGGTTTCAATTCAGGCTTCTATACCATCTCTTCCTTAGCCAAAAAGGAATGGAGGAAGCAATAAACCAAGTCTTAATAATCTTAACAATCTTCTCTATCACAACCTTAACCCAACACTGAACTAACAACTTGGAATCTAACAAAGCGAACGAAAGCCAACGAAGAATATACACACGGAAACTCCAACCTCAAGCGAGAAACCGAGGAAACAGATGAAGTCTGTTCTCCACCAGGAGGTATCAGAGTTCAACCCTTCTGGCCAGATGTGCATGGAGTAGCTCATCAAAGTGGTACTGAACCTCCAGGAAGAGGTCAAGAGATTGAAGAAGGACAATGATATGCTGATGGCAAAGCTAGACCTAGCAGAAGGAATTGAGTCAAGACTTATGTCCTAGGAAAGAGATCTTAAAGCCTTTTGGAATATCTCACAAAGTCAGACTAACGAATCTTAAAATTAGCTTTAGAAACAGACTGAACTGGACAACAGACTCGGAAAAGTAGAAGAGAAATTGTAAACTTTTAAGAAAGAGTAAAGCGAAACTGGAGCTATACAAATGGAAATTGAAGCCTAGAAAGAGCAAAAAAATCAAGGAAAATAATTCAAAATAAAAAAAAAATGTTTCTGCTGTGGAAGCGTATGATATTTTTATCGGAAGTGTTAGAAATTCTAATAGAAATAAAGAAGCTATTGGATAAAAGAACAATAAAAGAAGAAAAAAGAAGAAGCTAGAATGAAAAAATTTATTGCAACCCGGATGGTTCAATATACAAGATTAAGATGGAACCAAGGCAAGTTAAAGGAGGGAAAACCTGGAAAAATCCGAGTTCCCAATCTTGCTAAAATTGGACGACCCGAACTTTTATATTTAACAGCAGGGAGCATGAACTGCTGTCTTCCTGACGGGGTTGAAAATTCCTAAAACGGAAAACTTAAAATGAATATTATTATTATTATAAATTATAGTTCTAACAAGAGAAAGAGTAAATGATAAGCTTAATAAATTACTCTTTAAATGTTTTATCTAAATTTTTCTATTTTATTGTTTTAGTTTTTTCAAATTTATTTACTTTTTAAGCTAAAAATTGGTTGATCTTTAGATATTATATTATATTAAATGGCACCTAAGAAATAAGAAAAGTCTCCAAAAAAACCTAAAAGTTAACTAGACTTTGGTAACGATTTCTATTTGCTACATCTGGAAAGTTAGAATTTAGCAAAAAAAGTTTAAGACCTTAAATAAATAACTTAATCCCTCATGCTTACCATTAACTTATTGATAAATTATAAAAATCCTAAGTAAGAAATTAATAATAGACTATTTATTTAAAGATGGAAAGGTAGATTGGTCAAATCGAATTGAATTTAAGACACAATTTTTGACTGTTAGCTGGAGCATACCAAGCCAATTAAATATCAAATCATGAATTAAAAGTAAAAAGGAATCCGAAATCAAGCTTATCCTACTAGAAAAGAAAAATTAGATGTTGATTCTGCAATAATTATGGATACAAGGTTAATTAATGTTGTAGATTTAAGAAGAAACAATATCTAGTAACAGAAAGAGGAATCTAAAATTTACTCAAGATATATTGCTCGCCAAGCAGAAGAGTTTACAAGAAAAAGATATTTTAACTATTCAAAGAAACTCCGAAAATCTAAGATATATTGAGACAACACTAAAGATGAAAATTTGGATTTGGCTTACTAGCAACAGCAAGAGGACAAAATAAACAAGCTATAAGGATTTACGATCCAGAAAATCCAGAAGAGAACGAATTAGATGATTTATACAAACCTCTATAAACTTTAATTCGTGGTAAACCAAACAAAGATGGCGCCACGTTAATATATTATTGTTATATTTGTTTATTTTCTTAAATATTAAATAAATAAATCTCTAAATTCACTACTAATATCTAAACTAACCCTTTAGCCTTGGAAAAGAGATTAAATATTAACTATGCACTGAAATAATAATTAATAAAATAAAGGATGCTAGCTTAGAGATCATTAAGTAATTAAAATTGCTTTATTTAGACGAATTTTTTTAAAGTTATTTTATTAGAAACATGAAAACATTAAGAAGATTAAATTTTTAGAAGAAGGTAAATCTATTCGAATAAATAATCCAACAAATATTATAGATAATCTAATTAAAATTAACAATATTCTAATAAATCAATTATTAAGGAATATCTAGCTATAACTTCGTTTAATAATCTTAAATTATTTACATTGATATCTTTTGCTTCTAAAAAAGGCAACTGCATGAATATGATTATTAGCTTTAATGAAACTTGTTAAATTTAAAAATAGTAGAAGGTTATTAATTAATGAGGAGCTATTTTTAAGATAATTTGAATATAAAAATGTAGAGGATTATTTATTTTTATTTAAACTTGATCATGCTTTCAAGTAGTTTATAGTGTATTCAATTCTTGTAAAAGAAACCAGATTACGGAGCTTGCTTATAGTGTGATCAGAATAAAGCTTATTCTTATTTCTGCAAATCTGTCGAATATTAGTTTTGCTATACTATTAAAGATCAAGATTTTAGCACTTGCTCAGCTAGAATTTTCTAAATAGGCGAAAGTTGCTAGTTTGACTGGTAGTGTCAAACTGAAAATTGCTTCAAAGAAATTTGTACAGTTACTAACCAGATTTTTTGCTATAATCATTATGACTGTGATGTTGGCTATTATTGTAATTAAGAAAATTTTTCATGCGAAAGGTAAAAGAAAGAGGGGGAGAAATGCTTAGCACCTTTTGCATGTAATAATAATTTAACTTGCAGCGTAGATACTTGTGTACCTTATTTCTCTCTAGAGAAAAACTAAGAATGCTACAAACTTCCAGTACAAATCAAGAGAAATTTATGCCAAACAAACTACAATTTGACACATAGCGACATAGAATTATGATTTTTGTCTTGTGATTCAATGTAATGCGCTTAGCAGTAAGACTCAAATACTTTATTATGTATAGATCCTCCTGTAAATGATTTAGAATTTCCAATTAAATGTTCAGAAATAACTGAAAAAGAAGATTGTCATTACAAAACTGAAGGCTATGGAAAATGTTAATGTGCAGTATCAAGAAACGAAAATAGTTCATATTGTAGTGTTGAAATGTCATCTCAACTTGCATTAAACTTTAAAAAGGATTTCTAAAAATATATAATCCCATATCTAGGTTTAACTATTGACAAATGTCATACTCTATTTAGATTTAATTTCAATTGCTGGAAAAGAAATCTTGATAATTATGCTTTGACTCTTTTAAGTGGCGTTCTCTTAATGGAATGATTTCCTATTATGAACTAGGGAATAGGAATAGATTAGATTGATGACGCTACATTATATGTTTTCTAAGAGCCATAGGACCATTATGTAGATTACTATAAAGCCAAATTATTTTTAACTTAACATGAAAAATGCTTTATTTTCAAATGCTAATCATTAACCCAAAACAAATGCATTTTTCAATCCTTTGGTATAAGTCATTTGGAAGCTTGCATAAACTCTACTTGTGAATGGAAAGATAATATATAAGAAGATGAGTCTGTTTATTGCTAAAATCAGACTAGGGATGTTAGATATCTAAACAATTATGCAGGATCATTTTGTAAAGAAGATATTGAATGTGAATCTAAAAAGTGTAAACATTTCTAGTGTTTTGGCTGAAAAGAAGGAGAATGATGCGAAGAAACTCAAGATTTGTGTGATATAGGACTTTCTTGTATAAATAGGACGTGCTAGAATTAGATTAGACCAGGAGAAAGCAGAACTTGTAATTTGGATACATAGTGTAGTAATGATGCTGTGTGTGTGGGAGGCCAGTGCTATAGAATGTTTTCTCTACAAATAGATGAAATTTTAAATTCTCCTTGTGATACTAACACTAAGTAATAAATAGCATGTGAATCATTTACTTGCGAACCAATTGATATTCAAAATAAATAGTCGAAATGCACATATCCTTATCAATCAAGCCGGGAAGATCCATTTAAATCAAATAATAAATGATTCTGTAGGAGTATTAACTAGGCCAATCAAACTAATTTTGCAAATCTTTCTTGCGACTTTAAAGAAGGAGAAACTTTTTGTGGAACTCATACTGGGGATTAAATAACTCTAGAGTATATACAAGCTTATAAAAATGTAATGAAACTCGATTAAGACATTTGCCATTCTTATAATAGACTTTAGATGTCATGCTGAATATATAATATGAACTAGACACTTATTGATATGCTAACTTAGTTTATAATAAAACGCTATGAGTGAAAATATTATCCTGCTCTTTAAGAAAATTTTTCCGAAGATTGTACTTAATAAGTATTGTTCAATGATTATTGAAATACAAAGAACTTTGGATTTTAGTAAAAAAGTAAACCAGAGATTCATTGCTATGATCATGGTTGTGTTAAAAACAATGAAATGAAAGCATTCCAGTGCTTAAGTTATTAGGCAGAAGTTGATTTCTGAGCACATTAAGATTGTTATGGCTAATTGTTTTGTAATAATGGAGTAAATATAAATTGAGATACTGGTATTTATTAGTTTAACGAGTAAAATTGCACCACTTGAAAAGTAGGAGAAACTTATTGATAGTTTCCAGGTTCACCATGCTTTTTTCAAATAGACAGCTGAGATATTACAAGTAATATTTCTTGTTTCAATGTATCTAATAATAAAATAAAGGAAGGAGAATTATGTAAGGACGCCTATGAAATATACTGTGAAGCTGGTTTAGCATGTATTAGATTAGAAGCAAATTAGCCATATACTTGCTAAAAGTAAATACTTTCAGATTCAAATTAAATTTGTGAGTAAGATTGATAATGTGTAAATTATGCTGTGTGCAGAGATTCTAAATGTATCGAGTATTTCTCAAAACCAAATGGTTGATAATGAAAAGGCTAATGTTATGATTCAACCTTTTCAGGTTTTTGTATATACTGTAACTATGCCTGCCAAAGCTTTACGTGTAAATAAGAAGGAGAATACGCAATATGTATTGATTCTTTTAAGTATAATTGAGTTCCATGTGCATATAATAGTGATTGTTTAGTGGTAAATGAGAATGGAGATTAAGTTCAAGGAAAATGTATTTGTAATAGTAAAGCACTGGCTTATTGCGAAGCCTTTTCAGGGTCAGACATAGCATAGAATTATATCAAAGCATTTAAAGATATAATGTATGATGATTAAAATATTTGTCCATCTTACTTTAGAAGAACTTCTTCATGTTGGTTATTTAACAATGATAAGCTTAATATGAGCGAACTATATTAATGAGTAATTTCTTCTAATGAATACTATTTCTTTCCTTTCGTAAGTCTTTATATACAGATATAATCATCAGATTAATGCGTCTTATGGACTTTATTTTACTGATATTAAATAGCCAAGGAGATGCTCAAATAGAGTACTAATTCTAAAGTTCCTTGTATGTAATATAAGTGCTACAGCTATGAATTTTTTTACTATCCTTGAACTAATTACTAATGTGCCTTTTAGGATAAAGAAAGAAATACAATCTTTATTTAAGAATGTTAGAGCAAAGAAGATTATTGCTCTGTAAGCGATAATGAGGAATTTTACTGTGACAAGTAAAAAAGTTAAAAGGTAGATTTGTACCCTGGATCTTATTGCTAATACTCCTAATAATGTCTTAATGGAACTATTTGCTTAAATAGTATTTGCTAGGGTAAAGAAATATATTAGAGATGCAATAGCAGCGAAGACTTTTCATGTAACCCTGGATTAGCTTGTATTAAAGGAGCTGATTAGAACTACAGATGCTAAAGCTAACTTAATGGTACTGATTGTGAGAACGATTATCAGTGTATAAACTCGTAACTTTGCATAAATAATGAGTGCATAGAATATTTTAGCGCTCCTTTGGGCTATAAATTATTTGACTAAAACTGCACAGTGAATATTTTCTAATATGCTTGTGAAAGTTTTACATGCATAAATGACGATTATGCATTTTGTACTAACTAATTTGGTACCTAAAAATTATAGTGTGAAGAGAATTTTGAATGCCTTTCACTTAACATTAGAGAAGAGCTTCATATGTTTCAATGCAAATGCGTAAAAAATTCTAAAGATTCATCAAAATATTGCGAAGTAGGAACAGATTCAGAAGAAGCTTAAAACTATAAAAATTAGTTTTAAAAGCTTTTTAAAATGGATTAAGAAATTTGTCATACTAAAAGGAGATTAGATCCAGAATGCTGAAATGAGAAATTCATCTTTCATTTCAGTTGGTAGGATATTTTAGAAGTCTATAAACTAAAGAAGCTTCAGTATGAGTTGTTCTAGTATCCAGAAGTTCAAATGGCTGATAGTTGCACTCTTTAGACTTATTTTCCTGACTATTATTTTTCTATTAATTTAGACGATCCAAGGCAAGTTGGATATGAAATTAAAACAATAAAGTTGTTATCCTGGAATTGAAAATTCTATATTTATCTAGGCATTTGAGGAGTTTCATTTCTATATATTTTGCTATAGCTTCTAAATTTTATTAAGCATTATATATAGAGAAAAAAACTTATGTCATTATACTAAGATCTCTAAAAGGAAAAGGTATGTGAGCTTTATCTCTAAATTATGGAGGAACTTAAAAAGAGAAACGTTTAAATCTTGACTTTTGATAAAGTCATAAATTCCTTATCAAAGATAGGAGAAGGAGGTTTCGGAAACGTCTTCAAAGGATAAATCGACGGAAAAGATGTTGCCATCAAAGTGGCAAACAAAAAAATAGAAGATCACGAAAGTATCTAAGATTTTTTAAAGGAAATAGTAATCTTCATGGAACTTAGATCTTAGCATCTTCTAAGATTATGGGGAATTTGTCTTGATATAAAAAATTAATTCTGCTTAGTGTCGGAATTAATGAAGGGCTCTTTATATCAAGCATTATATGAGTATAAGAAATATGGCTTTAAGGAAATTAACAATCTTCAGAAATTTAAAATAGCTCTTTAAATAGCTTATGGAATAAGAGATCTTCATCATCACTCTAATTAAATCATTCATCGAGATTTGAAGCTATAAAATATTTTACTTGATGAAGAATTTAATGTAAAGATAGCTGATTTTGGAATGTCAAGATTTACAGGAGGTAAATCTAAAAAGCGAAAATTCAATGATTAAATGACTGGAACTATTCAATATATGGCTCCTGAGCTTTTCTAAAACAATGAAATAGGAGCTCCTGTTGATATTTGGGCGTTTGGATGTATTTTGAATGAAATGTTCACTTTAAATAGTCCATGAAAATCTCTAGGAGCTTAATAAATTATAACTGAACTTGAAAAACAAAAGCATCCAGAAGTTTGTGCTAGTTTTAAAGGTTAATTAAGATTGGTAGTTGAATAGTGCTTTAATACCAATCCTGATTAAAGACCAAGAATTAATGTAATAGTAAAATTTCTTTAGAAAGTGCTGGAGGCAAATAAAATAGAGGTTAATATTGATACAGAGGTATTGAAATAGAACTACTAGCAGTTATCTTTTCAGATAGAAACCTAAACTTAGTCGAGCCAATTTAATTTTTAAACCAAGTTGATAAATGAAAAAGAAAACCTTAAAATCAACTAAATCTAAAACCTTAGTGTGCATTTTCTAACTTCAAGTAATGAGTTTCAAACTTGAATTTAAAGATAAACTAATGACTGATATTATATTTTTAATTTAAATTAAAATAGAGATAATTATCTATTCTTAGTTAGATAGCTTCATTTAATAAAAGTTTTAAAGGTAGTTATTAAGCAGCCTAACTAATTAAAGCTATAATAATTTTAAAAAATTTAAAAATAAATTAAAAAGTCTTTATCTAAATAAGATTAACATTAGCATTCAATAATATAAGAGATATTTATATAAGTTAATAGTAATAAAGAATTGTAAGAACAATAAGAATTTGACATATGATTATTTTATCTCTAATCTAGCAAATTTTAAATTTGAGTGAAAAGAATGCTTAAAAATATAAATTAAAGTATAAGGTTAAGCTTAGAAATAAAAATTAATGAATCTATGCTTATTAAGTTTTCTTAAACATTTTTATAGAGAAAAATTTCTTATCTGGAATTAAGCCTTTAAAATTTTCTCGAAGTAAAGCTAAATATTGTTGGCAAATGAAGATATTTATAGAAATGATTATAATTTAAGCATTTATTCTTTCTAAGTAAAATTTTTTTAATTTCTATTTATCCAATCTGGTCCTGGATTTTCTTTTTATTGTACTATCTTTTTATTAAATATTCTTACTGAGATACTTTGTTTCATTAGAAATTGCTATACATATAAACTTTTTTATTTTCCCTGCTCCGATACTTTTAAATTTTCGTTATTTTATAATTATCTATTAAAGTTATAAAATTTTTCATTATGGTCATATCTTAATTATCTAATATTTTTCCTTCATATTACTACTCTAAAATCAATTTTTATTTAATCTTTTTTTTCTTTTTTTAAATTATATTTGAAGATAGATTATTTTTAATACTTATACTCTTAAACTTCTTGCTATATTAAGATATTTTGTTATAGATTTTTTTCATTTATAGCATTAAAATAATTCTATTATTTTAATATATTTCTTGCTATTTTTTACCTTAATTCAATCCTTATTTATCTCTAACTATGTAAAATAAATTTATCTTTTCCTTATCTTAAATTTTATTTTGTAAAACAATAATTACAAGGTTTGTATCCTCCCTAGCTTAATAAGTTTGAAAAACTCTTTTTTCTTTTTAAACTTAAGACTTAAAATTTCATCCCATTACAATTAAATAGAATTTAATAAATATATAAAGTAACTATTAGATTATAAAGGGTTAAAAGCAACTTAAATCATAAAAGTCTCATTTCAAAATGTTAATTTCTATTATAAATAGATAAGCATCTTTAAACTAAAGACTTTTTATTAAATTATAGCTTTAATTATTAGTCTTAAATATACTTATTACTAAAAAATATTAAAAAATCATTAATACATTGTATATTATGCTTAGTTAGTTAGCCTAATAAATCCTATTTAATATACATTTCTAGTTTATTTAGTTTTAATTATTCACTCAATTTAAGTTTAGTATCTTTTATTATATCTCTAAATTTTTATTTTAGCTAATAAATAAAAATCATAATAGTTCTTTATATCTTTAAAATATATAAAAGAAAGAGTATGAAGCTTATATTTATATTCTTTTTCTTTTATATAAGGATTGCTTGTCAATTAACTTGAATTCACTTCTTTATAGTTTTCAGTTTATGTATTTATAGGCTCTATTCTTATAGCATGCTTTACATCTTAATAATTATTTATTGCTACTGAATTTATTAATTCCTAATAACTATAAAACTCAAATGCTATACTCTAATTATTTGATTTATTTATATTATTTTATTTGCTAGGCATAAATAAAATTATGCTTTTAGATAAGCTTTTAACTATTAATAAGTTTGATTTCCAATTTTATTAGATTTATTATTACCAAATTTTATATATATTACCAAATTTTATCTAAGAGATTTTAATTAAAGTTACTCTTGAGTTTCATAAACTAATTTCCTTTTATCCTTCCTTTACTTTAGGACTATTATTATTTAAACTTTTTTATTATTAAATACATCTAACTAAATGAGAAAAAACCAGAATACTTGATTTTATAAATTATACTAAGCGTTATTAAATTTTATAGCCTTTATCTTTTATTAGCAAGCTTAAATATAAATCTATATCATTTAGCCTATTTTTCCTAGTATAATTTAACTTTATTTAAGTATAATTGGCTATAAGTTTAATTATATCATTAAGTATCTATGATTCTATTATATTTGTTATTAAATTGTTTAGCTTAAAATTATTAAACTTAATAAAGGAAATAAAATAAACTATTTATTACTCTATTCCTTTAAATTTACTCAACACTTAAATTTTAAAATTAAAGCAAGTAAGCTATTAATTATTATGATTTAAGTCTTCTTAAATAAAAAGGCTATTTAAGCTAAATTAAACACTCCTGGTTATATAATTGGCTGCATCTTTCCTAGTACTTTTTAAAGTTATTAATTAAGTAGCTTTGTATCTTCTTTAGTTTATTTAGAGCTTTTTTATAAGTAAATTGGCATTATCATTATTTGTTTGATCTATATAGAAAACTTTTTATCAAATGTTGATGCTATGTGGTTTTAACCAAGTATCAATTTATTTTTAGCTTTAATTAATGATAAAATAAAATAGTAGATTTTTAAAGTTAAGGTGAAAATAACTAAGATAAGGATTATTTAATAAGAATAATTATATGAAGATAAAAGGATACAAACCAATAAATAAAAGAAAATCATCTTAATAATTTATTATGTCACTTCAATTGTTTTCCCTTTAAATCCTTAAAGAAATTTAATAGCTAGTTAGTTTTTGCTTTTATACTAAGCTCATAAGATTTATCATTAGTATTTACAACTAAGAAAGGTCTTATTGCTAATTTGGGAATATTTGTTCTTTTTTTTAATTAATTATAAATAAAAATTAAAAAATAAAGAATTAGTTTCTTAATTCCTTGAGGATTTAATTTTTAATAGTATGGATAAAGTTTAAATCCATATCCAAAAAATAAAATCCTTTAAAATATTTTATTTAGATTTTTTTCAAAGCTATTTAATTTAATAATAGATAGACTCTTTATCTAAAATTAGATTTTGTTAATAAAAGGGATAGAGATATTTATCTATAACTTGATTAATTATTAAATTCTTTATAAAGGCTATTTATTTAAGATTTTACTCTAGATTAATGTTTTTTTACCTTTAATGATTTAAATAAGTTTTGTTTAAAGTTATAAACTTTTATCTCACTTTTTCATCCTCTCAGCTGCTTGCTTTAGTGCTTTTTCATACTTTTCTTTTCCTACCACCTTCTCTATCTCTTCATTTGTTAATGCTCTTCCACAAGATTAACAGCTTGCTCTTTATTCCTTCTCTTCAATATTCAGTATTATTTTTCCTGATGTCTTTAGATTAATAAAATCTTCCAAGCAAAATTTACATCCAGAATGATGGCATTCGAATTTTACTATTGATGCTTATTCAATTTCCAACTAGCAAATAGAGCATTTTTCCACTTGAACATCTTGCTATATTTCTATCTATTTTACGATTATCTATGAAGTTTCTAATGTGCTCTTATAAGGAACATTTATTTAAATTTAAAAATCTTTGAAATCTTGCTTAGGACTTTCCATTCCATTTTGTGGAATTTCAACAAAAAAAGGACGTTCAGGTTAGTCAATATTATAATTTGGAGGAAGTACTGATTATTAAGTATACTATTCGCTAGTTTAATCGAAACCATCTACTTTGGACTGATCTTAGGAGTAAATAATATCATAATGTCCTGGTTTATATAGTATGTATATTAAAGGACATTTACCTGCTATCTTCATTTAATCAAAAGATAAGGATTAAGAGTAATTTCTATCAATAGTTATTATTTCTATCTTAACATGGAGTACTACTTGAAGGGGCCCTATTCCTAATCCATCTGCTTCTTTACCCATTTACAGAACATTTTAAATAAGTTCTTAATAGGAAGTTTAGCAAAAAGGCTCGAAGATTTCTCTATGAGATTCCAAATAATTAGCTGTCATACTTCTCATTTACCAAATAAGAGCTTCGTCTTAATTATCTTTATTGTTCTAAAGTTCAAAAGTTAAATATCCTTAAAGATTAGTATCTTACTATTTTTTTCTTTGTCTAATGTTATATAAAAACTGTAGGAATGCTTATTTTAGAGATTTATGTGTTTAAGTATTATTAATATCAGGTCTTAACTAGTAATAACCCTTATTGCTTTCTAATTTATTTATGAAGTCTTCTATGTGTTAAACTGGAGTTGTTTAGCGAATTAAATGTTCTAAAAAAGAGAATCCAACAGCTCGGAAGTAACAATTTCCATCACCTCTTACACTTCTATATGAATCAAATTTATCTTATAGTTCTTATATTACTTTTTAAATATTAGCATTATGCATAAACTCATTTTTTAACGAATTAAGAGATTTTCTAGGATAAATTTATTTAATTTCTATCAAAGGCTTAATATATTCAGGCTTAATTGCATCAGCTTATATAGAATTTTCTTAATTGCCCTTTTTTATTTCTACCTAAAAATTTTGCTTATCTTTTTGTAGTTAATTAACTTCTGATTAAAGTTGCTATTTTTAGTTTCCTAATTAATTTATTTAATCTTATAATAAATTTTCATTTTATTATTGTTATTCATATTTTAGTTTTCATTCATTTTTTTATGTCTCAGAGTTTTCCAAGTTTTATTGTAGAGATTTTAACTATTTGTAAATATTCGAATTTTCATATTTTTAGTCATCTAATACTTTAAATAGCTTTTAGTATTTATCTTTGCTTTCATTTAAAGCTTCATTTAACTACCTAATTTAAACTTATAGGTCTTAATTTTACTTATTGAAGTCTTCATTTTGTATTTTAACTTATACTATTTCTTCCTACTTCTTTAAGTTTTCTTCTGAAAATTTTGCTTTTTAAGCTTCTAAATCCTTTATTTATTATTCATAATTTCTATACCTTTCTTCATCTTGAAATTTGTCTTCATTTTCTTAAATCTATGAACTTTCTTAGTTTTCAGAAAGACTTTAGGTCTAGTTTTATTGCTCTTCATTTTGCTTTTTAATATTCAAGTTTTCTTCTTAAAGTTTCTTTATCTCTTCAAAACTATTAGCTTTTTCTTGTTCAAGTTTTGATATTTAGTCCTATAAATTTTTTATTTACTTATTGCTGTTATCTTAAGTTTTATTAGTCTCCCCTTGGGTTTATGGTTAGCTTAATTTCGATAACTCATTTTATTCTTATAAAGATTCAATTTTCTATAATAAATCAGATTAATGAATTTTTAGATCGTCTATCTCTTTTTTATCTTATTGCCTTTATTAATCTAATTTCTTAATCTAATTTACTTGTTCTTCACCTTATTTTTGTAGTTAGTTAAGCTCGTTTTGCTTTTTTTCTAGCAATTATTTCAATTTTGTGTTTTCATTTTCTAGTTTAGTTAGTTTCTCTTAAAATTCTTTTTATTTGTCAGATTACTCGTTTTTTTATTAACTTACTTAACCTTTCTAAGATAAAGTGTGAGATTATGAGTTGCTTTAATATTTATTCTCTAATTCCCTTAGTTTTTATTTCAAATCTTAGATTTCTCATTCCATCTATAATTTAAATTAACTTACTTTTTTACATTTTGTATCCATTATAATATCTTAGTTGGGAATTTTATTTAGTTTCTAGCATTTAAAACATTCCAGAATTAGCTTATCTTTATCTTTGATTACTGATTATTTTTCAAGACATTACTAACAATATTTATGACCACATCCATAATCTTGAAGTTAATTATTATCAGTTTTGCAATTATAGCATTGCTATAGATTGTCTTTCGATAAGCAGCCTCCCATTATATTTTATAATTTTGTATGATTTAAACAATTTGAACTATCTCAAATTTTTCTATTATTAATTTTAAAACTTAAGCATAATTGCTTGACTATAAAGATAGAAAAAGTTAAATTTCTAGTTATTTCAACTTTAATTAGCAGCAATATGCTATATGTCACCTTTTATTTTTAAAGTGATATATTAGAGAAAAACTATTGAAGAGAAAGGAATTTAAGAATACCTCTTTAACATTTAGGCTAATAAATCTTTAAATAAGGTGCAGTATTGAAAATCTTTACCCATGCAGGCCAACCACTTTAATTACAATAGCTATAAAATTAATTAATAAAGATAAATAAAATTAAAAATGAGATATTCAGTTTACTCTTAAATGAGTTTTAAATGAAAACATTTAGTATATTAACTTCTATATTAGTGAATCATATTATAAGATAGAATTATATATCAGCTATATAATCTCAAAGATTTCAGTGATTTCTCATTATTATACTATAAAATTTTAAACCTTTATATTTTATCCAAATAGCTTTGAGCTATAAAACCTCATTTATAAATTATTGATAATAGAATAGTGATTTTTACTAACTTTATAGATAAGAAAATTTAAATTTTTGCACTATTCAGTTTTCCTTCTTATTTCTTAACATTTTCATTTTAGCTATTATAAAAAATTATTAAACTCTTTATTTATTAAATTTAGTTATATACTTGAGCATAATCGATTTTAAGCTAACTTTTATTAATAGAATTCAAGTTACCACACATTTAATTCTTTAAATAGTATTTTTCTATGAATATACTTCATAAGCTAATAACTTATGAATAAATAATTAAATCATTTTCAATTTTATCTTTTTATATTATAATTATTTCCTTTTCAGTTTAAACCAAAACTAAACTTAACTAGATTTAAAGGCTTATAACTATTTATTATTCACTTTAAATTAAAGTTAATTGCATAATGTTTTTGATGAAGATTTAGCATCTACTACATTTCATATCCTTTTTGCAATTATTATAAGAGGGTATAAGCTATTTTATATTAGACTGGTAGAAAAAGGCTTAATTCGTACTAAATGAATCTCTATTAATTAATAAAGATTAATTGCTCAAGTGACATTTAATTTTTTAATATAGCTTATTCTAATATTCATCTTTTCCCATTATGATTTAAATCTACTAATGATCTAAATGCACTTCAACTTGTTATTATCTTTTTATAAATTATTAAGCAAATACTTTAATATGCAACTATGATACTTCACCTTATAACCATTCTCTTATATTTTCTAAATAGAACAGAAAAAATTGTTTTCTTAAACTAAAAGGTTTGTAGTTATATTTTAGTTACTATAAACTTAAAACACTTATATAAGTTTTGATTATTGATAAATTAATAGCCTAAGCTTATCTTATATCATTTAATATGATTAATTATCAAATTACTTTCAGCCCTTACAAGTAACTTTCAACTATCATAACCTAATTGTTCCTTTATTATATCATATTATATTTACCTTTCTTTTATTATAAAGCATCAAATAGTTTTGTAAATCAAACTTTTTAACTAATTTTATGAAAAGAATGAAAGTTAATAAAAATTAAAATCTAAGGTAAGATTAGATATCAAATTACTAAACTCAAGTTTATTTCTTAACAAACCTTTATAAAATTTCTTTATCTCTATTGAAGTTTATTAATACTTCATTTACAGTAAGCACCATCATAATATACAACCTTTAAGATCTAGCAATAAAGAACTAAATCATTTACTTTAGAGTATAAATATAGCATATTAAGAGAGCTTATAAATTGCTCTAGTATTATACTTTTGGATTATTTAAGATTTAATATGAAGTACCTAGTTTTATATAATTTGATTAAGTTAATAAGAGATATCAAGAACAGCTTTTAATATAACTGGCTATATTGATAAAGAGTAAAAAGAAAGGATTCAGTTTATTGGATTTCATTAAATTGGATAGAGTTAATTAAATATTTATTGTTTTATGGTTCTTTTATCATTCATTTGGAGAATTTTCTAGAAAGGTACAATAACATGCTCCTAAATCTTGGCATACTTTTCCTATATTTGGACAGCTATATATATAACCTTTACAGCATTCGCATTGCTGATATTCAGGTAGTCAATAAAATTAATTTTCAGCTTATTCTTTCACTTCTTCTTGTCCTTCATCATTTTCTTGAAAGTTATTTTCATCAAATTCTTTTTTGTAGACGCAAAAGCAAGCTCCCAAATCTTTACATACTTTTCCTTAATTTTTACAATTTGTTATGAAGCCCTAACAACAAGGGCAGTCCTAAAACTCAGGCTCGAATTAAAGATCCTCTTATATCTTAGCTTGATTATTAATTTATCAAACCTATTGAGATTAAGATTCAAGTTGGTGAGTATTTGAATTAAGATTAGAACTGTCAATTTATTCATTCTGAACTTCTTAAAATTGTTCTTATATCTGTTCAATGAACTCTAATTGTTCTTAAGTGATTTCATTGTTTTTATCTTCTTCCATTTATAATTTATACAATGCTCCTTACATAAATCATTAGTGTGCTATTTAATTAAATCTTAGGTATGAAAATTAAGTTATACAAATTATAAAGGATTAAGTAGCCTTTTGTTCTTCATTCTTTATAATTAAGTATGATCATTAGTCAAAAGTTCTTAGTTTATATCAACTGTAATATTCTTTTATAGTATAATTTAGCTTTCACGAATTTTTACTTCCTAACCTTTTGGCAAGGTAAAAACTCCCCTTACTTATGCTTAAAATTCTAAGGATAAATGAAATTGAAGCAATCACTTATGCTTCTAGACTAGAGCTTTATTGGATAGATTCAATGTCTGAAGTTTTTGTGATCTATATTGATAATAATTTATCCTCTTTTATCTAAGTTGATTATAGTAATATAATCTAACTTTTATTTGCTTAGGGATGTACAAACAAAGTTGAAGAATAGAAAAGATGTAGATACATTAGAGCTTATTAAGAGGAAATTAAGTATATTCTTTATATTATTAAAGAAAAGCATAAAGGTTATAACTTACTCTATTAAGCTTATTTATTAGTGAGCTCCTCCTCATACTCATAATTATCTCTAGCTAGGAGCATTTAAACCTTTGGAATTTTAATCTAGGTATTTAATCAGTATATTTTAGCTAATATGCTTAGATATATATAAATTAAGAATTCGTTAGTCTTTTGTGCTTCATTTGATTTCAATATCTTAATATGAAAAAAGATTTGCTATTTTCATAACGAGCTGGTAGAGCAGAGATAAATAGAAAATATACAACTAGCTAGAATAAAATACTTCAAACAAGTTATTAAATCAGCATAATAAAGATAATATAAATCGTATATTTAGTAAATACTTTATTATAAATTATCCTAATTAAGATTTATTTTATAATAAGTTGCTTATAAGAGGGATATATAGCTTCTTTCATCCATTGCAGTGATATTAATTAAGTCATAAGACAAGGTAATATCTTCTTATATTATAAAATTATCTATGTTCAGAAAATGCTTGAAGTGCTACATCTATAATAATCCTGAGTTTGATTTGATGGCAATTATAATTTCCATTCTTAGAGAGTAAAATAGATAAGCAGCTTTTTTAAAATTTAAATGTTGGATCTAGATAGCCTTTGTTTAAAATAGAGCTTATTTAATCTAGATATAAACTCTGATAATTATAAGAGACAATCTCGTTTCCTTTTATAGCTTTATCCTAAAATATTGAAATTATTATTCAAATATAAATCTCCAATTAATATGAGGAAGAACAATCGCATATTAAGAGAAGCTATTAAAAAATCCTCTGCATTGACTTATCTATGAATAAATTAAATAGATTAGGCCACATTTATAAAGAATCCTTTTAATAGAAATAATTTTAAAGAAAAATGTTAAAAATTTTATTATAGAAGCCTATAAAATTAATAATTTAAAAATAAAGTTAATGGATAACCTAAACAAAAGAAATCTCTTTAATATTCAACTATTTTCATTTTATCTTATAAATCTAACGTTTCTATTACTTGAAGTGATATCTTTAAATTTTTTTTATTTATCTTTTTTTCTTGTGTTATCTATCAAATTTCAGTTAAGACTAAAAATTGTAATATAGTCATATTCTCTTAAATTACTCTTAATGAATAGATAAATAATGAAGCATTTTAAAATGAGATGAATAAATTTAATAAAAATGTTCAGCATTACTTATATTACTTATTGCTCTTTTCTTCCATTCTTTCAAAATATTATTATAATATCCCTTTGCGATCCCTCAATTATTATATTAATAGCAGAGAAGTTTGATAATTAACAGACTTTACTTCTTGCTTTTCTTATAAAGACAAACTATCAAAGACATGATATTATAAATCGTACATTTCCTAACATTCTTCTTCATTCTATTCAGTTTCTATTTCCTAATTATTCTAGTTAGAACTCGATTTTTCTATTGAATTTTTATCTAAATTATTTTATTGCAATTATTATAAACCCTCAACGTCCTACATTAAGAAATAGTTTTGATTTAATTATCCTTCGTATGCCTTTGATTTAAGCGTTTTTGGAGTTCTTTTAATAACCTATATGATATTTTCTACCTCCTAATCATGCTTTGTATAATCTTTAGTATTTTTTACATCTTCATTCACAATAAAACTTACTTTTGGAAATGATTCTTATAATAATCTATGCATTTTATTTTATAACTTAGAACTTTATTATTTAGCTATTTTACTTTTAAAAAATTAAAAAGAAATTTGTTTAAATTTAATTTAAATAGAGAAGAGAATGCTTGAAAAAATAAGCAGTTTTAACAGAGTTAGGAATGAGCTTATATTTAGTTACTTTAAAGATGGAGATTATATCTACTAATAACCTTTTATGTTTAACATGTTTTCATTAAATGCGATACTTTAATGAGATAGTTCCAATAAAATCATTTTTAAATAATTAAATTTATTGATAAAGAGGAAATAACAGTGAGACATGAGTTTTATTTAATTTAATTAGATCTTTACTTTAAATTTTAGCTTTTTTTATTTAAAAATATTAATAAAAAATATCTTAGAAAGTCTTCATTATTACTTGTAATAAAATGGCCTTGCTATTTTGACTTAAGAATCTTTGCATTTATTAGGATGGTTTGATAAAGTTTAATTGCATTTATCACATAATGTATTTGCACAATCTTAGCAGTGAATTAGTTTTTTATTATTCAAAAATATGATATTTTTATTGCTTTGACAGTTATAGCATTTAAAATTCACGTTTACTTATATTGGCTATATCTTATTTATTTCAGCTCTTTTAAAATTTATTTGGGTATATAGCTTTATATTTATATTAGCTAAGACTTAATCACTTAGAGGATTATTGCATAATAAGCATACTAAGTCATTTGAATTTATATTATTCTATTTTATTTTATCTTTAATATAATTTTCTACGCAGGATTTGCAAACTTAATCCAAGCAACCTAAGTCTTTAAAATTTGATACTTCTTTTTATTTTTAGCATCATTTACATTATAACTTTTTATTATTTTTCAGTACTTTTAGACTTTTTAAATCTTTTTCAGTTAAAAAAGTGAGACAAAAAGGACATTATTCATTTAAATAAATCAAAGCACAATTTTAGCAAAGTGATTTTGTGCAGTCGCAATAATATCTGAATATTTTATTGGTTTTGTAGTAATTTTAACACTTCGAGCAATTTTAATTTTACTTTTCTTTTATTTATTTTTCTGCTTATCTATTTTTTTAACTATTCTAAAATCTTAGCATAGCTTGACCAAAATTATACTTATATTTCGTGTCTCCAATAATTTATCTTATTTCATAATCTGAAATTTCTTAATCACAGATTTCAACTTTACTCAATATGCATTTAACGCCGTAACCTTTTTCTCCTTTAAGACAAATAATATTTCCTTCTGTTTCTTAGGAAATATAATCAAATAAGCAGTCTTTGCAAGCTACATTATTGCATTAAGTTATAATTAGTTGATTTTTTTTATTCGTACAGCAACTACAACAAATTAATTTTTAATTTTCTTAGATTTCTTCAGTTAAAGTTCAAGTTTCTTAAATAGTCAAATTTTAAATTCTCTGAGAAGATGATTTAAACTTTTCTTATCCAATTATTTTTTCGATTTCTTGTTCTTAAATGGGATAATTACAAATAATGCAGCCTAATCTATATCCTATTTCATATTCTGCTGATATAAATCTACCTTCTGTTTCGCTATAAATATAGTTAAATAAGCATTTCATGCAAAACTTGTGAAGACAACTTAAAACTACCTCATAATTTTATTTAATACAATTTTAGCATCAATATTCTTCATTTGTATTTTGATTCTTTATTGAATTATTCAAATTTTCTTTTTCTTCTTCAGATGAAACTCCAAATTAAAAATTAGGATCGCTTTCTTTTAAATCCTTCAATTAAGATTATTAAACCTACAATTCTTAAAATTATTCACTTTATTGAAGATTGCTACTTTCATGTAGATTAATTTCCGCCTAATTTTTAAAATCTTTAGTAACAATTTCTTAGCTACCTTAGTTTTTCTACAGTTATAAGTGAAGTTCTTCAATTTCAAATTTTTACTGCTACAGAAGTTTTAGGTTTTGTTCTTTTTCTTAAGCCAAATCTTAATTTTTTTCTAATAAATCAGAATTTATTGTTTTTAACACTTAATTCTCATTTATTAATTTTTAATTTTCTCTATGGCTTTCCTAAAAGCTTTTTGATAAATATTATGCTTATGGTTAAATAATCATTTCTTATGACTCGGCTAGATTTTATTAACCTAACTTTGCTTTAAATTTTTATTGCTCTTCTTATTTTTTCTTTTAATCAAGGGCTTAATTTTAAATCTCATCAATTAGTTAAATATATTGAGATTACATTCTCTCATAATTTTAGTTTTACATTTTTAGCTCAGTTATACTTTAGTTTAAGTCATTAATTTTACTTTAATGCTGTTAAATTAATTGCTAAATGCTTTCTTAGTAAATCAAGCACTATTTGCAGTTCTAGCTTTATGCAGAAATGTTTATTTAGTTTTAGTTGGTATCATAGTTTTGATTCTATAATATATACTATTGCTATTCTTAAAAGGAACTAGAGTGTACTTATGGACTAATGGGTTAGTTTTGGGCACTTTACGTAGATTAGAAACCTTCTAATTGGTTGGTTTACTATGGAGCATTCTATAGCTGGATATTTGAAACATTCTATTAACTTTGACTTTTAAAATTACCTAGAAAATTATTACTATCATTTCAGAATCTTTCTAACGTCTGAGATTAAATTCTTGCAGACTATTGCTATGATTTATAGAACTAAGATTAGTCCATAAAATTATCTATTTAGAGTAAACTACTACTTAAATTGTACTCAGAAGTAAGCATTTGCAAGATATCGAAAACTTTTTCAGTTATAGGACTGAAATTCTAGCAACTTAGGCAATAGAAATAGCTAGTAAGATTTTACTTCTTAGTTTACTTATGAAGTTCTCTCAAATGATTCTTGCAGAATCCATGAATACAGTTAATATCAATTTCATATTAACTTTCAAAGCAGCTAGGATATTTACACTCCTTCATTTATGAAATAACTACGTACAAACTTAGTTAAAAAAGAAGTTTACAATATAATTAGCAGGCATATTGAAATAAAGAGATTTATTTATGAATAAACTTTACATAATGATGATAAATAGCTAAAGTTTAAAAGGTTTATGATAGATTCCAGTACAAAAGATGATTATGATATATGGATAATTATATTATTTATAAAGTGTAGCTTAAGTATTAATTACAATTAATTAGTTGATTGCTAGCCTAAATAAACTGATAAGCATTTAATAGCTATTAAGTAATTTAGATACATAATTTAAAACTAATATACTTTTTATCAAGAATCATTCTTAAGGCTCATTAAACTTTCTATCATTCTATTTTATGGTGTCTCCAGCCAATTAGATACATTTACTAATTTATTTTAGCATGCATTAAATTAGAAAATAATAAAATTAATTTAATAAGCCTATTTAAATAAATAAGATTGAGATATTTTAAATTAAGAGGCAAATCTAAGTGTTATAGTAATAGTTTAATCTACCTTTGAAAATTGCATCTTAAAAATCTATCATAAGATGATGAGATAAATTAAAGCTTTAAAAGTTAAAATATTAGGAAGAATCTTTAGTTTATAAATTTATAAAGTGATTTACTCATTTTAGTGGAGGGATTAAAGAGATCTTTATGTATTAGCTTAGAAATTATTTTATTAATTATCTTAAGTTTATAAAAAACTTTATACTTAGGGAATCATTTTCATATAAATTAGGATTAATAAATGACTGAGGATATATAATTGAAATTTATGGCTAATGCTTATAATAAGTTATTTAATCTGAATAATAAACTTTAAATTAGAAGATACTATATTTAAGATAAAATATACTAAATTAAAATGAAGTTAAATGTTCAAAAATTAAAAATATTAATAAAAGAATACATAAATATAAATAAAAGCATTCACTGAATTTAGATTGTAATAAAGGATATTAATAAATTAATATAAACTTAAATAATAACTTAAAATTAAAGCCAACTGTAGTATAAATAAACAATTTAGTTTAAACTTTATTCTAAGTTAAATTTAAATAATTTGCCAGAGGAAATTACTATTTATTTCATTAAAGCAATCATTTATAAAATATTAATTCAAAAAAATTATAAAAGAACTTTCTTTTTATTTTTATAAAATTAATTAATTAATTAAATTAGCGTGGTACCACCATTGTTTGGTTTACCACTAAAAAATAAAGAAACTAAATTTAATTATTAATAATAGGCTAAAAATATTTCTAGCTTCATCTGGTCTCTTTGATTTTTATCTTCTTCTCTCCGTTTTTAATCAAAATTGATTGCTTTCACTCTAAAATTCTCGTAATTCTTCCAAAGGCTGGAGTTTGAAGGGGTTAGAGAATATTCCAATATTTGCGTCAAATGACTCAATTTGATTAAATTCTTCTAAGTAAAATTTTTTTTTGATCTCAGTCATTTCTTTTTCCAAATTCCTGATCAGAGAATCGACATGTAAAATTAGGATAACTCTGAGATCTGGATTTCTGTTCCCTTTAATCGACATCTCATACCGATAGAGAGAACCTTCAAGCAAGTAAGGCTTATCACACAATGGGCCCGTCCTTACTTGTTTGTGGTGGCATCTATTGCAAGAGTTCTTACAATGCAGACATGACTATACCGGATTACCAACTCGGTCGACTAGAAACCAGAATCCATTTTAAAGATGAAAATATTTTATACTTAATAAATTATATATTTATTTCAATGCAGAAAATAAAGTAAAGTCTTAAAAATTTGGAGATATCTATTCCTAAAAATGATGAGTAAAATATATAAAAGAATTTCTATAGGTATAAATAGATGTATTGACAGAATAATTAATTTTAATTTCAGAGAGTAGAGTTGTTTATTTTATTTAATTAACAAATAAATAAATAAATTGGATTATAAAGCGCAAAGCACTCTCATTGGTGCGCAGCTCTTTAAATTGGATTTATTTAATGTCGAAAAATAAAATTTAATAAGTCTCTCTTTCCTTTTTTTCTCATTCTGCCGTGCGAGCATGCAATTTAACCTTCCAAAGCGCAGGATGTAATATGCGATTACGGGTACATCTTTTCCCCGACCTATGATGAAGAAGGTTTTCTCCTGGCATTCAGAATTCTCTAGCTTGTAAAATCTTCCTTCTAGGAGTTTCTTGTTATTTATTTCTCTTTCTAATATTTATCCTCCTCCGCGCTCATTTTTAGTTGCCTTGCTGGGCCTCCAAGCAGCATCCAAAGGAAAGGGCCTTCCACCCTATTTAAACTTTTATATTTTTAATAAATAAATATTTTGTATTTAACAAATAATAAAAATAAATATGATTTTATAAAATAAGCAAGCATATATTATAATGCTAAACAATTAATAAAACCATGCTTTAAATAACTCTAACTTTTATTTAAGCTAATTTATTAAAAATTTATAGCTCTTATTTAAATAATATTAAATTAATAAAAGACTCTGCTTCTATTTTAAATCTAAGTAATCTTGGTACTTAAAAATTATAATTATTAAAAATTATAAAATAATAATAGATTGTTTCTAATATAAAGTTTGTATTAAAAAATTAAACTATTAATGTAGGAAAAAACTAAATAAGCAATTATAAAATTAAATTTAAGTTAGATTGGAAGATATCTACTTTAAGAAAGATGCTTATTTAACTTAATAGACTAAACATGATTGCTTTATAATTAATTACACTTTAACTAATACCTTATTTATTAGAAGTTTGACATTAAATCTTAATAGAAACTAATTTTACTCTTTTGGTTTAAACATTATTAGCTCTAACTGAAATTAAATTAAATAAAAATAAAAATAAAAATAAAAATAAAAAAATGTCGACTTCAGAAAAGGATTCTTCCCTTCTCCAAAGAAACAGGAACCAGGAAATTAGCAATACTAAGTGAAACAAAAGAAGCTTTAAAAATTATCTCATAAACTAAAACCAACATCGGAGGAGAAGCCGAGGAAGTAAATTAAGTCCATCTTGCATAAGGAATCTCAGAGTTTAATTCCTCTGACTAGATGAGCATGAAATAGCTCATTAAGATAGTACTAAATCTTTATGAAGAGGTCAAGAAACTCATAAAGGAGAACCCGTAGTTAGCTGAGCAGATCCAGCATGGACTACAAAGATACTTTAGATTTCAGGATGACAAATCAAGAGAGGGAATTGGACGCTCTATGGAAATATTAGCAAGAAAAATTCAGCCAAAAAAATTCCAAGGTGTAGAGTATTCAAGATTAAAGTTAGCAGATTGAAAACTTATTATAAAGATAGAAAAACCGCCGAATTAAACAGATTCCAATAGACTAGAACCAAAACTCCGATTAGATGGAGATAGAAAAGACTATATTAGTAACTAAGAAAAATGAAAAATGAACTATAGTAAGAAAATTGTGTTACTATTGCAAGAGTAAACTATTTCTATGGAAGAATTATGGCGAATTTAAAAAGGTAAAAGAATAATCATAGAGGAGGCAAATAGGATAGCAAATAAGAAAGATCAAGAACTAAATTTGGTGTAGGGATAATAGAGAAGTCTTTAGATTGAAAAACAGCTTAAGTAAGAAGGACTTGAGATTATAGATAAATAAGTTACGATATTAGAAGAGGATCTAGAAGGACAAGATTCACGAATACTAGATTTCGTAAAAAGCTGGGTAATCCAAACTCTAAAAAATTTACTTAGTGGTGATCT
The DNA here is from genome assembly GCA_946699065.1 of Loxodes magnus. Classification (NCBI taxonomy): domain Eukaryota; phylum Ciliophora; class Karyorelictea; order Loxodida; family Loxodidae; genus Loxodes; species Loxodes magnus. Next base: position 586,150 of record CAMPDV010000039.1, read on the forward strand.
ATCGGATACCACAAACAATTTTAATAATAATAATAATAAAATCTAAATTTTTTTCTTTATGCTTAAAATTAAAAATAAGCAAATATAAAATCTCATAAAAGTATACTTAGTTTACTATTTTAAACTAAATAACGAAGAGTTTTTAAATTTGCTCAATATGCCTTTTATTATATTTTTATCTTTATTTAATCAAAGCAATCATTATGCAATAAATATTAGACCCTAAAAGTATAAAATAATTAAAAAATAAATATTTATATTAATTTTCTTAATTATTAGAATATAATTATAATTATAAATTTAATTATTTAATTAATTACTAGTCTGATATATTTAAATTTAGTGAAATCTTAATTTAGATAACTTTTGCCATATTCTTATATCTAAATTCATTTCATTATGTCTTCATACCTAATCTTTATTCTATATTATGAATATAACTTTTATTTTAGTTAAAAGCGAATAAATGATAAGGAAATCAAATAATAAATGATTTAATTAATTTTTCACTTTAATAAAAAGTTATTGTGGAAGTATCTGATTTAAATTATATGCTTCATTTTATTAACTTAGTAAATATCCTATTCTTTTATCACCTTGCTTCTTCCCTTCTTCTATCTTACTATCTATTCTTAAGATTTTTGTTTTTTCTATGCTTCTAATTATCTTTGTGTATTTTTTCAAATAATAACGCTGTTTTCTTAATAGATAACTTATTTAATTAATATAAAGTATATGATTATAATCATACATATATACCTGTTTACATTTAGATTTTAATTGTTTAGATTGTTTGACAAATGTTTTGATACTGGACTAATCTGCTACATATTGTAAATTAAAAATTAATTCCCTATTTAATTTTAATTTTTTAGATATTATTTAGAATTATTATTTTCACCATTTTCCTATTTTTAAGCTTATTCTTAAGAAAAAAATTTATTTAATCTTATTTTGTTAATCTTAAGGTTGTTTCTTTTTCGTTATTTGCCAAATCAATTAATTAAGATTTTATTACCTTTATTTCTTTATTTACTTAAATAAATAAATTATCTTGTATCTAATATCGATGTTACTTTAGAATCTAATTTCATTCTTAAAGTTTTTATACTAATAAACTTAAAAATAGAAGCAAATTGAATCTTCTTCTTTTATGTACTTGATAAATTAAAGCACTAATAAATAGCTAATAGAATTATATACAAACTAATTGTAAATCCATTTGCTTATATATCCCTTTAACAAAACAAATAAGCTGATATAATATATCATAAGCCTAATATTAAGATATCTATTAATTCCAATCTTATAAATAAATAAATAAATTTGATTATAGAGCGCGTAGCACTCTCGTTGCTGCGCAGCTCTTTAAAAAAAATGTTTCATACTGACAAGAATGTTTCTTACTGATAAAATTATCAGATACTGGTAGACCTTGTTCAATACTCGTATAATTATTCAGTACTAATAAAAATGTTCAATACTGATATAATTTTAGAATACTCGTAATCTTTAATACTTGTGGAGGTTCAAGGACATGGCAGGGTTGCGTCTCATTACATCACCAAAGAAGAGGACGACATGTGTCAATTATGGTACTTAAATTCCCCACCTCTGATGAAGCTCGCAATATTATTTCTTTTTCGTTCCAGAATTAAGTCCAAATTAAGCCAGTGGCGAAGGTCTAAGAATCTTATGTCTCGAGGCCAAGCCAAAGCAGAGAAAGACATAAAGTCGATTATGGGTACTTAACTTCCCCAATCTCTAATGAAGATGACCTTGTTGTTCACCTTCGAACAACTATGGCGGTTTTAAAAAATATATAATAAACTTATAGTAACTTAAAAATGAAATGATAGAAATTAACTAAAAATTAATTTTTCTATTTTAGTATTTTTAAATATTAATAAGCTTTTTATTAAATTTCTATAAACAATAAAACTTTATTTAAATAAAAAGCAAATGTATAAAAGAGATAATAATTAAATATTAATATAACTATAGAGGATAAATAGAATTCAGCATTTTAAGACTTTTAAGATATTTTTATCTTAGACATCAATAGATAAACGAAGCTATGCATTAGATAGAAAAAATTAATCTAATATAGCCATTGTTTATTTTGTAGCATTTGTTCGACATTTCCTATTTTTATAGAGCAGAATAAGAAAATACAAGTATTATAAATAGAAAATTTATTATAATTTAAAAATTTATGAGGTCAATAAGTGAATATGACTTAGATAAATTTTAATATTAAGAAAATTTATAAAAGCAGAGATCATCTGAAGTAAAAATATATAAAATTTATATGAAACATCATACTTAAAAAATTTTATTATATGAGTTGAATAAAATAATCTAGTGATGAAAGATTAGCGAATATAGATAAATAGATTTCTTAAATTTAGTATTTAATAAACTTGAATTCTGGCAAAACTTCAAAGGTTCTAGTTTTTAATTTAAGGTATCTATGATTTAACTCAATAATAAAAGTTCATGCTTAAATAAATGTTAAATTAAACTAATGAACTTAAGATTGAAATAAGTTTAGTAAAGCTTTCACTTTTTTTTGGTAAGTTTAAAATAAGTAAAATAGAAAATATAAATATTTATTCCTTTGCTAGCTTTTTACGAATTTCATTTTAATAAAGGTAAATGTGATTGCATTTAAAATATTATAAATAAAAAAATTTCACTAGATTATCCATTGTTTTTTTCAAACTAGAGAGGTATAAATTTAGGTATTTACATTTTTATTTATATCAATAAAATTTAATAATAAATCAATCAATCAATAAGCTAAATCACCATTCATAGTAATCTAGTTAACTTTGTACCTTAACATTAGCACATAAGAATTTTAATAATAATTTGCCTAATTTTCAAAGTTATCTTATTTTAACTTGGCTATATGAAAAAGAAACTAATAAAGAAATCAGACAATTTGAAGGATTTATTTGAGAAATTAAAAATGAAATTATTTAAATTTGGATTATAATGATGAATCTTTAGAATCAAATTCTAAAATTTTTAATATAAATTATTCTCAATTGATATTAAACTACTCTTTAATTTTAAATAAGATAAAAAATCATCAATATTTATGCTTTATATGTAATCAATAAAAAGTATAGCCATATTATTAATGTTTTATCTTCTTTTATCTTATTAATTTTATAAAATTAAAGCACATGCTTTATTGCTATTAATGATCAATAATCTTTTAAAGACTTAATTTCATTGTAATCACTAAAAGAATAATTTTTAATATCATTTATCTCTTTAGTTTATCTTTTCAATATTTAAGTTTTGAGTAAATAGAGAGGAAATAGTAATAATTTGATAATTATAAAGTTTAAGAAGAATTCAAATATAGTTCGAGATCATATCAAATCCCTAATCTTTCTTTTAATGCTTTCATTTTCTTGTTCTTTTCATTCAGCAGCGCATAAATTGCTTGCTCTTATTTTAACTATTCACAAATTTCTAACTCTTATTTTTATCCTTCCGTATATTTTTTATACTCTAGATCAATTTGCTTCAGTACTTCATAGTAATTATCGTCAACTTAATAAGTATAATCTTCCAATTTAATTCTGATAAGTCTGCAATAATGCCAATAAATTATAAGCTTATTAAGTAGTGGATGCTGATTTAAAATAATTTGATAATCTTCTCTTCCTTGAAATTACTTTTTCTTTGAAAAATTGATGAAGTTTTATATGTTGAACTTATAAAACTGTAAACTTTCCAGCAGATCTACGATCTAGGTTGATTAGGTTTTACTCCAGAAATATGCATCTTCTGTTTCTTAAACTCCATTATCTAGAAAGTTTAGCTTTTATTTAATACTGAGAAGTTGCTGCTCTTTTTATTTATCTAAATACTGATTTTCGAATTCGACATTTTACTCTGATTTTTAAATCTCAATTCCCTTCTCTTTTAGCTAACGCACTTTTAGTGCTCTTCTAATTTTCTTTTTCATCAAGCGAATATAATACTTTAAAATATCTTCCATTTCAACTACTTCTTCTCCTTGTGATTTAATGTGCGCTTTCTTCAAACTTTTTCTTTATATTGAGATGAAAATGTTAATGAAAATGAAGATCAGAATAAAGACATATGGGAATATGAAAATATCTGCTAGGATTGGATCTGCATCTTTTAAGGTTTAGTAATCAAATTCCCAAACTAGATATAGAAAGCAGGCTATCAGTGATTTAGTAAAGGTGCTAAACTAAGGATGAGTGTGTGCGAAAGCAAAGTAACCTAAATTAGCAAACGCCAATATAAAGACGAAAATCATGAAAATTAAGTAAAGTAAACTTTCCTAGGCTATAGAAAAAGTATTCCATATAGATCTCATCTTTTTGTACTCAGAAAGGGCTATTATAAATTTAACTGATAGAAACAGCAAATTTAACCCAGCTATGATTGAGTAGATATAGCGGTAATTTCCTACTGATTTAAAATCATACCAAAAATTATCATAATCATTTGAAAGAGGAAGCTTAGAAAAAGACTTATCAACTGAAAGGAACAGTATCCAGCTTACTATGCAAATCACTGAAAGACTTAAACTTATTATTTCCAAAATCATTATGGTGTCTAAAATAAAGTCAAGTCTTCTAATTCACTCAGGTCTTAACTACCATCTTAGAAATTTATGGTATTCTGATAAAAAGTCAATGTTGATATGCTTCCACTTATTGTACCTTTTGCTTAGATTTATTATTTATTTAATAGTTTTTACTATATAAATCAAAGTTGATATTAAAAAGACTATTTCCAGGAAGAGTCTAAAAAAATCTTATTTGGTATGATAATATTACATTTTACAAGGTAAATATTGATGATACTACTTTATTTTACCCTAAGCTTCAGGAACAAAAACGAGAGAGGAATACATAAAGTTGTTAATATCCGAATTGTAAGTCACAAACTCTATCACCATATTGTTCAACCGTAAATTTGCAATGCCATCTTAAGCTAAAAGTCCGATTTGAGATTCATTAAGAGGTTGAAAGTAGAAAACAAACCCACCATTATTATTATATCCTTTATCTATTTAGTATTCATATTTACGTCCAGTTGTAAATCCAGTTAGAGTATCAGTTACTTCATTTGAATCTAAACCTTAATTATATACGAAATTATCTTGAGGCCTTACTTGCTATTAATATTTCTCGAAATTCTTTACATCATTCTAACTGAACTCCAAATATCTAAAAGTGAGCTGAATAGGTCCTTTATTTTCTAGTTTTTATCCAACTAAATAATTAGCTCCATTGAAATATCAATAAGAAACTCCATTTACTTCTATTGTATCAAAGTAAGTTTAAAGGAAAAACCTAAACCACTGAATTCACTGCTATGGAAGCATTATATCCTTCATTTTCTAACCTTATGAGTTAAATTAATTATTTTCTAAAGGAAGCTAAATCGAATTTCTTACAGCATAGCTCTAAGTCTGATTTAAAGTTAGAATAACTAAAACAAGGAGAGTTATCCAGTAGATAAAGGACAATACGAAGTTAAGTATTTTATTACTGCACTATTTTCTTTTATTTGGGTCCATTTCTTATTCATTTTCCTCAAATTAAATGTTTTTATCAGGTTGATTTAAAATCTATTTAAATTCAACATCATATATTAATAAATTGTTAGAGGATTCATCTTGATTACATTTCTATTTCAGGATGTTAATTTTTTCTTTTAAAACTTCCTCTGCAAAATTCTTAGAAATACGTCTTTTTTCCTTAAACAAGTATGTAAACTAAATAAGCTTTATTTTACAATACTTTCATATCTTGAATATGAAATGACTTTCTTTCTTCTTTATCTTTTACTTCTGTTCTAAGATATTTTCCTGATTTTCATACTGAGTGCATATTATAGCTATTAAAAAACTCATTATTATCCAAGCTAAAAATACTTGACAGGATAAGTATAATATCCAAGTATTAAGTTTCTCTAAGTGATAGCTTTTCTTCATACTATTAGTTTCAAATATAATTAAGAAGAAGACTTCGGCTAAGGACTTGCTCACTTCATTAAATGTTTCTACAAAATGACCGAACTGAATATATCCAAGAAACGTGCAAGCTAAGGAATATGTAATCAATATGATCAAGAAGTATTTTATTTCTTCTTTAGCAAAGGAAAAGGTTTTGGTGATTAAGGAAGCTTTGGGAATCAAAGTTAAGAATTTAATAACTCTCATAGTAAGCACTAGAAAACTGATTGCTTAGACTCTTTTATAATTAGTGAAAAATTACGACAGTTCATTGAATTAATCTATAATTTCGTAACTTCCTAATGTATATTTATCAGTTCCAACCATGTCTAGTCTAAACTTATTTCTAATGAATGAAAACCACATACTAAAGCCAGCTAAAATTAAAATAAGAGATATTAGTTCAAGTGAGTTCCAGAACTGAAGTAAATATATTTTAGCAGCTTTGATGAAAAACTTAATTCACTTGCAAAAAAGTAACTTTTTCTATAACTGATTTAGCTTATTTTTTCCTTAAACTACTTTTTTTTAATCCTTCTACTCAATTTCTTACTAGCACTGCTCACTTTATAATTTGTCATTATCATTATCATTTTAGTTTTAATTTAGATTTTATTCATCTTATTATTCTATTTCCTCTTCATTAGCTTGTGGATTATTTTATTCGAAATCAAGTTTTAATAATTTTGCTAAATCCTTTACTTTGAAGACTATTTAAATTAGGTTTCATACAGTAATGACTGATAAGATTATTTCCAATATGAGTCTTCACCAAAGATCTTCAGTGTAAAATAGCTCTATTGGCATTGTTTACACACTGCTTTTAGGGATTCAAATTCCTCCTGGCTGGATATTAAACTGTAAGATTATATAACTAAATAGCTAAAAATTAGCATTGTACGATACAAAATCTATATATAATGCTATTGTTTGTAAGTCTACGGCATTTGAATTCCAAATCTAACTGAATTAGGATATAAAATCTGATTTATTTAATCCGCTTATTTATTATTTCCAAATAAATCCACCTCTTTGAAAAGAACTTTCCTTTTAATACTTAAAGGTTAAGTTAGGTCCGTATGGTTAGTCACTTTCAATAGAACTATCAAAATAAGGAGGAAGTTTATCAGCGGCTCATTTTTATAGCTTAAATTATTTATATTTAGGAGAATCATTTTCAGTTAGCTTAACTCTACTTTAGGTAATTTTTAGACCTGAAATTATTTTGTTATAAAAGTTTATCATATAAGGTTCCAAGCTATTCTAATTTTCTACTGCTGCTTAAGGAAATAACTCATTAGTAAAAGTAAATTTTACTCACTTAAAAAAATTTTCCTGATTTTTAATTTCAGTGAATTTATTATTTTCTAATTTGTCAACTCACCCCTAAATTGAGTTATTTATTTAATGCTATTAGTTTAGCTTCATCTCATTTTGAATAACGATAAAAAGTAATACATAGATTACTATGTACTTCAGCAAGCTTAAGAAATGAAATTCGTTTAGCTTTTCAGAAATAATATCAGACTTTTCCACTTCATTCTCTTGATTCATTTGCTTCTATTACTAGGATTATTCACTTTCCTAGTTCTATAAAACTTCCTTTTTCTAAGGTAAAAATTATTCAATTTCACCTTAGGAAAGTTTTTAAGTATTTTACGTAGGAATTGAGGTGCAAATATCACTTTTGTCTTACATTTTTTTATTAATAGTTTTGCGTTTAACAATTTAAGTTTAGTCTAAGAAAATAAATAAAAATGGTATTTATTTCGCTTAAACGCAACAAGCAGATCTACTATTTAATTAAAGGTTCAACCTATGTCTTTTGTAATGATAATCAAAGACTCAGATTCGCAACTTTTATAAAAGGTTAGAGATTGCTAATTCTTAGAAAAGTGCTTCTTTATCTTTAAATAATATTAAAGTTTCAAAGTATTAAGTAGAATGTATTTTTAAATCTTTTTTCTTAATTTAGAAATGTATAGAAGCTGTTCTAATTAGATATATAGCTGATACTTTATTAACATTTACTCTTAAAGTCTATCTAGATCTGCTATTTCTTCACTCCTTTATTCTCTTGCTAGTTGTCTAATCTACAACTATCTCTAAGAATTTAAATCTAAATATTTGGTTATTTTTAAGAAAATTATTTACATTTTCTTCCTATGAAAGCATTAAAGCATATTCCTAAATATCCAACTAAAAGCATCTAATGTAAAATCACTATCACTAAGTAAGTTTTGTCATAGTTCAGACATTAAACAATCAATTCTGATATGCTCTAAAATAATTCTAACTGACTTTTACCTATTTAATATAACTTAATCTAAATTTAATTCTTTATGCTTTCCTTTAATTCTAGATTAATTACACTTAATCAAGAAGAAATCCTTCATATAATTTATAAAATATAAGGCAAGTTTTAAGAGAGTTTAACTGGTGTTAATATCAATTAGTATGAGTCAAGACACTGCTAATTATTTTGCTTGAAAATTATATATGCTTAGGATTATAAAAGAAACATAATCTATAAAGATATAATTTTGCTTTAGGTGATTTAATACTGAGATAATCAGCTAAGACTTAGATTTAATAGCCATGAAGAAATATGTTATCGTTCATTAAAACTTTATCTCTCTTATATATCCTATTTAAGCTTTTATTAGATAGTTTCTAATTTGGAAGGCATAAATTCTTAAGACAGACTATTAACAATTTCTAATATTTTATTAGTCCTTAATAATATAATACAGCACAATGCTCTTCAAAAATTATAGCTACTTATAATTTTGAGCTCTATATTAAAAGTCTTAGTAAAAATATTTACTCAACAAATAAATCAAAACTAGCCTTAGAAAAATTGTTAGCCTTGCATTTAAAAATTTTATGATTAAGTTAACTGAAAATAATTATATTAAATTTAAAGGAAGAATTAAATAAATATTAAAGTAACCTACTATTAAAGGACTACATTTAACTAAACTTTTAAAACAATCATTTTATTAAATGAATGAAAACAGTGTAAAATATAGCGTGAGATGAGTTTTGATCATTTGATTAAGCTTTCAAGTCTATTGGTTAAGAACAAGTTCCTATCCTTTTGCTATGAAGGTTTCTAGTCAGAGAAATATTTTGCAAGTGATCAATGTCTTTGCACTATTTCAATCCTGGTAGAGACTTGATATCTTGAAGCCAATAGCGACGGATCTTCCTGGCATCAGATTTTTAATAAACAAAAGGTTATTATTATTATGTCAACGAAGGGATTGCTGGTGTCGTAAACTGCAAAGGAGTTTGCAGTCTTTTTCTATTAGAAAAAAACTCTAATGGTATAATTAATTAATTAAATGTTTGAAGTCAAAGCAAATGTAGATAATAGCTTTTATGAACTATCTTTGATTTTGCTAAATTAAAAGCAATAGTTGCTCATAAGTTTATAAATCAGCTATTTTAAAAATTTCACTTTATTCTAAATGAAAACCTAAAGATTAAATTATAGCTGCTCTTATTATTTTTAGAATCAATAAAACATTAAAATATTAGAACTTTCTACATAAAGTAAGCAACAAAAATACACCTAAAATTAAATTTTGCTGCTTTTAATTATTGCTTAAATAAATTTATTCTAATAACTCAAAGCTTACTTTTGCCATAAGTTTTATTCTACTTCAATCAATTAACAAAATATCGAAATTCTTTAATTAGATAACGAGAACGAACTAGTTTAAACTCTTTACCCTTAGAATTGATGAAAGTACTAGATAGAATATTAAGATTTTGATAATAATTAGCCTTTAGTAGTTATACATAATTTTACCTAAATTTAATCTTAAGCTTTACATAAATTATAGTTATAAACCAATTTAATAGCTTAAAGCAAAAAATATGCAATTAAAAGATTATTATATGCTTCTCTTTATACCTTTAACTTAAAGCTTTAGTATATCCAGTCTTATTTTCTTGTTTAGGAATACCGCTTTAACTTTAGTTGCTAATTAAATGTCTTTCTTTAGTTGCTTAAAGTTAATAATTTCTAATACTTAGCAAAATCTAATTAATTATAATTAAAGCTTTTTTAAATTTATAGGAAACTTATAGATGATAAATATATAAAAGTATAAAGCAAGTATCCTAATTTAGCTACTTATCTAATCTTAAATCAAGCCTGGAATTTATCAGGTTTATTTGATAATCACAATCTTTATAATTTTGCAAATAATTTGAAAAATAAGAATTACCTGATAAAGAAGCATGGTTAGAATATGAAAAATATAGTTGGAGTGATATTAATAGTAATAAATATAATATTTTAAATATTATAATATAAACATTTTATTATTAAAACATATAATATTTGTTGTAAGTTTGCTTCTTATTCCATATTTATTATTAAGACTACTATCATTACATTTAGATTACTGTTATTAAGTGCTTTTTTAGAGACTTACAGAAACTATTATATTCTTATATAGAGTTATTACATTTAATATTCAACCTTTAAATTATGAATCATTACAGTGGATATATCAGTCTAAATACTAGTAATTTAGTAAACTAAAACTAATGTATTTTAAATAGCTTAAAGTACTTATAAGCTTATATCTAGCTTTACTAGCAAGCTATTAAATATTTAATTACTTTTGCCAAAGTAACTACAAAAATAATTAAAAATGGAAAAGATTAATTTTTTGTAAAAAAAAGAAAGATTAAGGCAATTAAAAAATAAAAGAAGGAATTGAAATACTTAAATGAAATAGTAAGCTTAGTAAATAATATAAATAAGCTTTTGGTTTTTTAATTTTAATTTAGAAGCTAAATCTATTAAATGTCTTTTTAAAATAAAAGTATTTAAAATGCTTATTAAACTATTTTTTCTTTACTAATAATTTATTTTTCTTTCATTTACCTAAAATAAAACTTTAAAGAAGCAAGATATTTTATTAGAAAGTCTCAGATATAAAGGATTTTATTATCTTTAATTACCTTATTTCAATTTAGATAAAAATAAAATCATATTAATTATTCTTTACTATTATTCTAGTAATTTATCTATCTTGCTTCAAATCTATTAAATAATAATTAAAATATTTGCATAATCTTTGGATAGCTATTAAATACCAATTAGGATTTTACATTAGTATCATTTTGATAAACTTTGGCTAAAATAGTAAAATTAAGAAGTTAGACTATTAATTAAAACATAATTATAGGAACTATCAGCTCATATTATAATTCTTATTTGTTAATATTTCCTTAACTAAATTAAATTTGCCTTACTTTAATAAATTTTTATTAGGTTAATATTCTATTTATCAGATTTTAATAACTAGGCTGTCTTAATTTACATCATTAGCTCTTTAAGCATAAAATTCTTAAATAAGCAAGAAGAAACTTTAGCAACTTAAGGTGTACAAATATTTTAGCTTGATATAAAGAAATTAGCAAATGTTAGTTGACTCATTCAATTATTGGTAGTTAAACTTATGATGAAGCATATTTAAAATTATTAATAAGAAGTCTCTTATAATCCCAAATAGTCTAAATATTTTTAAATATAGAACTAACTTCATTGACAAGAGATCTGCTATGTAATAAATCCTACTATATTACAAAGTTTAAGCTTATAAAAGAATTTCAATGGCAAGATTCTAATAGTTTTTATAAATCTGTGTGCTCGATTTCTGAATAAATTTAACAAATGCTTAGTTATAAACGATAGAGATGATACAATGCATTTTGAAAAATATAATTCATAAGATCAACTAAATTAAGTTTGAAATTCCTAAAGTTTAATATAATATATAAAGTATTTATCTTGATAAACACTCAAACAAATGTAAATGAATAGCGTATTTGACTATTTATAATACCTAATTTTCAACATTGTTTTAAAATATTAAAGACTACAAAATCATAATAAAATAACTAGGCTAATTTATAAATGCTTAATATGCTAATTACATAATAGTCTAAATTCCTACTTTCAGCTTTACTATTTATAAGCTTAATAGAAGCTGAATTAATAGATTTAGGCTTTAAATTCAATATTATTAAGTTTTATCGCTATTCTTTAGTTTTAAATTATAGGAAATTTGAAAATAATTGATAAGAGATCTAATTTCTAGAATTAAAGAATCAGGATAAATAGTTTTATTTATAACTTCTATTAATTAATAGCTATATTTTAATCTGCTTATGCTAGTTAATATAAGGTAAATTAGAAATATCCTTTATACCTTTATTCGAAAATTTAAAAAGCTTAACTATTTTCTTTTCTTTCTTTTTATTAACTTCTCTAAATAGACGCTTAAAACAATATAATTACTAAAAATATACAAAACTAGCAGCAATGATTACATTCATTTGCAGTTTATTAACTACTTTTAAAATATTTTGATATTATTGACTAAGTAAGCACAACTTTAAAGACTATATTCTTAGATAAACATTATCTGGCTAGCAATAAGCTAAAGCTTGATAAAAAAGTGACTTAAAAAATAGAATTTGAATAAAATAAAATAGTTTACTTTTTATATTTCTTTAATCATTTAGTATGCATTTGCTTTTATCTTTTTAATAAAGCTTTAATTAATTTAGAGAGGATGTGATTATAAAGTATTACCAACTAACTAAAATAGAATAAATTCCTTATTTTAATGTACAAATTTATGCTATCTTTATTTCTATATATCAAGCTTATCATTATACGAACTTTATTCCTTGCTAGTCATGCTTATTTATATATCCATTTTCGACAGAACAACAATATCATCATTATAATTATTTTAATATCTAAGAACAATTAATTATTCATTAGTTAAAGCTTGCTATGAAAATCTAAAGTTGAGAAATGCAGGCTGAGAAAATACAAGATAGTGGTATTAAGTTTAAATATAGACTAAAAATGTTCTCTATAATACTTTGCACTTATAAATTCACTTTGAGCATATTAGAAAAAAATAAGATTATAGATTTTGATTTAAGTATAGCTATAGCTAATTCCCTTTTGAACCAACTATGAAAATTATTCTTTTAATTCAAGTTAATTATATATAAATTAAATTAGAAAATAAATGTATATTATACTTACCATGCTACCTACTGTGAGCTATAAAGCCATAGCATCCAATCTAAACTTATTTTATTTATTGCTTTGGATTATTATACTAACAAATTAACCCTTTACGTTCTACTGTTGCTATAGAAGAATATAAGATAAATTTGAGTTTTTTTCCTAAATTTAAAATAACGAAAGCATTGTCGGACTTCAAAAAGTGTTTTTCCCTGCCCGAAAAAGCGTTTATATGGAGTACAGCAAGGCAATGAGGAACAAAAAAGGTTACTAAAAACAACCCACATAGAAATGCCAACATCGGAGGAGAAGCCCAGGAAACAGCTAAAATCTGTTCTACATTGCCAGATGAGCATGGAGCAGCTCATCTAAGTGGTCTTAAAGCTCCAGGAAGAGGTTAGGAAACTTAGTAAGGAGAACGAGAAGCTAGCTAAACAAATCTTGTAAGAGATTTTAGACCTCAGGATGGTAAAACGAAGGAAAAACTTTACGCCCTTTGGAATTATTAAAGAGAATAATTCAGACAGACCAATTCGTAATTACAGTAGATATATGAACAGAATTAACAGATTGAAAACATCCTTAGAACTAGTAGAGCTCTTAAAGCTAGCAAATCTAACAAGAATAGAATGTAGGTACCGATAAAATGGAGGTTGAGAAGATTCCTATTGTATTATAGAAAACAGAAAAACGCCTGTAATAAGGAAATTATACTACTGCTGCTTGAGTCAATGGTACCTTTGGAAAAACTGTGAACATTTTAGAAGAATTAAAGAAAAATCGTGAAGAAAATAATTGGATTAATAGATAAAGAAAAAAAAATTTGATTCATTTTAAACGAGTCTGTCTATAGATTAAAAAGAGATATTGAATTTGAAGAGTTAGGAAACATGGCTACAATAAAAAACAGAGAGAGAAGGGGATTTAGCATAGCAAGATTCGCAAGTTCCTTTTTTCATTAAAAGCTAGGAGAAACGAGCTTTAAAACTCATTTTAAGTGGTGATCTTAATTGACATCACAAAAAGTTTAAATTTAAATTTCATTTTAAAATAAGGATACATTTTTAAGGTTCCTTAGATTTTATTAGTTGCATATAACTTAAAAATTAATAAATTTAGTTTATTTTAAATAATTTTAATTATTTAATTTTCCTACAATAGTCTTTTATAATATCTCTTTAAATAATTTAACTTTATATTTATTTAATCAGCTATAAATTAATTTAATTTCGCCCACTAAAAATATCTTCCTCACTTGAAATTAATTCTATAAGAATTTGTTTCTTAAGATAAATTAAATAGTATAAGTCTAAAGCAACTTTCAAAGAAGCTCCATATTAATTAAACAATCTGTATAATTAAAATCTAATACTCCTATTTATAATTTAGGGAGCATCAATCTATTTTAAACTATTTTTTAAATTTATTAAATTGACATAGTTACTCTTTGAATTTAAAGCTCTAAGTTTTCATTCCTACATATTGAGTAAAGGAAATTCTGACTTGAATTATTTATAATTAACTTAAGTTTAGTAGGATTAATTATTCCCTTGCTTTAAAACTATTTTGCTTTTGTTTTTATCTAACTTAGTAACTTAAAAAAAAATTGGTTGACTCGGTCTTTTAAGTCTAATATACTAAAATTATATCTAAAATAAATAAAATTATTATCTTTACTACATAAAACCCTTTAAGCAAAACTTCAATTTATTTAAAAACTAAGCATCATTCGTTCCAAGTTCTAAAAAGCTATAAATAAATAAAATAAATAAATATATTGGATTATAGAGCACGTAGCACATTGACTGCTCGCAGCTCTTTCAATATTAATATTAATATTAAAAAATGTATTTTCATACTTCTTGTTTTCATTCTATTCTTCCTAATGAGTCACGTCAGCTTCTCCAAATGGGAGAATCTGCTCCTTAAAATTATTCTCGAATCTTGAACCAAATGTTCCAATCTTCTTGAATAAGATCCAAATAAGAATTAGTAGTTAAATCCTTAGCAGTTCGTCAGTCAAACGTTCATATTGCAAGATTACCTGCAATGCAGTATACATTGCAACAGATTACATATTAGCTCTCCTTACTGTAGCTGATAGCCATATTTTTATATATAAATTAATAGCAAATAATAGAGGCATAGGTATAATTTACAGTAGTAAAATAATAAAAGTCTGAAATATTATAAATTACGAAATTTTACTTTAAACATAATTACTGTAATCTCCAATTAAGATATTAATTATATGATTACATTGACAAATATAGCATAAAAATTCACGTTTATTCATACTGATTATATCTTATTTCAACTCTTAATTGATTAAATAGCTTCAAGTTTATATTAGCCAAGGCTTGATCCTTAAGGGAATTATTACAGAATAAACATACTAAGGCATATGCATTTAAAATATTTTATTTTATTTTTCTTTAATATATCTTTCTATGCAGGGCTTCCAAATACAATCCTAGCAACCTAAATCTTAAAAGATAAGCACCTTATTTTATTTTTAGCTCTATTTACATTATATTTTTTTCAGTGTTCTTAAACTTTAATATATTTTTCAGTTAAAAAAGTGAGACAAAAAGGATATTATTCATTTAAATAAATCAAAGTTCTATTTAGCAAAGTGATTATGTGCATTCAAACAATAACTTAATATTTTATTGGTTGTGATGCTATTTTAAGACTTCAACTTTAGATTTATTTTAATTAGATTTATTTTTTCGCTAATTAATTTTTTAACTATTTTAAAATCTTTTTATATTCATGGAGATTATAATTTCTCATAATTAAAGATTTATTATATCTCATTAATTTTGTTTTAATGTTGCTAATTTTCTAAATGCTTTCTTAGTAAATCAAGCACTATTTGCAATTCTAGCTTTATGCAGAAATGTTTATTTAGTTTTAATTGGCATTATAGTTTTGATTCTATAATATATACTATTGCTATTCTTAAAAGGAACTAGAATGTACTTATGGTCTACCGGGTTAGTTTTGGGCACTTTACATAGATTAGAAACCTTATAATTGGTTGGTTTACTATGGAGTATTATATAGTTGGATATTTGAAATATTCTATTAGCTTTGACTTTTAAAATTACTTAGAAAATTATAGCTATCATTTCAGAATCTTTTTAACGTCTGAGAGTAAATGCTTACAGACTATTGCTATGATTTATAGAACTAAGATTAGTCCATAAAATTATCTATTTAGAGTAAACTACTACTTAAACTGTACTCAGAAGTAAGCATTTGCAAGATATCGAAAACTTTTTCAGTTATCATTAATCATTAAAATGACTGTTCGCCTTCCGGTCTAATTGAAGTTTTAAATGAATAAAATCTCCGTTCCTACAAGTTCGTTCCTTGCATTGCTCTTTTTCCTTGACTTCTCTCTTTTGAATAATCTGAGTTGAGAATTTTTTTTCCAGATTTTCCCATTTTAAGATAGGAAGAATTCCGTCGCTCGCTACTTCAGTTGTCTTTTTCAGTTACAAGACTAAATTTCTAACGACTTATGCAATAGAAATATTTAGTATAGCCTACTTCTTAGTTACTTATGTAGTTCTTTTAAATGATTGTTGTAGTATCCATACAGTAATATCAATTTCATAATAACTAAAACATTTTTAATATTTTGTCTCTTTCATTTTATGTAGTTAATACGTATAAACTTAGTTAAAAAAAGAAGTTTAGAATATAACTAATAAACATAGTTAATTAGTTAATAATAAAGTTTTCATAAATAATTATGATAAATAACTAAGCTTAAAAGTGTTTATGATGAATTCTAGAAAAAAGATGATTATATGGATAATTATAAAGTGTAGCTTAAATTTTAATGTAAATTATAGCAAATTAGGTATTTAGTTCAATAAACTAATAAGTATTTAATAACTATTAGGAAATTAAAGATATATAAGAGAAATTAAATATAACTATTAAGAATCATTCTTAAGGTTTATTTACCTTCTAATTTCTATTTAAGGTATCTTTAAGCTTTTTTAGGAACATCTACTAATTTATTTTTAGCATGTATTAAATTAGAAAAGTTAATTAATTAAAGAATTTAACAAGTCTATTTAAATAAATAAGAATTAGGTAATTTAAACAAAAGATCCCTAAGTATTGTAGTCATAGTTTAAAATACTTGGAAAATACATTTTAAAATGCTATCATAAGATATGAAAAGGGTACTGAAATATAAATTAAAAAATGCTTTAAAAAGATAAAAGAATAAGTAAGAATCTTTAGTTTAGAAACTTCTAAAATTATCTTGCTATTTTAAAGAAAATGAAAATTATTTTTAAATAAGGTTTATAAGTTAATGGATTTAAAATTTATTTATTTTAGGAAAATTAATTACTTAGAGTGTTTGTTTGTCTAAAGTATGGGAAAAGTAAACATTCAAGCAAATATAGAATTACGTTTATATTTATAAAGATATCACTAAACTGCTAAAACAAATCTAAAGAATAACTTTAGCTATCTAAGACTGTATAGAAATAGTATATTTTAAAGAAAAAGCTACTAAGCATTAATTACTTAGGGCTAAAATAAAGAGATAATAATTATTAAGAAATTAAATATTCATTAGAAGCATTAAAGGGGGAAGATCTACACATTAATGAAAGAGTCAACTTAATTTAAATTTAATTGGAGCAAAAATACTTCAATTAAAGCAAAAATAGATACCTTTAAAAAAGAATAAAATAAAAGTTTAAAATATATTAGTTAGTTAAGATGCTTTTCTAAATTTAATTAATGAATTTAATCCTAGTACATCACTAGTTTATTAATGAAGTCAAATATTTATTAAAAATAATTTCTAAATATTATACTTGAGTTTTCTTTACTATTTTTATCTGAAGATGCAATTTTATCTCTCTTCTATAAATAAATTACTCAACAAAATGTTTAAATTATGCTAATTATTGCGAATTTTACATTTTTATTATTAATATTCAATTAAATATAACTAAATAATTATCATAATATGCTGTATAATATAATCAAACTTGCAATTATTTTTATTTTTATTAGTTTAGCTTCTTTCGCCTTTTTTAAATTATCTATTTTTTTAAATAAAATATATACTTAAATAGCTTTATGCTTTATGCTTTTTCATTTTTATTTATTTCTAAATTTAAAAAGTTTAGATCTCATGTTCTTTTGATATTTTTGTTATAGCCTCTAGAAATTCAAATTAAAATAATCAGTTTTAAATGAAATGCATGTCTTTGCTATAAAGGAGTTGTATAATAGTAAAGCTTTAAATTAAATTTTAATTATAACTTTAATTTATTAACTTAAGAGACTTGTTGAACTAAATTCTTTTATTAGAAATACCTTAAAGAGTTAGATCACTAACTAAAGATGAAATAACTCTAAAGTAAGGAATTATGATTTAATTAGCTAAATTAATAAAAAGTAAGTTATAGCAAGATAAATAAGACTTTCTTGTAATGATTAAGGAAAAGGAACTAATAACTTAAATAGCGAATATTAGAATAGTAAGCATAACTATTTAATAAAACTAAAATAAACTAATTGAAAGAGAATATTATATAGAGTATTCAATTACATAAATACTAAATTCCAAATAAGCAAATCTAAGGGTTTGTACTTGAGATAATGCTTATATCTCATTTTGTGATAATCATAACTAATTTTAAATAAATAGCAACATTTCGGAGTTTCTAAATGTCTAAATTAATATCATATTAGTATATAAAAGGTAATAAGCATATTAAAACACTTTAAGATAGAAATATCATAAATGAATTATGAAATATTAATTTAAATTTACTTAAATTTAAGCAAATTAATATTTTATAATGTTTATCTTAATTTATATTAATTCAATTAAACATTCTCTTCAATCTAAAGAATCTTAATTATATTCATACTGAATAAAAACTAAATTATAATTATTTTAAAGGAATATAAAAGATAATACTATATTCTTTATAAAACAATATTATAATATTAATTATTAAACTAGGATATATAAAAATATATAATAAATTTATTATATTTAATTAATTATATTTTGTTCAAAGCAAGGATGCATTTTTGATTTAATAGATTAAATTTGTTTATTTTCATATTAGTTCTAGTTACCTTAAAATTATATATAAGTAGCTTAAAATTAATATTTATAAATTAACAATTATATTCTTCATATTTGACTTAAATGAAAATAAATTCTAGTCATACTTAGATAAAATCTATAATATTGTCTAATATGCTGGAAAATTAATATATGAACATAAAACTTCATAAAGAACATATTTAGTTTATATTTAAATCTTAATATCATAAAGTCTAAAAACTTCTAAACATGCATTTATCATATTTTGGTTTTGATTTTCAAAAGCTGCTACTAATATAAATAATTGATATAAAGATTTTAAATAATTATAAAAATTAATGTTGATATTTATGTTCTTAATTGCAAAGGGACAATTCCTATATATTTAAAGCTGATTAAATTTCTAAATTGAAATAGATATTAAGAATAGTTAAATAAATTATTAGATTACATCTGATTAAGTATTTACCAAGATAATAATAAATAAAATAGGATTATATTTTAATAGCTTCAAATATAATTTTGCAGATCATAAGCATTTACTTTTCTAAATGCTGTATTTCATCTCTATCATTTATAATTAAATATCTTTTAATTTTTCTAAAGTTTTTATATACCAAACTTACTTAAGGAATCTGTTAAAATCTAGTTATTTAAAATCTATTTTAACTTAAACTTTTTATTTTATTAGGATTTGCTTATAACTAGTTCTCTTTAAAACAAAATTAATTCTAAACATTTAATAATTAAGCCATTATAAAGGTACAAGAGAGAGGCTTATTTGATGCTTTAGATATACTTCTTTATTAATTTAGTAGCTATCAGCAGCTACCTTTAGCTAATTTCATTATACCTACTAAAAAATTTTACACTTAAACTTACTAGGGTTGCCTTTCTATTTATTTAAGGATTTTTATTATTTTAAAGAGTTAGCTAATGAAAATTAAGATAATTTATCTTAACTAAAATCTAATAAATAGCATAATTAATCTCTAAATATGAATAATTTAATAAGGAAAATTCTATTTAAGTAATATACATTAATAAGCAATTATATCTTTAGCTATTAGACTCTGCTATTATGCTTTAATTACTAGTTTTATATCTTAAATTTTATTTTTTAGTCATAGTTTATAAATTATATTAGGTAAACTAAACAGCTATTTAATATCAAAACCAATGATTATGGAAATGCTTTATGTATTACTTTATAGATTTGAATCAAGATAGATAATTTACTAAATTAATGTAGTGATAAATAATAATTAATTAGACTTTCCTTTTATCTAAACTTAAATAGGATCATTTTAGACTATACAATCCCTTATAATTGAGACTTTAATAAGTTAAATATCAAGCTTCTTTAAATTTTATTTTAGGTAATCAAGCATAAACAATTAATTAGTAAAGGTATAACTAATTTAATAACCTCTTAAAGACTTTTGCTTAACAAAGGATATAAAATAAATTAATTTTTCTAAATTAAGATTAATATAAAAAGCTTATTATTATTTACTAAACTTGCTGTCTCATCAACTTTTAGTTTTTAGCTTTCTCTTTATCTCTATTTCAATGCTTTAATATTTTTCCTTAATTGAAAACTTTTTTAACTTTCTCCTTCAAATTATTTTTATAGAAACTTTCATAAAATTATAGAAAGTAATGCTGAGTTACTTTCATTCTATTTTAAGCAGAAAACTTATTCTAAAATAAATAATAACAAGCTTAGAGTAGTTAAATACTAAAGTTTAAAGTAAAAAGTTATAATACTTACTATAATTATATAAATAGACACAGTTAATAGCATAATTATAAAGATAACTTGCTTATAATCTTAATTCATCATATGTAATTCTTTAAGTTATCTCTTTATTAGCTAGCTAAAGTAATCATGAATAAGCGAATCATATAAACTGTATTTGGTATCTAAATAACTAAAGAATAACTTTTAATATTTTAAGCTATTAATTTAAAATAAATACCTAGTAAGAAGAGTAAGCTATTGAAACTAAATTAACTATTATGAAATAAAGTAGTTCTAGCATAATGATTATTACATGCAATAGTTTTTCATAATAATAGTTATAGAGTAAATATATTTAATAAACCAATCTAGCAATAAATCTTATCTTTAAAGCTAACTTTTAGGTGTAAAGTAATTAAATATTTAATAGCTTGCTAGTAAAGCTAGATATAAGCTTATAAGTACTTTAAGCTATTTAAAATACATTAGTTTTAGTTTACTAAATTACTAGTATTTAGACTGATATATCCACTGTAATGATTCATAATTTAAAGGTTGAATATTAAATGTAATAACTCTATATAAGAATATAATAGTTTCTGTAAGTCTCTAAAAAAGCACTTAATAACAGTAATCTAAATGTAATGATAGTAGTCTTAATAATAAATATGGAATAAGAAGCAAACTTACAACAAATATTATATGTTTTAATAATAAAATGTTTATATTATAATATTTAAAATATTATATTTATTACTATTAATATCACTCCAACTATATTTTTCATATTCTAACCATGCTTCTTTATCAGGTAATTCTTATTTTTCAAATTATTTGCAAAATTATAAAGATTGTGATTATCAAATAAACCTGATAAATTCCAGGCTTGATTTAAGATTAGATAAGTAGCTAAATTAGGATACTTGCTTTATACTTTTATATATTTATCATCTATAAGTTTCCTATAAATTTAAAAAAGCTTTAATTATAATTAATTAGATTTTGCTAAGTATTAGAAATTATTAACTTTAAGCAACTAAAGAAAGACATTTAATTAGCAACTAAAGTTAAAGCGGTATTCCTAAACAAGAAAATAAGACTGGATATACTAAAGCTTTAAGTTAAAGGTATAAAGAGAAGCATATAATAATCTTTTAATTGCATATTTTTTGCTTTAAGCTATTAAATTGGTTTATAACTATAATTTATGTAAAGCTTAAGATTAAATTTAGGTAAAATTATGTATAACTACTAAAGGCTAATTATTATCAAAATCTTAATATTCTATCTAGTACTTTCATCAATTCTAAGGGTAAAGAGTTTAAAACTAGTTCGTTCTCGTTATCTAATTAAAGAATTTCGATATTTTGTTAATTGATTGAAGTAGAATAAAACTTATGGCAAAAGTAAGCTTTGATTATTAGAATAAATTTATTTAAGCAATAATTAAAAGCAGCAAAATTTAATTTTAGGTGTATTTTTGTTGCTTACTTTATGTAGAAAGTTCTAATATTTTAATGTTTTATTGATTCTAAAAATAATAAGAGCAGCTATAATTTAATCTTTAGGTTTTCATTTAGAATAAAGTGAAATTTTTAAAATAGCTGATTTATAAGCTTATGAGCAACTATTGCTTTTAATTTAGCAAAATCAAAGATAGTTCATAAAAGCTATTATCTACATTTGCTCTGATTTAAAACATTTAATGAAATGATTTATTTTATAAGCTAAACTAATATAGCTATTTATTAGTAGGGTATTTTAATATTTGTTTTAATTCTCCCTTTTCATTTTATAAAGCTATTTTCATTTAACTTAATTTTAATATTTTTAAATGCAAAGCTAAACCTTCTGTCTAAGACTATTTTTATTTATTTGCTTTAAGTAAATATTTTTACTAAGACTTATCTAAAATAGAGCATAAGCTTAAAGCAACTATAGTTTTGGAAGCAGATCATATCATGTAGATTACTAAGGATTAACAAAATATTAGAAATAGCTAATATTCTATCCTAAGCAAACTAATGCCTTTCAAACAGAAATAGTTTAGTAAAAGCTTTAATAGAATATAATATAGATAAAGTTTAATTGAATGATAATAGATTTCTTCATGAGTGTTAGATCTAAGTCTTAGCTGATTATCTCAGTATTAAATACCTTATTTCAAAAAATTCTATCTTTATAGTTTGTGCTCCTTTATAATCCTAAGTATATCCAATCCTCAAGCAAAATAATTAGCATGCCTAGGCTCTTATATACTTGGCAATTTAAGCAAGATTTCAGTAAAATATTAGAAAAGCAAGTAAGATAAGCCTAGGTTAATATGAAATAATAAAGATCTTTATCTTAGTTACTAAGAAAGATACAAAACTAGTTGAAATATGCAAGATAGTTAAAATATTAAAATAATTACTAAATAAAGTTTATTTCACACTATTGATATTAGCAGTAGTTAAACTCTCTTATAGCTTACATTATATCCTTAAAATTATATGAAGCATTTCTTGTTTATTAAGTGTAATTAATCTAGAAATTAAAGGAAAACATAAAGAGGTATCATTTAGATTAAGTTATATTAAATAGGCAAAAGTCAGTTAGAATTACTTTAGAGCACATCAGAATTGATTGCTTATTTTCCTAAGCTATGGTATAACTTACTTAGTGATAATGATTTTTCATTAGAAGCTTTTAGAGGGATATTTAGGAATATGCTTTAATTCTTTCGTAGGAAGAAAATTTAAATAATTTTCTTAAAAATAACCAAATATTTAGATTTAAATTCTTAGAGATAGTTGTAGATTAGACAACTAGCAAGAGAATAAATGAGTGAAGAAATAAATAATTAAAGCTGCTTAAACTAAATTTTATTTATCTGAATATATAATATCAAATAATTTAAAATAGCAGATCTAGATAGACTTTAAGAGTAAATGTTAATAAGGTATCAGCTATATATCTAATTAGATAAGCTTCTATACATTTCTAAATTAAGAAAAAAGATTTAAAAATACATTCTATTTAATACTTTGAAAACTTTAATATTATTTAAAGATAAAGAAGCACTTTTCTAAGAATTAGCAATCTCTAACCTTTTATAAAAGTTGCGATCCTGAGTCTTTGATTATCATTACAAAAGACATAGGTTGAACCTTTAATTAAATAGTAGATCTGCTTGTTGCGTTTAAGCGAAATAAATACCATTTTTATTTATTTTCTTAGACTAAACTTAAATTGTTAAACGCAAAACTATTAATAAAAAAATGTAAGACGAAAGCGATATTTGCACCTCAATTCCCACGTAAAATACTTAAAAACTTTCTTGAGTTGAAATTGAACAATTTTTACCTTAGAAAAAGGAAGTTTTATAGAACTAGGAAAGCGGATAATCCTAGTAATAGAAGCAAATGAATCAAGAGAATGAAGTGGAAAAATCTGATATTATTTCTGAAAAGCTAAATGATTTTCAGTTCTTAGGCTTGCTGAAGTACATAGTAATCTATGTATTACTTTTTATCGTTATTCAAAATGAGATGAAGCTAAACTAATAACATTTAATAAATGACTCGATTCAGTAATGGGCTGACAAATTAAACAGTAATAAATTCACTGAAATTAAAAATCAGGAAGATTTCTTAAAATGGGTAAATTTGACTTTTACTAATGAGTTATTTCCTTAAACACTAGTCAACACTTAAAATCGCTTGGAACTTTATATGATAAACTTTTATAACAAAATAATTTCAGGTTTACGAATTACCTAAAGAAGAGTTAAGCTAACTGAAAATGATTCTCCTAAATATAAATAATTTAAGCTATAAAAATGAGCCGCTGATAAACTTCCTCCTTATTTTGATAGTTCTATTGAAAGTGACTAACCATACGGACCTAACTTAACCTTTAAGTATTAAAAGGAAAATTCTGGATTTATTTGGAAATAATAAATAAATGGATTAAATAGATCAGATTTCATATCCTAATTCAGTTAGATTTGGAATTAAAACGCAGTAGACTTACAAACAATAGCATTATATATAGATTTCGTATCGTACAATGCTAATTTTTAGCTATTTAGTTATGTAGTCTTACAGTTTAATATCCAGCCAGGAGGAATTTGAATCCCTAAAAGCAGTGTGTAAACAATGCCAATAGAGCTATTTTACACTGAAGATCTTTGGTGAAGACTCATATTGGAAATAATCTTATCAGTCATTACTGTATGAAACCTAATTTAAATAGTCTTCAAAGTAAAGGATTTAGCAAAATTATTAAAACTTGATTTCGAATAAAATAATCCACAAGCTAATGAAGAGGAAATAGAATAATAAGATGAATAAAATCTAAATTAAAACTAAAATGATAATGATAATGACAAATTATAAAGTGAGCAGTGCTAGTAAGAAATTGAGTAGAAGGATTAAAAAAAAGTAGTTTAAGGAAAAAATAAGCTAAATCAGTTATAGAAAAAGTTACTTTTTTGCAAGTGAATTAAGTTTTTCATCAAAGCTGCTAAAATATATTTACTTCAGTTCTGGAACTCACTTGAACTAATATCTCTTATTTTAATTTTAGCTGGCTTTAGTATGTGGTTTTCATTCATTAGAAATAAGTTTAGACTAGACATGGTTGGAACTGATAAATATCCATTAGGAAGTTACGAAATTATAGATTAATTCAATGAACTGTCGTAATTTTTCACTAATTATAAAAGAGTCTAAGCAATCAGTTTTCTAGTGCTTACTATGAGAGTTATTAAATTCTTAACTTTGATTCCCAAAGCTTCCTTAATCACCAAAACCTTTTCCTTTGCTAAAGAAGAAATAAAATACTTCTTGATCATATTGATTACATATTCCTTAGCTTGCACGTTTCTTGGATATATTCAGTTCGGTCATTTTGTAGAAACATTTAATGAAGTGAGCAAGTCCTTAGCCGAAGTCTTCTTCTTAATTATATTTGAAACTAATAGTATGAAGAAAAGCTATCACTTAGAGAAACTTAATACTTGGATATTATACTTATCCTGTCAAGTATTTTTAGCTTGGATAATAATGAGTTTTTTAATAGCTATAATATGCACTCAGTATGAAAATCAGGAAAATATCTTAGAACAAAAGTAAAAGATAAAGAAGAAAGAAAGTCATTTCATATTCAAGATATGAAAGTATTGTAAAATAAAGCTTATTTAGTTTACATACTTGTTTAAGGAAAAACGACGCATTTCTAAGAATTTTGCAGAGGAAGTTTTAAAAGAAAAAATTAACATCCTGAAATAGAAATGTAATCAAGATGAATCCTCTAACAATTTATTAATATATGATGTTGAATTTAAATAGATTTTAAATCAACCTGATAAAAACATTTAATTTGAGGAAAATGAATAAGAAATGGACCCAAATAAAAGAAAATAGTGCAGTAATAAAATACTTAACTTCGTATTGTCCTTTATCTACTGGATAACTCTCCTTTTTTTAGTTATTCTAACTTTAAATCAGACTTAAAGTTATGCAGTGAGAAATTCGATTTAGCTTCCTTTAGAAAATAAGTAATTTAATTCATAAGGTTAGAAAATGGAGGATATAATGCTTCCATAGCAGTGAATTCAGTGGTTTAGGTTTTTCCTTTAAACTTACTTTGATATAATAGAAGTAAATGGAGTTTCTTATTGATATTTCAATGGAGCTAATTATTTAGTTGGATAAAAACTAGAAAATAAAGGACCTATTCAGCTCACTTTTAGATATTTGGAGTTCAGTTAGAATGATGTAAAGAATTTCGAGAAATATTAATAGCAAGTAAGGCCTCAAGATAATTTCGTATATAATTAAGGTTTAGATTCAAATGAAGTAGCTGATACTCTAAATGGTTTAGTAACTGGACGTAAATATGAATACTAAAAGGATAAAGGATATAATAATAATGGTGGATTTGTTTTCTACTTTCAACCTCTTAATGAATCTCAAATCGGACTTTTAGCTTAAGATGGCATTGCAAATTTACGGTTGAACAATATGGTGATAGAGTTTGTGACTTACAATTCGGATATTAACAACTTTATGTATTCCTCTCTCGTTTTTGTTCCTGAAGCTTAGGGTAAAATAAAGTAGTATCGTTAATATTTACCTTGTAAAATGTAATATTATCATACCAAATAAGATTTTTTTAGACTCTTCCTGGAAATAGTCTTTTTAATATCAACTTTGATTTATATCGTAAAAACTATTAAATAAATAATAAATGTAAGCAAAAGATACAATAAGTGGAAGCATATCAACATTGACTTTTTATCGGAATACCATAAATTTCTAAGATGGTAGTAAAAACCTGAATGAATCAGAAGACTCGACTTTATTTTAGACACCATAATGATTTTGGAAATAATAAGTTTAAGTCTTTCAGTGATTTGCATAGTAAGCTGGATACTGTTCCTTTCAGTTGATAAGTCTTTTTCTAAGCTTCCTCTTTCAAATAATTATGATAATTTTTGGTATGATTTTAAATCAGTAGGAAATTACCGCTATATCTACTCAATCATAGCTGGGTTAAATTTGCTGTTTCTATCAGTTAAATTTATAATAGCCCTTTCTGAGTACAAAAAGATGAGATCTATATGGAATACTTTTTCTATAGCCTAGGAAAGTTTAATTTACTTAATTTTCATGATTTTCATCTTTATATTGGCGTTCGCTAATTTAGGATACTTTGCTTTCGCACACACTCATCCTTAGTTTAGCACCTTTACTAAATCACTGATAGCCTGCTTTCTATATCTAGTTTGGGAATTTGATTACTAAACCTTAAAAGATGCAGATCCAATCCTAGCAGATATTTTCATATTCCCATATGTCTTTATTCTGATCTTCATTTTCATTAACATTTTCATCTCAATATAAAGAAAAAGTTTGAAGAAAGCGCACATTAAATCACAAGGAGAAGAAGTAGTTGAAATGGAAGATATTTTAAAGTATTATATTCGCTTGATGAAAAAGAAAATTAGAAGAGCACTAAAAGTACGTTAGCTAAAAGAGAAGGGAATTGAGATTTAAAAATCAGAGTAAAATGTCGAATTCGAAAATCAGTATTTAGATAAATAAAAAGAGCAGCAACTTCTCAGTATTAAATAAAAGCTAAACTTTCTAGATAATGGAGTTTAAGAAACAGAAGATGCATATTTCTGGAGTAAAACCTAATCAACCTAGATCGTAGATCTGCTGGAAAGTTTACAGTTTTATAAGTTCAACATATAAAACTTCATCAATTTTTCAAAGAAAAAGTAATTTCAAGGAAGAGAAGATTATCAAATTATTTTAAATCAGCATCCACTACTTAATAAGCTTATAATTTATTGGCATTATTGCAGACTTATCAGAATTAAAATGGAAGATTATACTTATTAAGTTGATGATCTGTCATTTGAAATACTGAAGCAAATTGATCTAGAGTATAAAAAATATGAGGAAAATCAAAAGTAAAAGTTAGATATCTATGAAAAGTTAAAATAAGAGCAAGCAATTTATGCGCTGCTGAATGAAAAGAACGTGAAAATGAAAGTATTAAAAGATAAAATAGGGGTTTGATATGATCTCGAACTTTATTTGAATTCTTCTTAAACTTTATAATTATCAAATTATTACTATTTCCTCTCTATTTACTCAATACTTAAATATTGAAAAGATAAACTAAAGAGATAAATGATATTAAATCATTTAGCCCTTAAAATAAAATGATTTCTTTTCAAAGATATTTAACCTTTAATAACAAAAAAGCGCCTAATACCAACTGAAAATATAAATATACAATTCTCTTCTTTAATTAATCAAAGAAATAAATATTTTTAAGTTATTTAGTTATATTAGACTTAGAATAATTAGGCTGTCTAAATATCAAACTAATATCCCTAGCTTAGTATCTATTCTTTACTTCATCTTCAAGTTTAAATTTCTAGTGGCTTCAATTTACTAAAAATTTAAATAGTTATAATGAAAATTAAAGATTAAGTATATTCCTCTAAAAAAGGCATCTTTTAGAAAATAATAATGCTTAGATTTATAATTAGGTATAGAAAGAAAATTTATTTAAAAAGTGAAAGGCAAAGAAGAGAGAAATTTAATAAAATGAGTAAGAAATTTTTTTATATGACTTACTAGCAAAGTATAAGCATAAACTAAGCTTTATCTTATATATGTAGAACTATCAATCTAGAATAACAATTTATTTATATTAAAAAGAATTACAACTTAATTCTGATAATATCTATTTTATTAATATTTTTTAACTCCTTGAATAATTCCTATTTTTTATTATTTTACATAATTTCAGTGTCCAAAGTTATAGTGCAATAATTTAGCAAAATGAGTAAAGTATTGTTAATATATTTTATGCGTTGATATACAATTATCAAGTGTATATAGATTTCTAAGAATGGTTATTTAACCTGTTTACTTATTAAAGCTTATTGAAATTTAAAAGATGTATATATATTAGGTATCAGCTTCTCTAAGTTATAAAATATAGTAAATTTAGTTAGACTATCATATATCTATTAATTATAAATGCATTATTACAATAAATAGTATAAGTATAATTAGCAGAATATATAACTACTGGTTATACCTTAATTAACTTTAAAATTACCTTATAAACTTATAATAAAAGTCATACCTAACTTAGTTAAATTCCTAAATTCTTTAATATATTTTTAAAAATTAATTAAGCGAATATATTTATCTTTAGTCTTCAAATATAATAATCTCTTAATAAACCACTTGATTATAAAGTACTTTAGCAGAATTCAATTTATTAATATTAAATTTTATATTTATAATGGCTAAGCTTTCTACATTAAATCCCTTAATAACTTATAATTAAGATGCTTGCATTATGGAATAACTATTTCATTAATTCTTATACTTTCTCTTTAATACTAAATAATCTTAATTTATAAAACTTATATTAGTTTTAACTTATTTACATCATGTAGTTTTAGTTTCTAATAATTTCTAAATTAGTTTCTTGGATTTTCATATTCTACTCTAAAAGATTATCAAGTAGAATTTTAATAAAATACTAAATTGAGTATGTTTAATTTATGTATTTAGCATATTACACTCTTCTACTATGAATAAGAGAATATTTAATAACAACTAAGTTAATTCTAGAATGCTTTTATTAATAAGATATTTAGTCTATCTATTATTATACTTATAGTCTTATGCTTTTAGGTTATATATATAAATCAGCTTATTTAATCAAAAACTTAGAAGTAGAAAAATGCTATTCCTTAGCTAAGTTCTTTGATTTCCTGTAAATATGCCGGATTTATTAACTAAACCTGAATTCCAATTTTATTCTATTATC
Source organism: Loxodes magnus (assembly GCA_946699065.1). Lineage (NCBI taxonomy): Eukaryota > Ciliophora > Karyorelictea > Loxodida > Loxodidae > Loxodes > Loxodes magnus. Next base: position 616,445 of record CAMPDV010000039.1, read on the forward strand.
TTCGAGTTAAGTGATTAGCTAAGAGTGAACTATGATTCTAAAATAAATTTCAATTTTAATCACATAAAACTTATTGGTATAAGAGGCTATAGAATTAAAAATTTAAGCAATTTTAAATTATTAAACCACACTTCTAATGGAAAAGAATTGAAATAAAGATTAACAAAAAAAGGTAAATAATTTTATGTTTGCAGGAACAAACTGAAGAAGCTTAAAAATTATCAAATTATTATTAAATTTAACTTTAAAGTTAGAATATAAGTAAGCAATCTATAAAATTAGAAACTAAATTAGATAAAAATATATTATTAAGCATACTAGTATACTATGCCTATATTAATTATTAAATGTAAATACTAAATTTCCTTATGAATCCTTTATTATATACCTTATATAAAATTAATAATTACCATATAACTTAAAGAAAGAACGAAGATAAAATCACATAATTGACCAAAATAAAATTAATTCATAATTAAGATATTGAAAGACTATGTGGTAAATTCAAATAAGATTGTAGAATCATCCTACAAAATGTAGAGTTGGGAACGTAAGATAGAAAAACCATCATTGATAACTATTAATGAATTTTTAGAATTTTACAAGCATAATCTGCATCAAAGCGATGAAATAAAAAACCAAAAGAGTAATTTAACTAAATAGAAATTAAAATTAAGAGGGTATTATTTTATAATATTGTTATTTATTATAAAAAATATGGTTACGAAGAAATAAATATCTACCAAGAAAATATTTAACAACTAATTTGACTTAAGAAATGATTTCTATATGCTACAATTGGATAATTAGAAACTAAAAAAGAAGTTTAAGATCTAAAATTAATAACTTAATCTCTTATGCTAATTATCAATTAATTGATTAATGAATAGAACTTTAAACAAGAATCTAACGGGCAGCCTTTCTCCTAGTAAATGGAATGTATTTTAGTGCAATTGAAAGGAGTTTAAGACAAAATTTGGATAGTAAATTAATTAATTGGAAAATATCTAAATCAACTAAAGAATTTATCCAAAGTCAAAAGGGAAAAAGATTTTTCCTTTGATCTCTTCAACGAAAAATAAAAGTTAAATGATTAATTGCAAAATATATGGCCATAATATAAAAAATTGCTGCAATCATTAATCAAAATAAGATTTACCAGCAGAAAAAAATTTAAAGCCTATTTAATATTTAATGCACGTCAAACGGAAGACTTTATTAGAAAAAAAATTTTTAGCATAATTAGATACTCCAAAGATTATGAGTATACGCTGACTATTCGAGAAATAAATGATTGGAAACCAAAAAAACGAACTATCACATTAGGAGAAAATAAGCAAATAATAAGAATTTACGACCCAGATAAATCAGGATAATAATATTTTGAAAAATATTGATGATTTAAAAATTTTATAAACCCTAATTTGTGATAAACCAAATAGAGGTGTCGCTACTTAAATCTATTATATTATGTTATCTTTTTATGGATTCGATATACAAAGTATTTCTGTTGCCTGAAGCAAAAGTTTTTCTTAACCAATTTTACTATTTAAGAAAAATTTTGAGCTGAAGCTAAAATGATATAAGAAGCATTTATTAATTTTTATAAAGCAGAAATAGATACTTAAAATATAGTCAGAAGAATGACAGGAGCATTATTTTGAAATGTCTGATTATGCCTCTAATTTACAATTATGATTTCTGTTTATAGAAGCAGATAAACTGACTATTTTCTTTAATTCCAAAAAGAAAACATTTAATTTAGAAAGAACAACAAGAGATAAGTTAATCTAAACTATTCAGAGTTAATTAATAATAATTACCTTTAAAAATTTTAAACTAATAAAAGATTAAATATATAAGCAAAAGTATTTTCTAAATATACTTAGCGAATATAAATACACTTTATCACTATTTTATTATAGAATGCGAAATTTTTAAAGAGTATCTTCAAAAACCTATATTCATACTTTCTTTACTATCTTTATCTAATGGAACTCTTTTTCATTACTCTTGAAAAGGATAGGAGAAAAGTAGTTAAAGAATCACGTAAAATGATAAGAAGCAATGATAAGGTAAAGTTATGACAGATATTATGGACCCAGAGGAAGATTTTACAGAGTTTCCCATAAAAATCTAAAAAATTACTGAGGACTTGAAAAAAATAATTAAACGGCAAGAAAAGACAATTTTCAACTAAAGTCTTCAAATAAGGGAATTAACTCTAACATTAATGAGAATAGTAATAAGATGGATATACTTAAAATGCAAATAATAGAAAATAAGTTCGTGGCCCCATGAACAACTAGGACTACAATCTCAATAGTATAAAAAAAGAAACTCAATTATGGAAATTTAAAAAATTTTAATTGAAGTTTCGAAATAATAGAAAGCAGAACTTTAATTTGGCGATCCAAAATTCGAATAGAGATTACAAAGAATAGAAACAAATATTTGCACCCGTCGTTTAACTGCACCTATATTAAAAAGATACCGACATTGTAATAATTGGTAACATCTTCTTTGGAACTGATAAAAATGGTTAAAATTAAATGAAGAAAACAACAGAGAACTTGACTCCGTCTAAATCAACTTTGGATAACTGAAAATTGTTTATACAAATAAAAGCTTCAAGTGCGCTATATTGAAAACACAAAGAATAACCTCTCATTAATAAAAAAGTTCTTAATACAACCACAAAATAAAACTTGTCTACAGGTACCTGATTGAAAATCCAGGAATAGCAAATTTGCATACATTTTAGTTAAATATATATATAATCTTCTATAAATATAAATCAATTACTCATAAATTACTTTATTTCTAAGTTTTTTAAAAATTTAAATACACTTAAATCATAATATTTTAATTTATTACTACTTATTATTTTATCATAATTAGCTGTATTTATAATAATATTTATCTATATTCATTTTAAAAATTTTGCTTTTCGTAATTTTTCTTTCAAATTCTCAATTTTTTAAACTATATTAATATATTTATATAGCTTTTGGATTCCTTATTTTTTTAATTAATTATAAACTTAAAAGATTTCTCTTTCAAGGGATTGGAAACTACTTTCTAGCTAAAATTCAGTGTACTCTCTTGATGCACATAACGCGGATATCCTGTTACTTAATTCAATAAGCTTCGGCCAGGTAGTTTCATTACTAAGGGCCAACAGTCTTCAAGCCATTAGCAAGAGTGAATAGCCAAAAATATTTGTTCTCTTGCTGGGATTGACTCTAGCTAGGAAACTTCTCAGTGATATGATAGGAACTAAACATTATCCATAAAAACAGAAGGTTTTATCAGAAAATTAACCTCAGCTGCCATCTTTTCAAATATTGATTATTTATTTTTTTAATTATTTTTTAATGCAATAAAATAAGTAATAAAATTTTTGACATTCTTGAAGATACTTAACCTCTTTCCCATCAACTCTAGAATGTTTTAGAGATTAAACATGAAATTTTATAAGTATCTATATCTATTTCTTTTCTATTCATATGATTCTTAAATTATTCTCTCTACTAGATAATGTTTTTATCTTTTTACTTTAATATATTTCAGAATTTGTTGCAATATAATACTTCTCTTTTTAGCTTTAGCTAATACTTAGCATCTTTTGTCTCTAACTTCTTCTAGTAGGTTTCTTCTCAAAATCTCTTAATTTTCTAAAAAGTATCATAATAAGTTCATTGATATTTATGTCAATCAAATTGGTTTCTTTTCAGCTTTTTCGAACCTTAATTATTTAGGAAGATTATTGAAGAAGCAAAATAGTTTACTTTCTAGAAATAAATTGGAGTATATCTTTGCTTAAATAGGTATATATGATTATTTGATTGTTATGAAGTATATAAAAAATGTTCTTAGGTAGATTGGTTTTAGATATAATTAGTAATGCTTTTATTTTAAAATTCTTAGAAGTATTTTAAGGACTATTAATGAATCTTAAATAATTTATTTTTGCTATTTAAGTTTTAACTTGCAAGTATTCACAAGTAGTTGCTTTTTATTTATAAAGAAGCTAAATAATAACTAATTTCATCTTAAAATTTTCTTAAATTATAACATTTGTCTACATTTAGATTATTTTTAGGTCAAAATTATAGTTAAATAGAATGTATTAATAAATTTATTTCTTAATTTTAAGATTCTCAATAGTCTATTTATGCGTTATAAAGCCTCCTGCTTATTTAAGCTTTAAGTTGATTTTCTTAATTTCTTCTATTATAACTAAATATCAATTAACTTATTTTTCACCTAAAATCAAAGTTCTTCATTTATCCTTTTAAAACTATTTCTTACTATAATAATTCTTTAAAATAGTGTTTATATATGTGATTTTAAGTGTGAAATAAACTTGAATATAAGATAAAATAACATTAACTGCAAAAATTTTAAATAAGAATGAAAAGAATAACCTAGATATCTAAGTAAAATAGTGGTTCTAATATTCCTTACATATAAAAGGAACTTTAATTAATTTAATAAACTAAGCAAGCTTTTTATTAAATCATGTTACACTCTTTTATGAAATAAAAAATATTTTCATAAAATTATTAATTTAAAATAAAAAGCAAAAAAGATTTCAAACAAATAAAAGAAAATATTAGAGTAGATTTTATAATAAAAAGATATAATTATAAAATATTAATCATTTGAACCTTATATACCAACTCGTTTATATTATGCTTATTAGCATAGCAATATCAAACTCTTAATTTCACTACATCTTAATAATTATCAAATTTTTATCCAAATAATTCTTTAGTATCTAGTAATCAGATATTTCTTCTGCTAATTTAATTCATATTTCCTTTATCAATAATAAAGCTAAATTTAAAAAATGCAAGTCATCAATTATAGGCTCTGGGTCTTTAATTAGTTTTAATAAATTTAAGAAATCTAAAATAAATCATAATAGGAGTAAGCATCTTTCTCCGTTATAGAAAAGTTATTAATAATTTTAGGATAGTTTTTTTTAAACTATATCATTCCATTACTCTCATAAGTCCAAAATATATCACTTTTTTTATTGGATAAATAAACTTACCTTTATCTTCCCTTCTCCAAAATTATAAATAAAAAATTAAATTAGACTCGAATATTTTATTATATAATATATTTTTTAAAACCGCCATAGTTGTTCGAAGGTGAACAACAAGGTCGTCTTCATCAGAGGTTGGGGAAGTTAAGTACCCATAATCGACTTTATGTCTTCCTCTGCTTTGGTTTGGCCTCGAGACATAAGATTCTTAGACCTTCGGCACTGGTTTCGTTTATTTTTAACTCTGGAACGAAAAAGAAATAATAATGCGAGCTTCATCAGAGGTGGGGAATTTAAGTACCCATAATTGACACATGTCGTCCTCTGCTTTGGTTATGCAATGAGACACAATCCTGCCATGTCCTTGGACCTCCAACAAGTATTAAAGATTACGAGTATTCTAAAATTATATCAGTATTGAACATTTTTATCAGTATCTGATAATTTTATCAGTAACAAACATTCTTGTCAGTATGAAACATTTTTTTAAAGAGCTGCGCACCAACGAGAGTGCTACGCGCTCTATAATCAAATTTATTTATTTATAAAATATAAAGCTAAGATTAATTTTATTCAATTTAAGATAAAAAGTTTATAATCAAATTTCTCTCATAATATTTCAAAACTAACTATAAATGTAAGTCTCTTTAATATTTACATCTTCAACACAAGCTAAAGTGTTTTTAATCTTAAAAAGAAAATATTCTTAAATATAGCTAAAAATTCCTTCTAACTCATTGTCAATTTTGTCAACAAAAGCTTAAAATTCGATAAGCAGGAGGCTTTAATTTCGTTGCTCAATACAACAATTCTAAGTCTAATTAACTTTAATTTTTCTTTTTTGTTTTAAAACATGCAAGAGAGAAAATACATTCTTAGTTAAAGTAAAAGAAAAATTATTTTTGTTAAATTTAAATTTTAGATAAACTGATTAGATAAGCAACTAATATTTATAGTTGAGGGCTTGTATTTATAATTATTAAAAAGTCTAATAATTCTAAAAAGAAGTTAATTTAACTTTTGCTATTTTAAATTTAAATAAATCTACTATAATTAAGCTAATATATATTGCTTAATAATTATTTCTTCAAAATACCTATTCAATTATTTATTTTAATATATCTTAACTAAAACTCTATTTTAAACAAATACCATCAATTATTATACTTATTTACATCGCTTTTTTAATTCTTACAAATATTTCTCAAATTATTTTAAGATTTTGTCTATTAATTTATCTCTATTCAAGCCACAAATGGATTTGCTTCTTCTTGCAATTTTTTATCAGAATGAGACTCTATTAGCTTTTAAATATTAATTTACTTATAAAACTAACTATTTTAGATTTGGCTTTGCTTAAATATTTAGTTAATAAGATTCAGAGGCTTGCAATTTTAATCTTCTAAGCTTTATTTAATTTTCATTAGAAATTGCTTAATTTTCTTGTTTATATTTTTTTTCATTTAAGCCTTTGTGTTTTTCTTTTCTTTTCTTTTATTAGGATTATTTTTTATTTAAGATTTTTTTTAATTCTCAATAAATAAATTTTGAGCTTTACACTTCTTTGAGGTTTATTATTTTCATAATTAACTTCTTGATTTCTAGTTAATGTTTCTCTTTCTTTTATCTAATTCTAGTTTTCCTTGACTACATTAACATTTTAGATGATTATTTATTATAATAGCGACATTTACCAAAAAATTTACTATTTATTTAATTAGACTTTCTTTTTCTTCAATTTCCTAGAGTAACTATTTATAGCAGGAAGCTCTAAGAAATAAAATAGCTTTACTTAGTAATTTGCTATGAGATTCATCTACTTTTAATCATTTCTTTATCTTGCTTTTATTTAATTTTTATATTTTATAGGTTCTAAATTAACTTAAAAGTTTGAGAAAGCTAAATTTTATGAAAAGGTACGGCCTTTATTATTTGGTTCAACCAGAAACCAATTTTTTAATTTGCTTAACTTTGTATAAAATTAAGCTTTTGCTTCTATTCTTAATAGCATCCAATAGTAGATAAATAAATATCTCTCTTTACTTTATTTTTACACTTAATCAACAAGTTCGTTAGTTTTTATTTGATCTAACTTAAACAAATAAATGTGGACTTAATTTATAAGCTAATTAATATTTTAAACCTAGAGAAATATAAGCCTTTAATATGTTTTATTTTCATCTAATGCTAGAAAACTTAAATGCTTAGTAATTAATTTTCCTTAATATTCACCATTATTACTTCAAGAGCCTTTAAACTTCATATTTTTATAAGCTCCTACTTTCTATTAATTTTGATTAAAATTAAAGTAGTTATTTCTGAAATAAAGTAACTAAAGAATAATTTAGGAATAAAGCTACTAACAAAACGAAGTAGATATGAATAAAAAGAAAATAGTTTTCTTATTTTAATTTATGCTAATAAAGATGTAAGTCTTACTAATGCTTATATGCATTGCAAACTTCTCCTATGAATTATTATGTACCAGCTATCTTTCAAGATATTTATAAAAACAAAATTGCTTATTTTTTAAAGGAAATATAATCTTTGCACAGCTTTGTGAGTTTGATACTTAGTAAGTTTGCCATCTCAATTCATCAAAAAAATTTGGCTGATGCATAGATAAAACTTAGCCTACAGGTCTTGCATGTGAGCAAAATTTTTAATGTTAAATTAATTATTGTGAGGAAGGTGTTTGCTAACCTTAAAAAAATAGTAATGTAATAACTCTACTGATTGTTGGATAGGAAATTTTTGTAATACTACCAATTAGGAATGTTAAAAGCAAAAACTAGAAGGATAAAGCTGCAATGACACATATGAATGCTTAAATAATTTAACGTGCAACTCAAATGTTAGTTTTTCTTATCTATCTATATAAAAAGACTAAAATTGCTCTTATTATTCGGAAATTCCATGGCTTAATATCTGTTAAAATTTAGGCTTGCACAGCGGAAGAAGATACATGCGATATAGGATTAATTTGCTTAAATCAAATTTGTTAGAAATAAATAAAACCTGGAGAAGATAGAAAATGCACAAAAGACACAGATTGTACTAATGATGCAATTTGTGTTGGAAGTAAATGCATTAAAATGCTTTCGCTTTAAATAAATGAAACCATGGATGCTCCATGTGATTTAGATACAAAACTATAATACGCTTGCGAGTCTTTAACTTGTGAGCCTTTAACACTTGAGAACAATCATTCAGTATGTACTTATCCTTATAAAACTAAAAGTTAAGAAATGCCTATAAAAACAGAAAATAAGTGGGATTGTAGAAGTATAAATCAAAATAAAGAATTAAACTTTGTTAATATTTCATGTGATTACAAAGAAGGAAGTACTTACTGTGGTGCTCATACAGGTGATAACGTTACTCTAGAATACATTGAAGCTCTTAAAAAAGTGATGGGACTAGATTAAGATGCTTGTCATAGTAACTCAAGGTTATCCATAGACTGTTGAATCTACAATATGGATTAAGAGAACTTAGATCTGCTAGCTCAGTATATAATAAAATATAATGAATGAAAATATTATCCAGCTCTATAATAGAATTTTGCCGAAGAATATACTTAATAAATAGTATTCAGAGACTATTGAATGGCTAAAACTTAAGGATTAAAGAAATAATATTATCCAGAAATATAATGCTATGATCATGGGTGTAACAAAAACTACAGCATAGAAGAATTTTAGTGCTAAACATTTATTCCAGAAGATGAATTCTATATTCACTAAGAATGTTCTGGATAATAAGTTTGTAATCAAAATAACGAAATTAATTGAGAAACTGGAATTTAAAATTATAGAGAGTGAAATTGTTCTAGTTTAAAATATAAAGAAGAGTATTGATTTTTCCCTGGTTCTCCATGTTTCAATCAGTTGAAAGATTTTTTAAATACTTCTAAATAATTTTGCTATTCTTAAGAAATCAAATGAAAGCAATAAGGAGACTAATGTGATGATTCTAACGACATATATTGTGAAGCTGGAACATATTGCATAAAACTTGAAAGCGATTAAAATTATATTTGCTAGAAATAAATAGAACCTGGAGAGAATAAAATATGTGAAAATGATTGATAATGTGTAAATTACGCTGTTTGTCGTGACTGATAGTGTGTTGAAATGTTTTCAAAACCAGTAAATTGAACATGGAAAGGATAGTGTAAAGATATTTTATTCACAGGTTATTGTGAAAATTGTAACTTTGCTTGTGAGAGTTTTACTTGCTAATAAAACGGAGAAAATGCAATTTGTATAGAACCTTTTAACATTGATTGAATTCCTTGTGCTTATAATAGTGATTGTGTAGTGAAAAACTCCTAAAATATAGAAGTGATAGGAAAGTGCATATGTAATAGCTAAGGAAATGCTTATTGTGAAGCTTTCTCAGGTTCGAATGCAACATTAAGCTATATAGAAGCTTTAAAAGGAATAATGAAAGATGATTAAGACATCTGCGAATCTTATTTTCGAAGATCTCCTTTATGCTGATAAAAAAATTTAGATAAATTAGACTTTAATGGATTATATAAATTTGAAATAGAAGCCTACGAGTTTTGATATTTCCCATTTGTAAGTCTTAATAATATAAATTCAATCCTCTGATTAATGCGTACTTGAACAATTTTTGATTCTTATACCATAGTTAAAATAACTAATGATAGAGACTTTACAAATAATTGCTAGAAGTATAATTGTTATGAGAAATGAGTTAATCAAAGGAAAAACTCAATGATGAATGTATGCATTTTAATAATACTTTAAATATAATCTGAATAAGAAAATGTTAAAAGGAAAATGATATATGCATAATTAGAGATAAAGATAAAAACTATTGTGATTAAGAAGTATTAAATAAAGAAAACTTATAATCTGGATCTTATTGTAAGATTGATTAATAATGTATCAAAGGAACAAAATGTATAAAAGGTATTTGCTAAGGAAAAGAAATAAGTTAATAGTGCGAGGACAGTAATGTTTTTTCTTGTAATGTTGGATTAGCTTGAATATAAGACTAATTTAATAAGACTTATTCATGCTAATAGCAGTTAAACTCCTCTTAATGTGAAAATGATTATTAATGCATTAACTCTTAGATTTGTAGAAATAACAAGTGTATTGATTACTTTAGTGCTCCTTTAGATACTTAACTCAAAGATGAAAATTGTACAGTAAATGTTACTTAATATGCATGTGAAAGTTTTACTTGCATACAAAAAAACTTAGCTCAATGTACTGAACCTTTTAATACTAATGAGAATCCTTGTTCTTTTTAAACAGATTGTACAACTACTAACAATAAAGATGAAATTCATTTTTCAACTTGTAAATGTGTTAAAAATAATACAAGCACTAATGAATATTGTGAAGCAGGAACTAACTCAACATAAGCTTAAGATTATAAAAAATAGTATTTGAAGCTTTTCAAAAGAGATTAAGGAATATGCCACACAAAAAGAAGATTAGATCCTGATTGCTGAGGAGATAACTTTGTATTTCATTTTACTTGAAAAGATATTTTAGAAGTTTACAAGCTAAAATAGTTTGAATATGAATTCTTTTTATACCCAGAAATTTAAAAAGCAGATGATTGCATTTTATATGCTTATTATCATAAATACTGAATTACTAAACAATTTACGAATCTAGAATAACTGGGATATAAAGTAGATACTTTTAACTTACTACCTTGAAATTTATAAATTTATATTTCTATTAGCATTATATGATTAGCATTTTTCTTAATAATGATTTAATGGCAAATTTATAGATAACTACAAAATAAAATTAGATTCATGAAACTTTATAATTTCCTTGAAAAATAAGAGCTTTTTGAACTTTATATGCAAATCTTAGAAGAACTTGAAAATAAAAACATAGAAATTTTATTTCTTGATTAAGTTATTAATTCTATCCAGATCTAAATAGGAGAAGGAGGATTCGGAAAAGTTTTCAAAGGAAGATTAAAAAATAAAGATGTGGCTGCTAAAATAATTAGTAAGAAAATAAAAAATCATTAGTAAATTTAAGAATGCTTAAAGGAAATTATCATAGCTATGGAATTAAAATCTGACTATCTATTAAAACTGAGAGGAATATGCATTGATACTAAAAACCCTTTCTGCTTAATTACAGATTTAATGAGTACTTCATTAAATAAACTAATTTATAAAGAATAAACTTGGTAAGAATTAGATATTGCTACTAAATTAAGGATAGCTTTATAAATAGCTAAAGGAATTAAAGATCTTCATCATCATCCTAAATAAATCATTCATAGAGATTTAAAGCCTGAAAATATTCTCTTAGATGAAAACTATAATATCAAAATAGCTGAGTTTGGAATGTCAAGGTTTATAGGAAACAAAAAAGAATCTAGAAAATTTGACGATCATTTTATAGGGAGTATTTAATATATGGCTCCTGAACTTTTTACAGAATTGGAGATAAATATTGCAGTTAATATTTGAGCTTTCAAATCATACCAAATGAGTTATTTAACGAAAATAGACCTTGGAAAAGTCTCGATTCATATATTATAATAAAAAATTTACAGTAAAATTTTCATCCTGAGATAAGTCAATCATTGAAAGGAGAGTTAAGAGATTTGGTTTAGAAATGCTTCATACTAAATCCTAATTAAAGACCAAAAATAGAAGAAATAGTTAAAATTTTAAAGAAAATAATAGACTAAAACGAAGTAGCCCTTAATATAGATAAATAAGTGCTGAAAAAAATAAGTCGTTCTTATCTTTCCTTTCAAGTAGATATAAAATAGGAAAGTATGAATGTAAAATAAATTAATTAGAAGAAGTCTAAGAATACATATCTTAAGAATAATTATATTTGCGAAGATCTTGAAGCTCCAAAAAGCAATTTTTTGATACCAGATGCTCCAGTATTAACTAAATCTAATGAGCTCTAGTGAATTTTTATATTTTTACTACTAAAATTGATTTAGCTCTTCTTAAATAAAGTCTTTTGAATAAAAAGGCAACCTTTATAAAATTTCTTAAACAAGCTTTTCTTTATTAAACTAAATATAAACTTAAATCATAATCTAGTTTAAATTTAAGAAGAAAGTAAGGTATTTTGGAAGTTTTTTCCATACTACATTCTTTGCTGAAGAGAATTAACAGAAATAGATTAATTTACTCAAATTTCTAAGAAAAATCTCCAGCATATTTTGAGAATAATAACTTATAAAATACCAGATTAATTTCGTAAGAGCAAGCTTTTAATAATTCGTCAAAGGAAATAAAACTTAGTTTACGCTGAAAAGAGAACAGAAAGTTAGAATGTAAGACTTCACAATTCATTATAAATTGTAGAAATGTGCAAGGTGTATAAAAGATAAAATTAAATCTTTAAAAACAATTAAGAGATTCATTCAATTTTTTGAATTTACTCCTATCAAATGGATAAAAAAACTTAAAATAATACAATTTGCTGGTAAAAAGAGTTAGTTATATTAGTAAGTTAATGGAAGTCCACTTAGTTATAAAGAGAGAAGAAAGATTTTAATCTATGAAGATATTTAACTCATAATTACCTACAACAATTCATTATATTGAAAAATTTAGTAGCTAAACACTACAATAAAGTATGGTCATTAGCAAACCTAAAATTTTTAAAATGCAATAAGAAGATTAGTATTATGATTATTATAACTTATTGAAAACAATTATGATTTTACAATGCAAAGATTAGAAGAAAAAGCATTTTAAAGAGGATATTCTACACATTTCTTGATATTCTACAGAAATTATATGAAAAAAGTTAAATAAAGCAAGAGGATCGTTATAACATTCTAAGAAAACTTTTATTCGGACGATAAATGAAATTAATAGAATAAAAAATATATTAAAATAAGCTTTTCCAAATCTTAAAATCCAAAAAGAAAAGTTAAGGATTATAAGCGAGATTTTGGCTAAAATAAAAACAAAAATCCCAAGATAATACAAGTAGAAAAATTTCTTTAAACTATTTAGATTAATATCTCCTAAACTTTAAATTAAAAAATAAATTAATATTTCATTTTGATTCATTAAAAAATAAAGGAGTCTATAAAAAATTTTAAACTAGCTATTTAACTAATATATAAAATAATAATTTACTATTATTAAAATCTAAGAATTATTATTTATGATTTCTACTTTAAAGTAAGTTTAATAAGATGTTTATAATTATTTAATATTAAATTATTAGTTAAGCTTAAATAGAAAAAAAACTAATTATTCTGTTTATGAAAATATTTTAGTTTATAACTTTTAGAAATATTATGAAAAGGACTGCCAAATAAAATTTCTTTTATTAGTTATTTTATTCTTAACTTTATTTATTTTCCCATAATTTTCTGAGTCTTTTTTTCTTTTAATCTACTGATATTTTCTTATCTTTCTTTCATATGTTTTGTTATCTTCATAAAAGTAATTACTTCTTTTAATATAAAGTTAAAATTTTACTATTTTTAGGAATGATGAAATATCTTTTTATCTTTTCTTCATGTAATTCCTTAAATTTTTAATCCGAACTATTTATAGTCACTTTAGCATTAATATATTTCAAATTTGGTTCTATTTTTCTAAATAAAAGGTTTAGAATCTTTTGTTTAAAATAATTGTATTAACTTCATAACCTTGATTTAAGAATGGATTGCTATGAGTAGTTACAGAGAATTTCTACTATATTCTTATTAGTATAATTGTTGCTCAGTAACTATTTATTTTTCATATTAAAATGAAAAATTGCATGAGAAAGAAAACTTCAGGTTTTGTAAGCTAAGATAAATTTATTAATTTTTCTCATGATTTACAGCAATTGTATAAGAAGATATTTTGCACCTATTTCTATTAATACGGTTTATCAGCTTTTTGAATCCAAATCAAGCAGCAAATGAATTATTTTATTTTAACTTTACTATAAATATATTCAATTAAATTTAAAATGTATAGAAAGAATTATTACAATAGCTTACAAGTTTTAACTAAAAGGAATAAATCATATATTCAATTAATTTTTATGTCAATCTCGCTCTATAATTTTCATCATATAGTGAACTAGAATTAATTACTAACTTGCTTACTTTTATTTCTTGATCCATTAAGAATTTTAGTTTGTGTTTTTGATAATTTCTGCTTATTTTCTAACCATTAGCCTTATCCTAAATTCTTTAATGCAGCTTTAATTAATAGCCTTTTCTAATATTTTTAGTTTTATACCAGTTACTAAAGCTTAGTCATCTCCTAAAAATTAGCATGCTGACTATTAGCCAGATTTTCATAATTTTTTTTCTTTAAGCATTGTAAAATAAGTTTATACTAAAGGAATAAAATAATAGACATATCATTTTTCTAAAGGTAGATTTAAAAATGAGTAAGTAATATATAACCCTACAACTAATTCTGCATCTCAATTAAAATAAAGAAGATGAAAGATTCTTAAATTAATCTTTAATAGTTATGTTTCCTTCTATTTCTCTTATATTATAATTAAATTCATTGCTATTATTATTTCTTTAGTATGTTTATCTTTTTCATTTGATATCTTTAAACCATGCTAAGATGCTTATAAATAAGCATGAAATTATAAAGTAAATTACCCAATAAAAGTTGATAAAATTGATATGATTATTAGTTACTTCTAGGTATAAGTTTGAAAGGAGAAGGTAAACAATAATATGCCATATATTAAGGATAATAGGTAGGTTTATTTATGAATAATGAATTATTATAAGTTTATTGATTTAGCCTATTCATAATAAAACATAGCAGTTTAAATTTAAATATAAATAGAATTTTACTCTAAGTATATAAAGCTCTAATTGTTTAATGTTTACACTATAACTTCATTTCTAGAAAAATTGCTTAAGTTTACATTTCCTTTAAATAAGCTTTGCATACTCTTTTATAAGGAAAATTTATTTATTTTAAAGTAAATAAAAAAGTCATATGCTTAAATTTGCAGAGTAAATAGGAGTAAATAATAGGATGATATGCTATAAGTAATTTACTTACATTGGATTTATAGATAAATTTAATTATATACATTTTTATTTTAATAACTGAGTTATCTTTCTATTTCTTCTTTTGTCTTTATAATCTATCATTATTTCTAGTAAAGATAATTTAAAATTTTGAGTTCTAATATAATTTTTCATATTTCTTTTTAATCTAAATCATCTTTCTTTATCCAGAACCACTATTATTATAATTAATTAAATCAAATGCTTATACTTTCATTATATGTTTTAAGAATATAATTATCGTATTATGAGTTAATAAGGATTAGGAAAGCTATATGATTGTAATTAAAAGTTTTATTATTTAAATTGAATGATAAAAGCTATTTCTTAAAGTATTTATTTTATTATATTTCATTATTATTAATATCTATAGTACTTCTAATATATTACATCTCTTATCTACCAGCTAAAGTATCTAATTATTAAATTTTTTTTCAAATATTTATAATAAACTAGCACATTTAAGCTTTAATCTTTCCAACTTACTTAAATAAAAAATAATTTATTTCATGTTAGTTTCTTTAATTTCTTGCATTGCAAATGCTAAAAATAATAGATGGTATATAGTAATTTTATAAATTATAATTATTCTTTATTCTTATATTTATTTATTTCGCTGTAAATTTATACACTATTTCATATATAATTTAATATGCATTTATAGAAATTCAAAATTATTAAGTTTTAAGTTATACCATCTATTACCTCTAGAAACCTTTCAAATTTACTAAGCTAATAATTAATAAACTGGCTTTTTATATAGGAGAATATTTATAATGTATTGCTATCAATTATCCTAAAATACTTATATAAAAGTCATTAAGCTTTTCTATAATTAGTAAAAAGGAAGCGATCAATAGTAATTAAATATCAATCAAATAATCTTCAAGTATATCATAAATATCTCCAAATATTCATGTTCAAATTCCTTTTTAAAGTCTACCACATAATTAAATAATATATTCCATAATAAACCAACAAAATACTTTTCATCAATGCTAAATACACTTATAGTTAATTTTTACATTTTTTATACTTTTAATTCAATTTTAAGGAGCAAAAGAACTAATGAAATATTCTAAACTAGGCTTATATGATTATCTTTATTTATATTAGATATGTTTATTCCTATGCTTAATGAGCTTACTATAATGATTTATTTAGGTTATCTAAGTTTCTTAATGTACTTATTATTTTTAACTTCATCCAGTTTATTTGAAATAACTTATAACTATTAATTAAATAGCCAATCTTCCTATTACATAAAGTATTTTGTAGTTTATTATAGCTATTATATTTTATATTCTTAGGTATAAACTTAAATTCGTTAATTAACTAGCTTGATAATAAAATAGAGAATCATTTCTAATATAGCTTTTCTTTTTTAGGTGCTATTTGAATTAAAGGATAGTAAACTTAGATGTATTAAGATAGTAATTTCTACTTAGTATCTTTATAAGGAAATAAAGAGCTATAATTATACTCTAGTAGCTCTTAGATACTAATTTAAGTTTTATCTTCTGCTCTATACTTCTACATTATTATTGATAAAAACAATCTTTTTTTTTATTACTTCAAACCTTTATATTTTGCATAGTATTTGAAATAAAATACTTAGAAATGCTTAGCTCTATATAAAGTTAAAATATTAGCTATTTTAAGTAATAAGTTAATTATATTTCTAAGCTTAAGCTTTAAGAAAACCTATTCGAAGATATTTACCTCTGTAAGTGTTTTTAATTAGTTTTCTTGCTTCTCTGAATATATTAATAGTCTAATTTTTATTTTATATTTCTTTAGTTCAAATTAAATAAAACATTTGATTGAGTAAATTAAGAGTAGCTTTGATGCATTTAACTTAATTTCAATAGCTATTATTTTGATTTTTAATTTACTTATGAGATGATAAATGAGAATATCACTCAAGTAGCTTTGTAATTGAAGATTATTTTATATATTATCCTTATAGACATTCATTTCATTTTTAGTAATTCGTCTTGATAATCAAATTTTATATGATAGATTCCTTAATTTAGCCTGCAAATTTTAATGAGTTATTATATTTTACGTAATATGCTTTTTAAGAAATTATGTTTTGCTTTATTTGATCATATACATTAAATAACTCAGTCTTAGCTAAATTCTTAATTTCTATTAATTTTTGCATATTCCAAGCAATAAAATACATGCTCAAGTAATAAAATAATTTAGCTTATAATTATCATCAACAAGGTAAACTCTTAACAATTATCCAAGCTATTGAAAAAGTCTCAGTTATAAGCAAAAATGGCTATTTTGGTATAGATTTAATGCTTATAGGTTGAGATATGACAGCAATCATATTGTAGGTATTTTCTGTTTTATCTATATTTCTCATTAGTTTATTATTTAAGAGATCTATTTAGATACTTCTATTTAGATTCTTAGTCTAACTTACCATAAGTAAATTGATACCAGTCTAACAAATAATTATTCTATATAAGTGATGTTTTGCTTATAATTGATTCATTAATTAAATTGCTTTAACTATTGCCAAGTGTTTTAAAAATAATTATGCTTACTAAATAGAACTTAAATTTACATCAAAATCTATTTCTTTCAAAGTAATCATATCAATAAATCAAAATAACTTTAGTCAAAAGAATCATTTCAATTCAGAGAAATCCAAGAAAATTTGAGATGACTCTTATCATTGAGTAAATAGCCTGTTATTTATTTACATTTATAAATATAAATATATTAATATATTTAGAGTAATCTAGAGATTAATATGCTTTGCTTAGAATTTTAGAGTTTATTAGAACTCTACTAAACTCTACAAAGCATAAAAATAACTTTCAAGAATTGATTAAAGCCAAATGCTTTAAACTAAGCACTTTTGCTTTATTTATTTTCTAACGATAAAATAATAAGTTCTATTTTACCTTGTTGCTTTCAACTTAAATTTAAGTTAATAATTCTGTTTATGCTTAATATATCAAAAAGTAAACTAGCCAAGCTGAATACATTATAATTAGAAATCTAATAAGATGAGCTTTAGTTGTTTAATAAGTTCATTTGCTTAGAAATTTAAGAATAATAGAACATTTCTATTTAGTGCTAGCTTTATGTTACGTTCTTTAGGCTAAAATATTGCTCTATTTTTCTTTCAGTCATTTATATAGATAGTTATCTTGGCTTTTATATTGATTGGAATAATGCTATATTTTCACTAAAAAATAACCTAGTTACTTAAATTAAATATAATTGCAAAACTTAGAAACTAATTTTGTTTAGATAATGATTCTAAAATAGTGGAACAGCTTTGATACTGGTTTATTAGTCCTAATATGAGTCAAGATTAAGATTCGCAATAAAAGGGTTGAAAATAAGTTTAAGTGATTATTGTAGCAAAATGAAGAAAGCCAAATTTAATTAAGAGTCTATAGATGTGAGTTTTAGTGACATGCATACTAATAAAATTTAGAAAATAAAAGCAGAAAGTACAAAACAGGATTATGACTTTGAATAGATATTACATAAATTAAGAAAAATAAAAAAGACTTAAGAATTATTTTGATAAAAAGGAAGGATACTTATTAAATTTAACTATTGCTTTCATAAAAATAATTGAAGAAAACTAATAATAGAGCCAAATAACTACGATTTAACGAAGGATTAGAAAGAAGAAAGAAAATAAAAATTCAGCAAAGGCAATAGTAAACATCTAAAAATAAAAGAACAAATTTTAATAAATAAAAAGATAATAAAGTAAAACTAGAAATAGAAAGCCATCAAAGAATATAATAAATCAAATAATTTACACCTTTATTGATGTTATTTATTGAAAGAAATGCCAAAAACATAGTAAAGAGGCATACTCTTAAATCGTGAGTTATAACCTCTTTTATGTGAATAAACAAAACAGTCAAAATTCTATAAAAAGAATATTAGTTATAGTAAGGTGAGAATAGGATGCTTTAATTTAATAATAGCTTACTAAATTAAGGTGGAATGAAGCTTTCTTGGTATTAATATAATATTTTAGTAAAATCTTAGTTTCAATTTATAATTCTAACATTTATAAATAGAAAAATATAATTAAAGTTGTAATTTTTTTATTATGCTTAATAGAGTTTAAACTTTTAAATGTTCCTGACTTTTTAAAAAGAGTTATAAATGGAGAAAAATTTGACTTGCAAGTAATATATCTTTAAATTTATGATAATAAAAATGAATTATCCCATAGAAATAAAGGTTTAGTATGAGAGTATAAAAGCAGAGAATCAAATTAATAGTATAAATTATTAAATAAGTATTTGACGATAAAATGCAGACCTAGTCAATTTATAATTCATAGAACATAATTTAATTTATAATAAAGCAGACTTGTAAAAAAAGAAGACAAGAATAGATTTTATGAAATTATTGGAAGTCTAGCCATTAAATAATAAGATGCATTATTAAAATTTTTAGGAAGAAAATAAAAGATTTAATGAAATAATAATTATAAGTCTAAAGAAAAGAATCAATAAGAAAGCTATTAAAAAATTAAATGAAAACATATCTTGAAAAATTAGAAAGAAATTTTAATATAAGCAATTTATAAAAAAGAAGGATTAAGATTGATTAAAAAATAATTTAATAAAACATATTAAAGTTAATTTAAGCAAATAAATAATCACTAAATTTATATCTTAAATTTAGTGTATAAAAGGCAAATATTTTACTTATCTGAGCATTATCTTATGCTTTTAAGCCTTGCTAAATTAAATGAAACTTTTCTAGCTTAAATAAGAAATAGTTTTAAAATAATTTTAATATATGATAGCTATTTAAAGCATTTATATTTATTTAACTAAAATAACTTATTTTTAGTTTGTAAAATTTAAAAAAAATTAGATAATTTTTGACGAAACTTTATAGGTTTAAATTCTGAGAAATAGTGATCTTTAAAAGTTTATAAAATTATTATATTTCAGGTAGCTTATCAAAAAAACTCTTAGCTATATTTATTTAAAAATTTGATAGATTATCTTTTTAGGTTTAAAGTATACTATAATTTTCTTTAATAAAATAAAACATTAAAAATATTTCCCCAAGTAAATTAATGCAAAATTACATAGATTAATTAAGAAAAATGCCTTCTAGATTAAAAATATTAATTATAAATAAAAGGAAAATTAAAAATAATTAATAAGCATGTCTTTATTTTAATTTAGATTTATCTATATTATATATTTTTTAAAACCGCCATAGTTGTTCGAAGGTGAACAACAAGGTCATCTTCATCAGAGGTTGGGGAAGTTAAGTACCCATAATCGACTTTATGTCTTCCTCTGCTTTGGTTTGGCCTCGAGACATAAGATTCTTAGACCTTCGGTACTGGCTCAATTTAAATTAAATTAAATTTAATTTAATTCTGGAACGAAAAAGAAATAATATTGCGAGCTTCATCAGAGGTGGGGAATTTAAGTACCCATAATTGACACATGTCGTCCTCTTCTTTGGTGATGCAATGAGACGCAACCCTGCCATGTCCTTGGACCTCCAGCAAGTATTAAAGATTACGAGTATTCTAAAATTATATCAATATTGAACATTTTTATCAGTACTTAATAATTATACCAGTATTGTACAAGGTCTACCAGTATCTGATAATTTTATCAGTAAGAAACATTCTTGTCAATATGAAACATTTTTTTTAAAGAGCTGCGCACCAACGAGAGTGCTACGAGCTTTATAATCAAATTTATTTATTTATTTTCAAAATTAATTACTATCATTAAATTTTTAATCAGGATTTATAATAAAATCTGATCAAACTCTCTTAACTCTTTTTTTCATTGCTTTACTTAATTCTAAATGTATATATTGCTTTAGTTAGTTATTTCATTAGATGCATCAACATTTTTTCAAAGTCTATTTTCGATGGAAAACTCATTTAATTTGTATTTAAAAATTAATATAGGCAACCTCATTTATATAATGATCCTGTGAATATTTTAGGAGCTATATACTAAATAGTCATAATAGAATAATTATCAATTTTTCTTACAATTTCTTCCTATAAACTAACTTATCCCAATCAGCTATTTCTATATTGAAGCTTTCATATAAGAAGATGGTCTCAAGTTTTAAATGTCTAAGAATTATTAATTTAAGATGATGAAGATTTAAAATTCCAAGTATTTCTAATAAAACTATCCATAACTGAGTGAGAAGATTTGCTAGCATTAAAATAATCCTTTATAAAAAAGTGAATTTAATGATTTTATTTTATTTATTACTAAATTAGTATAATAAATAGATTAAATAAAGCAAAGCATAATGCGCTATACGTATAAAATATTATAACCCATAAAAGTTGAAATTAGATTGTATAAATTAGCTTTCTATAACTTATATGAAATTATTTCTTTTATTTAGAGATAATTCTTTATTATCTGGTTAAAACTAGTACTTGCAACCATTAAATTAAAATTTATCAGATTTACCTCTATAAAATTAAAGGTTTTGCTACTTGAACTATAATTCTACAAAAATGCTTAGTTTATCATTCAGAAAAGAAAACTAACAGTCATTAAGATATCTATCGTTTATAATAAAACCTAGAATATATACTTATTTATCATCCTTCATTATATAATTGATAATATAAAAGATTATCATTTTAACAATTTAAATTTATAAATAAATAAAGAGAAATAGATTAAATTAAGGTTGCTTAATTTAAATATAAAATAAGAAAACTATAAAAACCATTATAGGACTATTATTATCTAAGCTTATGTAAAAAAATAGTAAAAATTAGCTTTTGCTAAGTGTTGTGAATTAAACTGGGTCGAAATAAAATAAACAATGAAAACCAAATATAAAAGGAACTTTATTTTAAATAAGAAATTATTTACATAATAACTAGAATTAATTTATTAGCTATATGAATATCAATCAAAAAGCATTAACCTAATAATCTTAAAAATTAAAAATAACTTCACTGTTTTATAATTTTCAATCTATTAAAATATTTAAGATATTTAACCTTAATAAAATATTTATCTAAAATCAAAAAGAAAATAATACTTAAAAATCAAAAAATATAAACTTTACTCTAACTTTTCTAAAAATAAATTGCTAGGAATCTTAATATATTTATAAAAATAATTTATTCTAACTAGTTTCAATTAACTAATTAAGAAATATTTTTAAAACATAGAAGAATCATTAATTAAATGTAAGATCTAAATTTTAATAATCAAATCCTTATCAATTAAATTTAATAAAAGCTTTTATAAATTAAAGGAATGAGAAATAAAATATTCAAAGAAATAATTATAGCTAATTATCGAACTTAGCTTGTAGAGTATTAATATTAATATAGAAGATAAAATTTATTATACATTCTTTTTATATTGATATAGTTTGTATTTAAATAAATAAAAAATTAATTTAATAGCTTACACTTTCTATAATTATAAGTTTATACATTTTATAGCCTTTCTTATTATTTTTTAAATAAGCATTATAGTTATAATTAGAATGAAAAATATAATCTAAAGGAAATTTAGGATTATTAAATTTGTGCTGGTTAAGATATAATAACTAAATCTTCTCTAAATTAACTAATACTCTAATTTTATGAAAATTAGTATTATTTATTCCTTTTTTAAAGTTTATTACATTTTAATATTATTTTGTGAAAGATTAAGAAATTTAAATTTAAGCTTTTTTATTTTAATTTTGCATTTATTAAACTGAGGCTGTATATTTAGACTTTTTATATTTTTTTTTCATTTTTTAAACTTGAAACAATAAAGTTTTCTATAAAATTACTAATTGGAGGTTAATAAGGTACTATTAAGAAAAGAAAAAATGAAATTTGAAGTTAAAAAATAAAATAGCTAATATTGACAGATGCTTATTACAACTTATCAAGAATGCTTAGAGTTTAATCCCTAAAATTAAGATTATTAAAAGCTAAAATATGCAAGAAGATTTTTTGAGATATTTAAGGAAAATTGTATAAATAAAAAATAGATATATTCTATTAGCACATAGTATAAAATGATAAATCATAAATTCTATTTTCTTTAAAGAGTAATTTCAAATTTCTTACATTTGTATATCTTAAAAAATCAAAAGATATAAGATCATTAAGTAAATAAATAATTATTATATGATAAATCATTAAAAAGCTAATTTTACTTAAAAGTTAAATTTTTTTATGTTTATCCACAAGGCATTTCTAATAAAAAATATTTATCAATTAAAAAATAGCTAAACCAAATAAATATATCAAAGAAATGAAGCTTAATATAAATAGCTTAGTTCTTTTTAAATAAAATTAAAAATTATTGAAACTAAAAAGATCTAATAAACATATAAAAGCTTGTCTGATGGATGCAAAGAACTATAAATTTTTAAAAAGCATATTAAAAATAATAATTACTACTAATACTGATATAAGAGAAAAAACCAGGGATTTTAAATATACAAAAATAATAATAAAAACATCAGTAAAGCATATAAATTGTTAAATAAAGAAAAATAATGACAAATATAGAAATATTAGTAGACATAAGGATAATAGAAATAATATCACAATAGTTATATTCAAGTATAACTAATATACAGATATATAAGTTCTAAAATTTCAGACATAAAATACTAAAATTCTTTATTATTTTATTTAGGAGTAAATTAATTTATCTTTTCGACTTACTATTACATTTTATTAATTAATTCTACTTCTCTATTTCATAAATAATTCTAAATTCAAACTTTTCATTTTACTTTTGATAATTTTTTTACTTATTAATTTTTATGCAATTTCTGTCTTTTTTCCTTTACAATCTACCTCTTCATGCATACCAAAGTTAAAAAAAATTAAAAAATTTTATTATATAATTTTTTCATTCTAAAAATTCCTTAGTTCTGTTAAATTTTAAGCATATTAGCAATTTTTTATTATTTTAATTAGTTTCTAAATATATATTTAATTAAAGATCGCTATCTATTAATTCATAAACAAAATTATAAGGTAAAAGCCATTCTATTTTAAAATTAGGTTTAAATTATTAGATAAATTAAAGATTTTCATTATTTTCTTTACTAATACTCTACTTTATCTTATTATGAAATCTTATATGAGAAAATCAAAAATTTAACAATAATTTAATTTATATTGCTATTTATTAATTCTCTTGATCAAATTTAAATTGAAAAATGAAATTATTTTATAAATACTTAGTTTGAAATTTTAATAAGTAAATTATTTTAGCTCTAAATTTCTTGAAAACAATCAACTAATAAATGTAAATAAGCATTATTTTCTTATGGCTGTCTCTTTTTATTTTTTATTTAATACATATAGTTGAAAGCTGATTTTATTATGTTTGTTTATTAATTTCGTAAAAGATTCTTTAAATTATTAAATTTCTCTAGATTATTAATAAATTTTTTGATTTAAAATGTTTTTTAAATATTATATCTTTGCTATATATTTCCTGTTTATCAACACGATTTTGATTTTCTTTAATTTTTTGGTTATAAAATTTTATAATAAGATTAAATAGATTTTAACTATCTTATTCCTTTACTAATATTACTTCAATCAGTCATTAAGTTTGCTTGCTTCTTTATTTTCTTTAGCATAATTCCTTTAATTATTTATCTTCTCTTATCTTTAACTAAACAATTTATTTATTATACTTTTAGTTTACTATTTCTTAAATTTTTGTTCCTTCTTGCTATATTTTTAATTTAGTGTCAACTAGAAATTATTTCTCTAATCAATTATTTTAGCTTATATCCTTTTTAAAATTATTTTTTACAACTCTAAATTTATTTAATATGAAATATCTATATATGTGTAATATATGGGAAATAAGCTTTAATAGAAGATAAAAATATTGAAAAATAAATAAATAAAAAGAATAGAATTATCTAATTTATAGAAGTTAAAATATTGGATCTAAATATCTTTACTAAGAAAAGGAATTTAAATCATTTTATATTAATAGCTAAACTTATTGCTTGATCAAATTGCTGTTCTATGCTAAATTTAAGAAAAATAAAATAATTATTTTAGATTTTCCTTCAATAGGAAAACAGAATGAACGTTAATAAAGTGGAAAAAAAGTTTAAAAAGGAAATTGAATATGAAATAGGCTTATTTATAATAGACCAATAATTTAAATTTTGATTGGTTATTAATTTATATTTATGAACTCTATTATTAAAATTTTATCTTCATCACATTTTTTATCTATAAAATTTTATGAACTACAAAAGAAAAATTTAATAATAGACAAGCATGAACTAAAGACTCTGACTGTTTAAAGTATATTTATAACTTAGAAATTATAAGTATTTAGAGAAATTTATTTCTTTTTAATTATTTTTATAAATCTTAAGATTATTTTAATACCTTCAGTACATTCATAAATTTGGTAATTTCTCTATTTTTCTTTCTTCTTAAAGGTTGAAATAAAAAATTCAAATAGACTCAACATTTTTTATTTACAAAACGTGTCTCGAAAGCTAACTGTATTCTGTTTTAAATCTTAAGCTTTATTTGAAATTTGCATCTTTATTTTATTTCTAAATTATCTTTGAATATTTTTATTTTTTATTTCATTGCATTTCTACACCTTTAACAGAAGGATCAATTATTCCATATTAACAAAATTAATAGCTTTTCCTAAAGTCAATTATCCGATTAGAAAACCTTATGCTGACTATTTATTTGGATTTTTGCTAATTATTGCTAGATAATGGAGATTCAAGAAATACTTATTTTAAGCACTGGTAAGATTTATTCCTAATCAGTCTGCTTATTCTTCATATTTCTCATACAAGCAGTAAGAAAATGAATATTAATAAGCTTCTTAAATATAATAAAACAAATAATATTTTCATCATTAGCAATACTTTTATTGAGAGCTTCAATCGCAGTTTTTAGTATTACACTTGATATCTTTCTGTGTCTAATTAGCAAATAAAAACTTATAATTATAAATAGCTTTTTAAGATTTTTAAAAGAGTAAATCTGATAATTTAAGATAGTTAGATACAAAAGGTTTAACTTTATGAATAAATGGATTAAGTCTTCTATTAAGTAATTCCTATAATATAATTGCATATATTTTATCATATCATATACTAAAAACATAGGATATTAATGATACCTTCATTTACTTTCTCAGTAAAGAAATTCTTAGAATAATTTATTTTTGCTTTTTCTTTTTTGGGTTTTTTGGTTTTATAACTACAAAGAGATATGATACAATCATAAGCAATGTTAAAGAAAATTTTCTTTAAGTTAAATTATACCATTAGATAAAATTTTATTAGATAAAAAATATGAAAGTGATTAGAAGCTTCAAATAATTATGCTTCAACTTTATATAACTAATAAATATAATAATTAGAACAAAAATTAATTAAGTTTATACTATTTTTTATTTAATTAAATCTACTAAAATTAAGCTATTATACACTGCCTTAATAATTCTTTATAAAATATCTATTCAACTTGTTATTTAGATAAATCTTAATTAAAACTCTATTTTATTCAAACACCATCCTAATTTACCTTGTATAAATTATTTTTTTATTTTTAAAAGAAGTTCAAATTATTTAAAGATTTAACTTTGCTACTTTTTTCTCTATACTCAAGTTAAACCTTGCCCTGTTTCTTTTTAAATTTTTTTAATTAAAATAACTTCATTAAACTTGGACCCTAAAGACTTATTTATGAAACTTACTAGTTTAAGATTTACTTTCCCAAATCTTATCTGATAAGACTTTTATTTTTAGATGTGTGTTATTTAAATCATATAAGCTTAATTTAACCTTTTTATTGAAAGAATTTGCTTATTTTTCCTCTTTTTATTACCTTAAAACCTTAGTATTTTTTTTCCTTTTTTAGAAATAAAATTAACTATTTGATTTTAAAAAATTCTCAATAAATAACCTAATTCACTTGCTTTTATTTATTTTAGTTCTCAATTTTTTTTTATCGCACATCTATTTATTTTTATTGTATTCATATTTGGTTGACTTTTAATAATTATGATAATTTACCTAATAAGTTGCAATTTAATTTATTAAAATATGCCTTTTCTCTAATTTCCTAAAGGTATATTTATGGATAGAACCACTTAGAATTTAAATGATAAATTTCTTAGTTAGAATTAAGGTTTGCTTTAACGTGATTCCTATTCTTTTAAATTTTTCTTAGATTGCTTTTATTTTATATTTTATTCTATAAAACTTTAACTTTATTTCATTTTATAGCTTCTAAATTAACTTAATGTTTTATTACATTTCATTTCTACGAAATCCAAAATTGCTCTTTTTTGTTCTTAAAGAGTAATTTTTAATTTCTATCTTTGCTATCAACTTAAGCTCTTCTTTTTATTCTAATTATCATTAGATTAATAGCTTATTAAATCTCTCTCGTATACTTTATTTTTACATTATTTTACATATTTAGAAGCTTTTAGATTTAATTATATCTAGCATAAGTAAACAAGTTTATGCTTATGCTTTGTAAGTTACTTTATTTTAAGCTTAGAGAAATATAAAATTCTAACTAATTTACTTTTAAATCTAAAAATTTAATCACTTAGTAGACTTTTAAGTCAATATATTACAGCGTTATAACTTCATCAGCTTAAATATCACACTTTTATTAATTCAAGCTTCTATCAAATTAAATTCCAATAAAAGAAGTGCATTCTAAATAATGTAGTTAAAGAATAATTTAAATTAGAGTAGCTAATGAAAAGCCAAGTAGATGTGAATAAAAAGAAAGCTATTTTGTTATTTTAATTTGCTTCCTTAAAGATGAAAGACTTAGTAATTCTTATATGCATCCTAAACTTTTGCTTTGGCTTATAGTGTCTTAAATATCTTCAAAACTTGGAACATAAAGACAGCTGCTTGATTTGTAAAGGTAACGTAGCCTTTACACAGCTTTGTGAGCTAGATACATAGTAATTTTGTCGCCTTATTTCATATTAAAATTATAGTTAATGCACAGTGTCAACTTTACCTACAGGACTTGCATGCAAGCAAAATTTTTAATGCTAAACTAATTACTGTGAAGACGGTGTATGTTAGCCTTAATAAAGCTAGTTTTGTTTTAACTCTAGAGAATGTTAGATCGGATACTTTTGTAATACTACCAATTAGGAATGTTAAAAGCAAAAATTATAAGGATAAAACTGCACTGATCCTTATGAGTGTTAAAACAATTTAACTTGTAGTTCAAAAGCTTGCATCCCGTATCTATCTTTAAAAAATAACTCAAATTGCCTAAAATATTCGTAAAGAACGAAAATCACTATCTGCTAAAACAGATATATTGCAAATAGGTATGAATAAGAGCTTTTATTTTTATCATGTGAATCTATGTATTGTGCTTTTTAAAGAGACTCTAGTTCTTATAAATGCTCAGATCCTCCTATTAGCATCGGATAGCTTCCAATTTCATGCAAAGTTGAAACTTAATAAACTGACTGTAAATATGAATCTGAAGGATATGGAACTTGTAGTTGCTCCATTTCAAAAAATGAAAATCCCTCTTTTTGTAGAGTAGAAATGTCAAGTTAACTTGCTGAAAGCTTCAGAGAGGATTTTATTACTTATTTAGTTCCTTAATCAGCTTTAACTAATAACGTTTGTCACACTTTAGATAGATTCAATTTTGACTGCTGGTAGCAAAATATGAACAAATATTCCTTAACCATACTAAGTGGCGTATTTTTAATGGAATGGTTTCCGATTTTAAATAATGGCATAGGAATAGACCAATTAGATATATCTTCATTATATGCGATATAAGATAATTTTAATGCTCAGTTTAATTATTACCAAGCATATAAACTCCTAACGTATCATGAAAATTGCTTACAATTTAAGAGCTAAAACCTATTAGATAAATAATGTGCTTATAAAATAAATAACATCTTTTATTTAGATCCCTGTAATAACTCTTCTTATTGTGATTGAAATTAAGATTTAAAAAATGGAAAATCTATCGAATGCTAAGAGAAAAATAAATAAATCAATACTTAAAAATAATATGCAGGAACATTCTGCAAATAGAACAGTTAATGCATTTCTAATAATTGCAAAAACTTTATATGTTGAGGATAAAAAGAAAACTAGGCTTGCACAGCGGAAGAAGATACATGCGATATAGGATTAATTTGCTTAAATCAAATTTGCTAGAAATAAGTAAAACCTGGAGAAGATAGAAAATGCACAAAAGACACAGATTGTACTAATGATGCAATTTGTGTTGGAAGTAAATGTATTAAAATGCTTTCGCTTTAAATAAATGAAACCATGAATGCTCCATGTGATTTAGATACAAAACTATAATACGCTTGCGAGTCTTTAACTTGTGAGCCTTTAACACTTGAGAACAATCATTCAGTATGTACTTATCCTTATAAAACTAAAAGTTAAGAAATGCCTATAAAAACAGAAAATAAGTGGGATTGTAGAAGTATAAATCAAAATAAAGAATTAAACTTTGTTAATATTTCATGTGATTACAAAGAAGGAAGTACTTACTGTGGTGCTCATACAGGTGATAACGTTACTCTAGAATACATTGAAGCTCTTAAAAAAGTGATGGGACTAGATTAAGATGCTTGTCATAGTAACTCAAGGTTATCCATAGACTGTTGAATCTACAATATGGATTAAGAGAACTTAGATCTGCTAGCTCAGTATATAATAAAATATAATGAATGAAAATATTATCCAGCTCTATAATAGAATTTTGCCGAAGAATATACTTAATAAATAGTATTCAGAGACTATTGAATGGCTAAAACTTAAGGATTAAAGAAATAATATTATCCAGAAATATAATGCTATGATCATGGGTGTAACAAAAACTACAGCATAGAAGAATTTTAGTGCTAAACATTTATTCCAGAAGATGAATTCTATATTCACTAAGAATGTTCTGGATAATAAGTTTGTAATCAAAATAACGAAATTAATTGAGAAACTGGAATTTAAAATTATAGAGAGTGAAATTGTTCTAGTTTAAAATATAAAGAAGAGTATTGATTTTTCCCTGGTTCTCCATGTTTCAATCAGTTGAAAGATTTTTTAAATACTTCTAAATAATTTTGCTATTCTTAAGAAATCAAATGAAAGCAATAAGGAGACTAATGTGATGATTCTAACGACATATATTGTGAAGCTGGAACATATTGCATAAAGCTTGAAAACGATTAAAATTATATTTGCTAGAAATAAATAGAACCTGGAGAGAATAAAATATGTGAAAATGATTGATAATGTGTAAATTACGCTGTTTGTAGAGAATAATAGTGTGTTGAAATGTTTTCAAAACCAGTAAATTGAACATGGAAAGGATAGTGTAAAGATATTTTATTCACAGGTTATTGTGAAAATTGTAACTTTGCTTGTGAGAGTTTTACTTGCTAATAAAACGGAGAAAATGCAATTTGTATAGAACCTTTTAACATTGATTGAATTCCTTGTGCATATAATAGTGATTGTGTAGTGAAAAACTCCTAAAATATAGAAGTGACAGGAAAGTGCATATGTAATAGCTAAGGAAATGCTTATTGTGAAGCTTTCTCAGGTTCGAATGCAACAGTAAGCTATATAGAAGCTTTAAAAGGAATAATGAAAGATGATTAAGACATCTGCGAATCTTATTTTCGAAGATCTCCTTTATGCTGATAAAAAAATTTAGATAAATTAGACTTTAATGGATTATATAAATTTGAAATAAAAGCCTACGAGTTTTGATATTTCCCATTTGTAAGTCTTAATAATATAGATTCAATCCTCTGATGAATGCGTACTTGGAACAATTTTTGATTCTTATTTAATAGCTATTTTAAATATAGATTAAAACGTTACCAATAAATGTCAGAAGTATAGTTGCTAAAACGATAACAGTAAATGAACTAATTTGTAATAAGATTAGTGTATCTATAAAGATAATAACTAGAGTGTAAATTACATTAGAAAATGTGAAAATGAAGATAAATATTGCAATATTACTAACCAGGATAAAAGCTTTTGTGTTAAAAAATAAATGAAGCTAAATTCTTTATATACAGGCTCTTATTGCCAAGGGGATTTATAATGTATTAAAGGAGTATAATGTATTAATGGTGTTTGCTAAGGAAAAGAAATTGATTAATTATGTGAGAATAGTGATGATTTTTCGTGCAATGTAGGGTTAGCCTGCATTTTTAACCAAAATAACTAAACTTATTAATGCTTATAATAAATAAACACATCATAATGTGAAAATGATTATTAATGCATTAACTCTTAGATTTGTAGAAATAAGAAATGTATTGATTACTTTAGTGCTCCTATAGATTATTATCTCTAAGAAGAAAATTGTTAAATGAATATCATTTCATATGCCTGTGAAAGTTTTACTTGTATCCAAAACAGTTAAGCCCAATGTACGGAACCTTTTAATTCTCAAGAATAAGTTTGTAAATTTCCATCAGAATGTGTTTTAAAAAATAGTAAAGACGAAATTCATATTTAAAGCTGTAAATGCGTTAAAAATAATACAAGCACTGATAAATATTGTGAAGCAGGAACTAACTCAACACAAGCTTAGAATTACAAGAACTTGTATTTGGAGCTATTTAAAAAGGATTAAGGAATATGTCATACCAAAAGAAGATTAGATCCTGAATGCTGAGGAGAAAACTTCGTATTTCATTTTACTTGAGAAGATATTTTAGAGATTTACAAGCTAAAATAGTTTGAATATGAATTCTTTTAATTTCCAGAAGTTTAAAAAGCAGATGATTGTACTTTATATGCTTATTATCATGAATATTGATTCGCTAAACATTTAACGAATCTTGAATAGCTGGAATATAAAATAGATAGCATTTGTTCACTATGCTGAAATCTATGAATTATCCTTTCTATTAGTATTATAGCATTAGTATTTTGCTTAATATTGATTTAATGGCAAATTTATAGATAAATTTAGCAAAAAATAAGATTCATGAAACTTTATAATTTCCTTGGCAAAGAAGAAGTTTTTGATCTTTATTTGCAAATCTCAGAAGAACTTGAAAAAAGAAAAATAGAAATTTTAGATTTTACTTAAGTTATAAACTCTATCCAAGCCAAAATAGGAAAAGGAAGTTTTGGAAAAGTATTCAAGGGAAAGATTAATAAAAAGGAAGTAGCCATCAAAATAGCTAGTAAGAAAATCTAAAATCATTAGTAAATTTAAGAATGCTTAAAAGAAATTATCATAGCTATGGAATTAAAGTCAGACTATTTGTTACAACTAAGAGGAATATGCATTGATACTAAAAATCAATTCTGCTTCGTTTCTGATTTAATGAGTACTTCATTAAATAAACTTCTTTATGAAGGATAAACTTGGTAAGAATTAGATATTGCTACTAAACTAAGGATAGCTTTATAAATAGCTAAAGGAATTAAAGATCTTCATCATCATCCTAAATAAATCATTCATAGAGATTTAAAGCCTGAAAATATTCTCTTAGATGAAAACTATAATATCAAAATAGCTGATTTTGGAATGTCAAGGTTTATAGGAAACAAAAAAGGATCTAGAAAATTTGACGATCATTTTATAGGGAGTATTTAATATATGGCTCCTGAACTTTTTACAGAATCTGAGATAAATTCTGCAGTTGATATTTGAGCTTTTGGATGCATATTAAATGAATTATTCAACGAAAATAGACCTTGGAAAAGTCTCGATTCATTTAATATAATAACTAGCTTAAAAGCAAATTTACATCCTGAGATAAATAAAGCAATAAAAGGAGAGTTAAGAGAGTTGGTATAGAAATGCTTCAATAATGATCCTGATTAGAGACCTAAAATAATAGAAATAGTTAAACTTCTGAAGAAAATAATAGACTAAAACGAAATAGCCCTTAATATAGATGACTAAGTACTGAGCTAAATTACTTAATCATATCTTTCCTTTAATATAGAAGAGAAAGTTGTAAGTATAAATCAAAAAAACGAAATGAAGCATTTTAATATAAACTTATAAAGTAACTATATATGCAAAGTTCCTGAATCCCAACAAAGTTAGTTTTAGAATTTGGAATCTTCTCTACGGACTTTAAAAAATGAATTTGAATGAATAAACTTATTTAATTAAATTTAATATTTAGTATGAATAAACATTTCATATGCAAATTAAATCTTTTTTATTTAATCTTGTTCAAGTTATTCATTTAGCTAAAATACTTTCGATTCTTAAAATTATAAAAGCTATAAATTAAGTAACTAATTTAAAAACTTAGTTCTGTATAAAATAATTAAAAAACCTAAATTTAAACTAAAATTTAATTATGAGAATTTAAGTTTTTTATAAGCATTAATATCAATAAATAAGAATAAAATGAATAGACAATTTTTAAGTAAATCTTATAGCTTATCATTATGATTATATTTATTATTATATAATCAGTCAATCATTTACAGAGTTATTTATAAAAGGTGTCTTATTTAGATGTTATTAGTACATGTGAATTTTTAAGAGTAGGATATATATCAATTATAAAGGCTAAATTACTAATAAATTAAGCTTAATATTTTAAATCCTTATTAGTTTAATTAAGTTCTAAGTAGTTAAATCAAACAAAACTTGAATTTATTTAGAATTAGTGACTGATTATTATTATGACTAATTTATTATTTCTAATCTTATAAAATACTAAACCTTTATAGATCTCAATTCATTTGCTCCTATAAGTTAAATAAATATCTAGGTCTTAATAAAATTTCTTAAATATATGTTCTTTGTTATTAAGGATTAAATTTATAAGTTTTATTTCAACTTTTAAATTTATTCACTCTTATTCATATTCTCTACAATCATTCTAATTTAGTTCTATTCTTCTCTTAATTATTTATTAATTCGCTATTTTTCTCTCATTTTGATAAAATCTATTTACTCAAAGTACATAATCTAATGGATTTAAAGTTAAATCAGCAAATATTATATTTATCTCTTTTTCTTCTGTATACTTGGATTTTTTAAAGTTCTTATTTAAAAATATTTTAATTTTCAGGATCTTTTTGAAATTTCTCCTGCCTTTTTTGGCTTAAAAATTTATAAATTTTATATAATTCAGGTCTAAGAGCAAGTTAGAATCTTAATTAAAATTGGGAATTTATAGTAAAGACTTGATAACTTAGAGATAATTAATCCTAGTTTTATATAGTCAAAGGTATGAGTTTAATAAATTGTAAATTTGAGGTAAAGTATGCTTCTAATTTAGACAATAATATTATAAATTATAGAGAAATAAAAGAGCAAACATCTTTATAAAGGATTATAATAATTACTCAGTTGATAGTTGTATGATAGCTTTGCTTTTATATTTTATTAGTTTAAAATTGTAAATTCTTTAAGTTCAAGTAGTAATATGAATTAGTAATAGCATTTATAACTTTAATTAAATGAAGTGGTATATAGATTTTAAAAGAGTTTATAAGTTGCAAAAATCCTAAATTTAATGATAATGAATATAATCCTTATCTATATTTATTAGTATATCCATCATCTCGTTAAGTAACCTAAACATAAAAATAAAATAGCTTTAATATCTGATAGCAGTTTATTTTATATCTATAATAAATCTAATGATAGAAGATCTTATACATTGAATAAGAAACTATAAGGATATTTAATTTAATTATTTCTAACTTTAAAGTACTAAAAGAGATATAGCTTTTCTAGAATGGTTAAGCTATAAAAATATTAAATTTAAATATTTATGTCTAATATTTAATTAAAATGAGAACTTAAAGTATTGCTTATATTTATTTGTCTATAAATTTTAATTTTAGATTAATAAAAATTAAATACAAAAGGCCAAGAAAATTTATTAATAAAATAATTAGAAATTGAGATTTAAAATTAAATGGAATTATTAAAATAATGAAGCAAAAAGAAAAATTTAAATTATAAAAAGTGCATTGATGATATCATTCTAGTATAAAAAGAAATAATTTAAATCTTTTTTAATAAATAAAGCTATGCTTTTTTTATATTATAGTTAATTCTAAATATTAGTAAATTAAATCCCAAAATTATAGAATAAATTTTTTAAATTATTTAAATTATTTAAATTATTTAAATTATTTAAATTATTTAAATTATTTAAATTATTTTATCTAAATGCTACATTAGATCAATGGATAAATTATTTTTTATAAGGTAGAAATTATTTTTTGAATTCCTAAAAGATAGTTAAAGATAATAAGTATGTTTGAAAATAAGCAATTCTTTATGCTACATTTTAAATAAACTAAAGTTATTTATTAATAATGTTAATTTATAAAGATTAAGATATATATTACTTTTAAGTGGAGTTAATAGATTTATTTATGAATCATTTAAACAAAATATTTTTTAATTAAAGGAAATAAATATTAACTTCTTAAATATTATATTATTTAAGATAAATATTACTAAATTAACAATTTTTTTAATTAATTAATAAAGTAAAGGAAATAAAAAAATCAATTAACATTATTATTATCAGAGCATATAATAAATTAACAATTTTAAATAACATGTTTAGTTAATTAAAGACAAGTAAATAGAAAATAAAATTATTTAACTTTTAACTATAATATGAAGTTTAAATTTATCAAGGTCAGTTTCGCATAAACTATTATAATATAAATTTAAAATATTATATTTCATGTCTATTAAATAAAAAAAACTTTAATTTGATAATCTGAAATTAAGTTTTATAATAGCTTCATATTTTATTAAATTTTATACTTTTTAAAAATTTAGAATTTTAAATATTATAAAGCATTTATCTAAAAATGTAAAATAAAGCAAAAATTTATTAAAATTAAAGTATCAAATTTCTTAAAATATTTCTAACTAATTTTCTAAAGATTAGAAAATTAGAAAAATAAATAAAGCTAAATAAACTTAGCTAACTAGATAAGATAGTAAATCTTAAAATTTATAAAAATAAGAAATTAATAATTAAATTAATTTAAATAAGTAAGTCTTTTACCAACCTAAATTTCTTTTATATAGAAAGAAAATTGAGTATAAAAGATTATCAATATAATATTAAAAATATTTTTTTATATCTAATAATACATTTATAATTATATAATTATAACCAAAAATATTTTATTTATTTACCAAGATATTTAAATATCTCTTTTTTGAATAATTATACCAATAGATAAAAATATTAAAGCTAAGCTAAACATTTTAAATATATTTCATTAAATAAAATTTATAAAATTTATAATTTTATTATTTGATTTCATTTATGCATCAATGAATATAACTTTTTAACTAATTTTTTAAAGTTCTTTAGTAGATATTAGCTAATAATTTATTTAAAATATAATATAATTTAAGATAAATAAATTAGATATTTTATATTCTAATTTATAATATAAAATCAAAAATTGATTTCTTTATAGTTATTAATTAATATCTTTATTTAATATTTTAGTTAGTAATTCTCTTAAACTGCAAATATAAGTTTAAACATTTTTTAAATTTAATGTTTTTAATCAAATCTAATAATGAAAAGGTTAATTTGTACAGAAAAAGGAAGGAAGATAATGAATTTAGAATCTAAAAAAATAGGATATATTTAGTTAACTGATGTTGCTCATTACAACTTAGCAAAGAAATTAATGAGTTTAGCTTCTAAAATTAAGACTCTTAAAAATTACAAAGGTAAAAGATTTTGAATATAGCTAAATCAAAACGATTGAATAAAATAAAAATAAATTTTATAAGCATATGGCATAGAAAGATAGTTCATAAGTTTTATTTTTTAAGAATAATCTTCATGCTTTCTAACACTTGTGTATCCTAAAATAAATAAAATGCAAAGTTACAAATTCATTAATTAAATAAATAATCATATTATGATAAACCATAAAAATATCCTTTCTTTAAAAACAAATTATTAATGATATTTATTATAAACTAGAAAGAAAAAAAATAAGCATATGCAAATAAAATATAGCAATGCTTTATTCTTTTTCATTGTGTCAGATATATTTAAAGCAAAATAGATACCTAACGATTTATTAGAAATAGTCAAAGGAAACAATTATTCTGATTTTACTTAAGTTCTAGATTATTAGACCACTTATTGATTTTATAGATTTTCTTTAAAAATTGCATGGAAACGTGAATAAATTAATTTTTCAGTATATTATAGATGTTTAATTTTAGTTTGAAATTTGTATTTATTTTATTTTTTTGTTATTTCCTAACTATTCTATAATAAAATCTATTATGCGAAAATTATAAATTTAAAATTAACTTTTTACACGCATTCCATTTTTTTAAATAAAAATCATTTAAAAAAGTCAAAATTATTATTTTCTATATTATTACTTAAAGTTTGATCAAAGAAATTATTTAAACTATGAAAGCTTTGAAAATAATCAACTATTAAATATAATTAACTATTAATTTCTGATAGCTATTTCTTTTTTAATTAACATATATAAATGATATATCTATTTTTTTATGTGAAGACTTACTTGACGAAACGGACATATATTGAAGTATGGAAAGTGCTGTGCATCAACAAGGTGCTACACGCTCTATAATAAAATTTATTTATCATTTCTTTATCATTTTCTTTTAAGATTCTTCTGATTATTAAATTTCTTTATTATATTTATCAAGCTTTTATTTTAAATACTTGTAAATATTAAAATTTAATTTTCATAGTTCTGAATTAAGGACTATTTTAGTATTTAATCCCTTATTAATTATGTGTCTCCTTATTAAAATTTATTGTAACTAAATAATAGCAAAATTAGAAATATAATTTGTATTCTACATCCTTAGTTTCTTAATTTCTGCATATAAGTTTTTATAGTTATTATATTAAAATAGGTTGCAAAATTAACTAGATAATTAATATCCAATATTAAAGTTTTATATATTTAGATTTAAATTATTTAATATCTTTATTTACCTTCATCTCCTAATAACTAGCAACTTTCACTAATTAATATAATTTAAAATGTAATGATTTAGAAGTTAATTTGAGAATGGAATTAGCCAAGCAATATATGTTCCAGTTTATTAAGCAAATGCTTATTTATTATAGTTATTAGTTATAATAATAATAGTAAACTAAATGTTAAAAAAATGTTTTGGCATATTCTGGACTTTCAACCAGTTCCTGCCGCCATTTTTTTGACTCGGATGGATACCGCGACCATTTTTTTTATGTGGATGGTTACCACTGATTGCTTTCAAAAGAGCGCATAGACAGTTTTTATTTGCATATTCCTGTTGGAGTTATCCATAGAAAATTCAATGCTCTTCATGTTCTTTATTATACCTTTTCATTTAATTTCTTTCATTCTCAGCATCTTCTTAATAAGTGGTAATTGGATTGGCAATATCAACATTATTTTTTAATCTTCTTTTGACTAATATGTTTTTAAATAGCTTATTTTCAATATTTTCTAGTCTTTTAATTAAGTTATTATCATATCTAATTTCTTTCTGTTCTTAAACACTTTATAATGGAGTGAAAGTTTTTTCAATTTCCATCTTTGATGTACGTTAAGATTTTTATTGCGATTACATTCAAAGTTGTTCTTCCGTTATTACCTTGTTTTCTATTAGCTGATTCTTAAGGATTTCCATTTCATTATTTTGCACGTCAATGTTTGCTGTAAGTTCCCGTATTAATAAGTCTTAATTATATATTGTTTCTTCGTATCGGGATATAATTTTTTACATTTTTTCGATCTTTTGTCGTAGTTCCTCTGAAATATCTGATTTAAATTCCTCAGCTTGCAAAGTTCCAATCATTATTTTACCCTATGAGTCGGAACTTGATTCTTCTTATTGTTTTTCTTTTTATCGAAGTACTTAAGCAGCCTTTTTCCGAGCATTTCTTATTTGATTTCCATTTAGTCTAATATTCTGCTCCATCTTTTTTTTTATTATAGTTATTAGTTTTATATTATTTATATATCTATCTAAGCAAAAAGAGAAATATAAAGGAAAAACTTATACTCTTTCTAATTGAAATAACGTATTCTAGTGATTTGTCTCAAATGTTTATTTATTCAATTGCTAGTAAATGTTTATGCATACTAAGCTAGCAATTATAAAAATATGCATCATATTAACTTTATGAGTTTTTTGATAAAATTCTATTTAAATATAAGAGATAGAAATCAGAATATCAGAGAATGATAAAGTAATAATTTAGATACTGAAGAATATTAAATAGATCTAAAAAAGAATACTAAATGCAAGAATTTAGTTCATATCAACTTTTAGTAAGCTTAGAATAATCATTTTTAGTATAAATAACTAATACAATGCCTTTTAATTAATTTACTATCAAGTTACCAGGAAATTAACAATTCTATGTTTAAATAGCACTTAATTATTTTATTTTCCGGAGTTATTTTTCCAATAAAGATAAAATTTGATTTTGATAAACTAATTAGCAAATAACTTATTTAAACTAGAAATAATGAAAGTAACACATATTTAAACTTTGAAATTATATTCGAAGTACTTTATAATAAATTATTAGATAGCTAAATTATCGATAATTAAGACTTTTATTAAGTCTCACTTATTAACTTAATTTTAATTTAAAATGAAAGATAATTTTAGAAAATGTGCGGATAGGGACTTTATTATAAGAAGTAAAGTAGAAATAGAAAATCTAAAGAAATATCTATATAAGATTTTTAAATTGCTTATGGAAATAATTTATTTACTTAACTAGTAAGCTCAAAAGATCCAAAATTTGAAAATATTTTGAAAGAAAATAAATTAATTTATTGATAGAATTTTATAACTTTATGCAAATTTCAAAGGGCTAAATAGCTGCTGTTGCTAAATTATTTAGAAAAACCCGATATACCAAAAAAAGAATAATAATTGATATTGTAAAATTTATCAAATTTACAAAATTTAGAAAAGAACTAATATATCCGTTAAATCTAGAAATAGGCTAAACTCCTTAAGTTATTAAGTTTTTTGAGTAGATTATTATAGAATGATTTATTAGAAAACTACTAAGAATTGAAAAAAAGAATATAGTTTATTGGATTTTCAATTTGTGTTGGATCAAATAGTTTCATTATGGTTATTTTCAAGCTTTAAGAAACTTTGCATAATTACTAATGATAAATTTGTTATCTTAATTTATAAATTAGCGAGTAATAAGCTTATACTTAGGAGTAAGCAATGAATTGGCAATAATTTTAATTAAATAAATAAATAAATTTGATAATAGAGCGCGTAGCACTCTCGTTGATGCGCAGCTCTTTAAAAAAAATGTTTCATACTGACAAGAATGTTTCTTACTGATAAAATTATCAGATACTGGTAGACCTTGTTCAATACTGGTATAATTATTCAGTACTGATAAAAATGTTCAATTCTGATATAATTTAAGAATACTTGTTGGAGGTTCAAGGACATGGCAGGGTTGCGTCTCATTGCATCACCAAAGCAGAGGACGACTCGTGTCAATTATGGATACTTAAATTCCCCACCTCTGATGAAGCTCACAAAAATAATTTCCTTTTATTTCCAGAATTAAAAACTAAAATAAGCCAGTACCGAAGGTCAAACTAGCAGATGTCGTGACCAAGCCAAAGCAGAGGAAGACATAAAGTCGATTATGGGTACTTAGCTTCCCCAACCTCTGGTGAAGCCGTCCCTTGTTTTTCACCTTCGAACAACTATGGCGATTTAATATATAATATAATTTAATAAAATAAAATTGTTGTTGAAGAATTGATCCGTTTAGTCTATCTATATTCAAAAGATAGATATACAAAAGAAAACATTAAATTGCTTGATATGGTAGAATATTTTAACGCAATTTTAGCAATAATCTTAAGATTCTAATTTAAATAAATTGTGAGTATCTAGACTTTCTAAAAAATGAGATAGATATGAGTATCATAATGTTTATCATATAAATCAATAATTTAGTAATTTGAAGGGAAAATTACGAAAGTTAACTTAATGGGTATAAAATAAATTTTTTAATTATGCATATATAAACTTATTCTAAAGTGAAATTAGTTACAAAATAGAAGATGATTATCTTTTATCAATTTATTTAAATATATAATATTAGTAAGCAAAGCAATTTTATACGATTTCGTTAAATTAGAGCAAACTTAGTATAATTAATAAGTTAAATTAGAAAGTTAAGTTAAAAGTAGAATTTAAGTTAGTTATAAATTGCCATCTCAAAATAGACTGAAATTTCATTATTCCAAATTTATATATGATTAGATCTTAAAATTTCCTTATCATAATGAGACTGATAAGCACGAATGCATTTAATTATGCAAGAATTTTAAGAAAGTCACTTTTAAAATAATTAATATCAGGAGAAAGGCATTTGTGGAAATGAAAATGGAGATAAATACAAGAGTTAGATTTGTGAAAATTGTAAGAGTAAGGTAAAAATTTAATTTTAAAGTATTTCACAATATGTTGCGATGAAAGGAATATAAATAATTTTTACCAAGCAGAGATAAATAAGCTTAAAAAGAGTAAAATATCAAAATATCAAATAGCATTATTCTAAAAAAATCTGTAGCTTATGCTCATAATTTTCTTAAAGCTATCTTATTAATTTTAGCAGTTCCTAAATAATATAGTGTGCTGTCTTATCTAAATATTTATTTAAAAATTATTAAAAAAATTAAAAGATTAAGCTATAAAATAATTATGCATCATAAAAAATTAAAGAATTATAAATTAAATTATTTTCATAATAAATTTTTAAGTCTAATAGATATAGATATTTCATTCTCCAAATTGTTAGATATATTAGTTTATCTTTAAAATTTCTTTATATTTTATTGTTAAAATAATAAATTATTAGAAAATAAGATAAATAAAGCTTTATATCTATTATATAATCATTAATATTATGAAGAAACCATATAAAGCTAAGTATAGTCGTAATAAATTTATACTAGTTGGAACTTATTTTTTAAATATTTTGCTAATAAAGAAATTTGCTCTATATATTTATTTCAAATCTAAGGAAAAAAACCTTTGTCTCTCTTTCTACAAAGCATTTTCTCTAGTTATATAAAAATGCCTTGACTATTAAATCAGTTTATAAATGTATAAAAATATATCTATTCTTAATTTATTAATTTTATCTTAACTGTGAATCAAGCTTAAATAAGCTTTAATTTTTTCTAAAATTCTTAAATTTTGTAAAAGTTTTTAGATTCAATAAGCAATAGTATTTTTCAAGATAAAGCGTTCTATATTATTTCGGATTTATTATTTTATAAGGTATAATCTATTAAAGGTGATTTATTATAATTATAATACCTTGCATTAGCATTTTAATAACTTAGCTTTTCCTTTATTTTTGCTTCATATTTAGCTTTTAAAAATTAATTTAGAATTATTCTAATATTGCTATTGAACAAAATGCTAAATCTTGAACAATATTTAATTTGATTGTTTTACTGTTTTGATTGTTTTGCATTTTTCTATTTTTATATATAAAGTGCTTGGAAAGTTTAAACTATTAAAATCTTGATTG
The DNA here is from genome assembly GCA_946699065.1 of Loxodes magnus. NCBI lineage: Eukaryota > Ciliophora > Karyorelictea > Loxodida > Loxodidae > Loxodes > Loxodes magnus. Next base: position 659,144 of record CAMPDV010000039.1, read on the forward strand.
AAGATATTTCGTAGATATAAGACTTTTTAATATTAATTAGTATCTAAAGCATACGAAATTAAATTTGCTAGAGCTTGAAGTTAAACTAATAATTTTTACACTTAAATTAATTTATTCATAAATAATCCCATATGGCAATTACTCATCAGGACTTTTTAATATCTTTTTACTTTTGCTCACCACTTTATAAATAGTTGATATAATTAGAATTAGCAATGTAATAATATTCTAATAGATTTATTTTAAAACTATTATCATTTATTTAAATAACCAAAACAAACTTAATTTAATAACAATAAATTACCTAGTTTTAGTACTCTTATTTTAAAAATTTTGGAAACTCTAGCATCTTTTCCATGTATAAATTCTAGAGTACAATAATGATATTTTTCTTTCTTGTTTAGGTTTAAATTTTGATCTTTTTCTCCTTCGATTATAATTGGATCATTTCCTAATTCTCTTAATTCCATTTAACGCTGCAATTTTTGCTTGTTCTCTTCTACTTTTTCTATCTTATTGTCCAGTTCTTTTTGACTCTGTTACTAGTTTTATGATTGCCTATTCTAGTCTTGCTAAATGTTTCAGAATTCGTTGAGGTATCTTTTTTAAATCTTGAGTCTTGATTCTATTACTTCTCCAATTTCAAGTTTTTCCATCAGTAACTAATTATCCTACTTCAAGTTTTTGACCTCTTCCTGAAGACCAAGCACCACTTTAATCAGCTAATCATAGCCTATTTACTACTCAATGGTGAAATTCAAGACTTCTGAATTTTTAGCCTATTTCCAAGCTTTCTCTTTAAATATGGGAATATAAATTTGGCAGTGATCTTTTAGTGTCTTTTTCCAGGTTCTAGCTTTTCTAGGATAACATTAATTTTTGCATATTTTAGTCGCGAAAAAAATCCGACTCTGAATCTGGCCATTTTTTTTTAAATATTGATTTACATTAAAGAATTTTAACCTTTTGTTTTTTTGATAATTTAGTTATATTTTTAGAATTTTTAATAAAAATGTGTGGTTATGCTATAAAAGACTCTATATATAAGTAATTTGTAAAAGTTATTTCATTTCATTAATCTTAAGAGATTGATTATAACTAGTTTCTTATATTTCTAAGTATATAAAAGAATTAGATCTACAAATTAGGGATAAAATAACTTTAAATTAAGTAAGTACTATAGATTATATATTATAAATTTGCTTGTGGCGTCCAACAGATCATCATTTAAAAAAATTTTGTGGTTTGCTTCTTCTAGCTTTTTGCGAACTCTTTTACTCGCGAGTTTTGCTTTTCTAATCCCTTTTCTCCTTCTGCTATTAGTTCTTATTATGATTCCTAGCTTCACAGATTTTAGTTTTCTCTTTAGTCTGTAAACCGATCCATTTTCGATACATCAAATTTCATTTTTGTTTTCCTAATTTATTATTGCACTTTATTTCTTCACTTTTATTCTCCGATTCTTCTAAATAGTTTACAGTTCTTCCAAAGATACCTCTAACTCAAGCAATAATAAATAGATTTCTTAATCTTGGGTTCTTGCTTTTTTATCTTTGTTGTTTAATTGATCTTCTCAATTTCCATTTTATCAGTGCTTAGATTTTAGTCTAGTACAATCTATTAACTTAAAAAATTCTTCTGATTCTAGAGAATACTTTCTATCTATTAACTTTCATCATGGATCTTATAGATTTAAGAGATGTCAGGCTAAATTATTCTCATTTTAATTGCAAAGGGCACTATTTCTCTCTCTTTGCTTACCATTCGGAGGTCTAAAGTCTCTTGAAGTCTGTGCTAGATCTGTTAGAATATCTTATTGTTTTCCTTATGAAGTTTCCTAATCACTTCCTGGAAATCTTGACTTTTTTGATGAGCTACTTCATACTCATCTGGCCAGAAGGACTAAACTCAGAGACCTCCTGGTGTAGGACAGATTTCAGTTGTTTCCTAGGGTTTTCCTACAATTTTGGCTTTGTAACATGTTTAATATTTTGTAGCCTTTTCTGTTCTTCACAGCTTTGCAATGTGACTACTATTTCTTAGTTGCAGGAAAAAATGCTTTTCAGAAGTTTGATATTTTTTAAATAATTAAATATTTGAATTCTTCCAAACTTAAGGTATAATGTAAACTAAGCAAAATTAAGTCAGAATTTCATTAAATAAGTAGAAAAAATAAAAAAAAATTTAGTATTTTATATAGTTCTCAAAAGAAAGTTAGTTGGAAAACCTTATTTGTTCTAGATTATTAATTCCATAAAGCTAAAAAGTCTTTTTTGTTTACTAAAAGTATTAATATTTTAGTTCTAAGTGCATGCAAATATCTATAAAGGATTTTGGATAATTCATAGCTTCTTTCCGTATTTGAAGTAGAAACAAAAAAAATTTTGCCCTAATATTTTCAAACGGAAGTAAGTAGAAATTTATGTAAGAGTATAATTAAAAACAGAGATAGAAGATTGTTAAAGCTTTCTTGCTATTGTATGCATGCTCTTGCTTATCTTTACTTTCATGTTGAAAATTCCTCTCATTACATTTCAAGGAACAAGTTCACTTACTAATTCAGCCATAGTTAAATTAAGCATGTGAGAAAGTATTTAAAAGTATTCGGGAACAACATTTTTATAAAAGTTCAGAAAAAATAAATACATTTCTTCATTGATTCAACCAAATGGTTCTCTATTAACAATGGCATATCAAATAACATTTTTCATGTAAGATAAATCTAAGTTATTTAACTTAATTTCTTAATTGATATATTAGCCTTTTATTTTCAACCTTAATTCTAATTTATTATTTCTTATTTTAGTTTTATACACGACTAAAAGCAAATGCTTCAATCTAAAGAATCTTAGTTAAGTTCGTAATTATTAAAAAATTAAATTTTTTTTATTTATAATAATTTTATCTAAATAAGGTGAAGTAATACTTACAGTTAGATCTATAAAAACTAAGATACTAATAATTACTCCGTTATTATGATTGAGAAGAAGTTAAAGAATCTAGGTAGAAATCAAGAGGGAACTTTAAAATGAGACATCAGGTAGCAAAGGTTGAAAGATTCTCTGATTTTAAGGTTTCTAAGAAGGTATTCCGTTCATAATATTAGAGAAATCAAGGTTGCTCAAATGAATGATAGCATAGGTAGACTTCCAAAGAACGATTATAATTTTTATAATTGTTTTAAAAGAGCTGCACAGCTTAGCTTCAATGCACTCTATAATCTAATTGTTTTTATAATTTAGAAAAATATATAAAATGAAATTATATTCTTTTTATAAATAGATAAAGCATGTTATGAATGTAAGCATAAACTAAAATTAAATCAATTTAAGATTAAAATTGTACTTTTCTCTTGCTGATCAAGAGAAAATGCAAAAATTTAAAATTTTACAGTTAAACAGACTTCATTTTAAAGTTTATTTTTCATTTATGCAAACTATTAAACTTTTCTCATTCGGACTTTGATTTGATTTGATTTGATTTAAAGTATAAACTTTAGAGAAATAATTATATTCTTCAAAACTTAAAATACTTATATAAATTAAAGCTTATCTTTATTTTCTTAATGAAAGTCAATGAAATATACAAAATAAGATTAATTTTAATTTTAATCTTTATTCTGAAATATCATATGATAAATAAATCTAATTTTTAATTTCTTAATCATATCTATAATTAGTTTATTATATCATTATTATTATTATATAGTTGTTCGAAGGTGAACAACAAGGTCGTCTTCATCAGAGGTTGGGGAAGTTAAGTACCCATAATCGACTTTATGTCTTCCTCTGCTTTGGTTTGGCCTCGAGACATAAGATTCCTAGACCTTCGACACTGACTTATTTTAGTTTTTAATTCTGGAAATAAAAGGAAATAATATTGCGAGCTTCATCAGAGGTGGGGAATTTAAGTACCCATAATTGACACATGTCGTCCTCTGCTTTGGTGATGCAATGAGACGCAACCCTGCCATGTCCTTGAACCTCCAACAAGTATTAAAGATTACGAGTATTCTTAAATTATATCAGTATTGAACATTTTTATCAGTACTTAATAATTATACCAGTATTGAACAAGATTTATCAGTATCTGATAATTTTATCAGTAACAAACATTCTTGTCAGTATGAAACATTTTTTTAAAGAGCTGCGCACCAACGAGAGTGCTACGCGCTCTATAATCAAATTTATTTATTTATTTATATCATGTTTCGCTTTAATATATATGAATAATTTATTTTTATATAAGGCTTTAATGAATGCTTTGTTAAGAGTTTATATTTTCATAATCTGTTCTAAAAATCCAAAAGTATAAATTTAATTAAGTGCTGGATAACTACTCTTAATTATTTTAAGCATCAATTATATCTTGCAATTATCTACTAATGAGTAAGAGACTAATTTACAATATCCTAATATTTATAAATTTAGACTAGTTTTATATCCTAGGCATTTAAGTAAAAGAATAATCTTCTTACATTTATCTTAGTAGTTTTATTTTTTCTATATGATTTAAAGCTTTACCGCTAAATACAAATAAAATTAATGCTTTTGTATGAAGCTGAAGGCTTGAGAAGTGAAAAATAATTTTCTAGTAGCTTCTTTATTTTCTTTAAGTTAGAATTTAAATTTAAACTTAGTAAATGATCTAATTTAATTAATATAACTAAAATACTAGACTTATACAATGATTTAACTACTTTTTTATTTTAATGAAGGGATTTTATTTCTCTAAGTGGTAACATTTACTTTAGTCAAATAACTTAAATAATTATTTTAGTGCTTAAACTTTTATTTCTATTTGAGTAGTTAAATACTTTTATGAAGTCTAAATTCTCTTGCTTCTTTTATCTTCGAGTTAAGTTTTTAGCTAATAAAAACTTAAGTTTTAAAATTGGATTTAAAGTAGTTTGATATTAGTCAAGAGAGAATTTGATTAAGTGGAACATACAAAACAAAAGAAATAAAATATTTTGATTATCTAACTACTTTCCATTGTGAAAGAAACTTCAAAAGATCAACAAAAGATAAAAAATATTGTTGTGCTCTTAGGAAAGAATAAAAATAAATAGAAAATAGTAAAACAATCCTATCTTTAATAACTTTCAGCATTTAAGCTAGTCATATAATAAATAATTTTTATTCTTATATAAGCATCAGATGAATCCACAATCTAGATACTCGTTGAGCAGGCTAAACAAATGACATCTAAATATAAAAAGCATACTAATGATTATACTAATAGACTTTGCAAATATTAACTATATAATAATTTTATTATTAATGGATACAAATAGAAAATTTATTTAAATCATAAAAGTAAATTATTACAATGATTAATATATCTAAGGCTAATTTCATAGATATAGATGGAATGGTAGCAGAAAGATTTTCCGATGCTAGAGTAAAGAGTATAAGAATATATGGAAAATAAACTCATTATATAAATAAGCTTTTAACATAAGAGCGAATTAAAATGTCTAATGCTGAAAGGTTTATTTATGAAAAAATTAGAAATATTATTTATTTTTTATCCATTTGATTAAGCTAAAAGGCTTAATAGTCTAGTTTTTAACTTAAAAGATATTATGACTTAAATTTTTCAATAAATCGCTGCTTAAAAAATAAAAAAATAAATTAGTTATATTAAGTATATATCCTGATCTTAAGATATTTGTCAATGATTTTGCTTAATAAACAATAGTAGATATATAATATCAAAAAAGTGACTTCATTGCTTTCAATTAGAGAGGTAGATATTTAAAATGACTACAGCTTTATAAATTAATAGGTAAATCAGTTAAATCACTATTCCTAGAATCTGTCCATTTCTGCAAATTTATATTTAGCGCCTAAGAAATTATTGTAATAATTAGATTACTTTTTCAAATTTTTAGATTTAACTAAGATAGTTAAAAAAAGCAATATAAAATAATCTTGTAATTATTTAGGACTTATTTAATAAAATAAAAGTGAAGATTAATAAATTTAAGCAAAATTTAGTATTTCTATAATCAGATCCATAAATCTTTATAATCCAAGTACGTAACTAATTCTCTGATATATTAATATCTCCTTAAAAATTCTCCTATAGATGGCTTTGATAGATGCTATACAAGTAAATAAACTAAATAAAGCAAGAGATTTATTCATTTTACTAGATTCCTCTCTTCTTATTTTATTTTTTGCTATTTATTACTATTGAATGAAACTTTCTTTCTACCTTTTATACTTCCCATTAAAATTTAATCAATAGAAATTTTAAAAATAATCTCTATTTTATGAAAAAAAGAGACTTTAATTAAAATTTTCATTTTAGCCATAGAAAAAATTGAGCCTTCTCTAAGTTGCCAGAAACTTAAATTTGAAAAGTAAAGAAATAATTATTGAGTTAAGTATATTAGTAAGTACTTGAATAGAGTTTTTAATTTAAGACATTGATCAATTCTTTAATTATTCAAAGAAGAGTATCACGAAATTATTTTAATAAGTATTAAGTGTTTAGCTATTAAATGAGATTATTATACAAAGTCTTATCGATAATTATAATGTTTAAATCCCAAATTTTTAGGTTATTATTAATTTATTTTTCTTTTCATTATTTTAAAATATATAAACATATAGAGAGGAAATTGCTTGATAATTATAAAATTTAAGAATAATTCAATATATAGTTAGAGTAATATCAAATCCCTATGTTTTCTAGAAATTTCTTCATTTTCTCGTTCTTTTCGTTCAGCAGCGTGAAAATCTTTTACTCTTATCCTAATTATCTTAAAATAACTAGATCTAATTTTTATCCTTCCAAATATTTGCTATATTCTAAATCAATTTTCTTCAATGTTTCATAATACAGGCCATCAATTTAATTGATTTATTTATCAATTTTTATTCTCAAAAGTCTACAATATTCCCAATATAAAACAAGCTTGCTTATTAGTGGATACTGGTTCAAAAGAATTTAGTAGTCTTCTCTTCCTTGAAATTATTTTAGTTTTAAGCAATTAATGTAGTTTTAGATGCTTAACTTATAATACCGTAAACTTTCCAGGAGATCTACAATCTAAATTGACTATGACTAACTCCAAAAATATTAATTTTCTGTTTCTTAAATTCCATTACCTATATTATGAAACTTTTATCTAATAATACAAAGATGCCGCTCTTAGTATTTTTCTTCGCAATTATTTTCGAATTCATTGCTTTAGTCTAATTCTTAAATCTCAATTCCTTGCTCTTTAAGCTAACGCAATTTTAGTGATCTTCTAATTTTCTTTTTAATCAAGTTTATATAATACTTTAAAATATCTTCAATTTCAACCATTTCTTCTCTTTGTGATTTATTGTGCGCTTTCTTCAAACTTTTTCTTTATATTGAGATGAAAATGTTGATGCAAATGAAGATTAAAACAAAGACATATGGGAATATAAAAACATCTGCTAGGATTGGATCTGCATCTTTTAAGGTTTAGTAATCAAATTCCCAAACTAGATATAGAAAACAGGTTATCAGAGATTTAATAAAGGTGCTAAACTAAGAATGAGTGTGTGCGAAAGCAAAATAACCTAAATTAGCGAACGCCAGCATAAAGATGAAAAGCATGAAAATGAAGTAAAGTAAACTTCTTGATGCTATAGAAAGAGCATTTCATACATTTCTCATCTTTTTGTACTCAGAAAGGGCTATTATAAATTTAACTGATAGAAATAGCAAATTTAACCCAGCTATGATTGAGTAGATGTAACGGTAATTTCCTACTGATTTAAAATCATACCAAAAATTATCATAATTATTTGAAAGAGGAAGCTTAGAAAAAGACTTATCAACTGAAAGGAACAGTATCCAGCTTACTATGCAAATGATCGAAAGACTTAAACTTATGATTTCCAAAATCATTATGGTATCAAAAATAAAGTAAAGTTTTCTAATTCACTCAGGTCTTTACTATCATCTTAGAAATTTATGATATTCTGATAAAAAGTCAACGTTGATATGCTTCCACTTATTGTATCTTTTGCTTAGATTTATTATTTATTTTATTATTTTTACTATATAAATCAAAGTTGATATTAAAAAGACTATTTCCAGGAAGAGTCTAAAAAAATCTTATTTGGTGTGATAATATTACATTTTGCAAGGTAAATATTAATGATACTACTTTATTTTACCTTAAGCTTCAGGAACAAAAACGAGAGAGGAATACATAAAGTTGTTAATATTTGAATTGTAAGTCACAAACTCTATCACCATATTGTTCAACCGTAAATTTGCAATGCCATCTTAAGCTAAAAATTCGATTTGTGATTCATTAAGAGGTTGGAAGTAGAAAACAAACCCACCTTTATTATCATATCCTTTGTCCTTTTAGTATTCATATTTACGTCCAGTTGTTAAGCCAGTTAGAGTATCAGTTACTTCATTTGAATCTAAACCTTAATTATATGCGAAATTATCTTGAGGCCTTACTTCTTCTTAATATTTCTCAAAGTTCTTAACATTATTCTAACTGAACTCCAAATATCTAAAGGTAAGCTGAATAGGTCCTTTGTTTGTAAGTTTTTGTCCAACTAAATAATTAGCTTCGTTGAAATATCAATAAGAAACTCCATTTACTTCTGATATATCAAAGTAAGTTTAAAGGAAAAACCTAAATCACTGGATTCATTGCTAAGGAAGCATTATATCCTTCATCTTCTAATTTTCTGGGTTAAATTGCTTAGTTTTTAAAGGAAGCTAAATTGAATTTCTCACAGCATAACTTTAAGTTTGATTTAAGGTTAAAATAACTAAAACAAGGAGAGCAACCCAGTAAATAAATGACAATACGAAATTAAATATTTTATTGGTACACTACTTCCTTTTATTTGGATTAAGTTCTTATTCATTTTCTATATATTGAAAGTTTTTATCAGACCACTCAGGCTAACTTAAAATCTATTTAAAGTCAATATTATAGATTTATAAATCTTTAGATGTCTAACCTTGATAACTTTGCTATTTTGGGATGCTAATTTTTTCTTTTAAAACTTCCTCTGCAAAATTCTTAGAAATGCGTCTTTTTTCCTTACACAAATATGTAAACTAAATAAGCTTTATTTTGTAATACTTCCAAATCTTGAATATGAAATGGCTTTCTTTCTTCTTTATCATTTTCTTTTGCTCTAGGATATTTTCTTAGTTTTCATATTGAGTGCAGATTATGGCTATTAAAAGACTCATTAATATCCAAGATAAAAATACTTGACAGGATAAGTATAATATCCAAGTATTTAGTTTCTCTAGATGATAGCTTTTCTTCATACTATCAGTTTCAAATATCATTAAGAAAAAGACATATGCTAAGGATTAACTCACTTCGTTAAATGCTTCTACAAAATGACCGAACTGAATATATCCGAGAAATGTGCAAGCTAAGCAAATGGTTAGCAATATAATTAAGAAGTTTTTTATTTCTTCTTTAGCAAAGAAAAAAGTTTTGGTAATTAAGGAAGCTTTGGGAATCAAAGTTAAAAATTTAACAACTCTCATAGTAAAAACTAGAAAACTGACTGCTCAGACTCTTTTATAATTAATAAAAAACTATGACAATTCATTGAACTAATCTATAATTTCGTAGCTTCCCAATGGATATTTATCAGTCTCAACCATGTCTAGTCTAAACTAATTCCTAATGAAAGAAAACCACATACTAAAGCCAGCCAAAATTAAAATAAGAGATACTAATTCGAGCGCGTTCCAGAACTGAAGTAGCCAAATTTTAGTAGCTTTGATGTAAAATTTAAATCACTTGTAAAAAAGCAATTTTTTCTATAATTACTTTAGCTTGTTTTATCTCTAAATTACTGTTTTTTAATCCCCCTATTCAATTTCTTACTAAAATTGCTTCTTTTGTAACTTGTTGTCATCATTTTAGTTTTAACTTTGTTAATGATCATCTTATTATTCTATTTCCTCTTCATTTACTTGTGGATTCTATTATTCGAAATCAAGTTTTAGTAATTTTGCTAAATCCTTTATTTTGAAGACTATTTAAATTAGGTTTCATATAGTAATGACTGATAAAATTATTTCCAATACGAGTCTTCACCAAAGATCTTCAGTGTAAAATAGCTCTATTGGCATCGTTTATACTAAGACTTTAGGAATTCAAATTCCTTCTGGTTGGATATTAAACTTTAAGACTATATAACTAAACATCTAAAAGTTAGCGTTGTATGATACGAAGTCTAAATACAAAGCTATTGTTTGGAAGTCTATTGCATTTTAATTTCAAATCTAACTGAATTAGGATATGAAATCTGACTTATTTAATCCACTTACTTACTATTTCCAAATAAATCCACCGCTTCCAAAAGAACTTTCCTTTTCATATTGAAACGTTAAGTTAGGGCCATATGGTTAGTCACTTTCAATGGAGCTATCAAAATAAGGAAGAAGTTTATCAGCAGCTCACTTTTATGGTTATAATTATTCATACTAAGGAGAATCATTTTCAACTAGTTTGACTCTTCTTTAGATAATTCTAAGACCAGAAATTACTTTGTTATAAAAGTTTATCATATAAGGTTCCAAGCGATTTTAAGATGTGACAATTGTCTAGGGAAATAACTCACTAGTAAAAGTAAATCGTATTCACTTTAAGAAATCTTCCTGAGTTTTAATTTCAGTGAATTTATTACTTATTATTTTATCAACTCATCCCTAAATTGAGTTATTTATTTAATGCTATTAACTTAACTTCAGCTCATTTTAAATAACGATAAAAAGCAATACATAGACTATTATGTACTTCAGCAAGCTTATGAACTTTAATTCGTTCAGCTTTTCAGAAATAGTAGAAGACTGTTCATTTTCTTCAGTCTCTAAAGTCTCTATATTACATTTCTCAGATTCTTCGCGCTCTCATTTTTACGGAAATTTCTTTCGCTACTATTATGTTTATTCAGTTTCCTCCTCAGAAATCTTTTAAATAGTTTACGTAGGAAGTGCTTCGTTGTAAATATCATTTTCTTCATACATTTTTAAAAATTATGTGATTTATTCCTAATATTCAGACTTAAAAAAAAGAAGAAAAAATTGATTATTAAATGAGTTTAAACGTACAAAGAATTCTATTGAAATATAAGCTTCACAACTATGCTTTTTAAGTAAATACTAAAAGACTTGGATTTCAATCCCTATAGAATGCACAACTTATTAATTTAATTAAAGAATTTTCTTATTCTAAGAACGAAAAATTTAGTTATTAAGCGGGATAAATTCTCAAATCATATATCAAAAGTCAGAAAACATTAGTATTTACTAATAATGCTAGAATGGTTTATCGTTTATTTTGTTCTATTTAGATAAATAAATTTTAAGTTAAAACTTAAAATTTATTTATACTATCATCTTAATATTAAGCTGGTCTTTATTCCAGTTTAGTTTCACTTGATCTAATTTATAGCTCTTTTTGTGGTTATATCTTCTTAGATAATTGACTAAGTCTAAAAGAAATCCTTTAATAAGCTTTTAAATTTTCTTAGTTTTAACTATAAAGAAAAGCTTTAATAGAGGCTAACTGCTAATATCAGCTTTATATGAAATAAAGCAATTTATTTTATTTAGTAGTTTCATGAAATTATCAGCTTGTTGATCAAATAAAGATTCATATTGCCCTATTTTTACTACAAGCCTTTATGCTCCTTTTTTAAATACTTCTTTCAATTTTTTCTATCTTTCTTTTTAATTTTACTTAACTACCAAGTTGGTAAGAATAAAGTAATGGGCTAAATCCTTTAAACAGTGAATAGGATTAATCTGATATCAAAAAAGGACTATAATCTGAGAAGAAAGCTTTTTTTAATATTAAGATCACTATCTTTAGCATAAACTCAGTATAAATCATGCTCTTATAGAAAATTTGTTATTGCTCCATTTAAATTAACTATCTCTCTAATATGATTGCATTTAAATACTTATAAGGCTATTTCTATTTTAAAAAGGTATTTATTTACTTAGAATTAAGACTAAGTTATTTCGGAAGGATAATCCACTTAACTCTTTATAGCAATTTCAAATATAATCAAAACCTATAGTTGCTTAGAGGTTGTGCCTTCTAATATAAATCAATTCCTTTTTAAATTACTTATTTAAAGAAAATATAGCAATTTTAATCAAGGCAAAAGGTAAAGCTTATCTATTAAATCCTTATAATAAAGTATAAGAAAGTACTTCTAGTAAATGAAAAGAGAGAGTTTAAATAAGTATTAAGAAGCAAACTAGTAAACATCTGTATTTAACTTGAGTTTTAAGAATAATCTATTTACTATATATCTACAGCTAAGATAAATGTAAGGATATAAATGGAGAGTACAACTTTATTTTGACTAATTTTATTATTTTAAAATTTAGAGGAAACTTTACTTTTTCTATCTCCTTTAGACTCAAAATTTCATTAGGTTCATATGAAAATCTTAAGGCTATATTATACCTAATCTTAGTTATACTTAGAATCAAATTTTATTTAAAAAGAGCTTTCAGTATAACTAGTTAGAGGTATATATCTATATTTTCTTTCTTAGTATTAATATAAATTTATTTTAATAACTAAAATCTAACTTTTGGCTTCAGACTTTTTCAATCAACAATAAATTAGTGATATTTATTCATTAAAATAAAAAAATAAATCCAAGTAGCTTCTCATATGCATATCATTATTATATCTCTATTTCTAAGTTTTTATATATAGGTTAATTTTTAATATCTGGATTTCTCTTTAGCTTTTATTGTTTATTAAATATCTTTCTTTAATCCACTCTAAATTTAGAATTTTCTTATACTTGCAAAATCAAATTAATTATATCCAAAGCTGTTTGAATATAAATGATTTTAGTTTAATTTAGATAAGAAATGTATAAGTAATATAAGGCAAGTATCATATTTGAAAGCCATATTATCTTAGCACTAGTTATAAATCTAACCATTAAGCATTCTATTTTAAATAAGTTCAATTTTTACCTTTTTTTTATCAATTGATGCATACTAAGATCTATAATGAGTTGATATCTTCTTAACTATATTTGTTATTTAAGATTACTTCTGCTCCTCTTCTAATTACTACTTATTTAGTTGCTTTTCTTAGATCAATTTCAAAAAGTAATTTAATTTCCCTTATAATAATTATATTTTAGTTCTTTAACCTATAAAATTATTAGAATGAACATTCAATATATCTCTCTATATTTCCTAATAAATCGAGTGTAGTTTTTAATTAATTCACATCTATTATTTTATAATAATTAATAGACTATATCTTAATTTACTAGTAAGCTATCAAAAGCATAATTACTTTAAGCTAATAAATTAACTTTAAAGATTGGAATTTAATACTAGTTTGAATATACACTTAAGAAGTTTTATACTAAATCTATATAATTTAGTAATATGAGGGGAAATATTCATTCTATTAGTAATATCAAATATTTGTCTTTCACATACTATAAGCTATGCTTCATCATAGGTAATAGAACACATTTAAATCACTCTTCTTTATTTTCGATGTACAAAACTTCTTAATTAATTTAAATGGTGAATTTCTAAAGAATTGAAGTTATTCCTTTATTCCAATTATACTAATACCACAACAAAAAATGAGTTACGTATGAAAAGATTATTTTGGTTGGTATAATTTTAGATAAATCATAAGATAGAAGAATAGACTCTATTAGTATAAGCTCAATATATCCTTATTTAATTTTAAGAATTTTAAAGCTTTAAGACTTGCTTACATTTATGAAGTGAATGATTGCATTTAATATTGCTTAAGTATGTTTAAAAGCCTTAACATAATATGTGTGTATAAGGAGAATATAAGTAAATTAGTAATGATTTTTATATTTTTAGACGTAAACATAGTGACTATTAGCATAATTTGGAAGATAAAATCAGTTTTTTAAAGAAAAAAAATCTTTACGAAGCAGATATAAAATAAGAAGGAAAAAAATAGTAAAAGATGACCGAAGCAGCCAATTTTTCTTAAATAATATCTAATAAACAACGATCTTAGAATTTTAACTTAGGTTATAATCTCAATTTAATATCTTTCAGAAATAGAAATAAATTTAAGTATGTTAACTTAATTAAAACTAGGAAGTATAATATAATTATTTTCTTTATCTAATACTAATATTTTAATATGCTTGATTGCTAACTTATTAATAAACCTAAATCGTAATATATAAGGATTCCTTTAGTTATTTTATTTCAGATTTTTTGTTAATAAAAAAGAGCAGAGCTTTTTAATTTTAACTATATATCAAAATAGCAAATTATTTATCTCAGACTCAAATAATTAAAATTTGCATAATAGAGGCATCTTTAGATTTACATTAAGTTTCATTTGATCAACTGTGGTTTGAATAAAAAAGTTCAAATAAATATAGTTAAAACGTAAAATATAAGCCTAAAAGCTCATAAAGCAGCTTGTTATCTCAATAAATTTGCTCTTATAAAGTTTAGGCTTCTTAGTTCATTGTTCTTGAAAATAAATTTTAGTTAATCTTAGTTTTATATCTAATTTCATTTAAATTAGAATATCATAATTTATGTGAACTAACGAATAAAGCATAAAGAAACTCTTCCATAATAAATAGATGAATTTATAGGTACATAAATGAAAATAAAATTTTGTTAATTAAATAAAAAACTTAATAAAATTAGCTGATTTTCCTTTATGCAATTAATGTTCGTTTATTTATGACTAAGCAATCAAATTATTATAAAGAGGTTATATTCTAGGCTTTCACATTTGCTTAGAATTAAAAAATTTAAATAATTTATAAATAAAGGTAGTTATTAAGAAATCTTCCAAAGTAAAGTTATGTCGTTAGTTGTAATTTTAATATAAAATGCTTATAACTATTTTTATATAAACTTTACATTTTGAAAATTTAGCTTAAATGAAATGAAATTTATTTTTATATGATAGTAGATTTACCAAATATTTAGAAAGGCATACTTTTATTTTATTTCTTTAATACTACAACAAAAAATTAAAGTTTAAAAACACTTTTATCATCTATATGCTTGACACATTTCCAAAACATTGGGGATTCCTTTCCTTAATTCTTTAAAATCTTTTATACCTTATTTTTATCTCTCCTGTTAAGTAATAAATTACTTATTACTCTGCCTATTAGATGATTTAATGTTTTTCTCAACTAGAATTATATATTTTCTAAAGTGAATTATTACATTTTATTAGAATTTAATTAAATAATTAATTAGTCAATGCTAAGAAAATATAAATATACTAGACTGGTAAAGCAATTTTATTTATACACTCTATAACTTATGTAGTCTCTATTCTTCTTATAATGATAATTTCTTGTAAGTCCTTTATGCTTTCTAAGTTACACTGTTTATACGTAATAATTATACTAAATAAGCAACTTAAAGTATTATATATTCACTTTAAATTACCCTATATTCTATTTCATTATATCATTAAGAATAACTTTAGAAAATTAAATAAAATAGTCTATTTAACTTTTAAGCCTTAGGAAATCAAACCATAATGTATCTTTTATATTTTCGTATTTAAACTAACTTCAAATTAATTAAAATCTAGGTAAAGTAGTAGAATTTCTACTCCTAGTGATAAATACATAATGTAAATATACCCTTTTCAGTATAATATTAGATATGCTTATATTTATTTAAAATAACTTATTAAAGTATTGTTATATTATAATAATGATATATATTAAATAAAGGTAAGTAAGTGTTATTTACATTTTATTTTTGGCTGTAATGCTTAATAATTATCAAATCTTTGCTTATGAATTAATGTTGCAAAGGGTTATATCAATTAAAGCTAAATGCTCATGACTATTCCTTATCTTAACTTATCATCTAATTATCTTCCCTGAAAATTATTTTGGGTTTATTATGAGTCCCTCTGATATCTCTATTTTAATACTAAACTTCTATAGTTAAATCTCTTACAAAACACGATAGAAATTACTTAATTAAAGACTAAACTTAAAAAGCAGAGATTATAACTTTTATTAGCAGAATAAAGTAAATAAGGACTTAAATAAGAAATTTTAAGTAATTTAAAGTGTAAGATAAGTGCCTTAGAAATAATTTAACTTGTGCATATGATTATATCCTTTAATTGACTAAAAGAATTTATATTATCTCCACATTTTAGTGTTTTTATTTATTTAAAAGTTAAATAGATTTTAGATCTATGCTTTAGTTGTAATTATGAAATTAATAAAGAGTAAGACAGAAAAATTGGTTTATTGGTAATTATTGAAAAGCTTATTTAAGAGTCTTATAAATTATCGCTATATTTAATTAGTTCTCTTTAGAAATGAGATAGCAATATTAATAATCAAACAAGTAAGAATATTAAAAATTTGAATGAAAGACTTATTTTTAGTGCTTAAATGCAATAAAGTGATGTTTAAATAGAGGTTAAGTTTAAGAAAATATAAAGGAAACTTTAATAATTTTAGTAAACTCTAAAAATTATGATAAACTCATGCAAACCTTTTTATTATTGTAGTACAAATAATTAAGTATTTTACAGTCAAAATATTTTCAAAATATAAAAAAGGAAAACTTAATGAATTGCCGTGGAATTAAAATTTTAAATATAGATGAGATGAAAAGCTAACAATGAAAATATATAATTATTAATAGAAAATGAGTGAATAAAATAGTAAAATAGTACTGAAAGGAGTAAAATAAATCTTTTAAGTTATGAAATAAATTTGGTATGAAAAGGCTAATGAAGAATTTTTATCACTTTTTTCTTATATTATTAAATAGTGTTATTAGTTTATTTTCCTGTTAAGGGATAGAAAAAATTATTTGTTATTAATATCCTTTTGCTCTAAAAATAAGATATAAGCTGTATATAAATTTTAATTTTACAAGAAGATTTATTACTATTCTTATGAAGTGAATTTTCATAATTTTTGCTAATAAATTTTAATTAATTTGCCTATATTTATTTTATTTCAATAGATAATATTTTTTAAATTATTTATTTTTGCTTATACTCACTTAACTTGCCTCAATGCTGCCTATCTCATTGCATTTTCAAAAACTTCTTTGCCAACTACTTTTTCAATTTCTTCATTCAATAACATTTTATTGCATTACATGCAACCCACTTTTTAGTTTCCTTCATTTATATTCAAAATTATTTTTTATCCAGTCTTGGTCTTAATTCAATCTTCCAAGCAATATTTACAAAAAGCATGAAGACATTGTAACTAAATAAAAAGTTATCGCTATATTTCTTACCCGCATATTGGGCATATCTAAAATTTAACTTAATTACTTATTTAAGTATTTTATAAGTTACTTTTATATGGAACATCAAACAGTATCTAAAAATGCTTAAACTCTTATCTTGGACATTCTTATCCATTTGATGCTTCATAGATAAAAAATGGTTCTCCTGGATTATCAATTTTATAATTTGGAGGTAAAATAATTCTATTTTCAAATTATTCACTCTGTTCATTAAATCCGTCAATTTTTGACTAGTCTATAGAATAAATAATATCATAGTGTCCAGGCTTGTATAAAATAAAAATCTAGGGAAGTTTACCTGCTATTTTCATCTAGTCAAATTGTATAGCTTAGTCATAATTTCTGTCAATTGTAATTATTTTTATTTTAAGTTGGAGGATTACTTATAATGGGCCTATACTTAGTCCAACTGCTTCTTTTCCTATTGTAAGAACATTTTAAATTAATTAATTGTAGGGAATTTGGCAAAAGGGTTCAAATCAATCTTTGTGAGATTCTAAATAATTTGCAGTTAAGCATCTCATCTGCCAAACGAGTGCATCGTCTTAGTTATTTTTATTATCTTAAAATTACTCAAACAGGTACTAATTTATTTGTGCATAATTAGACTGCTTCTTTTATTTTAAGTTTGTTAAAAATTATATAAACGTTTGCCTTGAATTTAAAGAAGCACTATCTCTAGATCTTATCTAATAGTATCCTATATTACTTTCTAACTTATTTATGAAATCTTCCAAATGCTAAATTGGAGTTGTATATCTAATCAGATGCTCCAAATAAGAAAATGCAACAGCACGAAAGTAGCAGTTTCCATCTCCTCTAACGCTTCTATATGAATCAAAATTTTTCTTTAGATCTTGGATTATTTTTTGAATATTGCTATTATGTTTATTCTCTTTCATGAGCTAACCAAGAGATCTTCTAGGATAAATTTACTTTAGCTAGCTTAAAAATGTTTCTTAGCTTAACGGGTCATTTACCACATCTATTGGTTTTTATTTCTTTAAAATATCCATTTCTGCTTTTAATTAATTTATAGCAGCTTATTATTCCTGATTTCTCTCATTTTATAATTATATTTATCGAAGATCTTCTATTTGAGAAGCTCTTAACTTTTGAATTTCCAGTTCTTATTGTTTTAGTTAATCTTTTAATTTACCATTTTCTTGTTCAAGTTCCTTATTTTTTCCATAAAGCTCCTCTATCCATTTGCAGCTTAAGGTATCTAAAGCTTGATCTTCAGATTTATATTCGCCTCAAGTTTTATTTAATAAAGTTTTTTAATTTTAAAGCTATAATTGATCAAAGGTTTGGTTTTTTTCAAGTGACAAGCATAAATTTTCGCTTAGTATTTAATCTTCCTAAATCTAATATAATGAATAATCTTACACTTCTAAGCTTGTTATTCCAAATGTCTCTTAAATCTTATATTTAAGTATAATAAGAGCACTTTTGACATTTATAAACTAGAGATTCTTCCTGATATTTTGAACTTTTTAAAATAAGTTATCTAGGATTCATATCTCAACACTCTTAGCACAATTTGTGCTTGCATCTTAAAGAGTGTAAATTTTCAAAAACTTACTAGCAATTACTACATGCATTTGGGTCTTGATCTTACTGTGAAGATAAAATACCCATATTTATTTTATAACTAAAAAAGCTTGAATCCTAATATAATTTAAACTTATATAATAACTTATTATGTTGATATTAATATAGCAAGTTTGTTCATTTATATTACTTATAAACATTAGCATCCAAATTTGTTTTAATATTTGTTTAAAAATCATTCTAATTAGATTAATATAAAGGAAGTTAAAATTTAATTTTATATAGCTTTATCAAGAAACAATGTCTAGAAGTTTTTCTTTCTCAAATTTTTAAATTTTTGACTAGAATCTCTAAAGAATATTATTCAAGATTTGTTAAATAGAAATAAAGGAATATTAGATAATCAAGCTGAAAAATCGAGGTAGTTTAGATAATTAATAGTTATTCTTTCAAGTATCAAATGTGAGTCATAATTATATTACAAATGATAGCTCAACTTTCTTAACATTAACTATTATATCTCAGGTAAATAATCTAGTTAGGCTAATAATTAATTTCACTATGATTCCAAAGTAACATTAGCTATACTCTGCTTGCTTAAATGTATTAAATAATTAATAGATTTAAAATTCTCTGGATTAGCTTCCTTTTATCCAGAAAGCTGATTAAAGTATTTTCAAAATCTTAATCTTTTTAATTTTTACTCTGAGGGGTCTTTTATAAGTTTCCGCAGATCAGAAGTTTTATTCGTACATTTTCAAGTTAATAACCTAAAGTGATGCACAATCCTATTATAAATGATTCGGTTTGACATAGAATAATACATAATCCTAAATAGATAACGAATGGTACTATTGAAATAAGTATTTAGTAAGATTTTATAAATATAATTAAAAATAGAAAGATAGTAACTTTATATCAGTTAAGATTTTTAATTATTTTCTAGTTCCATAGTTATTAATAGAGAGTTTAGGATTATATCTTTATATTTTTACCCAAACTACACTAAATGTTTTATTAACGGTTCATAAACAAATAGATAAACCAAATGAACAGCTATATTAAATTAAATAAATTAAATGCCAGGTTAAAATGCCTTAGTTAGTCTTTAGATCTAAAGAATTTTTATTAAAGCTTAAGAATTAAAATTCATTTGAGCTATCAACTTAAATATCTAGATTTAGTTCTTAGAATTTAATCAGAAATGAAAATAGCAAATGTAAGGATATACGAAGGATATTCGAACTTTAGCATTATAATAAAATAGTTAAGTTTATCATTTAGATTTTTGATATACAAAAGAAGAGAAATATAATTTTAAGGTTTGATAATTTAGTTAAAATAATAGAAGCTTTCTTTCTTATAATTCTCAAATTTTAGTCTAATTAAAGATGATAGAAAATAATACCAGAATCATTAGATATATAGGTATATAATTTTAGGTTTAATGAACTAAGAGTTTTATAATTATTAGTGCTTAGATATAATTTTAGTTTAATGAAGTTTTAATTATGTATAAATCAAGCATATAGCACTGTGAATATAATACACATAATTTATAAAAAAATTTAAATTTCTATATTTTAACTGATTCAATTCCTCGATATGTTGCTTTTTTCTGTTTTTAGAAGTTGAACTTAGCCTATTGAAGATTTGCTTTATTAATATAAAAGGGCTTCTATTAATTATCTAAGAATAATAGCAAATGCTTATATTTATATAAATAATAAAACTATGAAATCATTATATTTATTAAAGCTTTAACTATAAAATTTTATTATTGATTTTCTTATTTACATCATTATTAGCATTTTAATTTTTCAATAGCTAATTAAAAACTTTTTAATATCTTTAATCAAAGCAGCATAACTTTTGAATTATAATGATAATGATTAAGTTAATAGAGAACGGGCATAAGTTATAAAATTTATTTAATTTAACAAAAAGGAAAAGTAAGTTAGTTTATTTGATGTTAGTGTCATCATAAAATAGAATGAGATTGAAAATAATTACCTTTTACCCTGTTTGAGTATCCTTGTGCTTTTATTATTTATTTGTATTAAATATGAATCTTTTGAAAAAATTAATAGCCTATTGATATTAAATTAGAGAAGAAATATTTAATATCATTTACCTAGCTTTTTAATAATTGTTTCTATTTTAAATTTGAGTCTAGCAAGATTCCTATAAATTTAGATAAACTATAAAGATTAAAATGATAAAGAAAAAAATAAAATTTATAGCAAATAGATTGGATTTAATTTATCCTATTTTAGCTTTGTTCTATGCTTGTAAAAATTAACTAATAAGCATTTAATAAACATTCTAACTCTAGATTTAAACCTTGACCAAATTATTCCTTCTATTATTAAGCTAACATTCTAAATCGATAATCTATCTTTACATTGAAAATTGTTTAATTTAGTTTCACTATTTCAAAGAATCTGTCTATTAGATTATCCCCTTTATTATATATTTAATTATCTATTATTAATTTATACATCCATGGTTTTGATAATAAATTTAGATAAAATATTTTAAACAAAAGCCTCACTAAGAATAAATTTTCCTTATTTTATATTTTTATCTCAAATATTGTAAAATCTTAAGATTTATAATTATATTCTTATAAAAGCATAGAAATTATCTTCATTTATTAATTGAACCTTATAGATTCTCTTATAAATTGTATGATTTAGATGATATTATTAAGACTTAATTACTTAAATAGATTCCAAGGTATTTGCTAAATTTTTTTAATATAAGGTAGCATTAATTTTAGTTGTAATGATTGTTGTTTTTATTAGTATTTATCTGTTTCTTAGAGAGTGTCTAAGAGTGGAGTTGGTAAATAATTATAAATTGTATGCTTTTGATTTAAAAGAAATGAAGAAGCAAAAGTTTATTAATTTATCACTTGATTTAATTTAAAATCTATTTCTTTCTCTAAAATTTTAATTTAAGAGCTTCTTCTTTAGTTTTAGTTTTAATAACTAAAACTAAGAATCATAAAATAATTTAAAAAACTTAGATTGTAAAATGATTAAAAATACTTCTATGTCCTTAATCTTTTAATGTAAGCGAATTTCTCACTAGCTTGGTTTGCATTAATTATAAAATGAAAACTTAATTTTTTTAATTTCTTGCTTAATTAAGATAAAGGAATAAGTATAAATAACAATATATAAGCATGATGTTAGTCAGTAGCTGAAGCTTTTATAAAATATTCAAATCTATTTAAAGTAAGATCTTTCCAAAATTTAGCAATAGAATTGTTTTCTATTTCAAATAAGTTTAATTTTTAGTAAATAAAATATTTTAGCGAAATGGTTAAATATAATAATAGATGCTTCAATGGTTTATTTTATATAATAATTTAAAATAAAATTAAGAGTTCTTTAGTTTTTTTATTTCTTGGGAAATGATTTAGAAAATCAAATAAATTAAAGATAGAAATTTTATTTTTTGAAATTATTCTAATGCTAAAAATTAAGTTGCTATTATATTTCAAGCAATTCTCAATAACTTTTAAATATAAGTTAAATTTGATTGATATAAAATAATAATTAACTTCATTGCTAAATTATAAATGAATATTAAGCTTTTTTTATACTTTTACTTTATGACTAGAAATTTTTCTGGCTTTAGAAAATGAATTATTATGTGTATTTGCATTATTTCTTTAAGATAATTTTTTCAGTTAGGCTTAATTAGATAAATTAATATTTTTTTATTTAAATTGTACTTTCTTCTATTTTTCATAGATTCTTACTTTGGATATCTAATCTCATTTGATGCTTTTATCTTGATATTGTTAGTAAAGAAAAAATAAATATGAAAATTTAATTATATCTTGCAAAAATAAACATTTCATCTTTTAAATGAGAATGAAGATTTTTAATGCTTTAACTAAAAGATAAATGAGAAGTTAAATTTATTTGAATGACTTTAGAATGAGTAAATTTATTTCTTAATATAATTAATAATTATTAATTTCTATCTAAAAGTTTATATTAATGTTTATTTTAAATTCATAAATAGTTTTTTTTCACTTCTTTAATGTGCTTTTCTTCGCATTTATGGTTTCTTTTTAATTCCTAAGAGCATTTTTTACAGTTTTTCTTCGAACAATCATGACATAAAGAAAGTTAACCTTATTTGCTTTCAAAATCACCCTATTTTTAGCAAATAAAACATTTGAAAATGATTTAGAGTTATACTGATTACTGTTCAATTCTTTTTTGCTAAATTTGATTTCATAGTTCTTAATCTATTTTCTTTATATCTTAATCACTTATAGAATTTTTACATTACTAACAATATATTTAAACCTCAGATACTTCATCTCAGTCAATTCTTTCTTATAAATATATTTTCATACACTATTTACAGATAAGATGTTAGCATTAAAGTTAACATAATTATTAAAAATCTAGCAAAAGTTCACAAATATAACAGCAAAAAGAAATTCTAAGCTTTTATATTTCAACTTCTTACAAATTTTAGAAACAGTAAGTACATTTATCTTTTAAATTCTAAGAAGCACACATATTGCAAATTGATTATTAGCATTCACAATCATATTTAAAAATTTATTCTTCTTTAACTTATCTTTTACACTCTTTGCACTTTACTTACTTTTAATTTTCTAGATTTGTTTTATTTTATTGTTTCTTACTTGAAGTTCTTTGTATTGCCAATTGTTTCGATTCTTCGAATTTCTAATTGCCTATAGCTAGTTTTATTTCTTACTCACTTATTTCTTATGTGCATTGCCCTACTTGATTAAGCTTACAAATTATTTTATAACCTTTTTCATTTTCATTACAAATAAATTTATTATTAGTTTCAAGTGAAATATGGTTAAATAAGCAAGTTTTACACATAACATGATTACATTATAAGGTAATAAGCTGCTGCTTTTCATTTTTGAAACATTCGAAGCAAAATAATTCTTAAATTTCCTATTTTAGATTGTTTTAATTTACTAAATTTCTTTATTGGATTTCGTTGATTCGTTGAATGGCCTCTTCATACTTATTTGCTCCTATTATTTACTAAATTTAGGCAAATTAAATTTCTTTTTAGCATAAAGGACAAGTTAAATTGAATCCCTTTTCACCTTCAATACTAATAAATCTTCCTTCAGTTTCAGATTCTAAATACGTATATAAGCAGTTCCTACAAAATTTATGGCTGCAAGATAATTCAATTTATTAATTTTCTTATAAGCATCTTAGGCATTTATTCTAATTTATTTGCTAGCTTTTGTTAAGTTGCTAATTTTAATCTATTTTTTAAGAACTATTTAAATTATTCTTTAAATAGCTTTCACTCTTTTATTATTGAGAAGTCTTTAAGATATCATATTGGTTGCAAACTGTCTGCTGTTTTTAATTTTGATTAAATTTTTTTTTATTTTCTAAATCTTTATTCATATCAAAAACTTATTATTTCTGATTATTTAACTTTTCATTTTTTTTTTAAATCTCTTCTTCGAGATTTTTATTTGCAAGTGTCAACTTTTCTATCATTTAATATTTTAATTTTATTTCCTATTATGTTTTAATTTCTAAAAGCTAATTTATATAATTATTAGGATATTAGAAATTTTATTCAATTCCTTGATGAGAGAGTTGGGGTTAAGCTTATTCATTTTAGACATATTGAGGAATGTTTTATTACTGATTTTAATTCAAAACTTAATTTCATTACAAGTTTTAACCTTAATTTTATTACTGCTTTGAAATTTAACCACTTTAATTTCCAAAGTTTTAATAGATATCCTATTATAAACTTTATTTCTAATTTTATTAGTTAGCTTCGATTCTCTGCATGTTTTCATTAAAAAATTTGCTTAGTCTTTCTTCGGTAATTAGCATTTGCAGAATTAAGTACTTTTCTTAATCTATATTCTAGGTTCCTTAACATAATGGACAATAAAACCAATATTGATTACTTGGTAATCCTTATTTAGAGTGTTAGATATTTAATTTATGACTTTCTCTCAAGTGGATTTTACATAGATTATGATTGCACTAAAGTTTAAGAATCTTGTAGCAATTCTATGCGCACTCTAGAGAGTTGCACTTATCCATTTTTATTTCAATAGAATAAAGCTGATTTAATAATTTATTTTGGAAGTTTTAATTTAATTTCATATGCTTATGATCTTAAAAATTTATAATCATATTCTACCTTATTTCTCAAGTAATTAAAACTAAAGTATTTTCTTTCTTAATTTCAAAGCGAAAGGTAGTTTAAAATGGATAGATCCTATAATTCATTTATTGTTTATAATGTCAGAGATGAGCTATTTTTAATAATTGGTATAGAGATAAAAGACTTTAGAATAATAAAGATTAGATAGCTACCATAATAAATTTATTAATTACCTAAATCTGAAATTTAAGCAATAATTTTAATTTTTTCCTAGTCATAATGTGCTAATGCTGGAGTATGTATTAATATAAAAATACTTTAATTTTCGCTTTTGTAAGGATGCTTAATACTTATATCTATTAATTAAAGAATAGCAACATTGCTATAGAAATGAGATAATTAAAGTTGAAAATTTTCAAGGTTAAACTTGAAATATAAAATTAAGAATAGAAATAATAGTTAATTTGCCTTTAGTTAATAAAAATTGAAAATTCCTTTAGATTTAAAAAAATTATTTTCCTTTTTGGTTCAACTAATTTAATTTAAACTTTCATTGCATCAAAAAAATTAATATATGCTTTATTATAACTTTATAGTTCTCACTCTTTATAAATATTCATAAATTATCTTTAACTAATAAATTTTTATCACTTTTATATTAAAAAGCTTTGAAAAAAATTACTAAACATTCTAATAATTAGTGCTATAATATTTGAATAAGTTATGAAATTTTAAAATTATTAAGTTTAGTGCTTTGGTCATTTATATTTATAATATAAGAATTGTATATGAAATAAACTACCTATATACATAGGCCTTTTCAAAAATTCAAAGGAAATTATCATTTTAATTAAAGAAATAAATAGATTTAACAAGTCTTATTATTATTTAGTTTATTGTATAAATAATAAAGACTTATTAAACTTCATAGGTTATCTTATATAGGGTATGCATTCTTAATGTTTTTGAAATAAATTTAAAGACTACCAATTTATTATGTAATAGAGTCTTTACTTATTGTTAGGATAAATTAAATTAGAATAATCTTAAAGTTAAGAGGTAATTTTAAGTTTAGAGTGATTTAATTCTTTTTAACGGTAAGAATTGGTTTTTTATGTATATATTTGAAGAAAGTCAGAATATTTCTCTTCTTTGTTTGTTCTGATGGACTTTAAAAAGTCTTTTAATGAAGATTCTATTGATAAGAGCTATAGAATTGTTTAGAATTAATATTTAGCATATTTTACTCTTTCTAAATTCCTTATAGAGAGTACGATTTATATTTTTAAATCTCTTAAGCTTTAATATTCTTTTTGCGCTTTTATAAATAAACTTTATGAAAAGAAGGCTATAATTAATGTATAATATTAAAATTAATAAAATATTTTAGAGTTTAATCATAGTAAATAAACTAAAGTTATACATAATGATCTCCTATATAAAAACTATTTATCTATTCCTATCCCTTTTATTAATTTAATCCTCCAGTTTATAAAATCATAATAATTCCCCTTATATAATTATATTAATTAAAAATATTTTAAGTGCTACTATAAATAAATAATCTTAATAAACACATGATTGTCTCTTATTTATACTTCGAGATTTCATACAAAAAAAGACGTATTTAAGAGTAAAATTATTTTAAGTTTTAGTGCCATAAGATTTAAATAAATTAAATATAAGCTATAAAGTACAGGCTTCTCTAATATCACAAAAGCAAGCTTCATATTCTCATTTTAAAACTTTCATTTTATTAATATCCTCATTATATCTAACCTAAGTTTCTAGCTTTAAATTTTCCTCGTTTAGTAACTAGAAGATAAATACTTATTATAAAATATTAAATGAATAGATACTGTTATTCTATCATGATCATATCACACTTAAAATTTAAGTTTGAAAAATAATAATGAAATAGAAATACAACTAAAGGTAATAGGATATATTTATTTTATTAGTTAAATTTGTATTAAATATTTGATAGTTTGAAATATAGCTTTTATTAAATAAAAGAACAGATAGGAATTTAGTACTTTCCTTTTAAATTTAATTAATAAATAAGCATAAGAGAAATATTAGTTCTAGATACCCTATTTAGTTATTCTTTAAAATCATAAGGAGTTAGCTATTTAGAAATTTCTCTTTTATTATATTTTAGTACATTAAAAATCAGTACTTATAATCGACTGATTCCAGCTTTATAGACACAATTTATGAAAAAAATAATAAAATTTATAAAAACTAGATTGGCAAACGAAGTCTTTATAGAATAAAAATTAAAATAAGCAAGAAATGTAAATAAAATAGTAGAAGTTAAAGATTCAAGCCATTATAAATAATTATATATTTATTATAACTTAAACCAAAATTTTGTTCTGTTTAGTGAAATATTCCTTGGTATAAAAAGATTTAATTGAATATACTTAAATAATAGAAATTTTTTATCCAAGCATCACTAAAATTTTAAAGTTTTAATACAAAAAGAATAAGGGCTTTAAAAAAGAGTTCACACTTAGTTTTATAAAATTTTAGCCAAAAGCATAAATTAAAATTCATAGAAAGATTATAAAAGAATTAAAAAAAATAAATTTGGTTTTATGAATTACTCAGATTAAATAGACTAAAAGCTTTTAAATAAATCTTCATATATAAAAGTTTGATAATTAAAAAGCGAAAATAATAAATCTAGTAAAATAACAAAAGAATAAAGAAAAAATAAATAAAAATACGAAATAAGGAATCATAACTTTATCTTTTATTTATGATATTTTTAATTGAATGCTTTTAATAAGATCAAGCATATAATAACGTTCTTAATAGATCTATGTAATTCAGATTTCCCCAAAGTTTAAATTGATTTTATAGATAAAAAATTAAAATTGTATATGTCTTTTAAAGCTATATATTAATAAAACGATTTAGACATTAAATATCTGATTATTTATCTCTTGAATGAGCGATAAAAAAAATTAAATTTATAAAGCTTTATAAAACATTTAACTAACTTAATTTTGAATTCTGAATTATAGTTTAAAAAACATTAAGCAATTTTAGTTAAAAGAAAACAATTCTTAGCCTAATAATTTAAATATAAAATAACTTTATTATCTATTTAATAAATAACTTTCATTTATAAAAAGGAAAATATTTAAAACTATTGAACTTGGTAATTATCTAATATATTAATAATTATAATTAAAGATCTTTAGTTTTATATATTAGATAAGTTAGAGAAATTTAGTTTAAGAGAAAAATAGCTATAAGAATGTATAAAAGAATTCATTAAAATATAAAAATAAATTATTTTCTAAGCAAATTAAGATAAAGCTTGCTAAGAAAAATATTTGAGAAATTAATTGGAATAAGCAAGGATTAGATAAAAATCGTTTAAAGTTATAAAATTCTAATTCTGTTATATTAGACTTTTTAGATTGTTATATTGAAGTTGCTATAATTAAATATGATGAAACATGCTTTTTTAAAATTTTATTTTGCTTTAATTTTAAATAAAAAAGTTTCATTTTTCCTTGAAATTTAAATGGTAAGCAGTTTGAATAATTTATAAATAGAAGATTATTTTATTTATCTAAACAGATTTAACTCCTTATCCAATAAGACTGAATAAAAAGCAAATTTCTCTTTTATGGAATGTAGTGCTAATAGTTAAACTTTGAGCTTTATATAAAAATTGTTTAGAAAGCCATGGCTTTATGATTGAACGGTATTAATATTTTTTATTTTTCCACTTTAAACTTAAAAATTAAATTTAAAGAAGTGATAAAACATTTCAGAAATATTATAAATTATGAAGGTTTAAAATAAAATTATGCTTATATTTTGAGTTTATTCCTTTTTTCTAGTTTGTGTAAATTTGAAAATTAACTACTTTATTTTATATATAATTAAGAATAAAATTAAGCGAAGCTAATATCATAGAAACTAAAGGATTTTGAGTTTATTTAATCTGATAATTAAAATAAATAAAAAAAAGTTGAGTTAAATACGAATTTTAGCTAGCTAAAAGCAATCAAATAATTTATACACTAAAGGGAATAGTTATATTGATATATATTAATATTTAAATCAGAAAAAATATTTAGAGTTAATTTCAAGCTTTTAGCGAAATTAAATTTAAGACAGAAATTTAAAAAACAATGGATAAGAAGATATAAATGTATTTGGAATATTCTTATTTTATATTATTAAATATTTATAATAAAAGGATTGATAAAGTTTTTTTCTTATTAGTTATATTATATTTCAATTTAATTAGATAGAAAGAGTAAAATAAGTTATTTCTCTTTATTCATTTATAAGCGTGCTTCACCTCCTCAATATGTTTTTCTTGACATTTATGACCAGGAATAAATGGCTAAGAACATTTTCTACATGCTTTCTTATAACAATTTTGACAAAGTGGAAGTTAACCTTTTACTTATTTTATTTACTTGTTCGTTTTACAATTAAAGCAATTGAGTTAGTTATTTTGCTCTTTAACTTAACTAGATTTTGATTGGGCTCTTTTTTGAAGAATTTTATTTCATAAATTCGAATCAAAATTCTCTATTTCTTAATTACTTAAAGGTTCTTTACATAGCAAGCATCTAATTTAGTTTTCTTAAACTAAATCTTATCTAATCATTTCCCTTATATGGTTTGACAAGCAATCTTTGCATAAATAACCCTAACATTTCAAGTTACACAAAAGATTTAAATCTTTCAACTTATTACAAGGTATACAATGAAAGTAATTTCTAAGACGTTATTTTTATTTTTCATTGAAAGTATATGAGCAAAAAATACAACTGTCTTTGAAGTTTTCAGAGGCACATGAAAAGCATACTGGCTATTAACATGAGCATTCATAATCAAATAATACTTCTTTAGAACGAGCTTTTCCACAAATCAAGCAGTTACCTTTTTTTATTTTTTACTTGCTATTTTCTTTTTATTGATTACTCTTTTCCAAATTTTAAGCTTCCTATTTTTTGTTTTTTTCTAATTCCACATATCTTATTATTTATTATATCTCAGTGTCTTTTATTTAATATTAGCACTATCCTACTTCACTTCTCAAGCATTTTAGTTAATATCCTTTTTCTCCTACACTTATAAATCTTCCTTCAGTTTCAGATTCTATATATTTAAATAAGCAATTCTAACAAAATTTATGTTTACAAGATAGTTCAATTTAATAATTTTGTTATTAGCATTATAAGCATTTATCCTATTTTAAATCTAATTAATTTAATTGGTAGTTATAATTTTAAGATTATTAATTATACTATTATTTTATTTCTTAAAACTAAGGTTATTTATTCTCTTCTATTTGTTTTCATTATACTTATACTTATCTTTATTAATCTATTTGCTAATTACTTTCTGTTTGGCTTGCTACTTTGTTTACTTGATACATAGAAATATTTTAAGACTTTTATTAATTTTGAGCGTTTAGCTGATCAAATAATATCTACTACTGATAATCAATTTATGATTTTTGCTCGTTTCTTTACATTTACTTCATCATATCTTGCATTTGTTCCATTTTTATTTTAAGTTCTTAATTCTCTCTTCTACTACTTTCAAGTAAAGAACTTAGTTTTTTAATATCTTCTTTTTCTTATTAAGATTGTAGCTTATAAATTAAAATTTATTCTTTATATTTATTATTTTCTATTTCCTAGTTTTAAATTCCTTACTGTTGCTTATTTATCTCTTCTATATTAACTTATAATTATAAATCTTTATTCTAATTCTATTGCTTTAATTACTAATTTTCTACTTCTAATACTTAAATTATTTGCTAAAGTTTTAAACATTAGGGACAACCTCTTCACTCTCTACTTTAAATAGAAACTTATAATAAATCACACAATACTTAAGTAGTTATCATTTAATACTAAGATTAAAAGCAGACTTATATGATCTTTTATAGATCTTAGTCTAAATTTTTATCTACTTATGGAGGAGTTCCATTAGAAATAAGATGGAAAACTTAATTTATATTTTGTAACTCATTGTAAGGTTATTTTCCTGTAAGTGCTTATAGTATAGTACCTCCTAATTTTCAAATATCACTCTTAGACGTTATTGTTCTCTATTGATACTACTCAGGTGCAAGATAGTTAGGAGTTGCAACTATCTAAGATTACATAGAGTAACCAACTTATCCCAATTATTCCTTATACTCCATTACTCTAGAAATTCCGAAATCTGATATTTTTGCTTATCCCCCACTATCAATTAAAACATTCTAAGGTTTTAAATCTCTATGAATTACATTTCTATCATGAAGAAGCTTTAATCCTTAAGCAACTCCATGCAAGTGCTTTAAGAATCTTAACTGATCACTTTATGTTAATGGATATGAAACTTTATCAATTTCCTTTTATAAATCAGAAGGACAATATTCCAAGATAAATGCAACTATATTACTGAAAATTACTCCATGGAGTTAAAGTACATTCTGATTTCCTGTCACTCTTCATTATACTTCTACTTCTGTAATTAAAGCTTAAATTCACTGTTAAGGATCCTTTATACTTTGTTCTTTTATTATTTTTATAGCATAATTATTTTCCTTTCATTTGCATAAAAACACTTTCGAGAATCCTCCTTCACCCAATAGTTAATCTTCTAAAATTTATACTTCTTGTAGAGAAACAAAGGGAAGACCTTATGTCTTTAGGTAATTTAATTTATTTTAAATATCAGGATTTAGAAAAGCTTATTATACTTTAGGATCTAACTAGAATTTAAAGACCAACTGTTGTTAGAAGCTTTGATATTGGTTCTAAGGGAAATTTTGTTGAGGATGTTCTTAATTTATAATCTAATAATTTAGGGGTCAACTATTGCTTTATAAATTTTATTATTAAAGCTAGTTTCCTATCATATCATACTGAGTATTAGGTAAGACTTGATAATTAAATTCTTGAGAATAGAAATTTTAAAATTAGTTAATATTCTAAACCTGCTTTTAGCTTATTTATTCAATATTTGGAACCAAATTTTCCACTGGAATAAAGCTTTATAAAGTTTGTATTTCTTATGCTCCAAGTAGTACTATTTTATTACATTAGATGCAATAAAAATAATTGTTTTAGTTTTGAAATTACTAGAAATTATTCCTATAACTCTATCCTTATTTATAAAGTGTATTAAGATGAAGATTACAGTATCCATGTTAGCATCCAATGTTTAAAAGTAGCTACTTTTATCAACATTCAGGATAATTACAGTTCTACATCATAATTATAAAATAGAGCTAAATATTTAGAATAAAAGTTAGTTTATAACTTTTATTTTTCTATTTGTTTCATAAATTAATTATTATATAATTAGTTTATTTCTTTTATATTCATCTTAACTAACTTTATATTAGTGCTTATGAATCAATTATTGTTATATTAAAACATAAAATGAGAAAAATTGATGAATCAACAGTTGCTAATGATAAGTTTATTTGATATTGCCATTGTTAATTGTGAAAATTAAAAAAATTAGATAAATTATAAAGTTAGAATTAAAGATTGATTTAGAAAAATTTGAACTGAGTTATTTGAAAATTTCTTTTAAACTTCTTTTATTTTATAATGTATGTTTGAATACTTTGCTAAAAAAGCTAAATTTCGCTAAAGATTGTATACTTATTTGTTAAATTGTATCTTCTTAAATAAGTTGTAGAGATCTACCTTTTCCTCATTGCTTTTTAGTTAAATAGCAATTATGATATTTAACTTGATATAATGGTAATTTAATTTCTACTTTTGATTTGATCTTAATCAGCTGAATCTTTAATAATTTAAAATAGTAAGAATAAATTGTACTGAAGCTAAAAATAATTTTCAGTTTAATTGAATGAAACTAACTCTGTTAAATAAAATTTATCTTAGCTAGAGTATATTTGTTATTTTTGCGTTTTCATTCTTTCATAAATAGACTCTAAAATAAAATAACCTATTTAGTTCCTTTAATAACCATTTTATAGTTATAATATTTATAAAATAGAGCTATATTCGATATGGTAATACAAGTAAACTATATCAACTATTTTTATAAATTAATTTGAAAAATAATTAGTTATGATGATAATTTAATTATAGTTGATTGCTTAATAATTATAAGCCTATAAAGTTTAAAAAACTTATTATAATTTAGTAAGACAACAGCCTTTGTGTATAAAATTAAGGCTTATAAAATTAATTAAAAGCTTTTATCTTAATTTTAACTTTTAGTGTTTTTATCTATTTGAAGCATAAAAATAATTTAACTAGTTTTAGCAAGTTTTTTATTCTATTTTCTCTTAAATGTTTAGAATCATTCAGTTAGATATTTCTCCTTAATTACTATAATTAGCATTAGCAAAGTTTATTATCTTTTTGATACTTCAATTTATTTCTTTATTTTCTATTTTCTCTTAAATTTCTATCTATTGTAATCTATAAGCATATAAAATCATTTTTATTATTTAATAAAATACCTAGTAGATTACTCATAGTTGTCTCTTTTATTTCGAGTAAGTTTGGATGTTGAATAAATTAAAATAATTTTAATTTCTTTATTATATTAATCTAGCTTTAAAAAGGATTTAGCTTAAATATCATAATTTTAAAGTTAGAAATTATTTTTAAACTATTCATTTTTTCCTTGTAGTAAGCTTTTTCTAGTGAAATGGTATTTAGCACTTTTTTTCGTTTTATCTGATATTTTTATAAAATTTTGAACATTAAATAAATAAATAGCTTTGCTGTATATTAATTATTTTATCTTTTCCAGAATAAAATAAAAATAGTTATTCTCATTTTATTTGTTTATCTATTCCATCATAATCACTATATCATGCTAATTATTTTCTTTCTTTCTTTATATCATTATTCTTGCTAATTTAGTATAATTTTGCTTAGATCATTTCATTAAAAGGACTTTTAAAACTTTTTATTTAGTAGAGTTATTAAAAGCAAAGCTATTTTATTCTAAGGTTTTCTCTATTCTTCATAATTTTTATTTCTAGTAAACTATCAGGTTATTTCATAGTATAAATCTTTCTTTTTGCTACTATTTCTTCTCTAAATATTTCCTTCTAAACAATATCTTAGATATTTTATTCTATATACAGATATTAAACTAAAAAAAGTATATAAAGCTAAGATGAAATTAAGTATAAAAGGAAAATAATTTAGATATCTTTCTAGTAATTTAAATGGAAGCATAGAAGTAACTTTAGCTATTAAGACTTATTATTTCTATTAGTATAGCTGAATATAATTTGTTTTTCTCTAATTTAGCTTTTCTATAAATTAAAAATTATGTTCTGAATACCTTAAACCAGATTGTTAGTTTAATATTTTAGCTCTTTATATACTTAAAATTATTTAGCTTCTCTTCTATTTTATTAATATTTAAGTTAAAGTAGATAGACATATCATGTAGGTTTATTACGCTTTTATTATACAAATGTATTTATTTTAATTAAAATTGAAGCTAGAGACTAGTTATTTTCCTCTTTCCTTCTCTTTGTTAATATAATATTTTATCATAAAGGTTAAGAGCAATAGAGATATTTAATTGAATGTCTACTTTTATATAAAAGTAATTACAGCATGCTGCATTTATACTTTTACTCTTAACAATGTACAATTACCTTATATTTGCTTAGCTTCTTCCTTCACTACTCTTTATATCTAATTTCATTTAAAGTAGTTATGCTTATTTTAAATAAAAGCTATTGTCTAAATAGAAACGATTAAATATAGCAAAATAAGTTGAAATAGCTTTAATTATAATAAGGCAAAATATAGATATTATGATAGAAATAATTAATTATAAGTATTAAGCTATCTAATAAAAGCTTTCGTTAACTATTACAAGAACTAACCTAGTGCTTATCTATCTAGAGATAAAGCATAGTTATCAAGAAAATGATTTAGACTAAGTTAAAAGTAATAAATTTAAATAATTTATATTTAAGAAGGGACTAAAAGTATTTAATTTAACTTAATTAAATAAGAAAGATTTAATAATAAATCTAGCTAGTTAAAAGCTAATAAGGATTATTAATAGAAGTATATGCAAATATTAATGTTTATTATATTATTTTCATTCATTTATCAAAAGCTTTTATGCTTTATAGAATAAAACTAAATAGTTGATTAACAAGTATTAAATTTAATTTCATTAGCTTTAAGTATTCATCATTCCTTTTAAGATTTTTGCTTATTTAAAGTATTTTTATTGCTGACTATAATTTTAAGGTTTAAGAAATTTTAATTTTATGGCTTTTTTTGCTTAAAGTTCTGTAAAAGAAATAGAGTAAATGTCGATACTCAGATGTATATGCTTAAATGCTAAGCTTAGAAAAAATTTACGTATTTGTTAATAAAACTTAATTTTAATATCTATTTTATTTATAATTATACAGCTCTAAAGTCTTATTTCTAAAGTTGTATAAGCTGCATTTAAAAGCATGAATTCAGATTATAAATTTTAGTTAATAAAGAGATTGGAATTAAAAATTACTATGCAAATCTTAAAAACAAATTATCTCCTATAAGCTCAAAATTTAATCATAGCAATAGATATCTTTAAGACTTAGCATTTTAAACTAACTATAAAGAGAGTAAAATAGATATAACTTTTTATTATAAAAGTTTCTAATAAATTTATAGATTCTTATTTAAAGTCTATTAATTTTGTTTTGTGTATACGATTTTTCTTTTATTAAGTATCTTCATTATATACATTTTTAATGTATTAACTATCTCATTTTATTTTGACTTATCTACTATTTAAACTTAAATTCAATTCCTTCACTTCTAATTATAAAAAAATGTGTTAAAAGCAAAAGAATTCAAATAAATAAAAAAGTGAAAATAATTTAGGTATGCCATAAGTAATTTTATAGAAAGCTCTAAATAAATTATATTTAACTTAGATTTAATTATTCCATTTCTAGAATTAAGTTTACAACTTTCTAATAAATCTTAGAACATCAATCATGATTAATGGAAATACAAATAAAGCTTTATATAGAGAAAGGAAATTAAGGAAGCTAATTTTAATCTATTTGACAAGAAATAGAAGAAATTTATAATAAAAGGTATATTAAAACTTTATATCAATTAACATAATAAATCTGAGCATTTTACTATTTTGCTCTTTTACTAATTTATTAAATTAAAAGATCAAAAATAAATTTAAATTTTAAGCTTATTTTTAGTTAAAATTTCTTAAATTCTACTATCCGAGAATTTAAGATTAGATACCTTTTATAAGTTTGCTTCTTTATTCTTAAATTAATTACTAATTTATATAGCAAGCCTAATTTATCTAACTCAGCATTAAATTCTTAATAGCACAATATTTTATAATTTTAAATGTTTAGAAGAAATCAATTTTTATAATGTTTTATTAGTCTTAGAAAAAAAACTTTAATTCATTTGACTTTTTACAGTGCTTCGCGCCTTTTAATCAAAAACTTTTTTAGTAAAAATAATCCTAAAAATTGATAAGGATAAGTTTACTTTAAACTTAATTAAAATAGGAAATTAACTAAGATTTTTCTATTATAATGATTTCTTAAATCTAATTAACTATAAATTAAGAAACTAAATAATATTAATCTTATTTAGTTTAAAATAGAAATATAAGTATAAGCTTTTAGTTTATTACATTTAGAGAAGCAAGGAAATTACCTACCTTAATAAATTGTTTAATTTGGTTCTAAGTAAAATTTAAGACTTATTGCAGATTTAAAGACTTAACTTCATAACTAAGCAAGATATATTATTTTATGGAACTAAAGAAATAAAATAAAAATAGAAAATTGAGTTATAATTTAAACTGTAGGCTCTTATATTAGCATTTATTTCTTAATTTAGTTATTTAACTTTTACAAATTTATTAAAAGCTTAGTTAGCTTGATGCATTATGAGTAAGACAATATAAAAATTTAAGAATATTAGCTATAGAAATAAAATATAATCCCATAAATAAAAATAAGCTAATTCTAAAATAGCTAATAGCTTTAATTAATTAGTTATGCTTAATTACAATGTTTAAAGGAAATTCCTTGTAAGCTCTTAGATAATTAATAATAGTTGAAATTATCAAACTTTTTCTAAACTTTATAATCTAAAATTAGATATTTAAGTTAAAAAGGTTGATGTTGCTTAATGTAATAATTAGATGCTATTTATATAAATTAAAAAATATAAAATTACTTATATAAATTATCCTTTAAAACTATCAAATCTCTATAATCATTTTTAACTTTAAGGATACTTTAAAAAGAAAAAGAAGAGCTTTAGTTAATTTTTATCTTTCAGCCCATATAAATATCTCACTTTTAAAATTAGATGAAAGTAATCAAACAATAGATAAAATTATTATCAAAAGAGGAAAATTTGCTGGTAAAATTTCTTTAAATTATAATAAAAACTGAACCCTTACACTAATTTTAACACTTAAGATAAAAATTGCTTAATTATCATATGAAAGGATAATCCATAGCAAAATCTTTAACTTTCATAATTCATAATTAAAGATAAAAACATAAATAGCAAAATAAACTACTTAGACATCAATTAATAGAATTTACAATAAATCTATAAAATTATAGCACTATTAGCTATTTCACTATGTATTACTACAAAAACTCAATGAATAGTAATAAATCAAATTATAATGCTATTATTTATTAAATACATAAGATTCTTATTAATTAAGTTATGCTTCTCCTTTTTTATTTAATAAACTTAGAATTTGCTATGAGACTGATTCCTTAATTCTAAGTATAAACTTAAATAAAAGAAAGTCAATCTTAATTAATTTTAAGAACAGTAAATTTAATTTTTTTCTTGAGAAACTAGATCTTTCTATAAAGTAAAGCCATCTCAAAATGAGTGCAAATTTGTCAAAATCTTTACCACATGAACGAATTTAGTCTTTATTATTATCATTTTGGTTCTAAATGAGTTTATTTTAGAAATGATAAGAGTAAATTCTCAGATTATATATGTAAATAAATGATGAATAAGGTATTTATTAATCTTTATAAATAATTATAAGCTTTTACTTTATTACATCTGATATATCTATTATTTTAAGGGATTTAGACACCAAAATATATATCAGAGTCTGGATTTTCTTAGCTGGATCAATTTTAATTTAAATAAAAGCTCATGAACTTTTTTGGTTCATATGCACGAAAGGAAATCAGTTCAACCAATAAAAAAGACTCTCAAAGTAACCAAAGTAATTATATCATCATCAAATTTAGATTAGGTAGACTAAAAATTCTACAAAGTGTTCTAAAATTATAAGGAATTATAGCTCAATACTTAGAAAGCATTATAATAACTTTAAAGACGTAAAATCATCTATAAAAGATAACTAGGAAGTTCAAGTATAATAGCTAAGATTAATTCCTTAGCAAAAGAATTCATTAATTTGCTTTAAATCTAATATTAAAGTGCAAATCTATTTTAATTATATCTAAATTAGATATTTTTTCCTTCTAAAATAGAAAAGCACATACTGCAATTGAGTACTGACGTTACAATTGAATAATAATTTTAAAAAATATAAGGCTTTAACTTTTAATTTGGAATATAGAAATAAATATCTTAGGGAAAATCTTATACTTGTAAATAAAAGAAAGTTTGATAAGTAATTGTTTCTCAAATGAGGAATATATTAATATAAGTACATTGTGATTAATAATACTTAGCATTCTAGATATAAGAATAAATAATATTGGCAGAAATACTTAATGAATAGCTTTAATGAATTAAGTTAGGGGAGAATCCTTAAATAATAAATTTAGAAAATTATAAAAAATAAGCTAAGTATTCATAGTTAAATATTTAATATCTGAATTATTCTTAAATCCTTTTATTTAATGATTAAGAGCTAAAGCATTTATATCTGCTTAAATTATAATTATATATTAATTCATTATGCTAAGTAAAAAACTAGTTAAATTTTGAAATAACTTTTATAACAAAAATTAAGATAAGTTTTCAATGATTTAATAAGCATTAAAACAAAAAAGCATATAGAAACTTATTTAGATTATAAAATATTAAGATGAGATTAAATATAAAACTTTTATAATTTTAAATTAACTTCAAATATAAATTTAAAGTTTTATCTTTAAAAAAAGAATAAATTTTTATAATTGAATATAAATATTACAAAGATAAATGAATATACTTTATAAAATAACTATCTTGATAGAGCTTATAATAAAGCTTAAGACTCAGCATTCATAGTAAACTTTCAACTTATTAACAATTATTTAAATCTCTTCTTATCTCTTTTATGTTTATTAATCTTTATTTTAAAAAGAATCATCATAATAATTTTATTTTGCTAGTCACTTTTTTATGATATGCTTAGTTAAAACTTAATCCAAATAACCTTAATTTTTATTGTTTAAGTACTATTTTCTCTTTGCCTTTGAATATAAAAGAAGAGAAACATTTAAAAGAAAGATAATTAATTTAATAATTAGTCATAACTTTTATTTATTAATCAATTATAATTTTTATTCTAGTTACAATTTTATCTCTTGAGACTGGTATCTATTATAATATAAAAGTATAGTAAACTAATTATATAATAATTAATTTATGAAACAAATAGAAAAATAAAAGTTATAAACTAACTTTTATTCTAAATATTTAGCTCTATTTTATAATTATGATGTAGAACTGTAATTATCCTGAATGTTGATAAAAGTAGCTACTTTTAAACATTGGATGCTAACATGGATACTGTAATCTTCATCTTAATACACTTTATAAATAAGGATAGAGTTATAGGAATAATTTCTAGTAATTTCAAAACTAAAACAATTATTTTTATTGCATCTAATGTAATAAAATAGTACTACTTGGAGCATAAGAAATACAAACTTTATAAAGCTTTATTCCAGTGGAAAATTTGGTTCCAAATATTGAATAAATAAGCTAAAAGCAGGTTTAGAATATTAACTAATTTTAAAATTTCTATTCTCAAGAATTTAATTATCAAGTCTTACCTAATACTCAGTATGATATGATAGGAAACTAGCTTTAATAATAAAATTTATAAAGCAATAGTTGACCCCTAAATTATTAGATTATAAATTAAGAACATCCTCAACAAAATTTCCCTTAGAACCAATATCAAAGCTTCTAACAACAGTTGGTCTTTAAATTCTAGTTAGATCCTAAAGTATAATAAGCTTTTCTAAATCCTGATATTTAAAATAAATTAAATTACCTAAAGACATAAGGTCTTCCCTTTGTTTCTCTACAAGAAGTATAAATTTTAGAAGATTAACTATTGGGTGAAGGAGGATTCTCGAAAGTGTTTTTATGCAAATGAAAGGAAAATAATTATGCTATAAAAATAATAAAAGAACAAAGTATAAAGGATCCTTAACAGTGAATTTAAGCTTTAATTACAGAAGTAGAAGTATAATGAAGAGTGACAGGAAATCAGAATGTACTTTAACTCCATGGAGTAATTTTCAGTAATATAGTTGCATTTATCTTGGAATATTGTCCTTCTGATTTATAAAAGGAAATTGATAAAGTTTCATATCCATTAACATAAAGTGATCAGTTAAGATTCTTAAAGCACTTGCATGGAGTTGCTTAAGGATTAAAGCTTCTTCATGATAGAAATGTAATTCATAGAGATTTAAAACCTTAGAATGTTTTAATTGATAGTGGGGGATAAGCAAAAATATCAGATTTCGGAATTTCTAGAGTAATGGAGTATAAGGAATAATTGGGATAAGTTGGTTACTCTATGTAATCTTAGATAGTTGCAACTCCTAACTATCTTGCACCTGAGTAGTATCAATAGAGAACAATAACGTCTAAGAGTGATATTTGAAAATTAGGAGGTACTATACTATAAGCACTTACAGGAAAATAACCTTACAATGAGTTACAAAATATAAATTAAGTTTTCCATCTTATTTCTAATGGAACTCCTCCATAAGTAGATAAAAATTTAGACTAAGATCTATAAAAGATCATATAAGTCTGCTTTTAATCTTAGTATTAAATGATAACTACTTAAGTATTGTGTGATTTATTATAAGTTTC
Source organism: Loxodes magnus (assembly GCA_946699065.1). Classification (NCBI taxonomy): domain Eukaryota; phylum Ciliophora; class Karyorelictea; order Loxodida; family Loxodidae; genus Loxodes; species Loxodes magnus. The sequence goes on from CAMPDV010000039.1 coordinate 700,279, forward strand.
TATTTAAAGTAGAGAGTGAAGAGGTTGTCCCTAATGTTTAAAACTTTAGCAAATAATTTAAGTATTAGAAGTAGAAAATTAGTAATTAAAGCAATAGAATTAGAATAAAGATTTATAATTATAAGTTAATATAGAAGAGATAAATAAGCAACAGTAAGGAATTTAAAACTAGGAAATAGAAAATAATAAATATAAAGAATAAATTTTAATTTATAAGCTACAATCTTAATAAGAAAAAGAAGATATTAAAAAACTAAGTTCTTTACTTGAAAGTAGTAGAAGAGAGAATTAAGAACTTAAAATAAAAATGGAACAAATGCAAGATTACTAAAATTAAAGTTAAAAAAATGATGAATAAAAAGAAATAAATAAAGAGAAACAATAACTTCTAGAAAAAATATAAAATCTATAAAATCAAAAACAATTTAGTAACTAAAATTAAAAACAGCAGACAGTTTGCAACCAATATGATATCTTAAAGATTTCTCAATAATAAAAGAGTGAAAGCTATTTAAAGAATAATTTAAATAGTTCTTAAAAAATAGATTAAAATTAGCAACTTAACAAAAGCTAGCAAATAAATTAGAATAAATGCCTAAGATGCTTATAACAAAATTAATAAATTGAATTATCTTGCAACCATAAATTTTGTAGGAACTGCTTATATACGTATTTAGAATCTGAAACTGAAGGAAGATTTATTAGTATTGAAGATGAAAAGGGATTCAATTTAACTTGTCCTTTATGCTAAAAATAAATTTAATTGGCCTAAATTTAGTAAATAATAGGAGCAAATAAGTATGAAGAGGCCATTCAACGAATCAATGAAATCCAATAAAGAAATTTAGTAAATTAAAACAATCAAAAATAGGAAATTTAAGAATTATTTTGCTTCGAATGTTTTAAAATTGAAAAGCAGCAGCTTATGACCTTATAATGTAATCATGTTATGTGTAAAGCTTGCTTATTTAACCATATTTAACTTGAAACTAATAATAAATTTATTTGTAATGAAAATGAAAAAGGTTATAAAATAATTTGTAAGCTTAATCAAGTAGGGCAATGCACATAAGAAATAAGTGAGTAAGAAATAAAACTAGCTATAGGCAATTAGAAATTCGAAGAATCGAAACAATTGGCAATACAAAGAACTTCAAGTAAGAAACAATAAAATAAAACAAATCTAGAAAATTAAAAGTAAGTAAAATGCATTGTTTGTAAAAGATAAGTTAAAGAAGAATAAACTTTTAAATATGATTGTGAATGCTAATAATCAATTTGCAATAAGTGTGCTTCTTAGATTTTAAAAGATAAATGTACTTACTGTTTCTAAAATTTGTAAGAAGTTGAAATATAAAAGCTTAGAATTTCTTTTTGCTGTTATATTTGTGAACTTTTGCTAGATTTTTAATAATTATGCTAACTTTAATGCTAACATCTTATCTGTAAATAGTGTATGATAAGATATTTATAAGCAAGAATTGACTGAGATGAAGTATCTGAGGTTTAAATATAATGTTAGTAGTGCTTAGAATATTTAAGTGATTAAGAGATAAAGAATATTGATTAAGAACTTTGGAAATAAATTTAGCAAAAAAGAATTTAACAGTAATCAGTATAACTCTAAATCATTTTCAAATGTTTTATTTGCTAAAAATAGGGTGATTTTGAAAGCAAATAAGGTTAACTTTCTTTATGTCATGATTGTTCGAAGAAAAACTGTAAAAAATGCTCTTAGGAATTAAAAAGAAACCATAAATGCGAAGAAAAGCACATTAAAGAAGTGAAAAAAAACTATTTATGAATTTAAAATAAACATTAATATAAACTTTTAGATAGAAATTAATAATTATTAATTATATTAAGAAATAAATTTACTCATTCTAAAGTCATTCAAATAAATTTAACTTCTCATTTATCTTTTAGTTAAAGCATTAAAAAATCTTAATTTTCCTTTAAAAGAGGAAAAGACTGCATATTTATAAGTTCAATAAGAGAAATATTTTATTTACTGAAAACAAGCTTTCTTAAACTGAAGCAATTTATTCCTAAAACTTTAAAGCATTATTTAGATTTAAACTTTTGATTTGTTTTATAAAAAAAAAATTTGTAATACAATATTTTAAAATTTTCCAACTCATAAACTTACGGAAATTGAACTTATAAAATCATATGAAGATATCTTCACTTAAGCAAATTTTCTTCAATTATAGAATAAAGAAACATAGATTGAAATTTAATAAAGCAATTAAATATTTAAGACATTTAATTCAACTTTAGATTCATTACTATGCCTGACTTATTATTTTTGGACAAATCTTCCTAATGTGATTTTATGATTTTAAACATAAAAAGTTGCAGAATAAATATGATCAGTTAGACAAATAGGTTATTATTAAGTTAAAGATCATGATACTTTAGTCCAAAAAATGTTGGTCTATCGGAAAACCTGATAGCAATTTTAAATATAATGTAGCAGTCCTCGTCTAATTTAAATGATCTATCAATCAAATTTTGCAAATAATATTTTTATATTTTTGTTGATTTACTCCCATAAACTATAAAATAGGAAACGTAATAAAGCCTTTAGAAAGAAGAATCCATAAATGAACTGAAAAGATAATGTCCAGATCCATATTTTGCATTTCTTAAACAATATCTCAGCAAATTAGTTAAAATTAGCATTATTAGAGACTTTTGAAAATATACAGTCGAAGATACCTCTAAATAATAATATAATTTTTCTATTAGCATAAAGAAAATCCAAAAAAATCTCCGTATTGAAATTAGTAGATAAAAAGGGAAATTGTAATTTATGAATCTGGATTGAAAGGAATCTCTTAATCAAAACCTTTATACTATTAAAAATAAGTTAAAACTATTTACCAAACATTAGATTTGTATATATCATTTTATCCAATAACTGTAACAACAATATCCAAAATTTTATTTTCTGGATATTTTTAAGTAATTGATTCTTAAAGTAACTATTAAATTCCAGCCTCTGCATTTTTTAATTTTATAGATACTATCATGATATTAGATATAAGGGTAATTAAAACTGAGAAAACTAAAATTTTGCTTATCATATAATTTTTAAAGATGTTGTCTAGTGTATAAATAGGATTCCATCAAGAAGATATAAAGATTATCTAGAATTCTTAGAAGTTAAACCAAAATTATATAACTTGTGCTTTAAAATCATTTATTTCGCTTGCTTAAACTAAGATTTTGTTGTGATAGTCGTGTAATTTTAGTGGTATTTCTTCTTCTAGTTAGTAAGTATTTTATAATATATTTAAATAGATATATTAGTAATTGAATCCATTTAGAATATACTAATTTTCACTATTAAGTTCCTTAACAAATATTTACCAAATTTATATAAAAAGCAGTAAGTATTTAAGAATATATTGCTTTTATTATGAAATTATATGATGCTAAGCAAAAATATTATATAAGATGAGATAGAAAAGATGTTTAGATGGTAAAATATAAGGTTTTAATATTCTAATTCTTTCTAAAGAAAATAAATTCTATTAATATATAAAATATGAATGACTACCTCAACCAGGGAACTTGTAGGAAAACTGATGCAGTTTATAATATATTGTGAGCAATCTAGCACTAGATTTCAACATTAATAAGGGTGGACAAGATTGGAGAGACGCCTAATTTGTCTGAAGGTTTTTGCAAAGCGGTTCGAAAGCAAAAATGACGGAGGCTCCTAATAAATGATTCATAATTTCCTTCATCGAATCTTACATAAGCTGCATGGAGGAAATGCTCAATTTACTCAATTTCTAATCCTCATTTCTAATTTTTTTTTAGAAAACTGATGCATTTGCAACAAGATTCGAGAATAAGCTAATAAGATGAATCCCAACTTATCGAAATCAATTTTTCTCATTTGATAGATATATTGAGATAAGTTTATAAATAAGAATATTTATATTAATAATTGATTAGTGGCAATCCTATTAACGGCGATTTCATGCAAATTTAATTATTATACTTTCAGTGAAATTTAACATCTAGGAAGATATATAACACTATTTTAAACAAAATTTAAGAAATTAGATGTATAATTTAATTTAGAATAATAAAGATAAGTTTTAAGTGTTTTAATTAAACTTAGATTCTTAAATCTAAATTTTTAAGCATCGAAACATATTTTACAAGTTAAGTTTTTATCTCTTTCTATATTATTAAATATTCTTTAAAAGGAAAAAGATAAATAGATTAAACTTAATAGGAAAATAAATTTTAGTTCTCTTGATTTAAGTAAATTTCTTATATTTATCTGATTAACTTTTACTTTTAAATTTTTGGGATATAAAATGCTTTTTCTTATTTTAGCTAAAAAATATTTGAAATAAATAATTTAACATTTATAATTTAGAATTTTATGTATTAAAAATGTTATCTCAGTTCATTTCTTCTTAAAGCAATTCACTTCCATTTTTTTTTATCTTCAAATTTGCATTTATGATATCCTTTTACAAGTTAAAAGCATTTTCTACATCTTTTATTTGCACATTGATTGCACACAATAAGTTCTCCATGCTCTACTTTCTCCACATTATCTTACTAGCAATTGAAACATTATTTCATCTTTTTCTAATATATTTTTTCACCCGTTTTATTTTAGTTTCAATATTGATATAATTTTTGTAATGGTTTTTTAATTAAATCTTAATTGAATATTCATTTTATATTTTCTTAAAACTAATTTACTAATACTTTATTGCATAATGGACAACTTATATTCCTTTCTTCTACATTGTCAAATTAAAACTACTAGTTTAAAAAATCTAGCATGCATTATTAGCATATTAAATGTTGGCATTCTAAATTACAAAATTCTCTTACATCTTTAAAGATTGTGCATTTTTAGCATTTTTCTTGCTTCTTCCTTTTTATTTTTTAAAGAAATTGATAATCTTTTTAATTTAAATCTTAAGAGCATAAAGGACAAGCTTTTCCAGTTAAATGTTTAGTTGCACATTCATAACAAGTTACTTTTTCGCAATTACAATCATATATAAACGTTTATTTTCACTCAATATTATTTCCACAAAATATGCATTCTCCTTCTTGCTTCTTTTTTTAATTTATAGCTTAAACTTGGTTTTAATTTTGAAATCTTTCAGCTGCTTCTTAACTACTTTAATCAAATCTCTATTTTCCTATAGCTTCTATAATTTCTTAGTCTTGCAATATATATTAGCATATATTTTGTTAACTAAGAATGCATTTAATTTAGTAACCTTTTTCTCCTTCTAGGCAAACCATTTTATTATCAGTTTCTTCAGCTATATAATTATATAAGCATTTTTTGCATACGTTATGGTTGCATTATAATGTAATTAACATATTTATTTCTGCTTTTAAACAATTGAAACAAAAATATTCTTGCTTTTATTGATTTTACTAAGAGCTTGCAAGTTGCTTTTTCTCTTAAATATCTTAAACTCTTTAAATTGCATTCATATATTCAGTAGTTCCAATAATAGATTCAAGCTCTGTATGGTTAATTATATATTTACACTTTAAACAATTTAAATTATATCCTTATTCTTCTTCAGTGCTTATAAGCAAACCATTAGTGGCCTAATGGATGTAGTTATTTAGACACTATTAGCAAAATTAATGTCCGCATTTTAAGGCTATCCAATATTATTATTCCTAGCATTGCTAGCATTATTGATTTGCTACAGTTTTATTTATTATTTATCATTCTTATTATTAATCAATCTGAGAACCCTTCTAGTTCTATTAATTTTAATTAATTCTTAGGATCTCTTATTTTTATTATAACTATAATTCAAGCTGGCTAATTTAAGATTCATTTTTATTTACTAATTCTTATTTTTCTTTTATTTACTTTTTAATATCTTCAGATTTTTTCGTCTATTAGTCTTTCTCAGAACTTAAAAGCAAATTTTCTTCATTCATTTTCTCTAAATCAGACGCTAACTTTTATTTTTACTTTTCTTTTTAACTAGCTGCTAGCTTGTTATCCTCTATTTTGTTTTTTGAGACTTAATTGTTATGGTTTTCTTGCTTAAATTAAGGTAAATGATTAAGCAATTTTAATTTATTTAGTATTTATTATTTCTTTTCGTTTTACTTTTGCTATTCTTGTTGTTTTATCAAATTTACTTATTATTATTATTATTGCTGCCACTCAGAATTATTATTAGGTTAAGCTTGATTTTATAATCCTACTTGATATGGCTGATAGAAATTTTATGCTGGAGAATTTTGGTTTTACTATCCAAAAAGCTAATTTTGATATTAAAAGTTTGATTAATTTGCATTATATACTTGTGACTAGGGATTTATAGTGGGTTAGTTGAACTGCTACTAAAATTATTCCTGATTTTGGTGATATAAAATTTTTGTTTAAGGATTTTGTTAATACTACCCAGTAAACTAGTTTTGCTACTATAAGTTTTACTAATTTTGACCTTACTATTAGAATAGTTACTATTATTAGATATAATAGTTAGAGTTAGGCTATATATAGCTGTTTTTATTAGTATTTACAGTGTTTTATTGCTGCTGATTATTCACTAAAAAATTTCACTTTTAGAGCACATCCTTATTAGACTCTTAAGGAACATAGTTGTTTTGTGAAAATAAAAGAGAACTGCTCATTTTGAATTCCGAAATAAGCATCTGCAATATATCATACACTTTTGCGTCTATAGTGTGACTTGTTCCGCATAGCTAACACAAGAACATTTTGGATTAGCCTTGATTATATTGCTACGGTATTTAAGCATGGGCTGTTTATTAATGCTATTCTCTTAAATGCTACTTGCAGTACTTATTCAAGCATCCTATGTATAAATCATACGCAACCTCCATGCAATTTTGGAATTTACACTATTCCATTTTATTTCTTCACTAGAATAAAAAGGTTTATTTCTTGTCCTTCAAAGTGTTAATATAAATTTCATGGAAATTGGCTGTAAATTTTATATCAATAGACAGAATAATTCCTTATACCTTTTCTTAGATAATTTATTTTAGAACTATTTAAGCTTTTATATTGCCTTACTACTAAATGCCTCTCACTTCTTATGTAACTAATATAATATAAAGAGTTCGATAATAGCCAAGCTACTTTAATAGCTTGCTAATACATATAATTAAAAGCTTTAATTTTACACTAAGATATCTATTAATGGACTTTAAGACTTTATATTACATTATAACTTTATACGTGCCCTCTTTACAAGATATTTATCTATCTAGGACCATATGCTTATTAAGTATTCAGCTACCATACTCAAATTTTATTATCTTCTATACACATTTTTTTATATAATTAAGCAAGGAAGATTAGCTTACATAAGCAGTCTAAAGCTATATGGTGAAAACGTATTGAGTATTTAAGTAATAAATTAGGGTGATGATTATGTATAATATAGATACTTAGAATTGAATAATCAATTAACTATTTAATTAAATCTACTAGCAGAAGTTAGTTACATTGCAATATTCATCTCACCTCCTCTAAACCCTTAGGTATGAACTGCTGTCTTTTTTTGTAATTTTTCCTTTTAAATAAAGTAGGTAATACTGAATTATTTAATAGCTTAGTATGAGAATTGAGAAAGTATAAAGAATTATTTCTGAAAGGTAGTATCTAGTTAGTTGAGGCTATATTGGTATTAAACAGGTTAAATATTACTATAAAAATGAGATATTAAGAGACTAAAATTATTGAGGTAAAGGCCATTAAATTTACCTAAAACTTCTCTAATTTAAATCCTTTAATTTAAATAAAGAGCTATATTATAAGATACTACAAGAGGGATAATCAAGGTATCTAATGAAGTTTCTTTCAGGAATGTAAAATATACAGAATTAGAAAATTAAAGATTCTTATATAAAGAACAAAGAAGAGATTACAGTAAAATAGAACTTATTAGTCATATGCAACACTTCATCTAGTGTACACTTCATTAAATGATTATTTTAATAAAAGTAATACAGCATTATGCAATTAATTATCGCTACCTTTTGACTAATGGAAATCTAAGGGAGAGCATTCATAAATATAAGCTTTCTCTTTAATTTTTATTAAGATTCCTTTTACTTATTTAAAAAATATTTTCTATTTAAATGAAAAGCTCGGAGAAGGATAGGAAAGGAAATAACTAAACGTTACATTTTGCTTTTAGTATATTTCCTTCTAAGTAAGTTAGATCAAACTTTAAAGGGAGGATATACATCATAAATACCTAGAAGAGAAAAGGTATTTTTATAACTAAAGCTATATTATTAGCCCTTTTATAGATGCTTATGTAATATGAAAGCAAATCAATAAGCTGATGTGTTTACTTGATTTTATAATAAGATGAGTATTTTATTATAGCTAGGTAAAATAGATCTACATAAGTATAAGGAGTGATAATTATAATTGAGGTAGTTATTTAATATTAAATTTGAAACTCAATGGGATATTAAGCTTGAACAAAGTATCACTGTATACCAGCTAATAATATTTGAGATTAAATATAAAAAAGTTGAGTTTGTATATACGATCACAGTCCTAGATGTGATGATAATCATAGAAAGGTTTAATGGATAAATGATTCAATTGAGTAAAAAGCTTCAGTTAAGGTTTTGATAAATTTATTAAATTAAAGGCATTCTTATTAAAAATGTTTAATGCGTTTATGAAAAACGATCCAAGGAAGAAAGATAAAGAAGACTATGGACTTACTGATAGGTAGGAGTATATTAAATAGAAGTAGAAAGAGAAGAGAGACATACTTGCTTAAAAGCATTAAAATAGAGTAACCTAATGGATTTCTTAGCAGCAAAATAGCAACGCTCAGCTTCTTCTTAGTAACTTTTGTTAACTTTAGCAATGGAACATGGAAGTTTCAAACTAATTCACCCTTTACATCATAATTTCAGAGAAAAATCACCTGAAAAGCATCTTGATAAGGAGTTCATGAATAGAAATTACATGAAAGATAAGGAAAGAGCAAAGAAGATTGAGGCTTATCATCAATCAATTTTTGACTGCAGAACCCCTTATAGAGATAAGCCACCATGTAAAGATCCAGAAGCTTTTAGAAAATTTGATAAGAAGAAAGTTAAAGGGCCTTTATTCAAATTTGCCTGTAAAACTGAAAATGAAAGAGTTAATTGAGATCTTTCAAAGACTAATTACAATACGGAACCTCTTGATATAAAATACTTGCTTAAGGCAACTGATAGATTGCTGAAACCTTAAAAATGGATTTCGCAATCTGATTTTTAATAATTTTCAAAAACGATGGTCAAGGCTTCAGTCTGAACTCCAAGTCAGATTTGGGGGAGTATGAAATTTAAAGATAAAATTCCAGACCATAGAGTCTTTAGATCCCGAGACAAAAAAAGAGAACTGAATGGAGAATTTAAGTTAAGTACCAATCAAAACTGGGATAAGCATATTCCAAGAGCTAAAACTTTTAGAAGCTTCTACAGTAGTGTAATTACAGACGATTAAGAAGAGCTAAGTAAATTTTTACCCTAAATTTCTTATCAAAACAAGCACAGTTTGTCATAGTAGCCAAGCTAATCTTTAAGAATGTCTAATAAATCAGTGTAAGTTATCATTCAGAGTTTTACCAATAAACTTAAAAAAGTCTATTATATTTGAAGAAGACAGTAACTTCCTGTAGAATGCCTCCAAAAAAATATACAATCAGTCGGCCAAAAGTTCCATTGAGGAGTTAGTTAAAAGCCATAAGCAATAGTCAACAAATTCGATCAAAAGCTCAGGATATATTTCACACTAACCATCTTCTTAGTTTTAAATATTCTTATCTTTTATACAATCAAGAGTATGCTCAGCATATGCTATATATAGATAATTATACTAGCATTAACTTATGAAAAAAGGTGTAAATCGCATTACCAAAATATTTTTCATCTTTAAATATCTTTCTTTCTCTTCAAATTAGCTTCTTTATTTACTAATAAACTACTATATCAAAACTTTAAAGTATGAATTCAATTAAAGACTGATTTATATATCTTAAACTAGATGATTTCTAAGTTTGGCTAATAAAATACATCTTTAAAAAAATAAGCACAAGAGTAAAGTACTTATCTTAATCTGGATCACTATAATTATATAATAAGCTAACAAAAAAAGAAGTCTTTTCTTTTTCTCCTTCCTTACCTACTTAAATATAGTAGACTTATTCTAATTTCGAGGTATTAGATCTACTTATGGGTTAAAAATTAACTTTTTCGATTTTAGTTTTATTATCTACAATTCTTAGCTCATTCAATTAGTGATTTTCGTTTTTGATTCTGAAGTGCATGCTTAATTTTACTATATATAATAACAACTAAATTTTTCCTGCATTAGCATATTTTTTAGTATGTAAACTTAAGAAATCAGATTTTAACCCTTATAAGTAAAAATTAGAAATTCAGGCTTTAACTAATTCATAAGCTTAATTTATCCTATTATTTACTAAACCAGTTAAACTTATATATCTTAGTTTTAACTTACTTTTAATGGATGCTAATTAAACTTAATCCCATTTTAAATGTAAAACTAATTACATTTTTAACGCATTTAAAAACTGATAAAATAAAAGTATAAGAACACTAAACATCCCTAAGTTTAATATAAGAGTTTTCGTATTTTAATTAAACTAAATCCCTTGTATAAAAAATGAATGTGTGAATTAGACTGAGCTTCCCTATAGCCTTTGTTAAATCGATTATATACAACTTGTTCATTATTACTGTTAGAATTGAAATGAGCAAGAATGCTGTTCCGTAAATATCTCAAATATCTGACTGATTAATACTTAGTAACTTGCTGTTTTTACTAATCCCTATTGTTACTATCTATTACTTGAAGTTTCAAGAATTAAGGATGCCACATGTACGCCTCTTTGCTACTATTAACTTGCTTACTTATGTCTATACATTTATACTCTTACTGATCCTTTCAAATTACATTGAAGCCCTAATCACAGGCTTTGTAGTCTGCTACTGGTTTTTTATTACCAACAAAATCGAAAAATAAAGGAGATGAGACTTCTTGATTTATCAAGAGGAGCCCTTACTGACTTAAAGGAGTAACGACTAAAACACTTAAGGTTCTGATTCTTCAAACTTTTATGATCAAAGCTAGACTATCTGTTCAATATGCCAATCAGGGGTTAAACATAACTAATAGATGACAGCATTGATATGTAGTCATAAATTTCATTCTTTATGTGTTGGAATTTGGCTTCAGAAGAATATTTCATGTCCAAACTGCAGACAAATTTAGAATTAACTCATCTTGCAAATTTACTGTTATCTTTCTCTTTAGTTACTCCTTATTTTCCCTAATTTTAATCTCTAAGTCTTCATTATCTAAATTAACTAAGTAAAAAGATATAGAAGACTGAATTCTTAATTCAGTAAAAAATTTTATCTTTAAATAGTTAAGACTTTATCCTAAAATTGACTTTAGAACGCTACAAGGCTTTTACTAAAAAAGTGTATGCATAGTTTTACTAGATAGGATTTAATAATATGTATTAATGATTATGCATCAAAGCTATTGGTTTTAGATTAAAATAAATGTAAATATTATAGAAAATTAGGAATCTAATCTGTGTACTATTATGGAATTCCATTGTCCCTAGATAGACTATTTAGATCTGCGATATTGTACTCCTTAACTTTTCTTCTTTCTATTCTCAGAGTTCAAGTATAAATAGTCACTTAATTGATTTTTATTTTAGTTACCACAAGTAAACAGAGAGAAATAAATGATAATGGTAAATTATTTTTTGATTTAGCTGTATAATATAATTCTATAGCCATAATGTTTACCATGTCTATGATTTACTTCTAAATATACGCTTAAAAGTCTATTATATATCTTTCACGGCTTTCAAGTAAAAACTGTAAAATTTTAAGATTTTTAACCTTTTATCTTTCACCAGTTTATCTTAAGTTTGTTTTTTTAACCTAGTACTTTTTATATTAATTTCTATAAAAGTAAACTATCATGTCACTTCTATCTATTAAGATAATTATTCAGAAAGAGTGTAAACCCTGCGTTCGCTCTCTATTTTTAAGGATTTCTTTTAATAACCCTAAATTTCCTTCTTCACTCTTCCTTTAACTCTATAATTCTTAATAGCCTTTTTTAAAGTTTAGAAGGTTAATTAAATCTATTTTAAAAGACCAACTTGCCTTCAAACACTCTATTTAAATTAGTCTAAAGACTCTTTTATTTTAGATAGTTAAAATAAATAGTAGACATAATATATTAGGAAAATTAAAGCTATTCCTTTAAGATAAAAGTGCATAGTATTGTTGATATCAACTCAATTCCTAACTATTTGCACTTTGAAGAAATTTGATGTTTTTGATTACTTCTTTTAGTTCTAGGTATGACTTCTTTCTATTATAAATAGCTTACTTTACTCTAAGGTACCTTCCTTTCTATCTTGGTTCTGTATTTGTTTACTAGTGCTCTTCCTTCTAGGAGCTTCTAACTGTCGTAAAATACTGTTCCGAATGTAAAACTTTCTAGGCCTGCAAATTTCATTAGTATTGGATATGCGTTAGTTGCGTTAAGGCATACGAATATTAAGATGAACATTGGAAGTATTTTTGAAATTTGTCAGCCTAGTATTGGAACATCATCAAGTATACCGTATACATTTTCAAAGGCAGAGGGAATGTCTTGTCCTGTAGAATGCGTTTTCTTCATAAATAACAGAAAGTTATAAGCTAAGGGAGCGGAAAGTCTGGAAAAACAAGTAGCAGTGAAAGTCAGACTAAAGGTGTCGGTTTGATGCTTAGGATAAAGACCAAAAAAGCCAAATAGTTTGAGTTTGAAAAAAGGTAACCAAGTACAGCATACGATGTACATTAAAGGAACCAGACAGATTAATTAAGTTACAAAATCGTTTTGATAATACTCTAAAAACAAAGGCCAGATGGTGGTTGGATAATTAACGAATAAAGTAAATTCACCTAAAAGTACTAAAAGAGAAAAGGCTAAGAAGACAATTGATAAGATCCTGAAGAAAAATTTACGAAAATGAAAGAACCAATAATATTGGAACGAAGCCATAAAATCCCCAAGGCCGCCTTCATAATATCTCCAATATGCAGATACAATCTTTTTTTAAGGATTATCTCTATTTTTCAAAAGTTCCTCAAGTCTAATAGCTTTAACGAAGTGCTAATTACATTAAACTGTACCCCTTTCATAGTTATTAATAGTATTCTTGAGATCTTTATGTAATCACACTAGCTATTTCCTGCTTATGCTCTCAAAATTTTCCTTTTCCAGCATACCTAAAAGATGATCCTTGTTTCTGTTTTTCTCAATCATGTAAAGAGGGCATTTGCTTAGTAGAATATCAACATATCTTTGCTTCTTTGTGTTAAGGTTAGTGTTTGTACTTATTAAATAAGCCTAATACACTATTTCTTCAAGTTCGAACTTGCATTCATTTAAAGATTCGTTCATCTGCTAAGCTTGTAAATAAAGCGTTTGAAGCTTTTTATCGAGATTCGAAGTTCTTCAAAGGCTACGTGGGACAGCAACTAGACCGTATCCCATAAGAACGACTATTAAAAGTAAGCCTCACATGTTTGAAATAGCTATCATAAAAGCTGGTACTCTATAACTGCATAAAGCCTTACAAAGTAAGCTCTCCTTCAGCTATTAAGTAAATCAGAAATAACCCTCCACTGATAGTGTAAGCTATATACCACAATAAGTTCTGCTTAATTGAGTCAAAAATTCTACGTATTTTAGTAAATTCTCCGCTTAATTCATACTCTTGCAAGAATGGTAGAATACACCTAACAAAAGTAAAATAGTTACCAGCACATAAAAAATACTCCCCAGTACTCAATCTCTCAAACAACCTGTAAAAAATCTTAAGTATTATGTGCTAATTAAATATCAGTAAAGTCTCCCTTTTACAGCACATCTTGCAGCAGCATCGTCTATATTAATGCCTTACAACCCAAATATCATAAGGAATCAGAACTATTATGATCCAACCTGTCATTAAGCCAAAAAACACAGACAGATGTATATACCAATTAGTTTTCTTCTGAGGATAGTTATATAGCATATAACTTATTAAGCAGAGAACAATAGAAAGTTCAATCAAAAGAATTCAGCTTATCATTTTAAAGGGCAAATATTTATTTAAGCTATATAAACTAAGTTTAATTTTACCCTTAAACATTAAAAGACTCACATCTTCTTTATTAGTATATTAACTTAATAATATTGTAGCATGCTAAAGGAAATTAGAGTAGGATATATCAAGATTATACTAATACTTTATTATAATTGATTCACTATCTTATAATCTACTATTACCTTTTTATTATATGCTGATATATCTCTCTTAAGTCAGTTTGATATTCTTTATGTATTTAACTTATAATCAATATACATTTTAGATTATACCCTTAATATCTCTCCTTTTATTTAAGACTTTAGCCTTAGAGATTACGCTCTTTTTCCTTTATTTAAACCTGAAAAATTAGAAAAGAAAGAGTTTAAATATACTTAACTATATTCTAGCTGTAAAGAAACAATAAATTGGAAGATTTAGAATCGCTTAAGAAACTAGTTGCTTTAAAGGCTCAAGGTGGTAAACATAAGTAACTCTTTATAAAGATGAGAGTGATTAGATAAGCAAAGCGTATAATAGTATCAATACATGGCTATATCTTAATTAACTAAGCAAGAAGTTAAATTAATTGATTTAAAAGCTGGTATAAGAATACCTAGCATTAGCTTTCTTAAGTATTAATGCTAATTCTATTATTCTGGAATCTAGAATGAACCTAGTCTCACTTAAAAGGTCTATGCAGTTATTATTTTCTAATACTATAATCAAATTTTTAAGGATGCAGAATTACCAAACTATATCCAACATACCGATTGCTAAATGAAGAAGCAAATTTAGCTAAACCTAGTTTATTTCAAATTTTACCTCCAATTTTTCTATCAACATTTTAAATAAATACTCTAATCTGTCTGTGAACTTTCCAAAATTCACAATAAAGACCTTAAATCCCACTTTCTCTAAAGCTGGAAAAATTTTAAAGATATAATAATTTGAATGAATGTATGAAGTTGTCTGTTAAGCATACGAATGATAAGTAGGGTTATATTTTATGCAATAGAACTGCTTAAACTTTCTCTAAATACCTTTTTAATCTTTTAACTACTAAGGAAGCTTAGTAAAGTTTAAGAGCTAAGAAATGAAATTGCTTGCTAAAGTTTGTCAGTTAAAGAGAGTTGATTTGAGTGTGCTGTTTTACCTTAATATGTCTAGAGTTTAATAAGTTGGAAGCAATAAATTATAATATCTTGGATTATAATATGAACCCCACTTTGGGTTTAAGAGTTTGGCTGTTAAACTATCGAAAATTCTTTTACTCTTTTCTGGTATGAAATTACAAGTTAATTTGGCATATGAAAGTAAATAGCATGATACATCAGAACAGCAAAAATAACTAGTATATTGAACAAAATACTGATATAAATATAAAAGGATACAAATAATAAAAAATATAAGAAGCTACTTGAGCAAAGCAAAATGTTAATTTAGCCATTTAAGAGTAAAGTAGAGAAGAAATAAAGTTGTAAAATATTTTTTAAATAAGAGATTTACTAACTCTAAAATATAGTGAAAAACTTAATTTTTGAGTATTGAATCTAAGTAATAACTATCATTTTATTTTCTTCCACTTCTATTTGTTACAGTCAAAACTGAATAGTTCAGAATCAGAGTCAAATTAATAAACCTTCTAACCATCTACAATTGGTTATGTAAATGCTGGATCTTAAGTTTAGAATTGATCTCCATGTTGGATAATCGATTTGAAATCGAACAGCAAAGTTTCTTTGTAGCCTCCACCGTTATAATAAATTAGAGCAGATGTAGAGAATCAAAGAAAGGCTGATGAGTTCTAAGCAGGTTCTGGTAATTTAGTAATACTTGGATATCAATTATTGTTAATAACACTATAGACCTGAATTTCCTGTTAATAATTGTTGAAATCTCCTCCCCCTGATACGTATATCTAATTCTCATAGCAAAAGGCTCCAAAACATCAAGTTTTTTAGCTTATATCTGAAATATTCAAAAATTGATTTTTCTTCATGTCGAAAACTTCAGCTGCGCTTGTTTAATTCCCTGATATAATATAAACTAAAAAATTCTGATCAAAGCAAGTTCGATGAAGTCCTCTCTTTGATATCATTTTATGCTTGAAAATTTACTCGTTATCGAGAATCTCAAATCTATCTTAGACTTAACTTCAGCCTCCAGAGACTATCAATTTCTAGTCAGAAAGTTATTCTATTTAAGTCCAGTTAAAATCAGTTTTAATGACTTTTGTTTATTATGTGCTGAAAGATTTCGACTATATATCGTAATTTTTTTTTGTCTATGATTTCGATTAAATAGTTGATATTTTGTAAAACTACGCATATACTTCCTGTCCAAACGGATTTATTCTGGCTCATTAGTTAAGTGGACCAACACTAGGTTTTATAGATTTCATTCTCAATTCATCTCTTACAATTTTTTCTTGAAACTCGAAATCCAAAATTTTCATAAAAGTTTATTCAATTTCATCCATATAAGTTTACTAGTTATTCTTGTACTATATTACTATTTACTTTCCTTCTAAATTAGAATATTATTTAGTTATTTCATCTACATCCTTTAACAAATTAAGCTACCGTATAAGGTCATCATCACAATCTAGCGAAATCTCATTTAAAGTTTAAATTCTTTCTTTCATTTCCTTTATCTACTTATTCATAGATTTTAAAGATGCTAGCGATTATTCCTCCAGAATATTAATTTTCTCATTAGCTTTCTCCTTAATAAATTCTACTAGTCTTTTAGCGCAATTATTGATCTATTCTATTAAATGTTCAGTTTCTTTCCGTAAGTTTGATTGAGCTTCATCTATGCTATCAAGTATTTCTTCCATTTATATTTTAAGAGAGTGATGATTTTACTTTGCTTATGCTATTTCCCTGTTTTTCAGACTTTAAGACTTTTCCTAGATGTCTATCACCTGATGATTCTTATGCTACTCCATGTAGTGGGCACATCCGATGCATAGCGTAATTTTATCATCTCTACAAAATAAAGTTTTATTCATATTATGCTTGGAGCACTAATTGGGTATTGCCCCTGGAATGAAGATAGTAACTAAAAAGGCAGGATTTTTTTTAGTCACTGCGTTACATGAAGGACAGATAACCTCATTACTTAACTAGAAGATCTACAAAGCACAGGTTATACATATAATATGCTCACAATCAAGTTACTTAGGAGCGAATTCTTCGTTATTATAGTTATTACCACACTCCTTGCAACTAATAATTGCCTACATTTAAACTATATTTAAACTAAAGAACCTTTTATTTATAAAAACAGCTTATTCTTAGTTAACCTAGAAAGGAAAATAACTATTTTTCAAGATAAGCAACACACCTATTCATAGTAGTGACTACCTACCTATTCCTTTTAGTCCATGACTAAAAGGAATAATAAGAACTATTGCTAAGTGCTTTCAATTATAAGATATCTATGAAAAACTAAGATTTTATTACTAAAACGAAATGGAAATAGTTACTAAAGGTATATAATTAAGCATAATCATAAATAGGAGGACAAGGAATAAAATAATCTTATCAAAGTATTCAAATGGTAAGGAAGGATTTTTTTAAGTCTAACTAGCAAGCTAGTAATCAATCGTCTTCTTTTAGAAGTATATTTATACAAATAAGAGAGTTTATTTGGCCTAATATCCTAAACTTATTTATTTTTAAAAGTCAAATATTCAAATCTCAAATAGGGTAGATGAGGATTCTTTTAAATCTAAGTTGATAAGTATAAAACTGATCCTCTAAAGTACATACAAACTCACTTTCCATATTTTCTTACACTCTTCTTTTATTCCTTCTGAATTGATTTATTAAAGTCAGTATGATCTCTGTTAGCTTAAACGAACTAATGAAGATGCTAATCTATTTTAAATAAATACCTAACTAATTAGGTAGTTTAAAGGGATTTATAATATGAATGAATAACCATTAACAACTGTTTATTTACCACTTAATCTAGAGGCTTTTAAGCAATTAAATTAAACTAAAGTTACGTTGAATTCTGTTTAGCATACTTTCAGTTATATTTTAAAAAATGAAAAACCAAGGATACGCTAAGACTACATCGAAGAGATCGGATTTGCTAACAAGCTAGTAGCTTGAAACTTATCGATAGACTTGTAAAAAGGAAGATCGTATATTGAAGGAATAGAATAAAACTTAACTTGAGAAATTAGAAAACTTTCTTGATCAGAAAAATACTTACTCAGGTATGTTCGCCACTGACTAGCTTTGGCAACCGAAGGTTCCTTCAAAAAAAGAATAAAAAGAATTCTGCCAAAAATGCGTTTACGAGAGTGTCTACTGCAAGCATCGTTAGCCAAGGAACGAAATAAAGACTAATTATAGAAAGCCTCTTACAAGTTCTCAAGTAGTAGGATGGATGGAGCCTATTGACAATCCTTTTTATGGATATCAAAGAGTAGCAGCAACTAAAGAATTCAAGGATATGACACATATATGAGAAAGTTGACTTATGGATTATTTAGATAATTGATCTGTTCTTATATCTGTATTAATAAATCAGCTCCTTTAATTTTTACTTAAAACATCTTAAGGAAAAATTAGGGATTTAACATCAATCTAATCATCACTAAGTTACTTTTAAATTACTTTCTCATATAGTGTTTGATTATCTCTACATATGCATATTTTATTTACAAGAAGCAATCAATTAAATTTGGTATTATGGAAAAAATTTATGGAATGTATTTCAATTAGCTTTTATAAAGCACTAGGTACAATACGAGTTCTATCGACTGTGAATAACTTTTCTTTAAATCTATAGTTTCCTATTTCAATTATATAGACTCTTATCTCACTTACCATTATCATATGCATTATGTAAATACCTTAATTATAACTATAAAAAGTTTAAGTTAAACATCTATTGATTTTTTAACACTGATTGCTTTTTTTCAATTGTATTTCATTTTGAAGTAATTGATTTAAACAGAAATTAGAATTTATTTTGATATGCTTCTGTTTTTATTTTTTAACTAGTCAATCTATTTTACCTGAAAGATTTTTTTTAAATCTAATAATTATGAAAAAAATTTTAGGAGGTTGAGCTTATTAAGTTTATAAGGCTATTTCTAAGATATTAACAATAATTAATTTTAACTTATTTCCTTAAGAATAGCGAGCAAACCTAAAAGCTAATAACCCTTTCCTATTAAATTTTGTAACCAGACGTTAGTAAGAAAGCTTAACTTCTTTACTTATAGCTCTTAACTACTCTATGTGTAATTCCCTCTTTATTCTTCAGAAGCAATCTCTATCAATTCTTAATGAAGCTTCTGGCTTTTGATAAAATATAAATGAAAAGATACCTTCTAATAATTTATTGCTAATGAAAAATTAATTACTAAGCAAACTAACTATCTATAGTAATAGATCAAGGCTGCATAAGAGGAACTAAGTTACACCTTATGACTTTCTTTTTATATATAAATAACATCTTTTATCTTCATGCTTATAATTATCTAGTACTTGTTGCTTCATATTCATAATAACAGTTTTAATATCTTCTTTCCTAGATTAATATAAAATAGAGGAAAGGAAAATAAAAACTCAAACTGCGAAAATGTATTGAAAATATAAATAAACAGTGAAATAATAAAAACGGAAGGTTGTATAGATTTGAATGTAAAGAAGGAGGTAAAATTAATTACTAGCTTAAAAGAACTTAAGCTGTTTAATTGAAAAGATATATCATCTGATAATATTATAGTCTGCTATCGTATTAAGAAAGGATCATTCTACTAATAATAGAAATGCCTCAAGAAAGAAGAGCGAAGCTATTTTTTAAGAGTGCTAATAATTTAGTTGAACTAGGATATTAAATACTGCTTAAGATAGAGATAAAAGATTTCTTAGATTTAAAATGAAAAATCTTTTTGAAAATTAATTTTTGTTAAAGAGCTTATCTTTCATATTCAGTATAAAAGAAGCTTCTATAACTGAATAGTTAAGAAATATTATTCAAATTAAAGCAGTCACTATTGCATATGGTAAGTTAGATTTTGATGATTCTTTTAAAATTTAGCTAATCTTTGTATTTTTTAAACGTTTAGATTATGAATTTAATATTTACTCTTATACATTTAAAGCTTCTTATGCTTTAGGTTTACTATATTTATTTAATGTTGCTATAGTCACTTAAGCTTTAAACTTTTTATATTATATAAAGCTTAATTAGTCATGTCAGTTTATATACTATAGACCATCTTAATTATTAAATAAATGCTTATTAATTTTAAATTCTGTTTATCGCTCAATTTTTTTTCCATGTTCTATTTTTATAGCTTGAGGAACTAGTCGAGTATAACTTTATTGGTAAAGGTCCGATAGTAACTCTTCCTTCTCGCTTTTTTTCTTCCTTTTTATTTTTGTTCTAATTTTCAGGGTTTTCTTATGTTTCTTAGATTGTTTAATTCTAAATTTCCTTTTCTTGATTTTCTTCTTACCTTCTTTTCTACGGTAATTATATCTCTTCTTGCTATGCTTTCTAGGTAACATCTGTAGTTTATTATTTATTTTAAATCTCATTTTCAGGTAAAATCTAACCACTACTTTGCTAATTTTCATCTGGTCTAATTTCACTTTAATCATTAGATTCTTTCTCCTTTACTTCTTTATTTTAGATTTATCATTAAACTAGCTCATTGATCATAGTAATCTAATTATCTCTACCTTGTAAGCTGACAAAATTAGGCTATTATTATTGCTTCTGCTTCTCTGATTCTTATAGCTTTTAATCAGGATTTTATAGCTCAATACTTCGCTTTTCCTTTTCATATACATTTATTTAACTAGAATCTTCTACAAATTACTGAGTATTTTGCTCTTATAAGTTAATATCTGGCGCTTAAATATCCTATTTCTCGCTTTATACAGGTAAATTTGCTGCCTACTAGCAACCATTAGATGGCTTATCCCATTTACTTTCGTAACTATACTCAGGAATGCTTTAATTACTTTCAACTAGAGAAAACTAAAGAAATCTGAGAGCAAGATTATCTTAACATTGTTTAGCTAATTCCTTTATAATTAGACTATGCTCTTCACTTTAAAGCTGCTTCAATTATTATTCCATTTCTTAGTAGAAATGCTTTGTAGAAGGGAGCTAATCAATTATTCTTCATAATACTCTTAGAGCATTAGCTGGATTTTGACTTATTAGTATGTCACGCAGCATCTAGAGGGAATCATTCTAGGTTTATTCTATTTGTGCTTTGAACATTTAGTAATTAACCCCTATAAACCCTGGAGTGTTTAGGCAGTCCTAATTAAATTTCTATTCGTTCTCTCACTCTTTAACTAAATTGCCATAGCATTATAGAAACACTCCCACACTCAGAGATTCCTTCTCTGTTATGCATTATAAACTTTGGCACATTTTGAATACAAGACTCTATAAAATAGGCCAAGTAGGAAAGTTAATTATATGAGATTCTTACATCAGAGTAATAAAGCGAAACACGTAGAGGCAGTCATGTAAAGAGAGGAAAATTCGAGGGATAAAGCAAAGCTGTATAGATTAACTTACTTGAATAATGTTTTATATATTAGATTAGCTTTACACCAACAGCTGCTATCCTAAGAACTACATTATTACTTCTATTCGCTTCTGCTACTCAGCATCTTCAGCTTAGAGTTCTTCGATAACTTTTTAGATCTTTTTGCTTTACTTTTCATTACTATCCAATTCCTTTTAAAGCTTCTCTATTTCCTTTTAATATATCCAGCTAGCTGAACTTATATCATATAAATTAAAGCTTCAGAACAGAATGTAAAAGTTATCGATATACTATAAATCAGTGCTATCTAATAGATATATTTAGTCCTTTAGTCACTGTAAGTTTACACAAATGTCTGGTAGAACTGGACGTAAAATGGTTCATATTAAAGCAGGTTTCATACCTAAACTTCATAAATAGGTTAGTGAATTTTCTCCCTTAAATAAGCGCTTATACGATTCATAGCTTGATAGTTAAAATATCTGAATAAAAATCTAAATCACTTCCTTTAAAAGATCTGAAAACTAGTTAAGTTGATGTAATAGATTTCCATGTACTGCATTAGGCTTTAGTTCATAAGTAATATAGTTAACTCTTGTCCCTAATAGTACGAAAATGTTAGAATCATGTATTGCATTTAATAAAGCTCTTAGAGATCTTTTGGAGTTTTTATATGTGCGAATTAGTCCCAAAGTTTATAGCTTTAGAACATTACCTCCTGACATGCTTTTTAGCTAGTATAAGCTAAATTGATCCTCATTTATACCCCAGCCTGACATTTATTACAAGATGCTTTTTAGAATCATCACATCAACAAAATCATTCTCAACTAACTTCTTAGTAATAAATCTGACTATCCCTGTCAAATCAGAGGTGTAATACTTCTTATAAAATAATCCCACAAATGTATTCAAGTTACTAAACCAAGGTTATATAGCACCATCCTTTAGTTTGAGTTCCTATTCTTCGCTCAAGCACTTAAAGATATAGAATTAAACAGCGTCACATACGAACTAGTTAATAAGGAAAAAGGAATTTAAAATGTTCTAGATCTGGCTTTCTGAGGTCTTTACAACCTCCATTATCTCTTTTATCAGTAGAAGAGGATTTGAGTTCGAAAATTTTATTAAAAGCCTCCCTTCTATTTTTGTTTTAACCTTAGAAGTACCTTTTATTCACTCCTTAACTTACTTTAAAGTCTGTACTTTTTATACTTAAAGATGGGGATTTTGATCGTAACTCTAAAGTCAGTTACTATAGTAATTAAACCTTTCTTGAACATCTAGTTTTTTAAAGAACTTTCAGAGAACGCAACCTATATTTGTAGGCATTAAAGAAAGATTGTTTAGTAAGATCTGCGTAAACTTCTAGCCAAATTAAGTTTTATCTGAGACATACTCGAGAACCTTGCATAATTTGGAGAATATTAGACTGCTTTTGTAGAATCCTATACCTACAATCTCTATCAAAAAATAAATGCAATTTATTCTGTCGTTCCACATTCTGCAAATAGCTTCGCTTTCCACTTATTTACGATCTTTATAGTAAATCTTTTGGATATGCGGAAGTTGGATGTATATAGGATTTATTAAGTGGTCTATTTACTCCATAGCTGATTATATTAATTCTTCATTAGTCAAACTGTCTAGTTAGCACTCTTCATTGAGCATATCATAAATGAATTTTGCTAGAATTCAGTTCTGCTATTTTATAACTAAGCTTAGTATTTACAGCTTTTGGTTATGAACCTAGATCTCTTTAAAAGCGCTTATTTCCTTGTCTAAAATCTAACTATTTTCAAGGTACTTATCTGGATTAGCTTTCTCTTGCTGAAGATTCTCATACATCAATTAAATGTTTGCAGCTTTTGCTATTAGATTTTCTTAAATTTCTTGCTGCTTTTCTTTCGAAGGAAATAAATAAGACCAGAAGCTTTCGATGGTTAACACTTCAGACTAAATTAGATTTAAGCTAATTTATATGAGCTACTCAGGAGTTTTCTTGTTGTGGTATTACTAGAACTAGCTACAAATTACTTAGGAGAAGGTTTCTTTTGAGAATAGCTAAAAGCAGCTTTGTTGGATGTCTTAAGGAAGAGAAAAGTTTTATTGAAGGTTGATTAATAATGAAAGAACTTTGGATGGTTCCAAATCATATTGGCCTATCTATTCAGCTATTTACAAGTCGTTTTATTCAATAAAGTGCTGAAGAACGTAAGCTTATTCTCAGATCTAGCATTAATTTTCCTCTACTATATCCTTCTACTCACTTTTAACCTTTTTATAAGGTGTCTAGCTAATACTTAAGGACAAGCTATCTAACAGATTATCGTCTAACGACTACTGAAGGACTTGCTTAGTAACAATTTATTTCTTAATCAGTGAATCGACAATCTAAATATATCTTTCTTTCTAAGGCTGGTCATAATTTTAGTACTACACTCCTAACAATCACAAGATATCTGCCATAGTTTAATCGTTCAATTTCAAAGCCTCTATAAACTTAATAGCCTTTCCAGAGTTCATATTCCCTTATAAATAAGCTTCGAGAACCTCAATGATGAAATGTTTTTTCTCATCCCTGTATTTCACCTTGAAGGTTTAGTTCTGCTAGGAGACTTTTTCAATGATTTAGTTTTTGCTTATTCATTATGCCATGGTATGTTGTATTGCCTTTAGAATTTAAATTTAAACTTAAAATTCATATTCAAGTATTTTCACCTCAGAATGCCTTTTCATAACCAAGTTAATTACATTAGAATTTTAAAGCTTTATATCCTTTATGAAAGGTCAAAGCGTGCTAATTGAGAGAGTTTTTAACTAGGATGATTAAATAATAGTATAGGTATCTAGGTATTAGAAATAAGACTATAATGATAAAAGCTTTTGGATATAAGCTAAAGACATAAGAAGGAATAAGTTTTAAGTATTCAAATGTATATAAAAGGTAATCTAATTAATATCGTTAAAGCAAACAATTTAGAACAGAAATAAAAGACACATTCTAACTAAATCTAATCTAAGTTAAATTATATAAGCAGTTCACTTATAGCTAAGACATTTCATTAGATATGAAAAATAAATAAAGCAAAGTTAATATCAGCCAATTGAGCTAGTCTAATATATTAAAGCTTTAATTTAATATTAAGGGATATGAAGTATTGGAAGCATATATCTGAGAGTTTGGATTTATAAGTTAGAATATTAACAAGGAAAAAGATAGATATCATGGCAATTAATTTTGATATTACAGATGGCAATTGGTACCAGAACTAAGTTTAGAAAGATCTGATTTAAAAAGATAAAAGAAGTAAATGGATTGTAATATGAAAATGGTGAGATGATGGCTATAAAGTAATATTAAAATAGAAAGAAACTATATTTGAGAATTTTAAAGTAGAAATTGCTTTTTGAAATCGATAGAAGGAAAATTAAAGGAATTAAAACATCTAAAGGATAATTCATACTGTTATTAGATTTAAAGCATTAGTATGGTTATATAATTTATATATAAATCGAAGAAAAAGAGGGAAAATCTTTGATATATTGATAGGAGTATTAAAGTTAATTTTAAACAATTGAGATATACCAAGAGGTATAAGAAGTATTTTATCATCGTATATGAAATCTAGGTAAAGCTATATCTAATATATCGTACATTTTAGATACCTTACATTTAAGTTTTGAAGTGATTACAGAGCTAATATATAATTAATGAATCTTAATTGTAGATTATAAATTTTAAGAGACTGGAGGACAGAATTAATTGTATGATAGCGAATAAATTTTTTAGTAAGAAAAGCAGGGAATCAAATAAAGGTAAAACTACCTTAATAAATATAATTTAAGCCATTTGATTCAAGATATTACCTCCTTTTCAGTTGTCATTATAATTAGAATCAGCTTTATTCTGAGATTCTATTTAAGAGTAAACTCCCAAAAAAGTGCAAATATTCTATAAATAAAGTTCAAGTTGGCTTCAAAAAAGGAAATTAGTTAATTCATTATAAAAGTAAGTTGAATACACTCTGAGAGGTCCTGCTATAATATGTAATAATGATGAAAAGATATTAAATTTAAGTGTTTAGAGAGGATAAAAAAAGGGATTTATATTTAAGGTGGAAACTCTTAAGCAATATAAATTAAGAATTTCCTAGGTAAATATGTATTTTGGAGTATACTTAACTATACCATGCTAAATATACCTGACAAACTATATTAAGATTAAGATGATAAGTATTTAAAAGCTATAAGGAACTAAGGAAAATAATATAAAAGCTATACATAATTTATCTAAGATCTGCATGTATATATATTATAAGCATGCTATGCTAGCAAATAATTTAAATACAAGCTTCTGAAAATTAAGGTAATTAATAATAATAGTAAGCTATTTCAAATATGATTAATAGAGTGATGAAGAGCATTTAAAGATAAAATAAGAAAATTGAACTTAATTTTATTAGCATGCTGAATAAGGCTTTAAGTTAAGTAATTAGCCAATTTATATAAAAGAAATTGCTATATTGATGACTAAATTGAATTATGAGTTTCAATAACAGAGAGTTTGCTAATAAACACATATTTGGATTTTCTAAGTATTTTAGTTAAAGATAGCAAGAATAATATATTTAAAAGAATATGAAAGTTTGAATAGTTATATGATGAAAAGCATGGTTTCTTTCTTAACTTACACTTCCAAGCAAAGCTTTATTTCATACAAATGTTTTAGAATACAAACTTTAGCATCAGTATCTAAAAATTACAAAAAGAGATAACTCAATATCTTCATAAAATATTGCAGCTTACACAAGATGAATTCCAACAAGCTAAATAAAATCCTAAAGTTTCAAATCTATTTAGTACAATTACTAGAACTATCCATCCTCCTTTAATTATAACTTCACTTTCCCTCTAACTTAATTTTATCCAAAATTATTATTATTTTAAAGCTAATAATTACTAAGATAGAAGCCTTCTAGAAGTATATTCCCTATACTTAATCCTAATTAAAAGGTTTATTTTATATTAGTATACTAAATCTAATATTTTGTTCCTAATTAGCCTTCTAAATCTTCTAGAAGCATAGATATTGATCATATATTGAAAAGAGTGAAAGATTTTATAACTAGAATGCTAATATTAGTGCATATCCTTCAGATATGTGTAAGCTATTTATGCTAGGTAAGATATTAAAATACATACTACTAGCTGGTATTTACACTTAAATAGCTAACGGAGATTATATAAATTAGCTATTCTGGCTATTTCACTAATTTTAAAAAGAAAGACATTCAGAATGTCAAGAGAGCAGCTAATTAGAAAGATCTTTAAGATAATATTTAGTTAAAGACTCATTGGTCAGAGCATTATCGATTAGCAAAGAAGCTTAATATTTTAAATTAAAGGTAACGATTCTAAAGAAGAACTAGTAATCAATACTTAAGTACCTTTTCTAATCTACTTTAGCAAAAAATAAGTTTTAAGGAGCTAATAAGTGGATAAATGAATAGAGAATATATTAAACTAATATGAAATTGGATAAAAATACCTATTTGAAAAAGTTTAAACCTATTTATCAAGTCAGTTTTTTGCTGAATATTTTTAGAAGTAGCAATTACATTAAAAAAGATATTTGAACAGAAATATATTATAGAGCTTTAGTGAATTTAGCTCCACAATGGTTCTAAGAAGAATATAAATTAGGAAGTTAAATGACTAATAAATAAGAAATCCTGTTTATATGAAATGAAGACTGCATTCCAGAATATTTATTTATGCAAAGCTATTAAAAAGGCTTCTAAAGCTGCAATCAATAAGTCAATATAAATTAGTAGATATTCCTTACTTTATTAGATTAGTTTTATATTATTTCAATTCATTTTTAATTAATAAGAGCAACTATCTTTAATATCTTTCCTTCTTATTATGAAAGTATAAGAAGAGACTAAAGGTAATTAGGTTTCTATTTTTAACAAGTTGCTAAGTTTTTGTTCAAAGACAAAGCTAAGTTTTGCTTTAATTATGAGGAAAAAGATTTGAATGATTTAATAACTAACCAGTAAATTATCAGAGAGTCAATAGATAATGACAACTAAACTTTCAATTTATCATCTGAATAATCCACTATTTTCTACTAACTAAATTGGATTACTTGATAAAATATATTTTCCTATAGCATATTAAAGTAAGGTAGATATAGACTTACCTCTTTACCTTCTATCAATTCTTGCATTTTGTTCCATTTTCATCTTTTCATCTAGTTATACCAACAAACATCAGTCAGTTTAAAAGCTAAAATAATTTGATTATTTATTGTAGTTTTAAAAGGTACTACTTCAGTATATTTTAAATAAGCTTATGTTTTAGGGTAAATAAAACTGCTTAAACTTCGTAAATTAATCTCATAAATTAGGGATAAAATAAATTGGTTTAATCACTCAATTAAGGATAAAAATTAAGGGTTTTAAAGGAAAATTTAAATTAGGGATAATAATAAAAAGCACTAAGAATGGACTCTAATAAGCTTGAAGAGAGATAGAGGACTAAACAAAAAACCAAAGGTTAGTAAAAGGCACTTTGGACTCAAATAGTGTCTAAGTGTTGGGGGGTATTAAAAGAGTAAGATATAGAAAATATTCAAAGGTAGTTTAGACTTGGAAAGGCTCTTCAGGATTTCAGCGAATAGTTAAAAGTGAAATCTAAGAAAAAATGCTGCGACTTAAACTTAAACATGTTTCTGATCCCTAATATAATATCAGGGAACAAGAACCTATTCACTTTGTTCTTATAATCACTTCAAAAATTCTTATTTAAAGAGTAAATAGCACTACCAATTAATATCTCTATATCTGCTGAAGAATTCTCAAAGAATACAGAACTAGTTCTACTTCAGTTTTTCATAGAGAAGAAAATTACTGACTTATGGACTCAGCAAAAGATTGAATCATTCATTTAACTTTCAAAATAGTTTAATAAAAAGAGACTGAGCAAAGACTAAATTTTGCTAATTTAAGATCTTGAAATTAGAAATTTGTTGGTCATGATTGTAGCCCTTGGAGGGAAGGTAACCAAGTCAGACTTCGAAGTTTAGAATAGAAAAATGACTTTTCAAGTTTATTTGAAGTTCTAAAAAGTAGAGGAAACCGTAGACTGGAATGTTAACTTTATTAAGATTCTTCCAAAGGTAAGATTTTAATTTCAGTCAACCTTAAAGGTTATAACTGAGGAAGATTATAGCTAATCAGAAACTTAATGCTCAGATCTTAACAGTTTAGATTCTTCTGTTCATGGTCCTCCTGTACAATTCGAGAACTTTATAAAATCTCCTGGTCAGCTTCTTGAATAATCTTACTAGTAAATTTTTAATTTTAGAAAGGCTTTAAATTCAAAATTCATCGAAGAGAATAAATTAACTTAGAAGCATAAAAAAGGAAAGCGAAAAACTTATGGATTTGACCATAGCTGTGAATAGGAAAGCATTGAGGAAAAATTAAGAGAAAGCTAATCAGAAGAAACTATATCTATGAGATAACTTAGAAAGAATAAAAGAAAGGAGAAAACATGTTAAGGTCAGGTAATTAAAAAAGAAAGATCTAAAATCGATAAAAATGGTAATTAAAAGTGCTTGTAACATTGAATCTTTGATTAAACATGTTTATTTACCTCTTTTTATTATTGAGATTACATATAATGTAAATCTAAAGACGATTATTATATACAAACTACCCTGTTATCTTCTAAGATATATTATCAATGTTTTCATATCTTTAAATTTGAATTTTCTTTATGGATATACAAAGGGTATTATGAATAATACTTTTTACTATATTGATTAGTTATTATAGCCTTAGATAAAGCATTTAATAACTGTTATATCTTTTGACTCTATTTCACCTACTAAAATTTCTTTCTTTTGGTTCTTCTTTACATAAGTTATTGATAAGATCTAAATAAATTTACTCTTACTCTCTTAATGTATGCTTAAAATTAATTATATAGGTTGTAATTTATTAGTTCTTAGTTATAAAACCTTCTTCGCTCTTTTCATCATACACTTTTAATTTTACAACTCAAGTCTGATTTATTAATCTGAACTAAACTATTTTTGTTATCTTTAGTGTATATCTCTCTTTCTTTAAATACCATTATCCGCCTAATGTCCTAACTTAATAATCTCCTTATAGCCAACATTTCAAAATCCTAATATCTTTTGGAATTAGTAAGGCTGTATTACTAGGATACAACTAAATGGTTATATAAATGTTCTGATATAATTTATAATTAAATTAGCAATTATTTTGTAAAGCAATCTTATAGAAGCTTTAGGCATAAAATAATAGAGGGATATCAATAAAAACTAGCTGCTATTCTCCATTTAATCTTAAAATAAAGACTTTAAATTACTTTACTATACCCTAGTCTTTAAATCAGACTTCCTTGTGATTAACTTCTGATATAATTTGGATAACTTTATATTATGGAATTTGTAATCAAACAAGAAATTTTATCTTTTAGACAAATAGAAAAACGACTTAATATGAAATTGGCAGCAAGCTCTTTAAAATTTATGATGTTGGGTAGTTGATAAAAAAGATGAAATAACCTTATCTAAGCCACTAAGTGAAAGTCTTTAAAGACTATTTAATTATCTTATCTTGATGAAATAAAGCCTCTTGAAATATAAAATCTAGCAAATTTACCTAAATAAGTTCCTTTGCATTTTGATTTTAGTTATTAGTCTGTTAGGATTATTTTCTTATACTAAGGTTGACTCTTAGAGTCTTTAGACTCATTTATATTCTTTTATTCATATTAAACTACACTCAGAACTTTATTTTCACTTGATGCTTCAAATTATTTTAAGAATCAGAACTTTATGAATCTCATAGCTGTTCTAAATATTAAGATACTACTATAATTAGGAGAATCAATTCTAAGACCCACACTATTTTAGAATATAGAAGCTTAGAGTTACGAAGGAATAATTAGAAAGATAGGCTTTTAAAGCAAAAGAGTTCCAAGACTCAAATGATATAAATCACATACAAGTTTAATATACTAAATTTCCTTGCTTCAAAAGTGATAATGTAAATATATTAAAAACTATGAGTGGAAAGCAAATAATTTTGAACTTATAGTGCAAGAGATTTTATATAAAGCATCAATTATAATCTTAACAATAATCTGGATGAAGCTTTTACTCTTACTTCAGTGCTAATAGAATACTTCTAATATCTGATTAAGCAAAGTTATGCAAAAGTTATTAAATAAGCATTTATTTAGTAAGCATTTAAGGCAGTCTTTAAAGTATCTGCCACTAAAGGGGAAAAATAAAATTGGAATCAGAATTACTAGAAATTAACTAAATGAGAGTCATCAAATCCTAGCTAACTAAGTAATTTTATTGCATCCAAAATTAAAACTCAAATTTATAGGTACAAATAAGTCTAAAAGAATCATCAAATAGTGAATTCTGAAATTCGATAAGTATTTAAAAATACCTTGCTAGTTATAAGAGAGGATGATAAAATGCCTTTCTAAATAACTAAAAAGGGAAAATTAATAAATAAAATACTATTTTAAACTATCTAAGCCTACACCATTAGAAGATAAAATAACCAACTAAAAACAGTTTAGTATATTTGATAATGACATCAGAATATAGGAGCTAGGTATGGATATAAAGAGTATATATTCATTATTCTTGCCTATATTTGTTTGATTATAAAAAAGAATTCTTAGCACTAAATAGCATTCTGATTATATTATATGCAGATGCTTCTTTAGTATACTGGCTTTCTTCCTATGCCTATACTTTTTGTATATAATAAAGAGAACTAGAATACGAAATAGTTTCATACTACAATAGGCAAGATTTTAGTGATTTTACTAAATTAAGGGAAATAGCAATAAGAAGCTTATCTAAAAAATGGGCAGTTTATGTATTTTGAGATAAACCTTTATATTGAAGAAGTTAATATGAAAGGCATTTGATCAACAACAGTGGCTAGTTGATTGTAAATATTATCATAAATATTCTCCAGGTCTGAAATGCTAAAATAAGGGCAGTCAGGTGATTTTAAGTAAAATAAATGTGAGATTTAGTAAAGGAATCATTGCTTTAAGTTATTTCATTAAGTACACTCTTTAATATAATAACAAAAAGCTAAGAAATGATAATATGATAGATAATAAACTAACTATAGAAGTATAAAGCAAAAGCATAATTATATATATAAAGGAAAATAAATTTATAAGGAGAGCAAGCAATAAATAATTGATTTATTAACTCTATCTTAGAATTAAAGGACACTATTAAATTTTTGCTATTGTAAGATAAAATCATATGAACTGCTATATGTATAATATGAGTTAAACAAATCTAAATAAACTGGAGATATAAATAGAATATTATTAAAGTGAGTGACATCCAAAGCTATCTATTCTGAAAGTGTTTCTTAAATAGTAAAATAAAAAATTGGTGACCAACTAAATTGAACAAGTTAAGAAATAAAGTTGTCTTTAAATAAAAAGAGACTATCATAGCTGATCATTATTGCATCTAAGGAAATTATAAGGCTAGAAAGTTAATCCACTACTATTAGTTTAATATCTGAGCTCAGTTGATTATTTTAGTAACTGATTGTATCATATTATTGAGATATCTATCTCAATTCCAACTAATCCTTTATAGCTAAGTTTAAATATACTCTTAATATACTAAGTAAGTTTATACTCTTCCAAAAGAGTGAATTTTTAGAATTAATTAAGTGATACAAAATAAAAAAATTAATGAGAAGAAAAAGAAACTAAATGTAGTTCATTTAGTAATATATAAGCATAAGGTTGGGCAGTTCAACTAAGTTATTTTGCTTTATAATAATTAATGAAGGATTTCTAACTTCATTTTATAATTGATTGAGCTATAAAAGAAGATTTAAATAAGGTAGATATTTCATTTCCTATATAGGATAAAATAGATAACTGAAATATAAGAAAGCCTTGAAATTTATTAAGAGTAAAATGATCCAAATATGTGCTATAAGCATCTATTTAGGTAATAATTTAACTAAAAGTAGTCGAAAATAGAATTAAAAGAAATAATATGAAAGACTAATTAAATTGCTTTAATAATCAGATATAAAGCTATAAAACCTACTATTTATAAATATCTCAGTCTAAAAGACCATCATTATCAAAAATTACAAGATAAAGATAAATAAGTATATTATGTTTGTTGGGTCATCCAAATTATATTAGAGACAGTTTCTGAAATTGCTTTTATAATTTTTAAAGCAGGAAATCATTTTTTTTGTCTGTCTGATTGTAAAAATTTAATCTGAAATTAAGAATTTAACTAATAGACTTTTACAAAAAACAAGCTCTAATTTACACAAGATCTAAAGGCTTTATTTATCATGGTTCTAAATGAAATAAAATTCGAAAAAAATAAAGTAAAAGGTAAGGTAATATTTACTTGTCTTTAATTAACAAAATAAAAGATATCTCATATACAAAAAACATCCAAGAACAGCTACTTATTTCCAAATCTTACTTATATTCTATCCCCATTTTATATTATTTCATTAACCATAACTAGATTTAGGATAGTTAAAAGCCTATTAATACATAGTAGAGTGGTTTGAATTGAATGAGATATAATTTTAATTAGATTTTAATTTATTAATATAATTATTAAAATTTACAATATTTAGAAAGTTTCCTCAAAATATTTCCCATAAGACTATATTAATTACTTACGTTGTTTCTACTTGGGTGACAGTGAGCTTGGAAGCGTCAATTTGAGTGTTACGTACAAATCTCCAAATTCAGAAGGCGTTTTATGCTTAGGCATTCCTTCGTTTGCTATCTTTATCACGTCTCCATGCTAGCTCACTTTTTCTCTTGCGACTTTTACTTTATGACCATCTAAATGAGTAAGCTCCTTTTAAAAACCAAGTAGAGCTTCTCTTAAATCAATGTTCAAGTTCGTATGTAAGTCATCATCTTTCCTGGTCATATTATCATGTGGCATAGTCTTTACTATAAAAATGTAATTTTGAGCTATATCATCCAGAGATTCGTCAGATTATTCTTTAAGCACTATTTCATATCCTTCAGGCATTCCCTTCTCGACAAGAAATTCATTTTCATCATATCCTCATTGCAGTTTTTATCCTTTGCAAGTTTTGCATGTACTTTTAACATATCTACCCTTACCTTCGCATTCTGGACAAGTATCCATTGCCTGAGTATAAAACCCTGGCATAACTTGTCTTCTAGTAAAGATAGTACCTTTTCCCTAGCAGTTTTAGCATAGATAGATGTCTTTAGGAGATTAAGCTCCTGAGCCTCTACAGTTAGGGCAAAACATGAGCTTTTTCATGCTGAACTTAAAAATCTTTGAAGAGTATAGATCTTCAAGATTTACCCACAGGTACATTTTTAAATCAGGCTTGGCTTGTCTCTAGAAGTGCCTATATAAAATATTACTATTCGATCTTATTGAAATCAGGTCCATATATATCGTATTTCCTTCTTGTATCGCTGTTCTAAAGGACATCATAAGCTTAATTAAGTTCTAAAAATTTCTACCTAGCTGCTTCATCTCCAGGATGCAGATCAGGGTGATACTTTCTGGACAACTTCCTGAAAGATTTACGTATCTAGTCAGACGTAGCGTTTCGAGGAATGTCCAGGATTTCATAATAGTCTTGCTAGCAAAGACAGGCAAGTAATAAAGAGAACAGCAATAGCCAAGTCATTTTATGTAAGTTATTCCTATAAATTTAAATATATACGTGTATTGTTTAAACAATTTCTTTATTTGTTTATAAACTTATATAATCATCATATTCCTATTCTCTCCTTACTCTTCCTCACTCCTTTTAACTTATATCATATACTATTTTCATATCCTACTATCTAGTGGGAAATTACTAGCTTGCTAATTCATATAATGATGGTTTATTAGTGTCTATATAGATTAATGAAAGAAGTAAGTAGATAAATAAGCTGTATATTTTTGCTTGAGCCTTTCAAAAGTTAAAATGATATATTTATCTTAAACTCTTTCGGCTTTCTATTCTTTTATTGTCAACCTTAATCTTAAAAATATCGCTTTAGTTTATATCATAAAAGACTTAAAGAGGATTAGTAAAGCAGCTAAAACTAAAGGGACTTAGTATTTCATATCTTACGATCCAATCTTTTTCCAAATTTAATTTTAGCTTTTAATTATCTTATGTAGATAAATAAGCTAAACCCAATTTTTCAAAACTTTAACTTTTTTACCTTTATTAATAAAAAATGCTAGCATGCTTTGCTCTCATTAACCAATATTATACCTAGCTTAAAATGATAAGCGATAGCTTGCTTCAGTACTTTAGTTAGTTTAAAGTATTTAAAGCTAGAGTTTTATGTCTTCTAATACTCTTTTAGATTATATCCTAGATTTAGGAAGAAAAGTACTTAGTAAAATAATATTATTTATAAATACTCTAACCCCTAAAATTACCCATGCTTATACTGAAGGTTAGCCTTTTAATTAACTAATTTAGTCCTCATTTCTTATCTTGCTGTCCCATCAGTTACAAACCTTACCTTTAAGCTTGTTTAGTTAGTATTTTACAAGTATCATCTTTCATTTTCTTTCTTCCCTTATAAAAGCTACTGAAATAATAATTTATAAGATATTAAATAAAAATGAAAAGTTAGTTCTAAAGGAGATTCTGTTTTGTATCTATTGGTAAATATTAGATACAATGGTAAATGATGGCAGTTCAATGTAATAGCTGTCCTACCTATGTTAAAGTCCTTATGATTAATAACTAAATAAAGCTAGAAATAGAACCTAAGGTTTATCAGCTTATACCTGCTAAATGTTCTATGTGTTAGTATCTTAGAAGTAACTGATAAAGAGTACAATATCTACTTGGGTTTTAGTGATAAATATTAGTCTAATATAAATAAAGCAAAGGAAAAGGTTTGTTTATCTTAATCCTTTGATTGATAAATTAGAGAGATAAAAGTAATTTAAAGCTAAATAATAGCTAAACAGTTAGAATCTGAACAGAACTTAACTTTAATAGCTAAATTATTTCTATAATTTAAAATAAAGATGGAAAGCTTTAGGCTTTCATTACTAGATCTAAACCAATCTTTTATAATCTTAGGTATGAAATTAAAAAGGAATTATATTAAATTAAACTAGCTCAATACCTAAAGTTTAAAAAGCGTGAATATTGAGATTCTTCTTAATTCTTAATAAAAAATGATTTATTTTGCTTACTAGGACATATATTTATTCGCTCTATTCAAGTTATATTTTCTAAGAATTTTATTAGTATATCGAAGATAAAAATCTAACCAAATAGTTTATCTTAATCATTCAGTCTATTTATTTGATCTTAAAGCTGAATTAATATCCAATAATTATAAAAATAGTCAAATTTCCAAAGATTATAACTCTATATTAAAGGAAATTTTAATTTTCAAACTTTGGTTTAAGTTTTGCCTGACTTAAACTAAAAATTTCTTACCTTATCTATGCTTATATCTTTAATCTGAGTCTCTAACTTAGTATTAATGATATAAAGTTTAATATATGGTCTATTATAAAAAATTGCTAAGACCACCGTACTTATGCTAAATATAAAAGAATTCCAAGACTTTAAAAAGCGAATCAAAGTACTAGGAAAAATTGACCTCATGACTACAAAATCATTCTTAAATATGCAAAAGAAATTGATTATCATAGAATATGTTCCTCTCAGATTACTTTTATATATTCTATTATAAAGCTGGTACAAACTGCTTAATAGCTTCAAAAAGGAATCTTTATCAAGTTCTTAACCTCTGAAAATTTATCACACTTATAGTTCTAAATAATCAGAAGAAAGCTTTATTTTCTTTGTTTGCTAAGACTTTAACTTTCTTTATTAACCTCTAAATAATTGCTTCTACTTCATTCATCAACTATATTTAATGGGGTTTAGCAGACTTTAATTAGAGTTATCTATTAGTCATTTCAAAATAATATTACATAAATCAGTCAATTTACTATATCTCCCTCTTCCAATCTGTTTTTTTCCTAATACTACACTTAGTCCGCTATTCTATTTGCTTAGTATCATCATTCGATTTAACATTTATATATAAACTCCTTACTTAACTTCTTTTTTGGTAAGAATAAATGATTTCAGAAATGAAGCATAGAAGTAATTAGAATTTTCAATTCTATGAGAAATTTTAGCTTCCATTTATATATATTTAGTATTATATCAAATTGCCTCATTAATAATCAAACTCAGATTGAAGGATTTCAATTCCAAAGTCCTAACTTCACATCATGAGGCATTTGATTTTTTATAAATATATCTATTAATTACCATATAGAAGCAAGTAACTCTCTAATAATAATCATATTATTAACTAAACAAACTACATACTCTTTTGAAAAAATCAGATACCACTTATAAACTGGTATGCATATCTTGAAAAATAAACATAAACATTTATAAAGCAAATCTAACGAAATACTATTACTAATATAGTCTGGTAATATGATTTACCATGCTTAAGATATGAATAAGAAAATAGATTAGATTGCTTTAAGACAATTAAATCTTAGAATTAATTCAAATTGGAAAGCAAAAAAGGCATAAAATGATATCTGGTATATATATGCTTAGTATTGCTTAATTTCAGACCTTCATAAAAATTATCTAAATTTCATGCTTTTTGCTATAAAGTATACTTTCAATGAAAGGTGCTGAAAAGAGTAGATAAAGGTAAAATTCTGAGTATTTTTATCATTTTAAATTTTACCATTATATTGATAAGATAGATACAGCCTCAAGCTTGAATTTAGGTACTTTAAAATAAGGAAAAAATAATACCATTTTAGTATTCTGTTAGCTTATGGATTTCACATTTATATAGCATTTAATTAGTGAATATTAACTAAATATTATTATATTGTTAATGTTAATTAGAAGAACTTCTAGAAGACCTAGAAGACTTGGATGATTTAGATGATCTTCGAGATTTAGATTATTTTCTAGAGCTTTTCGACGATCTTCTAGATTTACCTGACTAGTATCTAAATAATTAATAATTTTACTAATTCTACTGAGGTTCCTGAGACTTTTGCTTCAAATTTTTTTAATCTTTTTCTTACTATTCCTTTTTTTCAGGCTAATTAGAAGCAATTTACTTGTTTGGAGCTTATTAAACCTGTTGCTGAGAACTCTACTAACTGTTATAATTCAGATTTTCTTTCTAAAATTTATTATCTTAAACATTTTATTTTTAGATATAATCCTTCCCTTACTTTTGGGTTATTTAAACGGTTTCTTTGGAATTAACTTCTTTAAAACTAGAAGTAGGTTAAATTTAGTTATTGTTACTCTTCTAATCATTATTATCTTGCTTATTTTTCTTGAATTTGGTTAGTTAAGGCTTTGAATTAATGCTCGATTTAACAGATTGTGGTTAGTTAAGGATTTAATTTTAGGACTGCTACATTTAGCCATTTTATGCTTTCTTCTACAATCCACTATAAGTCTTATTATTTTCTAATCCTAACTTCGGGCTTGAAACCTAGCTTCTAGACAAATTACTTTCTAGATTTTATAGTTTCTTTTTTTACTTTCTCACAGTCTTAGCTATTTTCTGCAAGTTCTCATATTCTTCCTTAACACTCTCTAGCTTTTTAATAATATCTTCTTTCTGAGTAAGTACTTCTTTTAAGCTTTTATCCAGGGTTTTCAAATTCCTTTAATTGTTTTTCTAGCATTCTATCAGGCATTTTTATAAATGCTATTTTTAAGTTTCCAGCTTTTGAGTGTCTTGCTAATTCTCTTCACTTCCCTTTACTTCAATAGGGATATTAAACTCTTCACAATTTTCTACCAGTTTTTAATAAATTTCTTCCATTTTCGTCTAGTTTTCATATCTATTCTATTCCTCTTCCTTTCATTTATTAATTTTTTATGATATTTCGCAGTTTTTTCTTATCTATTGCTAGATCTCTAAGTACATTTTTTCTATTTCTTTTCCTAGTGATCCACTTTCAATACCTTCCGAGTTGGATACAAGGTGCTTTCCATGTGCTCGATTTTTAAATTTAGTATCCTTTATGTCGCCCCCTAACTTTTAAATTAGCTGCTGCTTTTATATTACTTGTTCCTATAGCTCTGCTAGTATTTCTGCAGTTCCTACTACACTTAGTCTTTTTTATAATTTAGCGTGTTGCTTTCTATATTTAAAAACTTACTCATATTGCTACAGTTTTGTTTTGATCGTTTCTAGTTACATATCTAGCTTTGGATCTTATCTTTCACTTCCATTCACTTAAAAGTTAAAAATTACTTGATTATGATTTACCAGCACTGATTATAAGCTTATCTATCTTAGCATTTACATTAACTAATTATTCTCTAAGGGCTTTGTTTTCCTACCCTAGTTACTCTAGGATAGCTTTATCATTAGGCGAGAGAAGTATTTTTTACGAAACTGACTTTAAAGGAGTCATCTTCTATACTTCACCACTCATTAAATTCTTACTATTCAGGCTCTGATCTTTACCTTTCTCTAATTACTAGAACTCATTTTAGTTAGCAGGTTTCACCTAAAAATCTTGCTATCCTTTCTATCAGTTTGCATTCTGATTTTTTCCATTCTATGGTTACTTTGTTTTCTCAAAAGCTGTGTCAAAATCATCCTCATAGTCAGACATTTTATCAATAAATTTAGAATTAAAAAATAAAAAAGAAACGGAAATTTAAATTTTTCCTTTAATCCTTCTTTAATATATGCGTCTTTTATCTGTTTAAGGTAATTTTCATTCTTTTTTATAGAAATTTTTTCATTCTTGCCATGTTTAATTTTTAATACTTGGACTTTAAATATTAGCTTTAATTTACGTTTACTTTAGCCTTAAAGATTTGATCAAGAGTTATTATTTTAATCACCCAGCTGCTTTATTATTTCACTTATTTAGTTCTGGCGCCTTTTTATTAAAATTGAAGTATCCTTGTATCTTAAGCATGTTTTCACCAAACATTAAAACTGGACTAAGCATATGACTCTATTCAAATGATTAATTTGCTTAGCATTATTAAATACCATTAAGTATTATCCTACTAATGACTCTTAATATATTAATGCCTTGTTTACACTCTTTCCTAGTTAGATTTCATAGAGTGTATTAAAAAAAGAATAAGTAGAGATAGAAATAAAGGGGTATAAAGTTAAAGCATTAAAGTATATTAAATGCTTATAGTTATAACTTACTTGCTCTATGCTTAACATCCTATGCATATTAAGACATCTACTAGAACTATCATTTCTTTATCCTTTTTGCTTTATAAGAGCAGTCTTTGCTTTTTGTATGCTTCTTATCCTCCTATTGAAATAGAAGAGCTATTGTGATATGATAAAATTTAAATAATAAGAAGATCTTTCAAAGATGTAATTTTGAGTTTTTTCTTAGCACTAAGCCACCAGCCATAACCTAGATGTAGATAGTATTATAGATATAGATAAAGAAGTACCATAGCTTACAGTAGTAATACTTAAAGCATATCTATCATTATTAAGTATTATCTAATGAAGGTAGAGGTAGTTGCTCTTAAAACAGGCTATTGTATTTAACTAGAAATAACGAAAGTGATTTAGATGATAAAATGCTTATTAATTAGGATAATTCTACTAACCATTAAACGGCTAGAAATTATGAGTATTTACTTGCATATTTTACTTATATCGAAGTTTTGATCACACAGTTTTATATAACTTTTAGTACAAAAACATATTTAGTATTGGAAGGCAATCAACATTCCAGTTAATAACGGATAAGAATAGATTTATCGAAAAGCGGTATATTGTCCTATAATAAAGGTATTTAGCAAATGCATCTAATAATTTTAAGCTTTATTACTATAAACATGACTTGATAAAGAAATAAAGGAAACTAGATCAGCATGCTTTTTATATACTATAATCAAGGCTATTAAATTATATGTCTATTAGTTATATTTAAAACCATATTTAAGAAGCTTACTCTTTAAAATTTTAAGGAAAGAAGGAAATAAGAGGATGAATTTATCAGCTCTGAAATAGAAGCTGATCTAGAATTATAAAACAAGATATCTTGCTTAAGCTTTTTTTACTTCTAATCATATGATTCAAATAAAGTGAAAGTTATTCCAATTAATACTTACTTGGTCACATCTTTTTTAACGGAAATTAGCAATTTAAATATTCAATAAAAACGGATTGGCTCATAAGTATCCAGTAACTTTCCAAGAAAAGAGCAAAATAGATATAAAGGTAGTGAGTTACATAAAGATAAAAGAATAATATTATGGAAATTAAGGAAGATAATTAAAATATCTTAAGTTATGTAAAAGTTGAAAAGAATCGTAAAGAGCTAGATTAAATAATAATTTTATCTTTTAAGTTAAATGAGGAGCCATTAAAATCCTTGATTAGATTATATGTCTTTTTTCAAATTTCTAAGAGATACATGTAAACTAGTAATTATTTTCCAAGACTGTTTCATACAAAAAAGCTTTAATAGAGATTTATTTTAGAGTTAGTATTTAGTTTGACTAACTATTTTACCTCAGAAAAGCATGAAAAAGATAAGAAAAAATGAAAAGTCAGTAGATGTTATAATTTATGTATTTAGGATATTATGTAAAGGAAATCGGTTATTAAGAAAAGGACTAAGATCCGTAGAAGCTTGAACTAAGGTCTTAGTATGAATATTTTTGACTATAAAAGAAAAGCAACACCTTGAGAGTCTTTAAATCTAGCACTAAGTAATTACAACAT
Source organism: Loxodes magnus (assembly GCA_946699065.1). Classification (NCBI taxonomy): domain Eukaryota; phylum Ciliophora; class Karyorelictea; order Loxodida; family Loxodidae; genus Loxodes; species Loxodes magnus. The sequence goes on from CAMPDV010000039.1 coordinate 741,852, forward strand.
CAATACAATAATTTTACATTGGTACCGGACTCTAAAACCTTATTGACATGTATATTATAAGTAAGAGAATAAATTTTGAAATGGTTTATATAAAAGAACTTTCAAATATGACCAATAAAATTGAAAAATAAAGTAAATTATGGAGACATTATTATCATTTATTTAATTATTTATTGCCAAACATCAAAAAATTGAGTTGGACTTTATGGTTCATTAAATAAGCCCTCCTACTCTGCAGCTTAACTTTACAGTATATTTACCTCTTCCTCAAATATCTTTTTATTTCTCTGAGTAAAGAGTCTTATTTTTGCTATTTAGTCGAGAGAAAATTCCTCTTCTTCTGCCACAGTACTTATTGATTCTAAGTAAGTAAGACAGCTCAATCGAAGTCCTTATGTGACTGAAATTTATGACTTTTTGACTGTGCTTATACTAGATCTTATGGAAAGCTTAGATTGCTGAGATTATAAGTTATTTATATTAGCATGCATATCTGGATATATCATCAAAGTTTTTCTATTCGAAGGAGAATCACAATTCAAGGATTTGTCTTCCTTGCTAACTTCAAAATCAATTTCACTTCCATTTGGCTTATTAATTTCCTCTTCTTCAGCGATATCAAAATTCTCCTCGATATCCTAGAAAAAATGGATATTCCTTTCCTAATCCAACCTCTTAGCAGGTGTTTCATACTCATTAATCTCAGTCTCACTTTCAGTTTAGCAAACGACATATTCCTTAACCTAGACCATCTCCCACTACAATCTCTTATTTTACAAAGGTTGACCCTTAAAAAAGTCGAAACTATACTCTTCTACCGACTAAGTAGTTCTATTGGTCTATTCTTATTGCACCTATTGTATGACAAAAGAAGTAGCTTTATCATCAACATCGTTAAATAGTCTTTAATGCCTTTTGCTTTGGAACATTTTATTAACTAATTTCATTATTTTCTTTAAAAAATAGCTTCTAAGAAAATAAAATGAAAAATTAGCTCTTTTTCATTGATTAACGATTTTATTAGAAAAAAATTAAGAAAATAAAATTATTCTTAAGCTAAGTAAGATTGGGTATTTAATAGACTATTACTGCTTTAAGACAGAAGTAGAAATTATATATTGTGTTTGCTTAATTAACTTCAATGTCTTCCAACTAAGCATAGGATAAGAGAAGCTTCTTTAGATTAATGGTAAGTTTGCTGTATAAGAGAATCACTTGCTTGTATAATCAGCGTTAGATGATGATAGAGAGGAAAAGTAAATCTACATAACTTTGATAGTTGGATTGGTTTATTTATGCAAAGGAGAAAAGATAACATTTCAAAGTATATTTCATATCTCATTTAGCCACCTACAAATATAGCTTATATTATTAAAGCAATACACGTATTTTTACCTCCTACTGTTAAGGTTCATCTTTTTAAAGATAAAGTACTAAAATTATATAAAAAATACTTTGTTATCAAGGCTTAATAAAAGCTGCTTAATTAAAATAGTTATAATAACCATACTGGCAAACCAGTTGTTTTAGGCATAAGAGTATAACTTATGTAAATAACTTTAAAAGGGGCATTATTTAAGCTGTTCTATATCTCATAGAATAGTGAAGCTTAGAGAATGAGGATCATTTATAAGCTGGTTAGTTTCAAGAATGTTCAATAATGTATAGCATTTAAGGCTAAATGATACAGTATATTTACTTGATAATTCTTGTTTAATAAATTCAGATAGAAGGTTAATCAAAATGTTAAGGCAAGAAAGGAGGTTAACGGCAGATGTTTATAAAATTACTAGCTAGCTAAGATAGAAGTACTATTCAACGAAAGAAGCTTCTTCGAACTCCCTTAGCTTTCTACTATTAGAATATCCAGATTAAGTTAAATACTTTCTCTTACTAAATTAACCATTCTAGTCTTTTCTTAGCATCAGCTAAAGCTTTAATTTCATAATCCTTCGCTTAAAATTTTAAATACATATGATATATTGAAAGTTATCTCTCTAATAAAGAGAGATAATTGAGTATAAGTTTAGAATATTTTAAGTATAATTAATACAATTTACACAAAAAGAGGTAAATAAGCCAAGAGGATTTGGAAGTAAAGGTATAAGCATTGCTTATGAGGCTGTTTTCTAAGCTTTTATTAGTTATAATTAACTTGAAAATCATATAAGATATATACCTTAAGTAAAGCAGGTTAAGCTACTTCTTTATCGCTTCTAATAGATAGTAATCAAAGTAAGGGAAAAATTAAAGACAGTAGTAGATTAATAGAGAAGTTGTATTTAATTGGTACTAATTAGAAAAGCTATATCTGGGTTAGCTAATTCTGAGGGAGTTGCATTCAGCTAAGATTAAATTAGTCAACAAAGAGAAAATAACAACTAACTCAGGACTTAAAGGAAGCTAAAACTACATATTTAGTAACCTTTTAGATAAATAAAGTATTTATTAAGCCTTTTGTTTAGAAATCAATTATTTAGTAACCTTCATCAAAAAGAGATAGCAGTCTAGCAGCTATTCAACTATAATAATACATATTAAGGAAAAAAGCTTTCAATCAATTAAAGAAAACGAGCTAAAATTGGTTTTTAAGGCTAATATTGAACTTAAATTTAATTAAGGTTACTAGAGAAATTTATAAGGTAAATATAGTTAAAGACCTTAGCTTATAATATTCTAATTATTCTCTAATTTCTTACACTTATCAAGCTTCATATCTTTCTATTTGGTTTGTAGTTAAGATGCTTAATAAAATAATAAGTTTATTGCATTCTAGATGGGATGCAAGTTTATGAATAAATAAACTTGTTAAGTTTCAAGAAGAGGAAGCATAAAGGCAAAAATATAAGGAAAAACAACTAAGTAACTTTAAAGACTAAGCAGAGAGTAATGAAGTAGAATTGCTATATAAAGATCTATAGCAGGTTCTAAAGAAGATGACTGAGGTATATATATAGTAGGTTAAGAAGTGAGATGGATAGAAAGATTTGTAAAGCTTAGTAATAATTTAGTATGTTTGAAAGGAAAGTTCAAAATCACTCGATGACTCCCTTTTCCTTCAAAAGTTTCTCGAATTCTTTGTTATTGTGCATTTCAGAAATAATATCGCATCCTCCAACAAGCTCTCCGTTAATGTAAAGTTGGGGGAAAGTGGGCCATTGAGACCATTCTTTAGCTTTTTATCTAACTTCATCGCTTTGTAGGATATCCACATGGTTGAACTCTTCAATTCCGTAATACTTGAGGAGCTAGACAACATAGTTTGAAAAGCCACATTGAGGGAACTGTGGGTTTCCTTTCATGAATAAGCACACCTGGCCGTTTTTTACCTTATCGTCGAAATGGGCGAACCAATCTGTAGCAAACCATCTAGAGTTAATTGTCTAACCAACTTTCCACATTTTTATAAATAAAACTTAGATTCACAAATAAACGCTTCTTTAAAACCTCAAGTTTAATATTTAGCCCAAAAACTCTTACCTTTTAATCTTTTAATTTCCTTATCTTCCCTTTTATTTTCTCCATCTTATAATTTTCATTTTCATTTCGTATGCTATGCGTCCTCCTCCTAGTAACCTTCCTTTTAATACATTTGAAGGAAAAAATTTACAAGTTAACTTATTTATATCCATCCTTAGCTTGCCTCTGAGTATTTTCTTAGAACTTTTATATATTTCTTGGTAATCAAAAATAGATTTAAGTTTTGGTTATATAAGAGTATAAGTATGCTAAAGGCATATCTTCTATTGGGGAATAAATATAATTAGATATTTAGCGATAAGGTATTTATACTTATACGCTAAAGAGCTTGCAGGTAAGTAAGAAGGGATATAAAGAAAGCATCAAAGTCCTGAGAGATATATAAGGAAGAATTTCAACCTTAACTGGCTGTATTTAGAAAAGTTGTTTTGTAATAGTTTAAAATTTAGGTTGGAGTACCTTTTCTAACTAAGTAGGATTTAAGCTTATATTGATTCTAAGTTTTAGCCTTACTTATAAATAAAAGGTTAAAAGGGTGTCTATACTTATCATCCTATCCTATTACAAATAGACCACTACATAATAAAGCTGTGCTTAGCTATATAAACTGCTTATTGTTTCACTAATAAATGTCTTAATTTAGCTTAAAGCTCTTTTTAAGTTTAAACCATGAAGCAATAATCCAAATAGCCTAATAACTAGACTTAAGAGTCTTTTTATACTCTATTAAGCACTTGCATATAGCCCCTTTACTTTAAATTAATTAAACTAGAAGCGACTTCTAAGTGATAATAATTAAAACAATATAAGAAGGGATTATACAAAAGAACGCTCTAACTATATTAAGTATAAGAAGCTAAATGTCTTGTTAATAGCTAATAAGATAATAATGAAGTGAAGGTATAGCAGAAATAAATAAGCATATGTGATATTCACTTATTTCAGTTAGAATTAGATATTAAAGAGTTATAGTAGAAACAATATACGACTATAGGGTAAAATATCTTAAAAGTTAAACTAGTAAATCACAGCAAATTGTATAATGGCTATGGGTAGAGATTGAAAGGAGCTAGACTCTTAAAGCATCTATATTATAAAGACGAAGATAACACTTAGTAACTTCTTTATTTCTTTCTTTAATCATAGCTTAATGATGAACATTAATTTATAAGATTAAAAGCTTCTATATTGTTGAAAAAAAAAATGCATTGATAAAGTTAATAGCAAGGTAAGTAGGAAAGGAAATACATAGTTGAGGAAGAAACTGAGTTATATTATAAAAATCGTTCAAAGAGTCACATCATGAGTGAAGCAAACTAAGTTATTATTAAACTCATTTTTTAAAACTGTCTTAGCAGTGTAAGTTCCACTTGGAACTACCACAGGCATAGAAACATAGTGAGATAAAATGCAAGAACCTTGATGAGTACACGAGGTTGTAAAAGTAACAGTTTATTTGAAGAAGGAAATACCTTATTTCTGCACGTCTATCTCAGCATATTTAGCACCAAAAATTTCATAAGCCAACCCAGATATCTACATTTTACATGGTACAGTATTAACAGGACACTAAGGAGTAGAAACATCAAGAGCGGTAACTTTCAAAGATTTGCCAAAGCAGTCTTAGAATTAAGCAGGTTAATCAGGTATCATTAATTCACTTAGGCATTAAGTAATTAGAATCAAGAGCATGGTAAAGTCTTTTGGCATTTTACTTTATTATTTAAAAAGTAAATTTTATGATTTATCTAACCTCTCTATCTATAACTATCTTATTAAAACAGAAACTAACTAACTTGAGATAAAACTTATACTATCGAAGCTTTTCTAGATATCTGGCAAGCTTTCTTTAATTAAAGTGCTAGGATAAGTGAATGTGTGATTAAATAAGCAAAGTAGAATATGATAGACTTTAAGATAGACCATGGAAAAGTATAGAAGTGTTAAGAGAGCTACAAGTAAGCAAGAAGGTAGTTAAAAGAAGCATTTATGAGATAAAAAAAGATGCTCTGAAGAAAATACTAAAGAGACTTAAATAAATTCTATATAAAACTTCCTCCTAAAAATTAATTTATTGATATATCTTAAAGATCTAAATAATCATGCTGCTTTTAAACTGTAGAGCAATTTAAATTATAAATCTAATAAATAGAAAATACATTAAGGAATTGTAATAAATTATCCTTTTGATTTCCCTTTAAGCTTGGCTGCTTATAAAGATATTTTTCGATTTCTTACTATATAAATTAACTTCTTGGACTTATATATCTGGAAATGAAAATAGGACATAATTATAAGGAAAAAGTTATCTCTACCAGATTTGAAGAACACAAGCTTTTAATTATTAAAAAGTAGATCTTAGATAGTTTAACTATCCAGATATGATAAAGAGATTAAATTCTGTATATTAATCTATTAAAAGTGGGTAAGCTTGATAAATATTATTAATAAGGAATGATGATATAAAGCATATACTAATGCATGCATGCAGCTTATTGGGATTAATAAGTAAAACTAATGGAGATTTTCTGATATAAAACCTTATATAAGTAAAAGGATTAAAGATGTGAAAGCTTGATTTACTAGCAACATATAGTTCATAAACCGACTTGAAGAATATCAACTATTATAATGTATAAATACCTTTGGGGTTCATTTATATAGGTATGCTTACTTACCTTCAAACTAATATTTAATTAGCATAAAATAAAGTAAAGTAGAAAAACAGTTGGGTTTGAATAAAAGCAGATATGAATGTAATAAGCAAGTATTAATAGATTGGATATTAAACTTTATAAGTTTATACATATAAAACTTCATTTAAGTTTAAACAGAAAGAGCTATTCTAGATTATATTAACTGAATTAAAGTTAAATAAATCTAGTTATATTACCACTCTTATTCATTTATATCTTTAATTTTAAGGGTTAAATCTAAAGCTTCTTCACTTTTATTAGATTAAGAAACGGAAAATTATAAATCGTAAGATGTCTATAATAGCTTATCAAAGATTAAGGTAAATGCAAATTTTTAATTAATTAATGGATAAGAAGAATCCAAAAATTCTAGTCAGAACAAAGATATTTCATCTTCATAATCAATCTAAGTAACTCAAAATAAGGCTATAATTAGGCTTATCTAAAAATATACCTAAAGGGTATTTGATAAGAGTATTTACTATATATTTTATTGTAATATATGTACTAAGTTATTATACAGAAGTTAAAAGATAAATATTAAGTATTATCCTAACCAACCATTTAAATACCAATGAATATTTGCATTAAGTTTATTGTAATTATGCAGGTGACTTGGAAATAACTAGAAATAAAAGAATAAAAGCTTATTTTAATTTTGGCAAATAATCTAACTACCTTTATCAAGAGAAGTTGCTAAATCTTTTTTAGAATAAGTTAGATAGTATAAATAGGATTAACCAGAAGACCCAGATCTTTATATTTTAGCTAGAGTTCTGATATTCTCTAATCCTCTAATTTCCCTTCATTTCTACTTTACACTCTTTTAAATATTAAAAAAAAGTTAAAAGACTTAATTAAAAGAATCAAATAATTAAAGTACATAGAGCATAGTTATATTTACTTAAAGTTATACTCAGAATATAAGACAAAAGAGAAGCAATTTTAAAATATACTTCTACAAAGTAGCTTAAACATAAGGTAATTTATATAGTTATTTAATTAAATATAATCTAATAAACCTTCTTACATAAAATGATTTTAAAGGAGCTAATATTTATAAGCTTGATTAACTTTTGCTTAGCACTACAATGTCTTCAATTTCTACCTGGTAACAAAAAAGTTTTTTCATGCTTGTACTGTGAGTAAAACATAGGTTATACAAAGCTTTGCGAATCAGATATTTACTAGTATTGTCGCATCATTTCTAAACATAATTTTAGTGAATGTTCAGTTAAAACTAACCCAATAGGCTCTTATTGCAAAAAAGATTATTAATGCTAAACCAATTACTGTGTAGATGGGATTTGCTTTCCTTTGAATAATACTATATGCTCATCTCATGGAGATTGTAATGCAGGATACTTTTGTAATAATTAAAGTTAGGCATGCGAAAAATAAAAACTTGAAGGATAATCATGTAAAAACCCTCCTGAGTGCTTAAACAATCTAACTTGTAGCAAAGATACTTGCGTTCCTTTCTTATCACTCAAAAACGGATAAGAATGCTAAAAATAGCAAAATAACCCTTCTGTAACTGTATGCTAAAGCTAGTTTGTTTTGAATTGAATTGAAGCAGAGGTGTGATTCTTATCATGTGACTCTATGTATTGCTAATAGCAAAAAAACACATAACTATATCATTGTGTCGAGCCTCCTGTTAATATCAATAAATATCCAATTCAATGCACAGAAGAAACCTATAAAAATGATTGCTAGTATGAAACTGGAGATTATGGGCCTTGTAGTTGTTCTATATCAAGGAACCAGAATAATTCTTATTGCAGAGTGGAAATGTCAAGCAAATATGCAAGATTGTTTAAATAAGACTTTAAGAGATATATAGTTCCCTTTTTATCTCTAACTAACAACAAATGCCATACTCTTTATAAATTCAATTTTGAATGTTGAAAAATTTACCTTAATGATTTTGCTTTAACTATACTAAGTGGCGTATTTCTAATGGAGTGATATCCTATTTTAAATAATGGAATCGAAGTTGATCAAATTGATGATTCATCTTTGTATGCTCTCTAAGTAAAAAATGGAATCAAGTTTGATTATTATAGAGCTAAAAGGTTCTTATATTAGCATGACAAATGCTATATATTTTAATGCTAAGATCTAACTGATAATTCATGTGTCTATAGAGTTGATGATGTGTAATATTTAGACCCTTGTCTTGATTCTTAATTTTGTAAATGGAGCCAAGATTTAAATAATTATAGAACAATACCTTGCTAAAAGAATTTAAGTCTGATTAAAGAAAATTATTAGTATGCAGGTACTTTCTGTAAATAGAACAGTGATTGCATTTCCAATAAATGTAAAAACTTCAGATGCTGAGGATAAAAAGAAAACTAATCTTGTACAGAGGAAACAGATACATGTGGAGTAGGCTTAGTATGCATCGATAAAATATGCTAAGAATAAATAAAACCAGAAGAAGATAGAAACTGTACAAAAGATTCTGATTGTACTAATGAAGCTGTTTGTGTTGGAAGTAAATGCATCAAAATGTTTTCACTTTAAATTAATGATACTATGGATGCACCATGTGATTTAGATACAAAGCAATAATACGCTTGTGAGTCTTTAACTTGTGAACCTTTAACACTCGAGAATATCTAATCAGCATGCACTTATCCTTATAAAAGCTAAGTAATACCCCTAAAGACAGAAAATAAGTGAGATTGTAGAAGTATAAATAAAAATAAAGAAATTAATTTTGTTAATCTTTCTTGTGATTACAAAGAAGGAGATACTTACTGTGGTGCTCATACAGGTGATAAGGTTACTCTAGAATACATTGAAGCTCTTAAAAAAGTGATGGGACTGGATTAAGATATTTGCCATAGTAATGTAAGATTATCCATATACTGTTGACTTTATAATATGGAGTAGGATAATATAGATCTGTTTGCTCAGTATATAATAAAATATAATGAATGAAAATATTATCCAGCTTTATAGTAGAATTTTACCGAAGAATGTACTTAATAAATAGTGTTTAAAGACTACTGAATAGCTAAAACTTAAGGATTAAAGAAGTAATATTATCCATAAATATAATGCTATGATCATGGATGTAACTAAAACTACAACGTAAAAGAGTTTTAGTGCTAAACATTAATTCCAGAAGATTAATTCTATGTTCACTAAGTATGCTAAGGTCAATAATTTTGTAATAAAAGTGATGAAATTAATTGAGAAACAGGAATTCAGTACTTTGGAGAGTGAAATTGCTCTAATTTAAAATTAAATGAAGCATATTGATATCTTCCAGGATCTCCATGCTTTAATGAGATGAAGGATTATTAAAATAATTCTAAATAAATCTGCTATTTTGATGCTTAAGCAGTTAAGAGTTAAAATGAGTAATGTGAAGATTCTTAGGATATAACTTGCGAAGCTGGAACGTTTTGCATAAAACTTGAAAACGAATAAGATTATACTTGCTAGAAATAAATAAAGCCTGGAGAAAATAAAATTTGTGAAAATGATTGATAGTGTGTCAATTATGCTGTTTGTCGAGAATAATAGTGTGTTGAAATGTTTTCAAAACCAGTAGGTTGAAAGTGGAAAGGATAGTGTAAAGATATTTTATTCACAGGTTATTGTGAATATTGTAACTTTGCTTGTGAGAGTTTTACTTGCTAATAAAATGGAGAATTCGCAACTTGTATAGAACCTTTTAACTATGATTGAATTCCTTGTGCATATAATAGGGATTGTGTAGTAAAAAACTCCTAAAATATAGAAGTGACAGGAAAATGCATATGTAATAGTTAAGGAGTAGCATATTGTGAAGCTTTTTCAGGTTCAAGTGTAACATTAAGCTATATAAATGCTTTAAAAGGAATAATGAAAGATGATTAAGATATTTGTTAATCCTTCTTTAGAAGTTCCCCTTTATGCTGATAAAATAACTCAAATAAATTGGACATACATAAGCTTTATAAGAAAGAAATAGCTGAAAATGAGTATTAATACTTTCCATTCGTAAGTTTTTGATTTAGATTCAATCCTCAGATTAATGTGTTCTTGTATCAAGTTTTAGCTGATATAAAATGGCTGAATAGATAATAGTCTAATACGAAAACTATAAATAATGTAACATATATAGATGCTATAACTTCAGTAGTAATTTGTATTTATGACACTTAAACCAATGTACACATTACGACAAAAACCTAAATGCAACCTATATAAAAAAGTGTGAAAATTCAAATGATTAGTGCCTTATAAATCATGAAAATGATAATTGATGTAGTAAAATAATAGATGAAAGAGAAAACTTATATCCAGGCTCATATTGCAAAAGCGATTTTCAATGTATTTAAAAAATTTAATGTATATAAGGTATTTGCTAGGGAAAAGATATAAATGAACCATGCGAAAATAGTTTTGATTTTTCGTGTAACGTTGGATTAGCATGCATTTATGACCAGCTTAATAAGACTTATCATTGCTAATAGTAGTTAAACTCAACTGAATGTGAAAATGATTTTTAATGCATTAACTCTTAGATTTGTAGAAATAACATGTGTATTGATTATTTTAGTGCTCCTTTAGGTACTTATCTCTATGATCAAAACTGCAGTATGAATGTCATTTAATATGCATGTGATAGCTTTACTTGCATCAACAGCTATTGAGCTTAGTGTACTGAGCCTTTTAATTCTAAATATCAACCTTGTAAGGAGTAAGTAGATTGTGCGACTAATAACGCAAAAAAAGAGCTTCATATCTAAAAATGTAAGTGTACAAAAAGCTACAACGATACTAATAAATACTGTGAAGCAGGAACTAACTCAAAGGAAGCTTAAGATTACAAAAAATAATTTTTGAAGCTTTTCTTAAGGGATTAAGGAATATGCCATACCTAAAGAAGATTAGATCCTGATTGCTGAGGCGAAAACTTTATATCTCACTTTACTTGAGAGGATATTTTAGAAGTTTATAAGCTAAAACAGCTTTACTTCGAATTCTTTTTATATCCAGAGGTTTAAAAAGCAGATAACTGTACTTTAGATGCTTATTATCATGAATACTGATTTGCTGTCCAATTAGAAAAACCAAGCTAGATAGGTTATGAAATTTCTAGATTTTCTTTTATGCCTTAAAATCTATAAATATACATTTCAATAAGCATTATTGTAATAGCACTTTGCTTAATATTTATCTAATGGTATATTTATAGGTAAATATAACAAAAAATTAGATTCATGTAACTTTATAATTTCCTAGGAAAAGATGAAGTTTTTGATCTTTATATGCAAATCCTAGAAGAACTTTATCAAAGAAAAATAGAAATTTTAGATTTTACCTAAGTTATAAACTCTATTCAAACCAAAATTGGAAAGGGAAGCTTTGGAAAGGTATTCAAGGGAAAAGTTAATAAAAAAGAAGTAGCCATCAAAATAGCTAAAAAGACAATCTAAAATCATTAGTAAATTTAAGAATGCTTAAAAGAAATTATCATAGCTATGGAACTAAAGTCTGACTATCTATTATAACTAAGAGGAATATGCATTGATACTAAAAATTAGTTCTGCTTCGTTACGGATTTAATGAGTACTTCATTAGATAAACTCCTTTATGAAGGATAAACTTGGCAAGAAATAGATATTCTTACTAAACTAAGAATAGCTTTATAAATAGCTAATGGAATTAAAGATCTTCATCATCATCCTAAATAAATCATTCATAGAGATTTAAAACCTGAAAACATTCTCTTGGATGAAAACTTTAATATTAAAATAGCTGACTTTGGAATGTCAAAATTTATAGGAAGTAAAACAGGAGCTAGAAAATTTGATGATCATTTCATTGGAACGATTTAGTATATGGCTCCTGAACTTTTTACAGAATCTGAGATAAATTCTGCAGTCGATATTTGGGCTTTTGGATGTATATTAAATGAGATATTTAATTAAAGTAGACCTTGGAAAAGTCTCGATGCGTATAATATAATAACAAGCTTAAAGGTAGATTAACATCCTGAGATAAGTAAAGCTTTGAAAGGAGAGTTAAGAGATTTGGTATAGAAATGCTTCAATATAATTCCTGATTAAAGACCTAAAATAGTAGAAATAGTTAAAACCATATGATAAATAGTAGATAAGCACGAAATAGATTCTAATATAAATGAGAAATATTTACAAAATATCCATTAAAACTGAAGCTCATTCCAAATAGAAAAAAAATAATCAATCACTTTAGTTAGAAAGACAACGAGATAAATGCCTATGCAAGGTAATTTCTAAAGTAATTATATTTTTAAAGTTCCAGAGTCACAAGAAAATTAGTTCATAAATATGAATTCTCCTATCCTGACTATAAAAAATGAGATATAATTATAACTATTTAAGTTTATTTTCTTTAAAAATTTGTATTAACTATATCCTTTTATATATATGCTTCATTTATTAATTAGTCAAGTCTTAGAAAATTATTTGCTTCATTTTTTTATTTTTTAACCTTGAAATAACACCCTAATTTGACTTTATTCGACTTAGCTATATAAATACCTCTTTATTTTTTCTCTTTTTAATATCTAAGTGGTCGAAAGAATCTCATTAATAAAGCTATCATGGTAATAAAGAAATATTATTTGTATTTATTTGCAGAAATATTCTTAGCATGAATCAAATACACTAGAAGCATTATAAAGTAAGGGAAAATTACTAAATATTTTAAAAGCTTCTAGAAGTAAGTTAAGACTTCAGTCTTCCAGCATTCTTGACTAATTTATGAGTTTGGTACTTCATTTACCAACTTCATGACAATACTGGGAGATTAGAACTTATAAAAGAAGAAATTCTTCAGTTTATTAGAAAATAAAAAGATAGTAAAGATGTGAATTCTTTTCAGAAAAGGCTTTACTGAGTATTTTAGCTTTGCTATTTTATTTAAAATTTTAGTCTATCTTTTCAACGGCCAAGACATGTGTTTTATAAAGCTTTCAAATCTTAATTTGGAATAATGATGCATTTGAGCGAAAAAATCAAAGATTTAGTAAAAGACTATTTACTCTAGAAAAGGTATTTTGACTTACAAAGAAGTATATTATGGTGGCTTTTTATCTCTAGAAAAATAGGTTATTATTCTAAGTTCTTAGAAATATTGATTTCTTTTTATATGATTTGTAGCTACTTTTATGGATTTTTTCATTTTAATAAAAATTTAAGGCTAACAAGTTTTCAGTATCCCTAGTTTTTCTTGATTTAAATAACCATCTTCTCTTTTCTTACTCTGAAATATAAGACTTTTGATGTTTTTTATTTTGGATTTGTTGTTTTTAACGAAGGTCTTGGATATTAGCAAACTTTACAAATTGCTTATAATAAATAGAAATGAAAGCAGATTAAAGTTTGATTTTTTAATCTGTCATTTTGATATATTGTTCAATAGAACTAAGTCTACAGTTTTTACTTCCTTGCTTTATTTTCTTAAATATACCAACTATTCTTTATATAAATTATCTTACTTCAGAGTAAATTGAACTCTGCTTTTTCTTAGTATCATTTTCTTTCTAATCTAATTTTGAAATGCTTAATTTCTCCTAATGTTCCAATTATATCAATTACTAACCTCAGTTCAAAAAGAGAGTGACTGAAGCTGTCTTCTGAAAGTGCTTTGAAATTATGGGATTTCACTTATTTTAAACAAATTTTAGCATGTAATATTGTACTTAACTGCTTGCTGTAGTTAGAAAATAGTGATACCTTTTATTGATATATCCTTCTATCATAGTATGAAGACAGTTTCTCTAATACGCTAATTTAAGTTAAGTTAGTTCTTTCAAATACTAAATAAATAGCTATCACCTCCATATTATCTGCAAAAGAACTAAAATAGCTTTTAAGAATCTTCTTTCATAATTTTCAAGGTTAGACATTTAATTGGAAATTGAGAAAAAGAGACAAAGTCTACCTTTTTGATTGTTTTTTAAGGATGCTTCTATAGAAGGTAAATCCTATGATAATATCCATTCACAAGTAGTATAAAGATTAGAATGAAATTAAAACTTTATAAATATATACAGAGATAGAGGACTAACTGGCTTATTTTATAGAACTAATTATCTAAATAACTTTTACCTTAATTTATATATATAATTATCTTAAAATGATTATCAACTAAGTAAAGATAAAGACTAACAGCAGGACTTCTTCTTAGCGCTAGAAGAAAAACTTATGTTCTAAAAAATGATATTAGAAAGACTAAAATTCCTTAAAGCTTTAACTTTTCTATAGCGCTTTGCTATATAATTAGATATGAAATAGAGTTATCATAGTTGCATAATATAACATCATTATAATTATGGCTTATCTTATGAAAAGGAATTAATTTATTTCCCTTTTATAATAGTTTATTTATCATAGACGATATCATCTATATTTAGTATTCAATTATTAGGTTGATAATAATCTTTTTAGGTTTCAAGGATATTGATTGAAATTAGATTCAACTTTTAGTACAAAATAACTAAAGGAACTTCAATAAATTTGTACTTAGAGTAGCTACTTGAAGTATCAAGTAAAAGTATGCTAATAATTAATAGTAAAAGACCTATCTTAATCATCAAGAGATAGGTTCTAATGATCTTTATATTATTCTTCTCTTATCAAAAGTTAATTTCCGAAAATTTCTGAATAAACACTTGGCAAACCAAAAAGAAATTCTAATGGTATAAACTGTAATAAGTTGACTTAATAATTAAGAATGATATGCTAAATAAATCTTTAGTAGCTAATGTAAAAGAAAATTTTAAGTAAGATTTAATTATTTAAAAATATAACAGAACTTACATCATATATACATTTAAAGAGAAGGTCCTTCTTAATAATATTCATTATAATTTTCGTAATTCATACTCTTTAAGTTTAATTAATCTATTTAAATCAAATTTTTAATACTTTATCTTTTGAAACTTATTTTAACGATTTAGAGAAGATATTGTATATGATCATTTCAGCTATTATCAAACTTAAAATTACAATTTTATTATAGAAAAAGGACAAGGTGGGAGTCGAACCCACGACCTCTGGATCTGCAGTCCAATGCTCTACTACTGAGCTACTTGTCCCTTTCTTAATAAGCTTTGACAAGAATATATACCTAAAAAGATAAATTATATTTGAGATTAATAATTATTATATTATTTAAAACCGCCATAGTTGTTCGAAGATGAACAACAAGGTCATCTTCATAATAGGTTGGGGAAGTTAAGTACCCATAATCGACTTTATGTCTTCCTCTGCTTCGGTTTGACCTCGAGACATAAGATTCTTAGACTTTCGACACTGGCTTGGCTTGGCTTCGTTTATTTTTAATTCTGGAACTAAAAAGAAATAATATTGCGAGCTTCATCAGAGGTGGGGAATTTAAGTACCCATAATTGACACATATCGTCCTCTGCTTTGGTGATGCAATGAGACACAATCCTGCCATGTCCTTGGACCTCCAGCAAGTATTAAAGATTACGAGTATTCTAAAATTATATCAGTATTGAACATTTTTATCAGTACTGAATAATTATACCAGTATTGAACAAGGTTTATCAGTATCTGATAATTTTTTCAGTAACAAACATTCTTGTCAGTATGAAACATTTTTTAAAGAGCTGCGCACCAATGAGAGTGCTACACGCTCTATAATCAAATTTATTTATTTATTTATTTATTTATTTATTATTTATTATTTATCTCATTTTTCTTTGATTACTTGATGATTTAAAGTTAAAAAATACGATATTTAAATATAAGTTTTTGAAAGGTAATTTTGAGTAAAGCTAATTGATTTAAAGTTATTACTTCTTCTTTCCCTTGTCAAATCTACTAATAAGATCAGAAACCTTGTTGCTTCTTTCAACTTCTGTCTTGCAACTACTCTCTTACTATCCACCTACTTCTTGATTTTCATTCTTTTCCTATGTTTGAACAATATTTTCAGTTTTTTGAATGCTATTAGGTGGTTAAGATTCTACTTACGCCTATTATTAGGATTTTTCTTCAGGCTTTGCTTCGTTTTATTTCGATTTTTATTAATCAAAAGGTTTAGTTTAAGACTTTTCGAATTTTTAACCTTCTTATTTTTACTTTTATCCTTAGCTTTTGTTTTCAAACATTGATTTAATCTAATCTACGCTCTTTGTTTTTGCTAAACCAGGGAGCTAATTTTATTCTGTCTTCTATTCCTGCTAAGCAGATTAGAGACCTGATATTTAAGCTTTAGGTGTTTCTTAAGAACTTTAATTTTCTTTCTTTGCATCTTCTTCTTGTTTATTTTAATTCCATGTTATTTTTATTTCTTACTTAACCTCTTCGTCACTTGAGCTGCTCTATTCTTCTTTTGTACTTATTTTTTAAGAGTAATTCTTTATAACGCTAGTACTCTTCTATAAATAGTTATCAAAGCTTTGCTGATTCGCCTGCTTAGCTTACTATAATAATTCATTCTAAATTTACTTTTTATCTTGTTATTCGAAAGGAGATTGTTTTTGAGTTTAAGTATCTAAAGTTTACTTGATATTTTCCTAAGTAGAAGTTTCATTTTCTTTCTGAATTTCCTTTTGTTGTGTCTCTTAGTTAGGTACGTTTACTTCCTTTTCCTTAAATTGTGGTACTGCTTTTTCTTATTTTATAGTTGGAGTCTAAACTTTTATTTTTTATTCCTCTTTCTTTTATTGAATTGTTGTCTATACATCAGGTTTTTTTGATATAGGTTAGATTGACTAGGATTTTTATAGGTTAGGAGCTAAAGTCTTTGATTTCTTAAGTCTTCTATCAGGTGCAGCTTCTTCTTTTTTCTATTGCGCTATATTCTCGAATTTTTACGCAATTTGCTACACTTTGTTAGGCTTAGGCTTTTCCCACATCATTTTGAGCTCAGAAACACTTTTTCGCTATTAGTCTCCTTCCATTTTTAAGATGAAGCGTTAATTTATTTATTTATTTATTTAACTAACTTTAAATTTTTCAGACTTGGAGAGAAAATAAATCACCTTTGTTTTGTCTTCTTCCAATTTTTCTAAATTTTCAATCTTATTAAGCTTATTCAACTGGTTCTATCAGAATTGACTCGCTAATTCTTCTTTATTACTATCACCTTTAAAACTTCTAATCTATTCCATTCTTGCCCTTAGACCTTTTCTTTCTTATATAGCTACCAAAAGCTTTTTAAAAATTAGTGTTCAATAGAATAAAATTAGATTTATACTCCCTAAAGAGAGCTTTTAGTTGCTTTATTTATGTAAAAAGAAATAAAGAAAAAATCATATTTGCTAGCTAAATTAGCTTAACCAAGTAGATAGTATCCTTATACTATCCCAAAAAGCTCTTAGATTTAGCATTACTTACCTAATAAAGAATGTGACTTATACAGAACTATGTTTTTAGGGGATTTTCGAGTTTTCCATATCATACACATAATTTTAACAAAGATCGATTAATAAAAATCAAATGAGAGACAAATTTTGAAAGATATAAATAGTTGAAATGTAACAGTGAATTTTTTGGTTGATAGTTTTGAATAGAACATGGAAATTGCTAGATAAAATACTTTTGGCTAATAGAGATTATTAAAACGAAAGATTAAGGAGTATGAATGTGCATAAAATATGCTAATTATTGAAATTTAACCTGAAATTTAGAATTTTCCTCCTTTTAGTCTTAAAATAGCATTTTCTAATGAAGCATATCAAACTCTAATAATTTAAACTGAGGAAGTATAAAGTCTTACTTATATGATTTAGACTCAACCATATTAAGTGGTTAACTTCTAATGGAGTGATATGCTAATTTAACTTCTGGAATAGAAGTTGATTAAATTATGAGTAAATTTAAATCCCTCTAAGCAAAAGTAGATGCTTGATAAATATAGGACTCAAAGGATCATATCTAAGCATGATTAGGTAATAAGCTAGAATAATAAGATTAACTGATAGCTATTGCTAATATAAGTTTGATGAATTAACTATCTAAATTATTGTCATAAATTTGCTGACTGTGTTTGAAATAAAGCCTTCAAAAATTTAGTCCCTTAATATTCCAAGAGAGATTTATAAACTGATATTAAAATAATTATATATTAATACAATGAAACAATAGCAGGAAGTACATTTTAATGGAAATTAATGCTTTAAATGTAGAGAAATGAAAGGAAATAATTCATGAAGAGAAACAAAATTATTGAGGAGAAGACTTAATGTAGCTAATAAATGCCTACTAAAATAATAAAAACTAGAGGGTTTTGAAGATTATAAAGATCAAGATCAAATATTGATGCAGAATGTCTATTTACTAAATTAATCCTTTACTCATGACAGCTATTCTAATAACCTCAACTATAACAAAATTTTCAATTTACATATTTCCTTTTAGATCAAGAATGAATTCAATTATCTTGTTATAAATAAATTTGCACTTGGAAAATCCACTAGAAGTTATTGACTTTTGTTGAAAGAAAAAAAGTTAGATATGCTTATTCAGACGCTAAGTAAAAAAAGTATTAATAAGAGTAATAGTAGATATGAAGAACTTATTAACATAAACAAATTAATTTTAGATGATGCATATCGAATTAAATCAACCTTATAAAAAAGAAAGAACTGGTTGTACCTCTGCAATTAAACTGAAGTAAAACAAGTGGAATTAGCAATGAATCTTAGAGAATGCTAATTAGAGCAAGAGCAGAAACTTATATTTTCAAAGCTTATGTAGCAAACATTAATAAAGAACATATATGTGAAAGTATTAATAAGATTTAGATGATCTTAATATTCTCAAAGTAAAATAATTAAGATATTTAGCGTTTCAGTAATAAATGCAACTAGAAGTAATAAAAGGATTATAACTATTATAGGAGTTTATATATTCAAATAAAATCAAGTTAGTTGTCTCAAAATTTAGAAATTAAAAAACTAATTATCGTATTAAAAAAGCCTATTGAGATATATAATTTTGGCTATGATATCATATATTCCAATTCTAAAAGTGTATTCTGAGTAAAATCCTCTAAATATTAATTCCTTATATAAGTTCTCTAAAAAGGACTAAAGGTTATATAATTATAGGTATAATTATAACAATAAACTATAAGGTTACTTAAACAATTACAATTTTTACATTTATATTCATCATAAAAAATCATTATGAATGATGAAATTTTAATTAAAAATTTATCTTTAATTTAAATAGTTTTTCAATTTTTTTAAAGAGAAATAACTTAAAATCTTGGTGTTTTAAAACCTTTAATGTTTTAATTAGAATAAATAACTTAAACAGACATATTTAGAAAGATTTTAGCTTAAATATAAAAGGAATAATTATGCTTTACATTTAAATTTAATAAATAAGTCTAATTGTCAAAGTTCGTTTTTAAAAGTCTATAGAGAAGCTTCCAAATTATAAAACTAACTTTATTGAGATTCCGGGGCTTTACAAATATAATTACTTTGTAAATTTATGCTCTAAAACTTTACTTAGCTTTTTAATTTTATATTTAAAGCTTTCTCTTCTACTTGGAAGGATAGATAGTTTTAAGTAAATTATTTATAAATTCTTGCATCTATGTTTAGTGTCGCTTCGTTTTAATCTATTATTTTCTTCAGAGTTTTAACTATTTCTACTATTTTAGGTCTTTAATCAGGAATTATATTGAAACATTTCTATACCAAATCTCTTAACTCTCCTTTCAAAGCTTTACTTATCTCAGGATGTTAATTTACCTTTAAGCTTGCTATTATATTATACGCATCGAGACTTTTCCAAGGTCTACTTTAATTAAATATCTCATTTAATATACATCCAAAAGCCCAAATATCGACTGCAGAATTTATCTCAGATTCTGTAAAAAGTTCAGGAGCCATATACTAAATCGTTCCAATGAAATGATCATCAAATTTTCTAGCTCCTGTTTTACTTCCTATAAATTTTGACATTCCAAAGTCAGCTATTTTAATATTAAAGTTTTCATCCAAGAGAATGTTTTCAGGTTTTAAATCTCTATGAATGATTTATTTAGGATGATGATGAAGATCTTTAATTCCATTAGCTATTTATAAAGCTATTCTTAGTTTAGTAAGAATATCTATTTCTTGCCAAGTTTATCCTTCATAAAGGAGTTTATCTAATGAAGTACTCATTAAATCCGTAACGAAGCAGAACTAATTTTTAGTATCAATGCATATTCCTCTTAGTTATAATAGATAGTCAGACTTTAGTTCCATAGCTATGATAATTTCTTTTAAGCATTCTTAAATTTACTAATGATTTTTCATTTTCTTACTTGCAAGTTTTATAGCCACATCTTTATCTTTTATTTTTCCCTTGAAAACTTTTCCAAATCCTCCTTCTCCTATTTAGAACTGGATAGAATTAATAACTATGTCAAAATCTAAAATTTCTATTTTTCTTTGATAAAGTTCTTCTGAAATTTGCATATAAAGATCAAAAACTTCATCTTCTCCTAGGAAACTATAAAGTTACATGAATCTAATTTTTTGTTATATTTACCTATAAATATACCATTAGATAAATATTAAGAAAAGGGCTATTAAAATAATACCTACTGTAAAATATAATGAAAAGTTTTTATATGGAGAAAGAAATAAATTCATTTTATATTCCATCAATTCATTATCTGAAAAGTGTAAAGTTTTTCAGTATTCATAATAATAGGCATATAGAGTACAATCATCTGCTTTTTAAACTTCTGGATATTGAAAGAATTCATATTCAAGTTATTTTAGCTTATAAACTTCTAAAATATCATCTCAAGTAAAGTGAGATACAAAGTTTTCTTTTCAGCAATCAGGATCTAATCTTCTTTAGGTATGGCATATTCCTTAATCTCTTAAGAAAAGCTTCAAAAATTATTTTTTGTAATCTTAAGCTTCCTTTGAGTTAGTTCCTGTTTCACAGTATTTCTTAGTGTCTGTATCATTTTTAACACATTTGCAATTAAAAAAATGAATTTCATTTTTATCATTATACGAACCACAGTCTGTGGTAAAATTGCATTCTCGCTCTAGGGGTTCGAAAGGTTCAGTACATTAAGCTTAATTGTTTTATGTGCAAGTAAAGCTATCACATGCATATTAAATGATATTCATACTGCAGTTTTGATCATAGAGATAAGTACCTAAAGGAGCACTAAAATAATCAATACACATGTTATTTCTACAAATCTAAGAGTTAATGCATTAAAAATCATTTTCACATTCAGTTGAGTTTAACTACTATTAGCAATGATAAGTCTTATTAAGCTGGTCATAAATGCAAGCTAATCCAACGTTACACGAAAAATCATTAGAACTTAAGCATGATTAATTTATATTTTTCCCTTGACAAATACCATTTATACAGGATACATTTTTAACGCATTAAAAACCATTTTGACATTAAGAGCCTGGAAATAATTATCTTATTTCTATTTATTTTTCAATACAATATAAATTGCTTTGGTTCGTAATGTTGCAGTACTAATCTTTTTTTGAGCATTTTCTTATGAGCATTGTATCTTATGTTTAGTTATGAAATGCACATTAATTATTACGCGCATCTAATACAGATTTACTGTTTTCGTCATAGCAGCTAAATTTTTAGCATTCACTAATATTATTTTACTGGATATTTAGACTAACTACTATATAAGAATCAAAGTTTGTTCCAAGTACGCATAAATCTGAGGATTGAATCTGTATTTATAATACTTACAAATGGAAAATATCAAAACTCGTTAGCTGTTGATTCTAATTTCTAGAAATTCTATTATTATTTATCGTCCCATAAGCAAAAATTATCTATTCAACATAAAGGAGAAATTCTAAAGAAGGACTAACAAATTCCTTAATCATCTTTCATTATTCCTTTAAAAGCTTATATATAGCTAACTGCTACATTTGAGCCTGAAAAAGCTTCACAATATGCTACTCCTTAACTATTACATATGCATTTTCCTGTCACTTCTATATTTTAGGAGTTTTTTACTACACAATCACTATTATATGCACAAGGAATTCAATCATAGTTAAAAGGTTCTATACAAATTGCGAATTCTCCGTTTTATTAGCAAGTAAAACTCTCACAAGCAAAGTTACAATATTCACAATAACCTGTGAATAAAATATCTCTACACTATCCTTTCCACTTTCAACCTACTGGTTTTGAAAACATTTCAACACACTATTATTCTCGACAAACAGCGTAATTTACACACTATCAATCATTTTCACAAGTTTTATTTTCTCCAGGTTCTATTTATTTCTAGCAAGTATAATTTTAATCACTCTCATTTTTTATGCAAAACGTTCCAGCTTCGCAAGTTATATCCTAAGAATCTTCACATTACTCATTTTAACTCTTAATAGTTTGATCATCAAAATAGCAGATTTATTTAGAAGTATTTCAATAATCTTTCTACTTATTAAAGCATGGAAATCCTGGAAGATGTCAATATTCTCCTCTGTATCTTAAACTAGAACAGTTCCAATCAGTAAAGTTTTATATTCCAGTTTCTCAATTAATTTCATAATTTTTATTACAAACTTACTGTCCATAGCAATCTTAGTGAACATAGAATTAATCTTCTGGAATTAATGTTTAGCATTAAAACTCTTTTATGTTGTAGTTTTAGTTACATCCATGATCATAGCATTACATTTCTGGATAATATTACTTCTTTAATCCTTAAGTTTAAGCTATTCAGTAGTCTTTAAACACTATTTATTAAGTACATTCTTCGGTAAAATTCTATTATAGAACTGGATAATATTTTCATTCATTATATTTTATTATATACTGAGCAAACAGATCTATATTATCCTACTCCATATTATAAAGTCAACAGTATATTGAAAGTCTTTATTTGCTATGGCAAATATCTTAATCCAGTCCCATTACTTTTTTAAGAGCTTCAATGTATTCTAGAGTAACCTTATCACCTGTATGAGCACCACAGTAAGTATCTCCTTCTTTGTAATCACAAGAAAGATTAACAAAATTAATTTCTTTATTTTTATTTATACTTCTACAATCTCACTTATTTTCTGTCTTTAGG
This sequence comes from Loxodes magnus, assembly GCA_946699065.1. Taxonomy (NCBI): domain Eukaryota; phylum Ciliophora; class Karyorelictea; order Loxodida; family Loxodidae; genus Loxodes; species Loxodes magnus. Next base: position 765,095 of record CAMPDV010000039.1, read on the forward strand.
GGTATTACTTAGCTTTTATAAGGATAAGTGCATGCTGATTAAATATTCTCGAGTGTTAAAGGTTCACAAGTTAAAGACTCACAAGCGTATTATTGCTTTGTATCTAAATCACATGGTGCATCCATAGTATCATTAATTTAAAGTGAAAACATTTTGATGCATTTACTTCCAACACAAACAGCTTCATTAGTACAATCAGTATCTTTTGTACATTTTCTATCTTCTTCTGGTTTTATTTATTCTTAGCATATTTTATCGATGCATACTAAGCCTACTCCACATGTATCTGTTTCCTCTGTACAAGACTAGTTTTCTTTTTATCCTCAGCATCTGAAGTTTTTGCATTTATTAGAGATACAAGAACTGTTCTATTTACAGAAAGTGCCTGCATATTGTTTTTAGGGAATAATATAGTTTCCTTTCTTTTAGCATGCAATAGTACCATAATTATTTAAATCTTAATTTCAGAAGCAATAAGATTAATTACTACAAGAATCTAAGTAAATACTGTTATATACTCTATAAGCACATGTTTAATAGTCTAGTCTTTAGCAAGAAAATTTGTAGCAATTTTAATGTTGAAACAAAAATTTTTTAGCTTGATAATAGTTGAACTTATTAGCATATTATGTTGAAAGGGAAAATAGAGTAGAATCATCTATTTGATCTATTCCTATTCCATTATTTAAAATAGGAAATCACTCCATTAGAAATATACCACTTAGTATTGTTAAAGCATAATTGTTAAGATAGTTTTTCCAGCATTCAAATTCTAATCTAGCAACTGTGTGACATTTGTCATTAGTTAGACCTAATCAAGGAATAAGATAATCTCTAAAATCTTATTTAAATACTTTTGCTAATTTGCTTGACATTTCCACTCTGCAATAAGAATTATTTTGGTTCCTAGATATAGAACAACTACAAGGTCCATAATCTCCAGACTCAAATTAGCAGTCAGATTTATAGGTTTCTTATGTGCATTTAATTGGATATTCATTGATATTAGCAGGAGGATCTTCACAGTAAAAATTTTTAGAGTTGTTCTGCTATTAGCATTACATAGATTCACACGATAAGTATCACAATTCTATCTCAAGTCTGTTTAAGTAGAATGAATTTCAACATACTGATGTAAGAGTGCTGCTTTACATTTTTTTACATTCAGCTCCATTTTTGCTAGATAAAAATGGAACACATACGCTACCATCGCAGGTTAAATTGTTTTGACAATCAGAAGGATTTGAACAACTTTAGCCTTCAAGTCTTTATTTCTCGCACTATTATGACTAGAAGTTACAAAAATATCCTATATCACAATCTCCGTGAATTGAGCATTTTTCCTGTTTTCTTGGATAACATGTTTCATTAAGACATAAATCAGTCTAGCATTAGAAATCATTTGCGCATTAAGTTCCTATAGGGAATCTCTTAAGGACACATTCGCTTAAATTCTAATTTTGTTAGCCTTGACAATATTAATAATCTTCAGATTCACAAAATTATGTGTAAGCTGTGCTTTTGTCACATTGCAGGCAAGATAATTTTTATAATTTAGCTGGTGTATATTAGAAGCAATACAATCCCAAGTAAGGTTAAAGCAAGCATAGAATAATAAAAGCTTTATGCATTTTATTTATGTATAGCAAGTATAATAACTATTAATATAAACTTACATAAGTATTCACTTTAGTCAACTATTCTTTTAAATATTCTACTTTAAAGTCTAACAATTAAATTTCACGCATTTCAATTAATATTCTACCTTCTTAATTAGCATCCTTAGCGTTAGTTTGAAAGTAAAGCTTTACTTTATTTAATTTCTAGAAATTTAAACAGTGTTGCTTATTTAAATCAGAATGATTTAGAGTTGATGGTTAATATATCATAAGTTGTAGAAGGCTTAGAAAGCTTGTATTTAATATTTACTATCTCCTTAGGAAAAATTAAACAACCTTAATATTTAAAGCTTAACTTAATCTAAATTATTCCTAAGATTGATGCTTAGTTAGATATATATATTCCCTAGTTAGACAATTTAATTTAATAATTAAAGGATAAAATTGAGAATTTGCTAGTTTAAGAACTAAGAAGATTATTTTATAATTTAATTTACATCAAAATGGAGAGTTAGAGGTATATTAAGTGCCTTTAGAAATTATTATAAAGCTTTAAAATAAATAAGATAACTGTGACTAACATCTTTCACTTAGTTAATTTTGGTTTAATGTAAATTAGTAAAACTTAATAGAGTTTAAAAAGTTACTAAAGGCTGATAGAGTAATTATAGTATCTGCATGATAAACTTGTCATCTTTGCAAAATAGAAGACAACAATTCCTTAAATTCCTTTTCATCATTTCTAAGGCTAAGAATACTAAAGATCCATTATACTAAGAATTTTCTTAAACTACTGAAATGTAGGAGTTTCTATAGAAAGATTCTTACATGAAAAATGAGAATAGCAAGGAATTTTTAAAGAAGAAATTTAAGATTCAGAATAATAATAGAAATAGCTCTCTTATATTTAATAGATATGTTTGAATCCAAGTTAATCATCAAATACTATTAAGAAATCATTGCTTAGTTACTGTTTCTATTGCATCTAACTAAGTGGAAAGCAAAAAATAAAATAAAATTTATTATTTCAAAGTTAGAAAATAAAGAGAGCAAAAATGCTTAATTTAAAACCTTATACTTTAAAAAATGTTTGAAAGTTTTGCTATACTTTCTAGAGTTAAGCAAAATTCTGACAAACTCTAAAATTCTTTAAAAAGTTGATTTAATTCTACAGTTGAAGATTTTTTTAATGATATTTAATATATTTTAATTTAATTAGCAGGTTATTTGCACAATAGCAAGAGCCATCTAAACATTTTCTTGGATGTCTCTAAGTAAAATTTCTTTGTTTCATTAATTTATTATTTAATAGCATTTGTGACCATTTAGTTTTGAAGTTAATGCTTTTCTTCTAAAATTAGATCTATAATAAGCATAGTTCTTTTTACAGGTATTATTAGTTGCTTAAAAATCAAATTTTTCAATTAATTAATTTTTAGTTTATAACCACTTGAAGTTTTTTTCTATAGAGTAAGCCTTATTGACTGCAATTACCTCTAAATATACGTTTCCATTAATTTTCTATTATTCTTTGTTCTTTTTATTTAAACTGGTAGCAGCTTCTTAATTTATATCCTGTTCTCTTGCAATACGTGTGTATCATTGTCCTCCGATAGGAATCTCTTATAATGGTGATTATTGTTCTATACCCATTAATAATAACAATAGCTTCAATTATAAAATAAGAAGCTTATAGAAGGAATCATAAGCTTAAAGGACTAATTTAAGAATCTTTAGTTTTCTTCTTTTTAATTGTAATACAGAATTAGTAGTATGGGCTAAAGGTTATTTATTAGCTTTAAAAATAAGCAGGTATGTATATTATATGATTCTAATCCTTTTCGAAAATCAATTTTGCAATGCTTAAATAAAAATAAAATCTAGAAAATAAGGCTGAAGCAAGGAAATTATCTATTAGAAGAGGGATGAATTCTAGTAATTGATGTACTAAAAGTAAAAGAAAAGGGTATATAATAAAGTTGCCTTAAAGAATGTATTATAATTATAATTGTAAGAAAATAAGATAAATTGAATAAAGATACAAACCAAAATTTTATTTGAGCAATAAAATAAAAGTATATTGCTTAGTAATTGATTCTAGTTCCTCATTTTATGAAAATTATAAAACGAGACTGACAGAAAAAGGGATAAATTGATGATTTATTCTTTTTATTTAGAAATTTAGAAACTTTGCAAATCATTTTTCTCATATAAGTTAAATTTGATAGAATATAGTCATAGTAACGTTAAAATAAATTCACTGATTTTATACATTAGTTGGACTCAAAAAGATGAAAAAGCCTATTAATAGAAACAATGTAAAATATCTTCTTATAAAAGAGTTGTAAATATGAGAAAAAGTACTAAATTTACAAAACTTGTAGCTTTCTTTATCATACAGGACGTCCGTTGAATATGAAGGATAAATTGTTATTTGGCAAAAATTCTACTAATAAGCATATAGGAGAAAAGTCTTAGAAGTATCTCATTGATAACTAAATATTCTTGAACTAAGGTTCTGAAGTTAATAAAAATGAGAATTTAAGTTAAAGATTGCTAATTCTTTTGATTCTAGAAAACTGATCCAAGTCATTGAAATATTTAAACTCTAAAAAGACTATAAAAAATCGGATTCAAAAGTTAAGAAAGCACATTAATATAAAGATTAAAGGATAATTCATCATTCTTAAGCAAGGAATAGAGGATTAACTTTGCTAAGAAGGAAATTAATTATTTTATAAAGATAATAAAACTTTTAAACGAAGGGCAAAAGAGTATTAGTGGACTAAAAGAAGAAAAAATCCAAGTAACTTATGGGAGAGGAATAAAGTTAGTAATAAAATAACAAATAAAAAAGTGGTTTTGGCACTCCTTCTTGTAATTTTCTTAAAGTAATAAATTAACAATATTTTAAAAATAAATACCTTTTTATAATTAAGCTAACTATAACGAAAATATTAAATCTTAATATATAATCTATCAAATTTTTTATAATTAAATCATAATTAATAATTACTAAATTTAGTAATAGTAAGCTATTATTTTATTTATTAATTAAATAAATAGTTTAAAATGCTTATAGACTTCACTATCTATTTTGTTTTATCCTATTAATATATTAAATTATTTCTTTATCTAAAGCATAGAAGTTATTAGTCTAAGTCTCATTAAAATTATCATATCATAAATAAATTATCATAAGAGCGACTTCAGAAATATGTTGCGCAAATTTAATTAGAAAGTATCTTTAATATATAATCAACCTAAAATTCTGGCAAAGTAATAGATATTTAGGTAGAAATAGTCCCTTCATTTTAGAGAGTAGCTTTTGGAGATTTCTTCTACTTGTATTATCTTCAGTCTATTGTTCTTACTTAACCTTAGTCATCTTGCTTTTAATTATAAGATTTGGAAAATTTTATTTTTAGTATATTTTTATTAATTTCCTTCTTCGTCTGAGGGAAAGTTTACAAAGAGGATTAAAAGGCTTTTTTTTGCTTTATACAATCTATAAGCATATAATTTAAGTTGAAAATCGGGAAATGAGTAGAATATTCACTTTAAGATGTTTTTGCCTTTTAATCTTTACACATGAAATACCATTCTATGCAACAAAATAAGTGTCTCAACTTCTATAATTAAATTTGCTAAAAGAAAGCGAAGATTAAAGATCTTTTCTAAAACTTTATCATTTAGTGATCTTTTTAAAGAAATTAATTATTTCTTCTTTAATATTAAGAAGCTAAATAATACTCAAGATTTAATACCCCTAATTTTGCAGCTAGTTATAAACAATCATAATAAATCTTCTTAATGTATCTTAAATATTATAAGTTTTATTAGTGATCAAGCATTCTTTATAATAGTGTTAAGTTGCTAAGTTTTTCATAGTAGTAAGTTATTAAAATGAAATATGCTTTAAGTATCTTCATAGATTATATCTTTCTCCTCTTTTTAAAACTAAAGGTGCTTGCATTGATTAATTAACATAACTAAATATTCTTTTACAGCTGCAAATTGCTTGATATTTAGTTTTTTATCCATTTGATAGGAGTAAAATTAAAGAATAGCATGACTGACTTAAATTATTTTTAGAAAGCTTTAAACTTCTCTATTATCCATCTTGCAGATATCTCCTTAATTTTTAACTTATTGATCTCTTTTTAACTAAATTTTCTTGTGTTAGAAGAATAGTAAAATTCAGGTTTTTAGTATATTTATCTGGTATTTATAAAATATTACTCTCAAACTATGCTGAAGACTTTTCTTAAAACTTTGAGTAAACTAAAGGCTTTTAAGTTAGTTTTATTTTAATAAAGAATTGAATATGAAATAATTTCTTAAATCCATTGCTTTCTTCTTTAAATTTTAACAAGATTATGATCTTAGATTTTAGATTTTAAAATGCTTAATATAGTTAAGTATGATACCGAAAGAGAATTGTTCAAGGATTCAAACTCTTAGTTATTATTTTCGTTATCTGCGCCCTTTGGATTGTTTCGCGTGGTGATGTGATTATTTAATCTTTCCGAGAAGATTAGGCTTCGATTAGGACAATTGGAATTTAATCTTTAGCAATATCTGAATTGGATTGCAGAGCCGATGGTGGCTTGGCATTGGCTAAATACTAGGTTGATAAAATAAAATTTCAAACAAAGCTTTCGTGAGGATACTGTGATTTATATTTAATGACTTTTGGAAATCCAAAATCCTGAGTTTTATAGCATCCATAAATTCATATTAAGTTGAATAATGAAAAAGCATATTTAATATAATTAATTATTAATATAGCTCGCCTTTCGACTTAAAAGCTAAAGTTTATTTTTAGTATGCTAATTTGTGCTCCAGTCTTGCTTTTTTGCATTTAATCTATAGTTATTTGATATTTTATCTCTTTTATTCGAAATTTTTTCTTCTCCCGAATTTTCCAGTTCGTGAGGGTTAAAATCCGATATCTCCCCATTTCCATTCCTAGAAGTTAATATTTTGCTAGTCGTTACTTCTTATTCTTTTTTTCTTGGATTTTTTATCACAAATATATAATACTGCTAGCTTATTTGAGTTTAATAAGGTTAGAACTTTTATTTAAAATACTTTGATTTAATAAATTTAATTTAAATTTTAGTAATCAAATTATAAAAATTCATGAAAGTTAATTGGTTTTAGTTAAAAGTGGAGCATCCGATTTCATAAACTTACTTCTTTAAATTTCAAGATCTTCATGAATATAATTACTTTAAAGACTTATATTTTAAGGTTTCATCCAACTAGTTTATTTTTATATGTTCTATTTTATCTCTACTTGGAAGGATAGATAGTTTTAAGTAAATTATTTATAAATTCTTTCATCTATGTTTAGTGTCGCTTCGTTTTAATCTATTATTTTCTTCAGAGTTTTAACTATTTCTACTATTTTAGGTCTTTAATCAGGAATTATATTGAAACATTTCTATACCAAATCTCTTAACTCTCCTTTCAAAGCTTTACTTATCTCAGGATGTTAATTTACCTTTAAGCTTGTTATTATATTATACGTGTCAAGACTTTTCCAAGGTCTACTTTAGTTAAATAACTCATTTAATATACATCCAAAAGCCCAAATATCGACTGCAGAATTTATCTCAGATTCTGTAAAAAGTTCAGGAGCCATATACTAAATCGTTCCAATGAAATGATCATCAAATTATCTAGTTCCAGTTTTACTTCCTATAAATTTTGACATTCCAAAGTCAGCTATTTTAATATTAAAGTTTTCATCCAAGAGAATGTTTTCAGGTTTTAAATCTCTATGAATGATTTATTTAGGATGAAGATGAAGATCTTTAATTCCATTAGCTATTTACAAAGCTATTCTTAACTTAGTAAGAATATCTATTTCTTACCATTTCTATCCTTAATAAAGAAGTTTATCTAATGAAGTACTCATTAAATCTGTAACGAAGCAGAACTAATTTTTAGTATCAATGCATATTCCTCTTAGTTATAATAGATAGTCAGACTTTAGTTCCATAGCTATGATAATTTCTTTTAAGCATTCTTAAATTTACTAATGATTTTAGATTGTCTTTTTAGCTATTTTGATGGCTACTTCTTTTTGATTTATTTTTCCCTTGAAAACTTTTCCAAATCCTCCTTCTCCTATTTTTATTAGGATAGAATTAATAACAAAGTCAAAATCTAAAATTTAAATTTTTCTGTATTCAAGTTCTTCTAAGATTTGCATATAAAGGTCATAAACTTCTTCTTTTCCTAGGAAATTATAAAGTTACATGAATCTAATTTTTTGTTATATATATTTATACATATAAAGCAACATTAAGAAAAGCGCTAATAAAGCAATACTTATTGAAATGTGAATTTATACATTTTTGGGTAGTAAGGTCTAAATATCTACTTTATATCCTAATTATTCAATATTTTTAAAATGCTTAGCAATTCAGTATTCATGATAATAGGCATATAGAGTACAATCATCTGCTTTTTAAACTTCTGGATATTGAAAGAATTCATATTCAAGTTATTTTAGCTTATAAACTTCTAAAATATCTTCTCAAGTAAAATGAAATACAAAGTTTTCTCCTCAGCAATCAGGATCTAATCTTCTTTTGGTATGGCATATTCCTTAATCTCTTTAGAAAAGCTTCAAAAATTATTTTTTGTAATCTTAAGCTTCCTTTGAGTTAGTTCCTGTTTCACAGTATTTCTTAGTGTCTGTATCATTTTTAACACATTTGCAATTAAAAAAATGAATTTCATTTTTATCATTATACGAACCACAGTCTGTGGCAAAATTGCATTCTCGCTCTAGAAATTTAAAAGGTTCAGTACATTAAGCTTAATTGTTTTATGTGCAAGTAAAGCTATCACATGCATATTAAATGACATTCATCGTACAATCTTAATCTTAGAGCTAATGGCCTAAAGGAGCACTAAAGTATTCTATACACTTCTAATTTCTACAAATCTAAGAGTTAATGCATTAAAAATCATTTTCACATTCAGTTGAGTTTAACTACTATTAGCAATGATAAATCTTACTAAGCTGGTCATAAATGCAAGCTAATCCAACGTTACACGAAAAATCATTAGAACTTAAGCATTATTAATTTATATTTTTCCCTTGACAAATGCCATTTAAACAGGATACATTTTTAATGCATTATTAATTAATCTTACAATAAGATCCAGGATATAGGTTCTCTCTATCTAATATTTCTTCCTCACAATAGTTTTCATTTTTATCTCTAATTAAGCATTATTCGTTTTCAATTTTGCATTTTCTTATTCAGGTTGTAATTTAAATATCCTCATAATGTGTACATCTATCAGTAGTAAAATAATTTGAATTATTCATTTCTTCGGAGCAACTATATTTCGAGCAATTATTGTTTTATCCTGCATCAAAATTTTATTTAGCTTTCGTATAAAAATAAAAATTTGTTTCCAGTACACATTAATCTGAGGATTGAATCTGTATTTATAATACTTACAAATGGAAAATATCAAAACTCGTTAGCTTCTATTTCTCATTTATAATAGTTCTAATATTAGTTAAAATTCCAGAAATAATAATTATTTAATCAACATGAAGGTCATCTTCTAAAGAAGGATTCGCAAACTCCTTAATCATCTTTCATTATTCCTTTAAAAGCTTAAATATAGCTTAATGTTACACTTGAACCTGAAAAAGCTTCACAATATGCTACTCCTTAACTATTACATATGCATTTTCCTGTCACTTCTATATTTTAGGAGTTTTTTACTACACAATCACTATTATATGCACAAGGAATTCAATCATAGTTAAAAGGTTCTATACAAGTTGCGAATTCTCCGTTTTATTAGCAAGTAAAACTCTCACAAGCAAAGTTACAATATTCACAATAACCTGTGAATAAAATATCTCTACACTATCCTTTCCACTTTCAACCTACTGGGTTTGAAAACATTTCAACACACTATTGTTCTCGACAAACAGCGTAATTGACACACTATCAATCATTTTCACAAATATTATTTTCTCCAGGTTCTATTTATTTCTAGCAAGTATAATTTTAATCACTCTCATTTTTTATGCAAAACGTTCCAGCTTCGCAAGTTATGTCCGTAGAATCTTCACATTACTCTCCTTATTACTTTCATATAATTTTTTAAGAGTAACAAAATTATTTAGAAGTATTTAAAAAAATTTTCAACTAATTGAAACACGGAGAGCCAGGATAAAATCAATAAGATTCATTTAATTTTAAATTAGAACAGCTTCAATCAGTAAAGTTTTATATTCCAGTTTCTCAATTAATTTCATAATTTTTATTACAAACCTATTATGCTTAGCAATCTTAGTGAACATAGAATTAATCTTCTGGAATTAATTTTTAGCATTAAAGCTCTTTTATGTTATAGTTTTAGTTACATCCATGATCATAGCATTATATTTATGGATAATATTACTTCTTTAATCCTTAAGTTTAAGCTATTCAGTAGTCTTTAAACACTATTTATTAAGTACATTCTTCGGTAAAATTCTATTATAGAACTGGATAATATTTTCATTCATTATATTTTATTATATACTGAGCAAACAGATCTATATTATCCTACTCCATATTATAAAGTCAACAGTATATTGAAAGTCTTTATTTGCTATGGCAAATATCTTAATCCAGTCCCATTACTTTTTTAAGAGCTTCAATGTATTCTAGAGTAACCTTATCACCTGTATGAGCACCACAGTAAGTATCTCCTTCTTTGTAATCACAAAAAAGATTAACAAAATTAATTTCTTTATTTTTATTTATACTTCTACAATCTCACTTATTTTCTGTCTTTAGGGGTATTACTTAGCTTTTATAAGGATAAGTGCATGCTGATTGAATATTCTCAAGCGTTAAAGATTCACAAGTTAAAGACTCACAAGCGTATTATAGTTTTGTATCTAAATCACATGGTACATCCATAGTATCATTAATTTAAAGTGAAAACATTTTGATGCATTTACTTCCAACACAAACAGCTTCATTAGTACAATCAGTATCTTTTGTACATTTTCTATCTTCTTCTGGTTTTATTTATTCTTAGCATATTTTATCGATGCATACTAAGCCTACTCCACAAGTATCTTATTACTCTGTACAAGATTAGTTTTCTTTTTATCCTCAGCATCTGAAGTTTTTGCATTTGCTAGAAATGCAATCACTGCTCTATTTACAGAAAGTACCTGCATATTGTTTTTAGGGAATAATATAGTTTCCTTTCTTTTAGCATGCAATAGTACCATAATTATTTAAATCTTAATTTCAGAAGCAATAAGATTAATTACTACAAGAATCTAAGTAAATACTGTTGTCTCTTCTATAAGCACATTTTTATTTATCCAAATCTTAGCACGAAAATTTGTAGCAATTTTAATGTTGAAACAAAAATTTTTTAGCTTGATAATAGTTGAACTTATAAGCATATTATGTTGAAAGGGCAAAAAGAGTAGAGTCATCTATTTGATCTATTTCTATTCCATTATTTAAAATAGGAAATCACTCCATTAGAAATACACCACTAAGTATTGTTAAAGCATAATTGTTAAGATTTTATTATCAGCAATCAAAATTGAATCTAGCAACTGTGTGACATTTGTCATTAGTTAGACCTAATCAAGGAATAAGATAATCTCTAAAATCTTATTTGAATACTTTTGCTAATTTGCTTGACATTTCCACTCTGCAATAAGAATTATTTTGGTTCCTAGATATAGAACAACTACAAGGTCCATAATTTCCAGACTCATACTAGCAATCATTTTTATAGGTTTCTTATGTGCATTTAATTGGATATTCATTGATATTAGCAGGAGGATCTTCACAGTAAAAATTTTTAGAGTTGTTCTGCTATTAGCATTACATAGATTCACACGATAAGTATCACAATTCTATCTCAAGTCTGTTTAAGCGAAATTAATTCTTGCATATTGTAATAGATAATTCTTCATTCACTTTTTTACATTCAGCTCCATTTTTGCTAGATAAAAATGGAACACATACGCTACCATCGCAGGTTAAATTGTTTTGACAGTCAAAAGGATTTGAACAACTTTAGCCTTCAAGTCTTTATTTCTCGCACTGCTATAACTTGAAGTTACAAAAATATCCTATATCACAATCTCCGAAAATTGAGCATTTTTCCTGTTTTCTTGGATAACATGTTTCATTAAGACATAAATTAGTTTAGCATTAATAGTTCATCTCGCACTAAGTTCCTATAGGGAATCTTTTAAGAAAACATTCTCCTTAATTTCATTCAAAAAAGGCTAGGCAGTATTAATAATATTCAGATTCACAAAGATTAGTATAAACAATGTCTTAATCACATCTTATGCATGATAAATATGCTAATTTACTTGTTAGAAATTATAAGCATTTAAGACCAAAACAAAAGTTAAGCAGGCATAGAATAATAAATTCCTTATGCATTTTTATTAAAGCCAAATAAAATAGCACTAATTTAAATTTCATACGTTTTTCCACGTCAATTAATAATTATTTTTTAATATACCTCATTTAAAGTTTAATATTGGGCTTTTTTATATTTTCAATAGCTGCTTTTTCCCTATAATTAGCATTCTAAGATTCTTAGAATGAGTATTGTTAGTTTAAATTAATGACAAAGCGTAAACGATTTAAAATATCTCTAGACTTAGAAAATTTTAAAGTTTGTGTTAATTCTAATTATTTTCTAGTCTTAAAATCTGAGCAATCTTAATATTTTAAACTCATATTAATAACTAAATTTCGCTTAACTTAGAAAAAAATAACGCCTAAGATTAAAGCTTGGTTTGATTTATCATTTCAGAAGTTAGAAAAATAATTTTAAGGCACTAAAAGAAGAAAAAGATATAGCTTTAATATTTAAAATTTTAATACTTTAAGTAATTTATTTATTAGTTGAAATAATCTTAGATTCATATGTACTAATGTAGCAATGTTGCTAGTTGAGCATATATGGAAATTATTAAATAGAAGTTTATATCTTGACTAGAATAAATTTAAGAGAGTGAATAAGTTATTTTTCTTCGTTTCAGATTCCTTTATTGATTTGAAGATATAAAGTTTAAGAACTAAGAAGATTATTTTATAATTTAATTTACATCAAAATGGAGAGTTAGAGGTATATTAAGTGCCTATAGAAATTATTATAAAGCTTTAAAATAAATAAGATAACTGTGACTAACATCTTTCACTTAGTTAATTTTGGTTTAATGTAAATTAGTAAAACTTAATAGAGTTTAAAAAGTTACTAAAGGCTGATAGAGTAATTATAATATCTGCATGATAAACTTGTCATCTTTGCAAAATAGAAGACAACAATTTCTTAAATTCCTTTCATCATTTCTAAGGCTAAGAATACTAAAGATCCATTATACTAAGAATTTTCTTAGACTACTGAAATGTAGGAGTTTCTATAGAAAGATTCTTACATGAAAAATGAGAATAGCAAGGAATTTTTAAAGAGGAAATTTAAGATTCAGAATAATAATAGAAATAACTCTCTTATATTTAATAGATATGTTTGAATCCAAGTTAATCATCAAATACTATTAAGAAATCATTGCTTAGTTACTGTTTCTATTGCATAAACATTAAATCTTTAACAAAATAGTTATTGTGCCTATAACTAGGGCTTTTTTCTATAGCTTGGATAGATTTTAAGCGTTTACCTCATCTATGATAATTATAGTAAATAGAAGCCAAATAATCTAATTACTTGAGCATGTTCTTTATTGCAAGCAATTTACAAACATTAATAGAAATATAGAACTCAGCAAAGACTGAATTATTTAATGTATATGATAAAATAAGCAAAATGGTATCTCTTAGAAAGCATATTACATAAAATATAATAACTCATTAAAATTTGCAGGCTAAATTAAAGAATCTATCTTATATTATTTGATAATCAAGACGAATTACTAAAAAGAAATGAAAAGATTGTCTATAAGGATAATTAATAAGGTAATCTTCAATTGCAAAGCTACCTGAACGATATTCTCATTCATCATCATTATGTAAATTAAAATCAAAGAAATAGCTATTGGAATTAAGCTAAATACATCAAAGTTACTCTTCATTTATTCAATCAAATTTTTTCTTTTCATTTGAACTAAAGAAGTATAAAATAATTATTAGACTATTAATAAATGCAGAGAAGCATTAAAACTAATTTAAAAACTCTTACAGTGGTAAATATCTTTGTATAGGTTTTCTTCTTAATACTTAAACTTAGAAATATAATTTCTTAATAACTTAAATAGTTAAAATATTTACTATAAATAGAATTAAGCATAACTAGGCATTTTATTTCAAATCATATGCAAAATATAGAGACTTGAAGTATGAAAAGAAGGTTGCTTTATAAATAACAAAGTAGAAATATATTAGCAGAAGATAAAACTTCGATAAGTATCTAAGAGCTATTAAAGTATAATTATAGCTCTATATTTCCTAATAAAGATACTAAGTAGAAATTATTATCTTAATATACTTTAGTTTGCTATCCTTTAATTCAAATAGCGCCTAAAAAAGAAAAGAGACATTAAAATGATTCTCTATTTTTATGATAATTTATTTAATTAAAGGAATTAAGTTTATATCTAAGGAACTTGAGACATAGTATCTATAATAGACTACAAAATACTTTATGTAGTAGGAAGATTGACTATTTAATTAATAGTTATAAGCTATTTCAAACAAAGTAGATGAAGATAAAAATAATAAGAGTATTAAGAAACGTAGATAACTTAAATAAGCCATTATAATAAGAACTCAAAATAGGAATAAACGTATCTAATATAAATAAGAGATATAAAATAAGCCTAACTAGAATAATTCATTAGCTCTTTTGCTCCTTAAATTTGAATTAAGAGTATAAAAAATTTAAAAATTAGCTATAAGTGCATTAGCATTGATTTTAAATTTAATAAATTAGTTTTGATAAATATTTTGTTGGTTAATTATGGAATATATTATTTAATTATGTGGTAGAGTTATAAGGAGTTTGAATATGATTATTTGGAGATACTTATGATAGACTTGAAGATTATCTAATTGATATTTAATTACTATTTATTGTCTCCTTTTTATTAATTATAGAAAAGCTAAATAAATTTAAATTTATTAGTTTATAGTAATTAATAGCAAGTTTTATAATGGTTCTCTTATGTAAAATCCTGTTTACTATTTAATTAATTATTAAATTATTAAACTTTAAAGCTTCTAGAGATAATAGATACTATAACTTAAAGCTATATACCTTTGATGCTTATAAATTTATTCTACCTAGCATACGATCTCTTAATTAATCATGAGCAATTCTTCAAATTTTAGTTTTAAGATCTTTATAATTATATCTGCGCTTCTAGATCAAGCAACTCTTTTACTTAGAACCTTATAATAATATTTCTTGTGAATGAAATTTAAATTATGATAAAAATAATTAACAATCCAGTATCTGCTAATAGGATAATCAATAATTTGAAGTTAAAAAATAATATACAGGAACCCTCTGCAAATATAACAGTTCCTGTATTTCTAATAGATGCAAAAATTTTAGATGCTGAGAATAGAAAGAAAATTAGTCTTTTACAAAGGAAACAGATTTATGTGTAGTAGGCTTAGTATGGATCGATAAAATTTGCTAAAAATAAATAAAACCAGGAGAAAATAGGAAATGTACAAAAGATACTGATTGTACTAATAATGGAGTTTGTGCTGGAAGTAAATGCAATAGAATGTTTTATTTAAAAATTGGAGAAATTATAGATGCACCATGTGATTTAGATACAAAGCTATAATAAGCTTGTGAGTCTTTAACTTGTGAACCTTTAACGCTATAGAACATTTAAATTTGGATAGAATATCTATAATCTAGTGAGTTTATTTATAAAAAACTTGTGAAATGCTTGTTCCTTAAATATAATTTAAAATAAATCTATTTAAAACATTTATTATTCTTTATTTATATTTTATGATATAACCTGATTAAAATAATTTTTATAACTTCTTTCTTTTAATTGTTTACTTTTAATTTATTTAGCTCTTTTATTTTCTCTTTTTTGTATTCTAAGAACTTTTAGTGATAAAATTTAAATTTCTCATCTAATTAACTTATTTAGTTGCTTATACTCTTTTATTTCTTTTTTTTCTTCATAAAGCTATTACTAGAATTTCCACAAACTTAAGAAATTTTTTTTTTATTTTGTGCTTTCTTCAAGCAATTATTTAGTCAAAGCATAGGAGTAAGCCAAAATCTTTATTTTTTTATCCTTTATTTTCTTGTAATAGGTTCAGTGATTTCTATAGAGATTTATTTTTATGTTTTTTTCCTAGATTTAAATCTTTAACTTTTCCTTAACTTTCTTGTCTCTTGAATTAGCATTCGCTTTTTACTTATTCTAAGAGTAAAGTTTGTATACTGTAATGCTCTTGAAGGATTATATAAAAATGATACTGATTTTTTCGTATATTTTTAAATAGCTAATCTCTTCACTTGTTGCTTACTCAGTGAGACCTCTTAGTGAACAACGATATTTAATAATCGATTTCTGCAATTAAGATAGGTATTTGTAATATATGTATACTTCAAATGTTTGATTTCAATATCCTTCCAAAATTGGATATTTGTTTAGACGCTTCCTCTTCTAGATCTTTTTTATCTTAATAAACATCCCTAAATTTTATTTTTCTTCTTGAATTTTATTTTTTTTCTTAATTTTAACTTATTATAGCTGCAATTTTTCTTTTTATATCCAAACTTTTCCTTAAATATAATTTTCTAGTTTCTTAAATTAAATTAAAAGGAATATAATTTCATTTGGTATAGCTAGCATTTTCATATCTTTATATTCAGGATCTTTCGATCTAAAATCTTTTTTGGCTTAAATTTTAGCAATTTTCTAGTAAAAAGCTATTCTTTATGCATAAATTCGTTTAGAGAAAGCAAAATAATTCCTTTAGATTATTCTTCGTGGTTGAGATTTCAATCGATAGCAAACTATTTAACTTACTAAATTGAAAAGTAGAGAACACAACAATGTACTATTATTCTAGCGATATATCTTTAAATTTAAAATGTAAAAGTTATTTTATATTAATGATTGACTCTCGGATTATTAAAAGGAATAATAACACATAGTAAGTTACTCTAATAAAAAGTAAAAAGAAAGGAATATTATAGAAATATTTTAGCTATTAAACACTTACTATTATAAAGATATTTATTAAACATAGCATACTTCAGTTTAGGCTTTAGTGTCCTTAGATTCTTTCTAACTCAAAATAATACTCATCTTCCCTTTATTATGGATAAAATTTTGATTATTAAAGCTTTTTAAGCTAGACACTGATGCTTTTCTGCAATAAAATTTAACTCCAAACTCTTTTAAAACTATTACTGTAGAAAATAATTATTCAGGAAATTTATCATTGTCAAATTTGTTGATGTGAAGATAGATTGTCAAGTCTTAGAGTAAACATTTGTCAGAAAAAAGATTGTTAGATAGAT
Organism: Loxodes magnus; assembly: GCA_946699065.1. Lineage (NCBI taxonomy): Eukaryota > Ciliophora > Karyorelictea > Loxodida > Loxodidae > Loxodes > Loxodes magnus. The sequence goes on from CAMPDV010000039.1 coordinate 782,263, forward strand.
TATTTTGGTACTAATTAAACTTATTAATATGAATATCAAAGGTTTAAAGATTAAAATACAGATTCATTCTAAACTTATAAGGGTCAGAATGATATCAAAAAGGCTTAGATCTAAAATTATTTATTCATAACTTAATTAATAAATTTATTGGTATAAATAGAACTCTGTTTGCTAACTCTTAGTTTTTTAATTTTGGTATCATTTGTTTGAAATGTAATAAATAAAAAACTTTCGAACGAAAAAGAATGAAATAATTATAAAAAATTAAATTAATAAAAGTTCTATTTTCATTTTATAGATGCAGATAGAATTAGCAGAGACTAAAATTAAAATAAGATAAGATATATTCAATTATTAATCTCAACATAGTTTATTTTGCAGCCTAAATCAAATTTATATCTCTATCTCAAATTAGAAAAAGAAAGTAGGTGATCGATTGCGCTAATAAGATTGAAATATCTATTTTATATTTTTTAAAACTAAAATAATAATTGAAATTTTATCTTTTGCTGGAGTCTTTCTAGGCTTTTATTTATAAAAATATCTTATTTTCTTACAACAATAAAGAACTTCTAGTAATTTCTTTTTAGATTGCTAGTAGAAAAATTAGATTTAAAATCTTTAGAGAAGAACAAACTAACACTTATAGACTAAATAGAGTAATTAATATTTTAAATAGCATTCTATTTTTAATTAACTCCAAATTATCAAAATTAAATTTTAAGTGAATAAAAGTATGATGAATGATTTATTATTAACAAGAGTTTTTTCCTTGCTTTTCTGCCTTTTTATTTAATTAATATCAGGCTTTTATTTTGTTCTTTTACGAGCAAATTTAGAAATTTTTTAAATAGATAAAGAAAACATTTTAAATATTATTTAGCTTAATTATAAAAGCTACATCTCAACTTTAATTATTATTAAAGATGTGAATATCATTCAGTTCCTTTACTATCAAAGACTACTTTATTAATAGTCCTTATAGAACAGCCTTTTATTTCTTTTTATTAATGTATCTTGATTATCTAAAATACTAATTGATTATTTTCTAATTTGGTCTTGACACCTTTATGAGCTTTTATATTTAGATTGTGTTCTTTTCGAAAAAAAGTTGTTTTGTATAATTATAATCAAATAATGAATTTAATTTATTCATAGCTGATTTCTTAATATTGTTTGAATATTAAAAGCGAAAAGATAGTTATCGTTAATAAAATAATTAAACATAACAGTAATGATCTTCAATAAGGCATATCAAACTCTATTAAATAGAATCTAAGTTATAGAGCAAATAGACAATATTGTAATATGCTTGATGCATATGGATAGAGTTATTTCATGAATCACATTTTATGTATTTTCTATTTAATAAATAAATCTTAACACTTCTTTATAAATCAAGAGTTCTGTATAGATACTTTAAATTATAATAGCTGGCTTATTAATCATATATTCATTTGATTTATTACCAGTCTAGCCTTTATTAAATTAAATTTAGATTGATGATAATTTGATTGAAAGTTAATGAAAATTTAATTTAATAGTTGGATGCTTAAAAATTTATTAAATGTCTGAGACTGAATTAAGTTTGAAAAATAGTTTTAAAGTTTTGAAAAAAGGCAATAAATTCGAAGTTAACAAATGGATAAAAGCGAATCGCAATAATCAAAAGAATCATTGAAATTCTACCTAGAGATATGCAAGATCATGTTGAGATAACTCTTGTTATTGTGAAAATAGCCTGCTGCTTATTTAAATTCAAATTAAAATATTATAAAAACTATTTAATCTTAGGAATTAATTAACTTTAACTAAGACTTTTGAGTAGATTGAGAGCTCTGCTTCGTTTTCATTAAATATAGTAATAATTTCTAGAATCAATCTCTAAGTTTAAAAAATGCTTTAAATTATCGCAATTTTAGCTAATTTGTGTTGCTAATGATAAAATAAATAATTCTTATTGTCTTTGCTTTTGTTTAGAAGTAAATAAAAAACAACTACGCTAAGGCTTAGCATACTAGAATTATTCTACTTCGATTCTGCCATTTCTATTAAATAATCTATGAAAATTCTTTTTTTAAATTACGAAGGATCTTTCGAATTAAAATTTCTTCAATTTGTTTGAAAAATTGCATTGCTATTCCCATTTGTTCTCGAATGAATGCAAAATTTTATGGAAGTAATTGCTTTGAATTTAAAAGTTGCAGACTAATGATATTCTCTTAAAAATTATAAATCTTAAAATAGTTAAAAGGGAATTTTAAGGAAACATCATAGATCTTCTTTACATAAGATGAATTACAATTAGTTTCTTCAGGATACTTATTCAAGGTTTTTCAACATATACTTAGCTGCTCATATTTATTATTAATTAATCTTTGATATATAAAACCCCAATCATAGCTTGCTAGAAAATAAATTAGCTCTCAAATATTTTGTGGAACTATTGGACTAAAGCTTTATTACAAATCCTAACATTTTCACTACTTATCATAGCCAACTCATTATTATAAAACAATTTAAATATTAAAATAGTTTGCTACACTTCTCTATTAGAGCAGCTAAAATAAGAAATTCTAAGAAAGATAAATATTTACTCTCATAATTAAAGAGATTCATTTAGTAATTTCATTCATTTTAATATTTTTGAGTTAGTTCTTAAGACAATTTTTCTGCAAGTTTATCTCGTATAGTCTAAGATTCTATTCATAATTAATTTTTTAATTATTTCGATACGGAAAGCTTCAAATATCTAAGCTTTAATTTATAAAATTTTCAATCTAAGCTTTTAATTGAATTGCTTAAATATTAAATAGATGGATCTGGACTAAGCTTTTTTATAGGTTATAATTTTCTGATCTAAGCAAAGCGAAAATAGTAAAAAATTTTTGTGAAATCACAAAGATTTTTTACCTTTTAAGCTAGAATATATATTAAATAAATGCTTTGAGGTTTTCTAAGACTTGAGGAACTTTAAGTAATTTATTTTTATTATCTGATTTAAATAAGAAATACAACTTCTATTTTCTAGAATGTTAAGCAATAATTAAAACTTATACTCTATTTATATCTAAGGTTACTAATTAAAGGAAAGAAGCATCTACTGAAATTAACAAAAGTCATAATCTAACCAAAAGTAGATAATTTAAAAAGAATAGCTAACTGACGTAGAATAACGAATATAAGTTTAAATTAGTAGTTATTTTATATGGTTATAACTATAAACAAAATGCATAAGGTATTTATTACTCTATGTTTGCTGAAATTTTGCTTTGGCTTATAATGTTTATAGTATCTTCCAAGTAACAAAGAATATTTATCATGCTTATACTGCGATTAAAATATTGCCTATACTAAACTTTGTGGATTTGATTATTTCTAATTCTGCCTAATTTTCTCTACGTATAATACAAGCGAATGTTTTCTTAAGAAATTCCCTATAGGTTATTAGTGTGAAACGGAATATTAATGCTAAACAAACGTTTGCATAAATAAAATTTGCCAACCAAGAAAGTAAGAGCAATGCTTATTTCATGGAGATTGTGATATAGGATATATTTGCAACTCTTAAACATAGGAATGCGAGAAATAAAGACTTGAAGGGTAAAACTGTTCAGATCCTCTAGATTGCTAAAATAACTTAACATGTGATGGTAATATATGCGTTCCATTTTTATCTCTATAAAATGGAAAAGATTGCTAGAACATGTAAAAAAGTACTTCTATTACAATATGCAAAAATTAGTTTAACTTAAATAAACTTGAATTAGAATTGTGATTCTTATCGTGTGAATCTATGTAGTGCTAATAGCAGAACAATACACAAACTTATAAATGCGAAGATCCTCCTGTTAACATCAATGAATATCCAATTAAATGCACAGAAGAAACTTAAGAAACTGATTGTAAATATGAATCTGAAGGATATGGAACTTGTAGCTGCTCCATTTCAAGAAAAGAAAATCCCTCTTATTGTAAAGTAGAAATGTCAAGTGAGCTAGCAAAAGTTTTCAAATAAGACTTTAGAGATTATCTTGTTCCTTGATTAGTCTAAACTAATAACAAATGCCACACACTTGCTAGATTCGATTTCGATTGCTGGAAAAACCATCTAAATAATCATGCTTTAGCCTTATTAAGTGGTGTATTTTTAATGGAGTGGCTTCCTATTTTAAATAACGGAATAGAAATAGATCAAATCGACGACTCTACTCTTTTTGCTCTTTAGATATAATATGCCAATAAATTTGAATATTACCAAGCTAAAATGTTTTTATTTCAGCATAAGCAATGCTTCAAGTTTTAAAATTAAGATCTAGATTATTAAACATGTGCTTTTAGAGTATGAAACAATGTTTACTTAAATCCTTGTAATAATTCTATTTCCTGCGATTGAAATTAAGATTTAAAAAATAATGATACTCTAACATGCTAAAAGAAAGGAGACTATATTATTCCCTAAAAACAATATGCAGGCACTTTCTGTAAATAGAGCAGTGATTGCATTTCTAGCAAATGCAAAAACTTTAGATGCTGAGGATAAAAAAAAAACTAATCTTGTACAGAGGAAACAGATACATGTGGACTGGGCTTAGTATGCATCGATAAAATATGCTAAGAATAAATAAAACCAGAAGAAGATAGAAATTGTACAAAAGATACTGATTGTACTAATGAAGCTGTTTGTGTTGGAAGTAAATGCATCAAAATGTTTTCACTTTAAATTAATGATACTATGGATGCACCATGTGATTTAGATACAAAGCAATAATACGTTTGTGAGTCTTTAACTTGTGAACCTTTAACACTCGAGAATATTTAATCAGCATGCACTTATCCTTATAAAAGCTAAGTAATACCTCTAAAGACAGAAAATAAGTGAGATTGTAGAAGTATAAATAAAAATAAAGAAATTAATTTTGTTAATCTTTCTTGTGATTATAAAGAAGGAGATACTTACTGTGGTGCTCATACAGGTGATAAGGTTACTCTAGAATACATTGAAGCTCTTAAAAAAGTAATGGGACTGGATTAAGATATTTGCCATAGCAAATAAAGACTTTCAATAGACTGTTGAATTTATAATATGGATTAAGAGAGCTTAGATCTACTAGCTTATTATATAATAAAATATAATGAATGAAAATATTATCCAGCTCTATAGTAGAATTTTTCTGAAGAGTGTACTCAGCAAATAGTATTCAGAGACTACTGAATAGCTAAAACGTAAGGATTTGAGAAATAAAATTATCCAGAAATAAAATGCTATGACCATGGTTGCAACTAAAATTATAAAATAGAAGATTTTTAATGCTAAACTTATATTCCAGAAGATTAATTCTATGTTCACTAAGATTGCTAAGGATAATAAGTTTGTAATAAAAATTATGATGTAGATTGAAATACTGGAATATAAAACTTTACTGATTGAAACTGTTCTAATTTAAAATATAAAGAATAGTATTGATTTCTTCCTGAATCTGTATGCTTTAACTAATTGAAAGATTATTAAAACATTTCTAAGCAAATATGCTATTTTGATGTTTGGAATCACAAAAATTAAAACGAGTAATGTAAAGATTCTACGTACATAACATGTGAAGCTGGAACGTTTTGCATAAAAAATGAGAGTGATTAAAATTATACTTGCTAGAAATAAATAGAACCTGGAGAAAACAAAACTTGTGAAAATGATTGATAGTGTGTCAATTACGCTGTTTGTCGAGAATAATTGTGTGTTGAAATGTTTTCAAAACCAGTAGGTTGAACATGGAAAGGATAGTGTAGAGATATTTTATTCACAGGTTATTGTGAATATTGTAACTTTGCTTGTGAGAGTTTTACTTGCTAATAAAATGGAGAATTCGCAATTTGTATAGAACCTTTTAACTATGATTGAATTCCTTGTGCGTAAAATAGTGATTGTGTAGTAAAAAACTCCTAGAATATAGAAGTGACAGGAAAATGCATATGTAATAGTTAAGGAGTAGCATATTGTGAAGCTTTTTCAGGTTCAAATGTGTCAGTAAGTTATATAGAAGCTGTTAAAGAAGTGATGTACGATGATTAAGATATTTGTGAATCCTTCTTTAGAAGATGACCTTCTTGCTGATTGTCAAATTTTGATAGGTTCAACATTACCAAACTATCGAAGTGAGAAATAGCAGCTGACGAGTTTTGATATTTTCCGTTTGTAAGTTTATAAATATAGATATAATCTTCAGATTAATGTGTGCTTAAAACCAATTTTATTTCATATTAGTAAGCTAAAGATGTAGAAGATATAAATGAATGTTAGAAATATAGTTGCCAATAAAACGATAGTAAATGAATCAACTTTCATTTAGACTAATGTACATATTATGATAATAATTGAGGTATAAATTACATAAGAAAATGCTTAAGTTAAGATAAAAATTGCTATATTACTAGCCAAGATTAAAATTTTTGCATAAAAAAATTAATAGAAGAAACAAATTTATTTCCAGGCTCTTATTGTAAAATTGATGTGCAATGTATTAAAAATGTATCATGCATTAATGGTATTTGTTAAGGACTAGATATAAATTAGCCATGCAAAAATAGTTTTGATTTCTCATGTAACATAGGATTAGCCTGCATTTTAAACAAGGCTAGTTAAACATATTAATGTCAATGGTAAATAATCTCATCAGAGTGTGAAAATGATTATCAATGTATTAACTCTTAGATTTGTAGAAATAGCAAGTGTATTGATTACTTTAGTGCTCCTTTAGGTACTTATTTATATGATTAAAATTGTACAGAGAATGTCATTTAATATGCATGTGAAAGCTTTACATGTATTAATAAAAATTGAGCTCAATGTACTGAACCTTTTAACTCTACAGAAACTATTTGCTAATTTCCATCAGATTGTGCTTCATGGAATAATATATCTGAAATTTATTTTTTAAGCTGTAAATGTGTTAAAAATAACACAGACACTAATAAATATTGTGAAGCAGGAACTAACTCAACATAAGCTTAAGATTACAAAAAATAATTTTTGAAGCTTTTCTAAAGAGATTAAGGAATATGCCACTCCAAAAGAAGATTAGATCCTTAATGTTGAGAAGAAAACTTTGTTCTTCATTTTACTTGAGAAGATATTTTAGAGATTAACAAGTTAAAATAACTTGAATATGAATTCTTTTAATATCCAGAAGTTTAAAAAGCAGATGATTGTACTTTATACGCTTATTATTTTGAATATTGATTCGCTAAACAATTAAAGAATCTAGAATAATTGGAATATAAAGTAGATACTTATATCTTACTATCTTGAAATTTATAAATATACATTTCTATTGGTATTGTTGTAGTAGCCCTTTTCTTAATATTTGTTTAATGGTATTATTAGAGATTACTGAAAAAAAAGATTAAATTCATGAAACTTTATAGTTTCCTAGGCGAAGAAGAAGTTTTCGAAATTTATATGCAAATCTCTGAAGAACTTTATCAAAGAAAAATAGAAATTTAGGACTTTGACTAAGTTATTAATTCTATCCAGTTCTAATTAGGTGAAGGAGGATTCGGAAAAGTTTTCAAAGGAAGAATAGAAGACTAAGATGTGGCTATTAAAATAGCAAGCTAAAAAATGAAAAGTCATGAGTAAATTTAAGAATGCTTATAAGAAATTATCATAGCTATGGAATTAAAATCTGAATATTTACTACAACTAAGAGGAATATGCATTGATACTAAAAATCAGTTCTGCTTTATTACAGATTTAATGAATACTTCATTAGATAAACTTCTTTATGAAGGATAGAAATGGTAAGAAATAGATATTCTTACTAAACTATGACTAGCTTTATAAATAGCTAATGGAATTAAAGATCTTCATCATCATCCTAAATAAATAATTCACAGAGATTTAAAGCCTGAAAATATTCTTTTAGATGAAAGCTTTAATATCAAAATAGCAGATTTTGGAATGTCAAAGTTTATAGGAAGTAAAACAGGAGCTAGAAAATTCGATGATCATTTTATAGGGAGTATTTAGTATATGGCTCCTGAACTTTTCACTGAGTCTGAGATAAATACCGCAGTTGATATTTGAGCTTTTGGATGTATATTAAATGAGATATTTAATTAAACTAGACCTTGGAAAAGTCTTGATGCGTATAATATAATAACAAGCTTAAAGATAAATTAACATCCTGAGATAAGTAAAGCTTTGAAAGGAGAATTAAGAGAATTGGTTTAGAAATGTTTTAATACAAATCCTAAATAAAGACCTAAAATAGTTGAAATAATTAAAATTCTGAAGAAAATAATAGACCAGAACGAAGCATCACTTAATATAGATTAATAAATGCTGAAATAATCTAGTTAAAATATTTTTCCCTTTCAGATAGAAAATAGAGATGTAAGTATAAAGTCAAAAAATTAAATGCAAGTTTTGAGTATGAATTTATAAAGCAATTATATTTATAAAGTTCCTGAATCTCAGTAAAGTTATTTTTAGAATTTGGATGCTTCTCTATTGACTTTAAAAAACGAACTTTAAAAAATAATATTTTACTTATTAATAATCATTAATATAGTTCTTTTATATTTAAAATTAATATAAAAAATGGCAGAAGGTCTCAAGAAGGGTTTTTTGCAGGCTCCATAGATAAAGGAGCAAAAACCAGAGACTTCTAATTCTTCATCCATCACGTCTTCTTTAATAAAATAATAATCTTCTTAATCTTAATAACCTCCAATAGTTGAAAATTTAAGACAATCCTAAATAAAATAAGAACTTAAATAAGCATAAGCAGAATAATTGAAAAGATGGTGGGAGCTGAGAATGACCTTCGTGACAACACTTTCTGGTTTTATGACTAGGGACAAGTTCCTTTCCTGTCGCTGAGAAAGTCCTTGGTCAGAGTCATTTTCTGAAGGGAACACTGTCTTTGAGATTATCCGCTCTTGGTAGGGGCTTGAAGCCTGGCTGCTCATAGCGATGGAGCTCCCTAGCAGTTGTTCCTGGAGCACAACAAGATATCCCCGTTATTCCATAAAAAGAGAGCGTCGGATCGTGCAATCGGAAAGGATTTTCGAGTCCAAAATTTTTTTTAGTCGAAATTAATTAAATAAGCATAAGCAGAATAAAAATAATAATAAAATATTGACTTTCTTCCTAAACTGAGACCAAGTAACTATAGGAAATAAGAGAATCCAAAAACGATGCAAAAACAGACAAATGAGGAATACATATTAATTGAAAGTCTTTTGAAATCTGTACGTATTCTGTAAGAAGAAGTAAAAATATTAAGATAAGAAAGCCAAAAATTATTAGAAAAAAGTTAAAATACTGAAGAAAGATTAGTCAAATAAGAAATCGAAGTATAGTAACTTGGACAAAAAAGAATAGAGCCTCTAATCTAAGAAAAAAAAATGGAAGTAGAAGATGATAGACAAATAGAACCAACCAATATTAGAAGGATTCTCAAGAGATGTTACCTATGCTAATCAAGATTCCATAGATTCAAGAATCGCAAGATATACAAGGAAAAGATGAAAAGAAACAGCGAAAAAGTCTGAAGAGAATTAACAAAAATTTATGTGACGATGGAAGGAAGAATTTACAGAAGAAAATTTTCCATTCGAGTTCCAGAACTCCGAAAAAACTGGATGACCCGAACTTTTATTTTAAGCATCTAGGAGCGATCACTGGATGTCAGTGGAAATGAGGTTGAAATACCTCAAAGCCACAAACACTATAATTAAGTATATATTATTATTATTATTATTATTATTATTATTATTATTCTATTTAAAATTAAAGTCGATTTTTAAATTCAATTAAATTCAAAAGTTTAAAGTAAAAGAGAATATATTTTTAAAAGACCTCTAAGCTCTACATTGCCTTTTGCAGAGTCCTGAATCTGCTTTTTTCAATGTTCCTTTCAGGTTTTCGCGATCGACATTATTGTATGTTCTTCCTTCACAGTTTTCTTCACTAATATGATAGAAATTATTTCAAGTCATACCAGATTCAATTTCAGATTCATGTCGTATTGCAAGCTTTTTCTATCATTTCCTCCATAAATACATGCTGCTTTTACAGATGTGGTACTATTTCCCGAAATAGATTCTTTTTTCAACTATTCTTTTATCACTACTTTTTTAATATTCTCTTATTCTATGTCTATTAGAAAGTTTGCTTTTCTTTATTTTCTCTTTTTGATTCAACTTGATTTATTCTAATTTCAAATGAATATTCTCTTTCACTTCGTAGAGATGTTCCACTGCCTGTCAGATTCATTACCTCTGATATTCATTACACTCCAATCTATGCTGTTTTAATTCAGGATCAGGTGTCCATTTCTTTTTTAGATAATTCCCTGAGAGAACAGAGCATTTTTCTATAAAGTTATGATTTTTACTTTTCTACATATTAGTTTGCTGTTTAAAATAATAGTTATCTCAAACTTGCTTGGATCTTCACTATCATAAATCTTGATGAATTTAAGATTATTTTTTAATTTATTCCTAAAGATTTAATCTGAATCATTTTCTAAAAAATTAATTAATTACATATAGATAGGTAACTTCTTTATTTTCTTGTAGTTTTTTTTCCTGTAAATCAACTTTCTTAATTACAATAAATACTGAATAAATTTTACCATTATTGTTCTGTTGTTCTCTATTCTTTTTATCTAAATATCAGCTACATACTTTATGTACTGGTTTATATTATTATTAGCATATCATTACTCATTAATAAGGAATATATAGGATTGTTCTGACTTACAGTTTTTAGTTCTTTAAATTTCTCATATTATTAATTCTGTCTATAATATTCTCCCTCAACTTTGATTTAACGATGAATATAGAGCTAATTCCTATTGTAATATTGAGCTTTGAGATTTGAAAAATTTCCATAGAGTTTATTTAATCTAAAGTCGTTAATAAAAATCACTATTAGTTTTTGCTAACTTTTAGTTCTTCATCTAAAGAAGGTTAAGATCGTTCGTTACATCCTACTAAGATTATTAGGTTTCGTTAGAGAGGTCTGCAATTTCTTGGGCATTATTTTATTTTATACACAAAAATATGAAGGAATTAAAACAATAGAATAGTTGAAAAAATCATAAAAATATAATTCCTTAATAAAGAAAAAAAAAAGCTTTAAGAGAATCAGTATATGTTCCATAATTTTCCGAATAGAATATTATTTATTGCTATATTTAAAAACCTAAATTTATATGTAGATAACTTTAATTTAGTAGTGTAAACATAAAACTTAAAAGTTTAAATAAGTGTAAATTTTAGCAACTTAGTAAGCAATGCATCTATTATAGATAAATAAGATTATATATTTTTAAATTTAGTGAATGTGAAAGTAGTCAAACGCTAATTCTATGAAACAATAATATTTTTTAGTTTTTCAAATAAATGAAAGAGTTGATGGAATAAGATTAAGATGCTTTTTTTAAGTGGCATTACTTATATTCCAAAAATTACGTTTATTTTAGAAGAAGCATTCATATAACCATGCTATAAGTAATGAATTAAAAATTTAGGTTTAAACTTAAAGGAAAAATCTAAATGAAATAAAATTCCAAGATTGAATTAGAGCCAAATAAAAAACAATTTATCTCTCATAAAAAACTCAAAATTATGAAAACTTCTTATATCCAAGCGAAAATAGGGTAAAAAATAACTTATTATCTTACTTTAAATTAATTATGGAATTTTAAGGTGCAAACTGAAATTAAGGATATTTTAGGCCATTATCATAATTAGTTAAAAAGCTTCCATCAAGATAATAGCCTTCAACTATAGAGACTTTTTTAAATTAGGTTAGTTTTATTAATTTTTGATTACATTAAATGAATATTAGAGACTGCATATGATAACTTTTTAAGTTTGTTTTCTATTATAAAAATGAAAACAAAAATTCCCTTCTTCAGTAATACCTTATAAAACTTAACAGAATGTAATATCTATATAAAAGTGAATCTCCTTACTTATAAATTAATTACATAGCTTAATAAATAATTTGGAATAACTGTAGCATTCTTAGAAAATTATTAAGAAAAGTATCTAATTTAATTTAATTTTCATCATTAAACTCTTCTACAAATTAATAGATTAAATTAATTAAAAAATTTAATCTTAAAGGTAAATTAAAGAAATAACCTTATATATACTTTAAATAAATGAGTAGAGCAACATTATTTTTATTAAGAAAGAAAGTAACTTTGAATTTAAGTTTTGAATAACAAAAAGAGAATAATTTAATTTAGGTAAAATTAAGCAAACTCACATAGTTAAAAAGAATTAAAATTTCCAGTGTTAGATGTTTAAATTTAATTGAAAATAAATTTAGGCTAATAATTTTAAATAATTAATAAAAAGAAGAAAAGCTCTATTTATTACTAAATTAGAGTACTTCTATTTATATTTTCTTAAAATAAGATAACTCAACTTATAATATCAATTAGAGCATATTAAATCATCAAAAGATAAATAGCAGGGAAAATATATTTAGAAGAGAAGATTCTAAAGATATAAAAAAGAAGAAATAATTAGATATTCTGCACTGAATTTAACTTGAATAAATTAATAGATGGAAAATTATTATAAATAATATTTTATATGTAAAAATAATCTATTACATTATAATCAGAACACACATTTAATTTTCTTAATTATTTCTATTATAGTTTCTTTTAAATTTACTTTTAATAGCTTCCTTTTTCACAATTCTTTTAAATTTTTAAAGTTTTTTTTAATTTAAGAAGCTATAATTTTTTATTTAAATAATCATGTAGAACAAATTTTGATTTAATTTAGAACTTTTATTGTAAGTTAATATCTCTATATTATAAATTTAAAAATCTTATTTGTTAATTACTCTATCATATCAAACAGTAAATTGATTATAAAATATTTTCCTTTTTTGGTAAATCAATTTCGGTATTTGATTGTTTAATTTCTTCCAAAGAAGATAACTTTTTATTTAATGTTTATAAGATTTAAGAATTAAAAACACTTATTCCTTTTTATCTTTTAATAAATTTATTCTTATTATAAATTAAAAACTATTTAATTACAATACTAAATTTCTAGGTAAATGATATATAGTATGATATAGCATAATAATAAGCTTTAGTCAATTAATTATAATAATTATGCTCTCAGTTTAAAATAATAGATATACCTTATTTGGTATAGATCTAATTATAAATAGACAAATTATATAATCTTTATATAACTAATAAACATCTCCATTCTTAAAAGCACTATCTATTATTCACATTTTTGTTACTTTATTTCAATTAATAATCATTTTTTGTTTTCTAGACAGCTCTTTATAATCCAATAAAAATCAAATAACGTCATTATTAAAATTTAGTTCGCGATTTAATTTCTAGACGAAAAAAAGAAATTAAATTTAAAAATCCATGTATATATCTTATGATCAATCTTTATTGATTTTTTTAAACATTTATTTAATTTAAACTAAAGATCCTAATTTATAGATGTAAATTCTATCTTAAGTTTTAGGAAAATTATAGGAAACATTAAGCATTTAGTAAAGTTTTTTAGTGAGACTGTATTATTTCGATTATTCTTTAGATCTCAAATAAAGAAATAATTTATTTTATATTATATATAAAGTTTACCTTTATTTTTATTATTCTAACTTAAATGGCTCTAATTAGAAATAAACAACATTTGCTTTATCTAAGAAATATGATGTAATGTTTCATTATCCCCCGCACATTATCAGGATAGAATAATCCTATCTAAATTCTTTCTTCATTTTTAATCCTAAAATTTTTCTTTAATTTTAATTTTTTTTTCTTTTGAATATCAACCATTTTCATAAAGGCTTACTAAGTGTTATAAATCAAACTTAAAAGTATCGTTTCCTAAATTAATTAATCTCACCTTCAAACTTTAAACATGAAAGATAATTAAGTCTTTAATTATTTAGTGTCTGAGAAAGAAAAATTGCATTATACTTGCTTTCGCTGTAATGATACCAACTTGTCATTTAATTTTTTTCTTTCAAGCTAGTAAATTAAAGAATTAATAATTATAACTATAACCATATCCAATTTTCTATACCGATTTTACTCAGCATTGAGTCTACTCTTTCATTCTGAAGTTTATCCAATTTGGCATATAACAAGATAAAAAAATGAAAAATTTCATAAAATTTACAGCAATCTCATTAGCTCTTTTATAGAGTTTCAATTATAAAGTTTTATAATAATTTTAACTTTAAAGCTCAAAAGTTATTTAATAAAATTTCACTCCTACATTTTAAACTATTTTACTCATAACTCTTTTTATTCTTTTATAGTGTCAGATTACAAACTAAAATATACAGATAAAGCTTTTATTATTTTATTATTTAAATAGGATTTAAACTAAAGTTCTATTAATTTATCTTTGCTTTCCTAGTTATTATTATATCTCTTTTAAAACTCTATTTTATTCTTTAATTTTACTAAATCTTTAATTTGAAGTAGTTAATAAGATCCAGTCTCCTTTAAAGGAGACATTTAAAATTCTAAACTAGGATATAAAAGATACGAAAGCAGCATTTTTTATTAATTTAACTTTACCGAATAAGCTTACACTTTCAAAAAGAGCTTTAATAGAGATATTTAATCTATCTATATCATTTCTAAATAGCTTAATTGTTTATCTCTATATTTTATAATAATAGTTATAAAATTATTAAAGTCATTAGTATGAAGTGGATAAAAGCTATAAGTGAAATTAAAAGTACCTTTATATAAGTTTAAGTGTTGAATGCTCTTGAATTTATTTATTATATATTATACTTTAAAGATATTTCAATTCTAATAGCCTATTTTCTTAAGGTTATAAGTAAAATTAATAATTTAATTATCAATTCTTACTACTAGGATATTAAAGCTAGAAATTATTCTCATTTTTAGCAAACTTTAAATAAATATACAACCCTAGATTTACTACTAAAAATTGTTTAGTTTTTTAGCTTTAGAATAGAAATTATTGAAATCATAATGGATTTAGATTTTATTATATTGTAATTAATAATCTAATATCTAGTAAATATTTCAAACGAAGGATTATACAAATCTTATGCATTTATTGTAAGTTAATTAGAAATTTAACTTCATTTAAGCTTTTCTTAGACTAAGGAAATCCTTCAATTATTTTCCATTAACTACATTTATATGCTTAAAATTAGTTCCTTATTAAATTACTAACGTATCTTTGATATATTTTGCATTTTAGATTCTTTTCTTTAAGTTAATTTTTCTTCTTTATTTCAAACTTATAAAATAGTTGCTTTTCTCTTAATAAAGTAAATCTCATTTACTTTTAAATTTTATTTGAATTGAAAATAATTTTAGGGATATTGAGACAAGAATATAAATGAAAGCTAATTCATGAAATTAATTTTGCAGCTAAGATTATCTAATATATCTAATAATTTAAAAGTAGAAACAAATAGTAGTCAAATAAAATTAATGAAATACATCTACTTTTATTAAAAATCTAAACTAATTACTAATTAATTCTATCAAATTTACTTATAATTATTAACTCTTTATACCTTAATTTAAGTATTCCTGTTTAATTTTACCCATTAATTAAATTGCCTAGGAAGTTTCCTTTATAAATTAATTATTAAGAAACGATGGTCTAGTTTATAAATTGATTCTCTTTACTCAAGTTACAAACTTTGCTTTTTTCATCTAATATTTTATGAATTTGCTAGGCATTTATTTATATTTAGGTACTTAAAATCTTTCTTTTGCATCCTACTGATTTGAGAATAGACTTTCCTTTACGTTTTTTAGTTAATATAATTTTCAAGAATAAAAGCATGAAGTTATAATCTATTCAGCTAGTCTTAATTAGTTGAATCATAAATTTGCAAACTACTCTTTCATTATATTTTCGCAAAATCGATTATTATATCTATTATTGATTATTATTTCACACTTATCTTGCTGAAATTACAAATGTTTTAAACCTTCTTTTAATTTGTTTATTTTGCTTATTTTATTCTGGTTAATTTATTATTTGATTTACTTGCTTATTTCTAAATTATTTTTCTTTTTCTTATTTTTCTAGAAATTTTTATTTCCTCACATTCTTGGTTGATTATTTTATTACAACTTTAATAAATTTACTATAACTAAACAGGCTTCACCTTAACATTTAATCTTAAATGGTTTTTGCTCATTAATCTTAAAACTTATTTAGCATGTTCTTAAAATTAAGTGCTATAATTCTTTTTTAAAGCATGATATTTCAACTTAGTTTTCATTTAATCTTCTTCTATTAAATTATCTAACTCATTATTATTTTTACCTCTATTTTTACTTTATAAAGTTTTAGCTTAAACTTTTACCTACATTCTTTGAAATTCCCTTTAAAATAGCTACTTAATCTATGATAAAAGGAATAATTTATCTAGAATTGTTTAGATAAAAGTCACATTTTTTAATTTTTAAGTTCTCAATCAGGTTTTGCCTTTTCTTTTATATTCTCAGCGTTGTCAATTATTAAAATAATTTCAGTCTTTATCAGACCCCCTTTACCAAAAACTGATATCTGGGGATAAAAAGCTTTAAATTTGATGGAAGTAGTATTTATTAGTTACCTCTTTAATACTTAAAAGCTATTAAATTAAAGCTTAGAGAAATCTAAAGTCTTTATTATCCTTTTATTTCTCTCCATACTTTAAAATTAAATCATTAGCTTATGTAATTTCCTAAAATTGTTGAATTACTAGCTAAGATAAAATCAAGCAATGTTATATTAAATAGTTCTTAAGTTTAGTTCTATTTTCATTATATAAGAATAGAATTTTCTAAATAAAGTAGCAAAAGATTAGATTTATAGTAATAGAGTCACTAGATGCAAATAGAATATTATTAGATTATTTTAACTTATTATTATAAAGATGTAAGGCTTACTAATGCTCATATGCATGGTAAACTTATGCTTTGGTTTATAGTGTCTTTAGTATCGGCCAGCAAGGGATCAGTGGATATCTTGCTTATGGTGCAAATAAAATGTAGCTTTTACACAGCTTTGTGATGCAGATCTTTACTAATACTGTCACATGAATTCTCATTAAAATATAAGTGAATGTGCAGTTAAAATTTTCCCTATAGGACATTAGTGCAAGGAAAATTACACATGCTAGACAAGTTATTGTGAAAATGGTATATGCTAGCCTAAAAAAAAATAGTTTTGCTATAGAAACAGTGATTGCAATATAGGATAATTTTGCAATAATTAAACCTAGAAATGTGAATAATAAAAGCTTTAAGAATAAAGTTGCACTGGAACTTTTGATTGCTTAAACAATTTGACCTGCAGTTCAAATATTTGTGTTCCCTTTTTATCTGTAAAAAATGATTAAATATGCTCCATTAATAAGTTAGCTCCTAAGGTTTATATCTGTTAAAATGAATATATTGCAAATAGATACGAATAAGAACTTTTGCTATTGTCGTGTGAGTCTATGCATTGTACTTTTTAAAATGCCTCCAATTCTTATAAATGCGAAGATCCTCCTGTTAATATCAATTAAATTCCGATTCCTTGCACAGAAGAAAGTTAAGAAACTGATTGTAAATATGAATCTGAAGGATATGGAACTTGTAGCTGCTCCATTTCAAGAAAAGAAAATCCCTCTTATTGTAAAGTAGAAATGTCAAGTGAGCTAGCAAAAGTTTTCAAATAAGACTTTAGAGATTATCTTGTTCCTTGATTAGTCTAAACAAATAACAAATGCCACACACTTGCTAGATTTGAATTCGATTGCTGGAAGAGTCATCTTAATAATCATGCTTTAACCATATTAAGTGGTGTATTTCTAATGGAGTGATTCCCTATTTTAAATAATGGAATAGGAATTGATCAATTAGACATTTCATTTTTATAAGCTGTTTAAGAAAATTAAGATATTAACTTTAATTATTACCTAGCATACAAATTCTTAACTTATCATGAGCAATGCTTCAAATTTTAGTGTTCGGATCTTAATAATTATACCTGCGATTCCAGATCAAGCAACAGATTTTACTTAGATCCTTATAATAATACTTCTTGTGAATGAAATTAAAATTATCAACAAAATAATTAACAATCAAGTATCTGTTAATTGGATAATCAATAATTTGAAGATAAAAAATAATATGCAGGAATATTCTGTAAAGTAAACAGTTCTTGTATTTCTAATAAATGCAAAAACTTCAGATGCTGAGGATAAAAAGAAAACTAGTCTTGTACAGAGGAAACAGATATATGTGGAGTAGGCTTAGTTTGCATAAATAAAATATGCTAAGAATAAATAAAACCAGAAGAAGATAGAAAATGTACAAAAGATACTGATTGTACTAATGAAGCTGTTTGTGTTGGAAGTAAATGCATCAAAATGTTTTCACTTTAAATTAATGATACTATGGATGCACCATATGATTTAGATACAAAGCAATAATACGCTTGTGAGTCTTTAACTTGCGAACCTTTAACACTCGAGAATATTTAATCAGCATGCACTTATCCTTATAAAAGCTAAGTAATACCTCTAAAGACAGAAAATAAGTGAGATTGTAGAAGTATAAATCAAAATAAAGAAATTAATTTTGTTAATCTTTCTTGTGATTATAAAGAAGGAGTCACTTACTGTGGTGCTCATACAGGTGACAAAGTTACTCTAGAATACATTGAAGCTCTTAAAAAAGTGATGGGATTGGATTAAGATATTTGCTATAGCAAATCAAGACTTTCAATAGATTGTTGAATTTATAATATGGATTAAGAGAGCTTAGATCTACTAGCTTATTATATAATAAAATATAATGAATGAAAATATTATCCAGCTCTATAGTAGAATTTTTCTGAAGAGTGTACTCAGCAAATAGTATTCAGAGACTACTGAATAGCTAAAACGTAAGGATTTGAGAAATAAAATTATCCAGAAATATAATGTTATGATCACGGCTGCAATTAAAACTATAAAATAGAAGATTTTTAATGCTAAACTTATATTCCAGAAGATGAATTCTATGTTCACTAAGATTGCTAAGGATAGTAGGTTTGTAATAAAAATTATGATATAGATTGAAATACCGGAATATAAAACTTTACTGATTGAAACTGTTCTAATTTAAAATTAAATGAATCTTATTGATTTTATCCTGGATCTCCGTGTTTCAATTAGTTGAAAATTTTTTTAAATACTTCTAAATAATTTTGTTACTCTTAAAAAATTATATGAAAGTAATAAGGAGAGTAATGTGAAGATTCTACCGACATAACTTGTGAAGCTGGAACGTTTTGCATAGAAAATGAGAGTGATTAAAATTATACTTGCTAGAAATAAATAGAACCTGGAGAAAATAAAGCTTGTGAAAATGATTGATAGTGTGTCAATTACGCTGTTTGTCGAGAATAATAGTGTGTTGAAATGTTTTCAAAACCAGTAGGTTGAATATGGAAAGGATAGTGTAGAGATATTTTATTCACAGGTTATTGTGAATATTGCAACTTTGCTTGTGAAAGTTTCTCTTGCTAATAAAATGGAGAATTCGCAATTTGTATAGAACCTTTTAACTATGATTGAATTCCTTGTGCATATAATAGTGATTGTGTAGTAAAAAACTCCTAAAATATAGAAGTGACAGGAAAATGCATATGTAATAGTTAAGGAGTAGCATATTGTGAAGCTTTTTCAGGTTCAAATGTGACAATAAGTTATATAGAAGCTGTTAAAGAAGTGATGTATGATGATTAAGGAATTTGTGAATCCTTCTTTAGAAGATGACCTTCCTGCTGATTGTAAAATTTTGATAAGTTGAATATTAGTCAATTTAAGAAATTATAGAGATAGTAAGTAGCAGCTTATGAATTTTGATATTTTCCATTTGTAAGTCTTTTAAATATAGATTCAATCCTCTGATTAATGTGTACTTAAAACTAGCTTTGATTCATATGAATCAGCTAAAAATTATATAGACGAAGATTTTACCTCTGAATGTTAAAAGTATAGTTGCTAGAGCGACAAATCTAAATCAATTGAATAGTATTCTGACAAATGTACACATTATAATAAAACTTAAAATACTATCTGAGTAAGAAAATGTGAAAAAAATGAAAAATGCTTAATCAGTGATGAAGATGAAAACTATTGTGAAGGAAAAGTATTAGATATTAAAAATTTATATCCTGGAGCATATTGTAAGATTGATGAATAGTGTATTAAAGGAATAAGATGCAAAAATGGTATTTGTTAAGGAAAAGAATTAAATCAAAATTGCGAGAATAGTAATGATTTTTCATGTAATGTAGGATTAGCCTGCATTTTAAACCAAACTAATTAAACTTTTTAATGCTAGTAATAAATAAATTCATCAGGGTGTGAAAATGACTGATAATGCATTAACTCTTAGATTTGTAGAAATAGCAAGTGTATTGATTACTTTAGTGCTCCTTTAGATTTTTATCTCTATGATTAAAATTGTACATTAAACGTCACTTAATATGCATGTGAAAGTTTTACTTGTACACAAAGCAAATGAGCTCAATGTACCGAACCTTTTAATTCTGTATAGTAGGCCTGCTACTTTTAAACGGATTGCACAATTTCTAACAGTAGAAATGAAATTATTATTTAAAGCTGCAAATGTGTTAAAGATAATAATAGCACTAATAGATATTGTGAAGCAGGAACTAACTCAGAGCAAGCTTTAGAATACAAAAAATAGTTTTTAAAGTTATTTAAAAAAGATTAAGGAAAATGCCATACCAAAAGAAGATTAGAGCCTTAATGTTGAGAGCAGAACTTTGTGTTTAATTTCACATGAGAAGATATTTTAGAAGTTTACAAACTAAAATAACTTGAATATGAATTCTTTTTATTTCCAGAAGCTTAAAAAGCAGATGATTGCACATTGTTTGCCTATTATCCTGAATATTGATTTGCTAAAAACTTAGAAAGTCTTGAATAACTAGGATACGAAGTAGATTCTTTTGCCTTAATATCTTATAATTTAAAAATATACATTTCAATAAGTATTATAGCATTAGCACTTTGCTTAGTATTGATTTAATGGAATATTTTTATATAACTATAAAAAAAAATTAGATTCATGAAGCTTTATAATTTCCTAGGTAAAGAAGAAGTTTTTGACCTTTATATTCAAATATTAGAAGAACTTGAAAGCAAAAAAATAGAAATTTTATATTTTGATAATGTTATTAATTCTATCTAATCCAAAATAGGAGAAGGGGGATTTGGAAAAGTTTTCAAGGGAAAAATAAATTAATAAAAAGTAGCCATTAAAATAGCTAATAAAGCAATCTAAAATCATGAGTAAATTTAAGAGTATTTAAAGGAAGTTATTATAGCTATGGAACTAAAATCAGAATATTTGCTTCAACTAAGAGGAATATGCATTGATACTAAAAATCAGTTCTGCTTCGTTACGGATTTAATGAGCACTTCATTATATAAACTTCTTTACGAAGGATAGAAATGATAAGAAATAGATATTTTAACTAAGTTAAGAATAGCTTTATAAATAGCATATGGAATTAAAGATCTTCAT
Organism: Loxodes magnus; assembly: GCA_946699065.1. NCBI lineage: Eukaryota > Ciliophora > Karyorelictea > Loxodida > Loxodidae > Loxodes > Loxodes magnus. The sequence continues at coordinate 803,862 of CAMPDV010000039.1, forward strand.
CATCATCCTAAATAAATCATTCATAGAGATTTAAAGCCTGAAAATATTCTTTTAGATGAAAACTTTAATATCAAAATAGCTGATTTTGGGATATCGAAGTTTATTGGAAGTAAGACAGGAGCTAATAAATTTGATGATCACTATATTGGAACCATTTAATATATGGCTCCTGAACTTTTCACTGAATCTGAGATAAATTCCGCAGTCGATATTTGAGCTTTCGGATGCATATTGAACGAGATATTTGACGTAAGTAGACCTTGGAAAAATCAAGATACTAGAAGTATAATAACTAGTTTAATGTAGAATATGCATCATGAAGTAAACAAAGCAATGAAAGGTGAGTTAAGAGAGATGGTTATGAAATGCTTCAATGTAAATCCAGATAAGAGACCTAAAATAAAAGAAATAGTTAAACTTCTGAAGAAAATAATAGATTAAAACGAAATAGCCTCTAATTTAGATGAATAAGTGTTGAACTAATATACTCAAAAATATCTTTCCTTTTAAGTAGAGATAAAGCAGTTAGATATAAAGGATAAATAAATTAGAAAGTTTACATCTTACAATGAAAGTCTTCAAAGTAATTATATTAGTGAAGATCTTGAAACTCAATAAAATAAGTTTTTGAATTTAGACGCTCCTTTAATAACTGAGTCTAATGAACTCTAATTACTTTTATAATTTGATTACTAAAATTTAATTAATCTTAACTTAAATAGGTCTTTTAAATAAAAGTTTCCTTTATAATCTCATGAGCTTTTTCCTTATAAACTTAATATAATTTAAATTTAAGATCATGATCTTGTTAAAATTTAAAGACGAAAGTAGTGCATTTAAGGATTTATTTATATATTAAACTCTATTGAAAGGCAACTAAGGGAAGCTAATTAAATCTACTTAAATTTCTAAGAAAATCTAAGCAAAGTTTGTGAAAAATAGCTTTTAATTTACCTGATAAATGTCTAAGATCAGTGCCCAATATATATCTAATACAAATAGCTTTTAGTTTGCTTAATGTAGAAAGTAAAAATTTAAAGTTTCAAATTCTTTTTAAAATTCTGAAATTTACAATTCGGAGATCTAATTTTTTAGCAAAACATATAAGTCAATCATTTCATATTTTTTAATTTACTTCTTTCGAATGGATAAAAAATCTAAACATAAAGTATCTGCTTAAATAAAAAACGAGATTAATATTTTAGTTAATCATTGGAAATACCTTTAGTTTAAATAAGAAGAGAAGGATATTAACTTTATGATGATGTTTAAATCAAAGAGTATCTAAAATAATTATTACTATGAATATCTTAGTGACTTAGTTCTACCATAAAACATGTATTACCTTAAATAAATTTAAATATTTAAGATGCAATAAGGAGATTTAGCAGGATGATTATTTTATAACTGATTGAAAATAGTTTCATATTATTAGTTTAAAGGTTTATTTAGAGACTCATTAATGAAGAAAAATAATTATTTCTATAAACAAATTCAGAAAATTACTGAAGATCAGAAAAATTCCTTGGTTATTGTATTCTCCAGAGAGTTCTTTGTATAGTAATGAGATTACTAAAAGTTTTATCAAATAGGAAATAAAAAAGTGAAAAGAGTTAAAGAAATAAAAGTTTAAAAAGAATGTTCTACATATCTCTAGACGTTTAATCCAAATATATGAACTTGCATAGAGTAAGAGAAAAATTTCGGCTTTTATAGATACTTTAAACTCGGTGGATTGATAAAATTAATAGAGTGAAAAATCAGTTAAAATTCGCTTATTCAATTCTTAGAATAAAAGAAAGATAAATGTATCTGTTTTAAAAGTAAGATGACTTTGATGACTTTGGTTAAAATCAGGACAGAAATCCGAGGGTAAAATAAATAAATAAATTTCTATAAACTACTCATAGAAAACTTCGCAGTGATTGCATATATTTAGATTTATAAGAATTAATGGTTGGATATATACTAAAACACTATAATTGAAAAGTTTATAAATATTCCTGAGTTACTCTCACTAATTTATTTTTGATATGATAAAGAGTTACAGTTAGACTTAAGATAATAAGCCTATAATTAAATTAAACATAATTTTTATTATTAATTAATTTAAAATTGGATAAAATTAAAATTGGAGAGTCTATAAATCATTTTAATTTGAAAGTTAAATTGATAGATAAAATTAGCTTTACATTGCTTAATACTTTGATTCAATTAAGGATTTAGTCTTTAAATAAGTTTTAACTAATTATGTAATAAAATTTAATAATTCTATTTAGGTTGATACTTAGAAATCTCTTTTAGCAGTTGACATTCTGCATAGAATTATTTAAAAAGAAATTATTAAAAGAATTATTAAAGCAAAAATAATACAAACTATTGCAATAGCTTTTTGAAATTTATTGGATATTCAAAGAATTTTGCTAAGAAATATAAATAGATTAGACCAATTGTCAATGCATACTGATTATGTAATTCATCAAATTTATAAACTTAGATTGTGAATTACTCTTAAATTTAATTAATATATATTAAAATTTAGCTTCTAAAAGAATTATTAGCTTCTAAGTTTATTAATTACTAAGAAACATTAGATTGCTAAATTTAATCTAATTTATTATTGATTTAAAGATTTAATTAAGTGTATAATTATTTTAATTTGCTAATTAGTTTAATGTATTATACTTCCTTTCTTTCATATAATACTTTAAGTTTAACTTTAAATAATCTATTTGCGTTATTTATCACTTTAATAGTTTCCTTTAAATTTTGTTTAGAAGAAATGTATTTTAGTTAAATTTAGATTTAAAGTACTTTATTTCTTTCTTCTTAATGAAATTTAGTTTCTAATATTAATTTTCTATTTATGCTTTCTATCTACAGTTATAGCTATTTTTAAATCAATATTTTCTTTCAGGAAATATGCTTTAGCTTTATGAATAAAATTTTTCCTTTTTCTATTTATTTATAAAAACTAAGCCAAATGATTTGCTTTTAAGAGAGAATTGAGCAGGCTTAAAATAATAATAACTAAAGTTAGGTAAAGTTTTAGGTAAATACCTTATCTTATCCCTGAATAGAAAGAAATATAACTTAATTTAATATTTTATTTATTAAAGAAAGTATAGTTGAGTATAATGCTTATAGCTATTAAATTCTTATATTGATTAAGTAAATAGATAAAGCTTATTATATATATTCAATAAATTCTAAAATAATCATTTAACCTGTTATTATATGAAATCCAATGTGTTATACCTATATTAATTATTAATTTATCTAGATATTATTTTTTTAGCTATTTACACCAGGATATTTTCAGAATAGTGATATAGTAAGATTTTTTGCCTAAGTAAAATGTTTCTAATATCTTTATATATATGAAGAATTCCCTTGAAAAATCTCTCAGCTGGTTATACCAATTAAATCTTAAAGGTAACTAAATACTAATTTAAAATATTTCCAACTTTTGAACTTCTAGGAATTTAGATAATTTACACATAAACAATTTATCATTCTATTTCTTAATTGAAATATACTTTGCTTATAACTTTTAGAAGCATTGCCTTACGGTTAAAGAAATCAATCAGAAATTTCCTATTTCAGTGAAATTTTTCTTTAATTTACTCCTTTCCTTAAAAATTCTTAAGTTTATTCACTTCTTTTAATCCCTAATACTTTCTACCTTTATTTTTTGAGTCCTTCTACCTTTGCATAATTTTTTCTTTCTCATATTTATGATAATTTTGCTAACTAATTTAAGAAATAATGGATCCTATTAATTTTTTCTTCCTTTTTATTCAGAATCTTTTGCAATTAATAGTTTTTCATCCTTTAAATATTGAATCTTCACAAAAATATCCTTATTATTTCACATAGGTATCTTCTCTTAATTTCTTGATCTTAACTTTATAACTGATTTCGTGTGTTAATGAGTATTTACAAAATATTATATTAGACTAAGTTTCAATTTTTCCTTATTAGTAGAATTTTTACTAAGCAGCAATTTAATTTATATATCAATGGAAAGGCTGAATGGAATAAACTCTTATTTTCTAGAATTTTTTAATATCAGACTTGCTTTATGTTTTTCATCTTAACGGATATTTAAATAAAATAATACCCAATTAACTTTTATTCCTGTGTAATTAAGGATCTTATCTTTAATTTTTTTATTATTTCTATTTTTTTCTTCCATTTACATTAAATTAATTTCTTCCCATTCAAATTTATTACATAGTCTTTTCTTATTCTCTTCTCTTGGTTGTATCGCTTGTTTAAACTCAGCCCCATCATTAATTGATTTCATTACTAGGAAAAATGTTTTCATAATTGAAATCTAACTTTACTTTTACACCTGAATAATAAATTTTGTTTTTCAAAAGGGTAAAGTCTAACAAAAAGCTTATTTAGTTTCTAAATTTGATTTTTTGTTTAAAACTAATATTAAATTTTTAGAACCTTTATCTATTTATTTAAACTACAATTAATACAATTTTAAACTTTCTAAATATACTTTTTATATCTATTTATCCCACTACAACTTACTATCTTTCTTGAAATCAGAGTCAATGCTTTTGCTTTTTTAATTCTTGTAAAATTCTTTATTTTTCCTTCTTTTTTTAAATGTAAAAGATTTTTATAAATAATTTATAAAAATTATAACAAAAAGGGAACTATAAAATTTAAAGTTATGATAGAAATAAAAATGACAATTATAGCTGATAAATATTAGATATTTCTATATCTAAAGTAAATAAAAAATTATATAATAGATTTATTTATTTATTATGAATAATTTAATACATGCTTTTATTTAGTCCTTTTATTAAATTATAAGTATAATAAATTATGGTATAAATATAAATCACCTTTTATATTAGATACTTAAAGCTTGCAATTCATTATTTAGTGTTTACACTAGAAATTTAATTCTAGTAATATTTTCTTAAGTTTATATACCTTTACATCAGTTTAGTTTTAACTTATATAAGGAAGCTTTTTTTTATTAAAGCTAGTATGAAATTCATATTTTATTAAGAAAATGACAAAGTAAATAAAAATAAATAAGTAATGATATGATTAAACTTAAATAGGGATCTAACTAAATGCTTAATTAGTTTAGAATGTTTATATTCATGTAGTAGTTGAGAAAATTAATTTTTATTCACATACTCCTATTTAATAACCAAGCTAGCTTGAATTTTTTAAATATATAATTAATATTATTTCATATTTATAGTTCCAGTTTAAATTTTAAATTATAATATATTCCTATATTTTTAGTTAATCTAGGATCACCTTTCCTAATTCACATCTATTTTTGATATATCTAATTAAATTTAGCTATTTTATACTTTCCTTTTTTGTATTATTTTAAATTTAAAAATATAGTAGTATGAGTTAAGAGAAAGTATTTAGTAGGATACCTTCTTTAAATAAATTAAAAGTTATTATTTTAAGTTGTATTATTAAAGTAATATTTAAAAGCATTTCTTTTATTAATGCTACTATTTATATCTTTAAAGCCTTCTATATTAATTTAGTTTTTCACTCTAAATTTCTATAATAATTAATTTTTGTAATTATACTTAAATATTTCTTTAATTGTATATTAAAGTATTTCATTTCACTTTAAACTTTACACTGCTTCATATATAATTTACCTTTATTTTAAATATATCAAATCTATATAACGTAGCTATTAGATTTATTAGTTGTTTTTAACTTCATCAAATTTTATAGATTTAATAGCTTAATAGATAGTATATAGCTAGCTGAAATAAATAAAAATTTATAATAGAGATAATCATAAATATCTGTATTAAATTATCTAAACCTGATCTATTTTACTTTTGGTTTCTTTAGATTATAAAGCATATCTAAAATAAAATATTTAACAAATCTAATTTAAATATCAAACTTATATCATAGATATCACTAAATACGAATCTTAAATACTTATTGCAAAGTCCTTTAGTTTGTTGTTAGAAATAAATAAAAATCCATAATAAGCCAATTAGATTAAAATATAACCTTTTTATTACTTGTTTCTAGTTAAAGGAATCTAATTATAATAAAATCTATTTGAGTATGTTTAATCTTATTCAAAATTAAGAATCTAAATTATTTTCAGTTAGTATATTCTTAATAGTGTTGATATTCTTATATCTTAATTATATTAGATATTTATAATATCTTGACTGATTTAATAATTCTATTATTTTTATTCAGCCTATCTAAGTTTCTTAACTTGTATATTAGTTTTATATTAATAATTAATTAATTTAGCTTGTAATTAATAATTAAATAAGCAATCTTTTTACTAATAAACAGACTTAGTTTATTTTTTATATATACTATATATAATTATATTAAATATAAACTTATATCCTTTAATTATATAGCTTTTTAATATAAGTAAAGCTTTATTTCTTATTAATTTCATTTCTTTTCTAGCTGCTACTTTAATTAAAATGCTTATATTAATTTAAAATATTTTAGCCCTTCATAAGAATATAATTATTACAACTACTTAAATATAATTAATATTTCTACTTTCAGGTTATAACTAAATTAATAGATTGCTTAAAGGGTATTAACTTATAATATGATATATTAAGGTTATCATTTCTATTTTCTTTAGAACCTTTAATTAATTTATATCTAATTAAATAGAAAAAGATAATAGATTATCATTTGCTATACTTAGACTGAAATGTCTTTCTTGCTTAACCTCAGAATCTAATAAAAGTTTTATCTTTTGCCATTCATTTCTAGGTTTAAGTTAAGAAAATATTTCTTTACTTCAATCTATAATATTTTTGCTTAGAATTTAAGGTTTTCTGTTTAGTTATTTATAATTCTTAGAGAATCAAATATTATATTTAAAGTAGATAGACTAGCAATAATTTTTATTTACTAGCTAAATAAATAATACATCTATAGTTAATTTTAGATAAAAGCTAAGCAAAGATATTTCCGTTGATAGAGTTTTAGATAGATTTTCTTGCTTTCCTGCCTTTTATTTCTATATACTAAATTTAATTAATGCTTACTTACTCCAAATTAAATATAAACACTTTATTAATTAATTAAAGCGAAACTTAAGTTGTGTTTAGCTTTATTACAATAGCTATTAGATAGACTTTTAATTTATTAATATAATAATGATTATGAATATGCTTCAAGCATCTATTATAATTGCATTAGTTATCCTTATAGACTATATTTAATAATTCTAGTATATTATCAAATTATGCAAATCAGCATCTCTATAATAAACATATTATTTAAAATATAGCAACTTATAAGCTTTCTAGGCCAAATCAAAATATTGGTGTATTATAATATTTGATTATCAAGATGAATTAAATTAAATAATTCAGTCTATCTGATTTCCTAATTTCTAGTAATGCCTGTATATTGCAAGTTAATATGAGCAAGTAATACAATCATTTAGTTTACGCTTATATATTACTATAATGATCATTAATAAGCCATATACTTAAATCATTACAAAGTTAGGGAAAGTAATATCAATCGTTAATATATAAAGACTATTCTTTATAGGCATATTAGTTATAATATGATATGTTAGAATTATATATTAAGCATTTTCTATTTAGTCTATATCCCATAATTATTTCTTTACTAGTACAATTATCCTGCTTAGATAATTCAATTAAATATTTTAGATTTGTTTAGCATATATGCAAAGCTACCAATCTAAATTCCTATTAATCATGTTTATGTAAGTGCTCTTTAGAATTAGTTAATGATAAATTAATGAATAGTTTTTATACATTTTAAGTACCTGAGAGAGAATTATGTTTAATAATTAGGATTAGTGTTTAAAAGAAAAGACACTTACTTCAAAGTAGCTACATCCATATAGGAAATCTTTATAATTTAGCTTTTTGCTTTATTTCTTTATCTAACGATTAAATTAAATTAAATTAAATTAAATTAAAAATTTTAAGGTTAATGGAGTGTTCCCTTAAAAGACCCATAACCCCTGTATTACCTTTTACAGGGTCTCGGACTCCCCGGTGCCACCCAAGTTCACTTCCGAGCTTTTCGAACGGTTTTTGAGTTATCTTCTTACATCATAATTAAACGTCCGAGAAGGATAAAACATGGTCAATTAATTTCAAATCTTTTTTCTAATTTCCTAATTTCCCTAGCATTTTCTTCAAAGATGATATTGACTGCCACATATGTAGCAATTTTTTTTGAAGTATTTTTCTTAAGTCATGGGTTGCTCTTCTATTATTATTGAATCTTGATTTTTTTATGGCTATTAGCTCTCTAATTTCTCTAACATTTGCTTAATTTCTTTAACTTGCTAAAAGGCATTTTCATATTTTTAAAAGTCTATTCCCATTTATTCATCTAGTCTAACAATATCGCATTCTATTTCTTGATATCTGTTATTAATATCCTATTTTGTAACAAATTCAGTGTGTGGCTTCTCATCTTCCACATGATCTTATAAATCTTGTTATAAGCTGATAACATAATGCCCGAGATTCTCGACTTTATCAGTGTAGTAGAAAATAATCTCCACGAGTTATTCCTTAGTTGATTAAAAGTATGCCTCTTTTAAGGAATTTTTGTAGGTAGTTATTTTTCTTCTGATATTTATCAATATTTTTTCTTTTAAATCTTAGTTTGTGTTTGTTAATTTTAGAAAGATTGATCAGTAGTATTACGAGTAATCTTTTCGATAAGAAAACCTTTGTTCCAACTCTCCATCTTTTTTTTTCTTTATCTAACGATATTATAAAAAATACAATGATACATTATTGAAATCCATTTAGCTAGAAGGGATATAAGAAGTAAATGAGTAGTGATTTTTGATTATGGAAATAATTAAAATTTGGCATTTCTATTAAATCACAAACAAGATCCATCCTATAATTGTTCTTGATCTTTTGATATTCTAATTTCTTATACTTCTTAAAATAACCTTGCTTTTCTTGTTTGTACTTTTAAGAATCCATTACAATATTTATTCATTTTGATAATATAAAATAATACTTAGTTCATACAAGTTCTTTAGTATTCTTAATCTTAGAACCTATAAAAAAGGTTAGGGAAGTTATTGATCTTTTGACAAAAGATGCTTAATTATAAGATTTTAAAGAGAGATAATTTATTACTCTATCAACTTTTATTAGCTTCTAATCTTCACTAAGGTTAAGAATATCAAATTATCCCAAGCCAGTCATGCTTAAAAATAGTTTTTCACAATTATTTATGTAGAACTATTTATCTTAAAGTTCTATTTAAGTGCTCAATTCTTAGATGCTCAATTTAGCTAATTCATATTTAATATAAATTAAAAAATGCTTATATTATACATTTTACTCTATATCTTCAAATAATAGAGAATCTTAACTAAGAAAATAGTTTATTCTATCAGTTTAATTAAAATATCTTATATTTAATAATCTTCCAATGCTAATACATAACCTGCTTCTTCAACTAACTTAGCACATAGGAATCTAAGATCCTTTTTGAATATTAAAAGTATAAGAATTTAAATAATTAAGCAAAGCTATTGCCTTAATTTCTTTCAAAGTATAGCATTTAATTTTCTAGCTATTTAATAGATAAATCTAAACTTGCTTCTATCTAAATTGATGAATTCTAATAAAAGTAAAGAGAAAAAGTATAATCATTTGAATTTTAAATTATATTTTCAATATTAGCTTTAAACGCTTTCTAAGACTAGGAGTATTTTTAATCATTTACACTAAGTCATTCAGATTTATAAAAAATAAGTTGCTGATAAAAATTATAGGATGCTTTTAAGATGAAAAAAGCATATATTGAAAATAAGAAATTCTTTATTAAACTTTAAATTAGATGATTTAGAAAGAATAGCTAACTGACGTAGAATTACATATATAATTTTATAAGTAGTTACTTTAATTGGTTATAAATAATAAAATGTATAAGGAATTTAATTATTCTATGCTTCCTTAACTTTTGCTTTGGTTTATATTCTTCTAATATATTCATAAAAGAATTAGCTTTCTTATCTTGCTTATAATACGATTAAAATACTGCTTATACATAACTTTGTGAATCTGAAGATTATTAATATTGTCAAGGCTTATAAAATTATAATAATAGTGAATGTGTCAAAAGGAAATTCCCTATAGGAGTTTCTTGCTATAAGATTTTTAATGTTAGACTAATTTGTGTTTGAATGACAAATGCTAACCAAAAAGCAAGAAAGCTGCTCAGTTACAAAAATTGTGATATAGGATATTTTTGTGATTCTTAGTCATAACAGTGTGAGAAACAAAAAATTAAGGGGGAAACATGTTAAAATCCTCCTGATTGCTAAAACAATCTAACTTGTGATGGTAATGTATGTGTTCCCTTTTTATCTCTCAAAAAAGGAGAAAATTGTTAGAAAATGGAAAACAGTACTTATACTACTGTATGCTGAAATTCTTTTTACTTAAATAGACTTGAATTAGAAATGTGATACTTATCGTGTGAATCTATGTAATGCTAGGAATAAAAAAATTAGCAAACTTATTAATGTGAAGATCCTCCTGTCAATATCAATTAATATCCAATTCCTTGCGCAGAAAAAAATTAATCAATTGATTGCAAATATGAATCTGAAGGATCTGGAACTTGTAGTTGTTCTATATCGAGAAACTAATATAACTCGTTTTGCAGAGTGGAAATGTCAAGCGAACTAGCATAAGTTTTCAAATAAGACTTTAGAAATTATCTTATTCCTTGATTAACCTTAACTAATGACAATTGTCACACACTTGATAGATTCAATTTCGATTGCTGATAATAAAAGACTAATAATAATGCTTTAACCATACTAAACGGTGTATTTCTAATGGAGTGACTTCCTATTTTAAATAACGGAATAGGAATAGATCAAATAGATGACTCTACTCTGTTTTCGTTTCAATTATAACACGATAATAAATTTGACTATTACCAAGCTAAAATGTTTTTGTTTCAGCATGAAAAATGTTTCAAGTTTTAAAAATAAGATCTAGATTATTAAACATGTGCTTTTAGAGTATAAAACAATGTTTATTTAAATCCTTGTAATAATTCTATTTCCTGCGATTGAAATTAAGAATTAAAAAATTATGATACTCTAACATGCTAAAAGAAAGCAGATTATATTGTTGCTTAAAAATAATATGCAGGAATATTCTGTAAAATAAACAGTTCATGCATTTCTAGTAAATGCAAAAACTTCAGATGCTGAAGATAAAAAGAAAACTAATATTGTACAGAGGAAATAGATTTATGTGGAGTAGGCTTAGTATGCATAGATTAAATATGCTAAAAATAAATAAAACCTTGAGAAAATAGAAATTGTACAAAAGATACTGATTGTACTAATGAGGCAGTTTGTGTTGGAAATAAATGCATCAAAATGTTTTCTCTAAAAATTGGAGAAATTATAGATGCACCATGTGACTTAAATACAAAGCGATAATACGCTTGTGAATCTTTAACTTGTGAGCCTTTAACGCCTGAGAATATTCAATCAGTGTGTACTTATCCTTATGAAACTAAAAGTTAAGAAATACCAATAAAAACAGAAAATAAGTGGGATTGTAGAAGTATAAATCAAAATAAAGAAATTAATTTTGTTAATCTTTCTTGTGATTATAAAGAAGGAGATACTTACTGTAGTGCTCATACAGGTGACAAAGTTACTCTAGAATACATTGAAGCTCTTAAAAAAGTGATGGGATTGGATCAAGATATTTGTCATAGCAAATCGAGACTATCCATAGACTGTTGAATTTATAATATGGATTAAGAGAGCTTAGATTTACTAGCTTAATATATAATAAAATATAATGAATGAAAATATTATCCAGCTCTATAATAGAATTTCTCTGAAGATTGTACTCAACAAATAGTATTCAGAGATTACTGAATAGCTAATACGTAAGGATTTGAGAAATAATATTATCCAGAAATATAATGTTATGATCACGGTTGTAATTAAAACTATAAAATAGAAGAGATTTAGTGTTAAACATTAATTCCAGAAGATTAATTCTATGTTCACTAAATATGCTATGGACAGTAAGTTTGTAATAAAAATTATGAAATTAATTGAGAAACTGGAGATTAAAACTTTACTAATTGGAACTGTTCTAATTTAAAATTAAATGAATCTTATTGATTTTATCCTGGCTCTCCGTGTTTCAATTAGTTAAAAGATGATTGGACAATATAAATCCAGATTAGAGACGTAAAATAATAGAAATAGTTTAAGTTCTGAAGAAAATAATAGAATAAAACGAAATAAGACTTAGCATAGATGAATAAGTGCTGAAAAAATTTACTTAATCATTTCTTTCCTTTAGTATAGAAGATAAAATTGCAGATTAATAGTAGGAAAGCTAAATGAAGCTTTCGAATTAAAGCTTTTATAGCAATTATATTTTTAATTCATCAGAATCTCAATAAAGCTGGTTTCATAATTAAAAAAATTCTCTATTGACTTCTAAAAACGAACAAAATGACTAAGCTTATTTTATTAAATTTAATATTTAGCATAAATATTCATTTCATATTGTAAATTAAATATTTTAATTATACCTTTTCAAATTATTCCTTTAGTTAAAATGCTATCAATTCTTTAAAGTTAAATCTAAATATCTAATTTTTTAAATTTATTTCTGTAGAAAAGAATAGAAAAAAACCTAAATTAAAAGTAAAGTTTATTTATGAAAATTGTAGCTTTAGTATAATTTTTTAATAGCTATAAAGAAGAGAAAAATATAGGCAATTATTAAATAAATCTTAAATTCATAATTATGATTATTTTTATAGTATATTAGTAAGTAATCATTGACTAAGTTTCTCTATATTTTTTTATTCAGATTGAATTAATACTCATGAGTTTTTAAGAGTTGGTAATACATTAAGTATAAAGGAAAAATTGTAAGCAAGTTAAATTTATATAATAAAAAATATATCAGAATTCAAATCAGGATTTTTCGCGGCTCCAAAAATGCAGGAGTTAACGACATCCTAGAGAGACTAGGATCAGGAAAAGGAAAAGTGAATAAAAAAAAGGCCATCCATTAAATCGAATCTTCCACTTCTTAAAAAAAGCCTAGGAAAAAGGCTAAAAGTATTATACACTCGGAAATCTCGAATCTCACCACAGAGCAGTAAATAAGCTATGATTAACTGATAAAAGTGGCGCTAGATCTACAAGAAGAGGTAAAAAAACTGAAGGAAGATAATAAGAGACTAATGAAAAAACTTGAAATTGGAGAGGAAATAAATTGAAGTTCATGATTCAAGAAAAAGACCTTAATATATTTTGAAATATTTCACAAGAACAGTACAATTAATCATAACACTAACAATAAAAGCAGAAAGAAATGGTCAAGAAAAAATAGAAGAAAAATACCAAAAATTACAACGTTAAATGGACCTATAAGAGTAAGGAGATGGTCCAATGATAATCGAAGGATAAAAGAACTCAAGATTTAAACCTAAACGAGAAGCAAAAAGATGTTACTATTATATTTCTCAAAGCATCAATAGAAAATATGCTAGAAATTTCAAAATTTTAAATAAGAATACTGAAAATACTAGAAGAAGTTGAAGAATAAAAAGAGATAAAACAACAACAAAACTAAAAGGAGAAAGATTATATTGCAAAAAATTTGAAAAAATAAACAAGATCAAAAAGGCCGATCTTTATCTAGGCGAGAGGATACCTCAATAACAGTATGTATAGTAAATAGAAGAGATGTAGAGACATTTAAACTTCTATATTTAGCCACTAGAGCAATCTAGAGGCTGACGAGAAAGAGATTGAAATATCTCCAAGAAAGCAAACACTTAATTTTGTGTTTGTAGTATTAAATTTTATATTTTAAATAATTATTTATTTAATTAAGTTCTAATTAATTTATATAAACTAAGCTAGACTTGATTTGAGAATATGAGACTAATTACTACTATAATCATTTTCCTATTTCTAATTTTATTAGTTACTAAATTTTTATAGATCTTAATTGATATACTTTGAGAACTTAAAGAAGTATCTAAGATTTAATAACATGTCTATATGTATTTATTTATAATAAATTCTATAAGCTTATGTATTCAATCCTATTCATACTCTCTACGATTTTTATCTATTTAGTTATTTCCTTCCTCTAATTATCAATGAATTTTCTTTTCGTTCTCTTGATTTGATTTATATAACGTATATCTTGTAGTGGATGTTCATATAAATAAATAATTTTTCTACATTTATCTCTTTTTCTACTTTAAACTTGGTTCTTTTTATTTTATAAGTTTGGCTCTTTTTTCTGAATAATGAAAAATTTTATTGAGCTTTCAGAATTTTGTCGAATTTTCTTTTGGCTATAGTTGGTTTTACCGCTTTGAAGTTTGAATCATTCAGGACTAGGGTTAAATTAATATCTTAACTAAAATGAGAATAACAATGAAAATTTCGAAATAGGATAGATAATTATCCTTTCAGTAATAATAAAAGTATGGGTTAAATAAATGAATCTATATGAGTTAAAGTCTGCTTCTAAATTAGATGAAAATGATATAAATAAAAGTAAAATCTAGAAATTAATTTTATATGAAGGATTGCAAAAATACTAAGTTGCTACTTGCAAGACTATTTTACTTATATTTCATATTAAGATGAAAATTGTAAATCTTTTAATTTAAAATGGCAATATGAATTAGAACTAACAATTATAGTTTAAGATTAATTCTATGAATAAAGGTTTTTAAAGAACCTTCAAGTAAAAAGGATCAAATATTAGCGATAAACATCTAATACTTAAAACAAAGTTCTCAAATATAATTAAACCTGAAATTAGAAAGTAACTATAAAGGCATTTATTAGTAGCACCATCATTTCATCAGGTTTCTTAAACAATAAAAATAAAACAGTTTTAATATATAGATAGATGCTTTTAATACCTTCTATAATAAATGAAATAGCTAATCTTAAATCATACTCATTAAATTATAAACTCTAAGGATATCTAACTTAGATATTACCCTTTAAAATACTAAAGAGAAATAGCTTTAATAATGATTAGGCAAAAGATTAAAATTAAATTAGATGTAAATTAAATAGCTTAACAATGAATAAATAATAATTAGAAGCATTTCAATTTAATAACTATAAAGAAAAACAAAATTTATCTTAAAATTTAATATTTTCATGTCTAATACTTAGTTAAAATGAGAACTTTAGCTATTGCTTTTCTTAAAATGTTTAGAATGCTTTTATATTAGTTTATTTACAATTTAATAGAAAAGCTAGCAAAAGCCTTTAATAAATATTAGTAGATATTAAGATGCAAAAATATATTAATTATTAAATTAAAAAATGCTTTAACTATATCATATTTAGTTTATAAAGAACTGTATAATACATTTTAAAAACTTAGATTATCTACCATAAAGGATTATTTATAATTATCAAGATATTTATCATTTTAAAAAATTCTTTGATATATATTTATATGTGAATCAGCAGATATTACTTCTTTTATTTAATTGAAGGAAATAAAAATTTTAATTCCTAAATTTTATTAAGACAAATAAAAATTGAAGGATTGAATTAATATTTCTTAATTGATTAATAAAGAAAGGAAATAAAAAAGGAATTTAGGAAGATTTACCTTAGCATATAATAATCAAGCAATTTTGGATTATCTATGCTTTGTGAATTAAAAATAAGTAAATAGAAATTTATTTAATGATAACTAATATTAAATTTCATTATGATATGTTTTCACGTAAGTTAATATAATATAAATTCGATAATACTTTAAATGATTTTCTATTAAAGGCAAAAATATTAACTTGATAATTTTAAAATTCTTAAGGTTTTAAAATAACTTCAAATTTAATAAATTTCATGATTTTAAACTTTAAGATAGTTAAATTATCTAAGACATTTATCTAGAAATCTAAAAATCATAAAAAACCATTAAAAGTCAAAAAATATCTAATTTTTTTATAATTTCACACTAAAAATTTATAAATGTAGATTGCTATTAATAAAGCTAGCTACTTGATAAAAAATAATACCTTAAATTTAGAAAAATTAAAAATAAACTACAAGCCTTGATTTTTATAAAGAATAAATGCTTTACCAAGTAAATTTCTTTCTATTATCTAAAATAGAATATTGATTATATAAGATTAATGAATATAATATTAAAATAAAATCTTATATCTATAAATAAAATTTATATATAAAGAAGGATAATTAAGCAATATTTTAGTGTGGTAACTTAGTTATTTAAAGTATAAAAGAAAAAAGGAATTATCTTTAGAAACTAATTAATATCTCTTAATAATCATGAGTAAATATAAATTTGTTCGTGAACTTTAATAAATTAATTAATTAATTAAAATGATTATAGAGCGCGTAGCACCTCATTGGCGCGCAACTCTTTCAATATTAATATTTAATATTAAGAAAAATGTTCTCATGTTTCTTGTTTAATTCTAGAGGTCCGATGAACCATGTCAGCTTCTCCAAATGGGGAATCTTTTTATTAAAATTTATTCTTAAATCTTGAGTCAAATTCTTCAGTCTTCTTGAATAAGGTCCAAATAAGAATTAGTTATTAAGTCGGTAATTAGAAGGTCCGTCAGCCAAACTTTCATAATGCTAGAAAGAACCCTCAGGGTAAGTTAGGTATATCTCAACAGAGCTTATCCACCCTTCCCCGTGGTGGCATCTAGTACGAGATTACTCGCAATGCATTATACACTGCACCAGATTACCTACTAATTTGTCTAACGCGGCCGACATCCATTTTATATAATATATAATAAAAAAATACTAAATAAATTTAGCATTAGATTAAAAAAAGAAGTTCCTTTATATTTTAAAAGATTTTATTTACATTACTAAAAATTAAGTTATCTTCATATATAATTATTAGCTAAGAAATATAAATTATTTAATATTTATAATAACAGGTTCAATTTAATAATTTAGTAAATCATGGTTAATAATTTTAGAAAGAATAGTTTTCGTTTGTTGTTTTATCTTTTATTTATTAGCTTCATTAACTATTAATTAATTATACAAATACTTTTATTATTAATTATCTAAAATTTAGTTTATATATTTTCTACTTTTTTCTTTATGTAATACTCGTTTTGGTATTAGTCTTTATACTTATAAATCCTTTTTACTAAAATTCTCTTTTCTAAGATATATATCGAGCTAAAATTATATTTCGAATTTTATTCAATTTTTTCTATTTCTAGGCTGTAACTTTTAATAACTAGTAGCTTCTTTAATCCTGATGTTTGCAACAACTGAATTTCTCTGATACATAAAACCTCTAATTATTTAATGTTTACACTATAGCTTAATTTCCAAAAATATTTCCTTCAGTTTAAATCTACCTTTAAATAAGCTTTAGTATATTCTTCTATACGGAAATTTTTATTTATTTTATATCTAATATAATAATTTGCAGAGTAAATTAAAATAAATGATATAATGATATGCCATAACTTTCTAAAGTCTTTAACAAATAGATCACTATATAAAGTCATTTATTTTCATATTATTAGTTGATAAATTTAATTCTATGTAATGTTTTTAATTTTAATCCTTTAGGTATATTTCAGGCTGTTTCTTTATTATTTCTCTTTATAGCTTATTATTATTTCTTAGTCTAAATAGTTTTAAATTATTAAGTTATAATAAGACCATAATCCCTTTATTTTATATCGCTTTTCTTTATTCAAAATTATTTGTATTTTATCTAATTAAATATACTTTATGGTGTATAAGTTAAGGAGGATTAGGAAAGTCTTAAATGATTTGAATTAAAAGTTATTTATTTAAAAAATAATAAAGTTATCTCTTAAAAGTGCTTTTATTATACTTCAATTATCATTTTTAACTCTATAATGCTTCTCTTTAATTTCACATTCCATATCCCGTTTTAAATCTCTATCAAGACTTAAAAATACTTTATCTTTCCTTTATTAATGTTTTTGATAATATAATATGCAATTAATATTTAGATTTTATTTGTTTCTCTTAACTTTAGTTAAAGATATTTATTTCATATTATGTTCTTTTTATTTTTTTCATTCCTAAATATAAAAAGTTCTATGCTTTTAATTTAATTTTGGTAATTAATTTCTACTTTTCTCATTCTTTTATAAAATGCTTTGATTCATATTAACTTTTACAGTTTTTCATATATAATTTAGAATACATTTAAAATTATAAAACTTTTAGTTGAAGTATCTATCAGATGTTTTTACCTTTAAAAGCTGTATCATTTAAATAATTTAAGAGTAAAATGAAATATTTATACCAATATAGTAAAAAGCTTAAATTTAATAAATTTACTCTTAGAAACAATAAATAGCTGCTTTTTGTATAAGAGAGTAGTGATAGCGTTTGTTCTAAATTATCTTAAAATAAAATATTAAATACATTTATCTTTTCTATATTCAGAAAGCATTGCTTCAATCTAATAATAATCAATGCTCTATAAATTTTCCTAAGCATCTTAAATAATCATATTAAATAATGCTTGCGAAGTCTAGCAAATTATTATAAATAACACGACCATAATAGTCAACATAATTCATTATAAATAAATCTCTTAATTCCTAAAACAAATATATTAATACTTATTTAATTTCCAAAGTTTAATACTCTTAATATTAGTAAATTGATTGCATATGCTTATAATCTTAAATATGACTAAAGCCTTTTTAGTTAATAATTATAGATAGAGTTTATATATTTTCTATTATTTAAATATATATTTTTATTAGTATGCCTGATTTACTTAGTATAATTATTTTATTCAATCTATCTAAGTTTCTTAAGCACTTATTAGTTTTATCTCATTTCTTGTTATTTCTAAATAGCAAGATTTAGTAAAGCTCTTTGATTTATTTATCTAAAGTTGTAAGATTTAACTTATATCCATAAGTAAATTAATTAACTTATTAATAAAATCAAAGTTTTGTTCTAATATCTTGCTCTTCTTTATTTCTGCTATTTTAAGAAAAGTTTTTCTATTAAACTAAAGCTTTTAATCTAAATAGGACTATAATTATAATAGCAACTTAGTTTGATTATCTATTTTATTTTAAAATTAAAGCTTATATTAATAGACTGCCTAAAGCATCTAAACTTATAATAAGATATATTAGATAATCTCTTTTGTTAAATATGCTTAATAGCTTTTACTAATTATGTCTAAACTAAATAGAAAGAAAAAGTAGATATCAATTGCTATCATTAGATCACTATTTTCTTAATTACTCTTATGGATAAGTCTCTTTTATCCTTATGGTCTTAATACTTATTATTAAGCTTTTTTTATTTAGCCACTTAATTTTATGAGTTACTATATTTTAGTTTATCTACTTTTTGAGAGATGCTGATTGCTTATTTTTGACAAAATAATTTAAATGATCCATCAACTTTATTTCTAAGAATGTCTATAATTTGCAAGCTATAAAGAACAAAGTCAATAATTAAATAAGTTAGCTTATTTTTAAATATACTAAAATAGTTATAACAAGGTAAAGGCTTAATCATATCAAAACTAAGCAAAAGAATCTCCTAGTATAAGCAAATATAAACATTTTGGTTAAAATTTTATTTTCATTATTTGAAGTGTTTCAGGAATCATATTTTAGGTGTGTTTTAATTTAATTCATAATTATTTTCTTTATTAATATAAGAGTTCTACTGAACTAGTCTATTGGAAGGACTTTATGCTTGCTGGAAGAATAAAGAGAAAAAAAGAGATTTGGAGGGACTCACAAGATAATGCCTCATAAACAACCAAAAAATATACCCACAACTTTGGAGAGACTGAGAAATCATTTAAAAACAAAAAATTGACTTTCTTCTAAGATACTTCCTTTTTAAGAAATTTGATTATTTGATAGTATTCAATAAGAAGTAGAGTAAAGAGAAACAATTGAGTCTTAATAGGAAAAATAACTGCTAGTTATCAACAAGTAAAACATTATTAAGATAATAAATTACTAACGGTGTGATAGACTATCAAGAAAGTGAGATGCTAAAAATAAAACAAGAACTTGAAGAGCCCATTAAAGATGATTATCCAAATGAAACGTCTAATTTAAAAGGAAAACTTTGAGAACTTAAAGTAGATATTAGATTCTTGAGAGAATAACAGGAGAAAGAAGTTGTCAAATTGAGAGAATTTTGATGTTTATAAATAAAAAGAATTCAATTATAATGATGATAGAGTAGAGCAACCATTTATCGAGAATTGAAAAAATGTAGTAAATAAAAAATCTTAGAAGTGTCACTACTGTCAATCATCAAATATCTGCTTAGAACTTGTGTAAAGTTTAAAGAGTTAAGAAGAATCAAAACAAAGAAGATTTAAAAAAAGCTAAGAGATGAAGAACAGAAGATCTGAAATGAGATAACAAGATTATGAATAATCTCACAGAAAATGTTCAATAAAAAGATTAAACTGAAGATTTTCTCTTAATTAATAGTAACAAAAACATTTAGCTGCTTTAAGTCCTAAAATTAGCAATATATTAATGATTAGCGCTTAATAAGAGCTCTGCTTAAATGTTTTAATTTAAGCTTTTTATTTGTTTAGCAAATATGCAATTATTTATTATTAATCTAACCTCAATAAATAAAGCTTATATAAGTGATGCTATAGTTATAAGCTAATGCTAAATTAATTTAATAGTTTGATTTTCATCAATTATTAAGTTCTGAATAAAATTATGTATATTAAATAGAATTAACTTTTTGGAAAAAGTATAAACTTCAAAGTAACTAAATGCGAAAAGGAAAATCATCATATTAAAAAGAATGTTTAAAATTCAGCTTAGAGATATTCAATAGGTGTTGATATACATACTTGGTTTGAGTATATTGCTCCTATTTATTTACTTTTTAATTAAAAGGTATATAAATATTATTTTAATTATTTTCAAATATAGAGTTTAATGTATTTTCAAATAATTTTTAGAATTAAAAGAGAATTTTTCTTAATTTAAAAAAATTTAATCAATAACTTCTTATTGCTATAAACTTAGCTAGAAGCGATAGAAGAATTAAATGAGTAATGATTTTTCTATTATACATATATTCTATTTCGATTCAAATATTTCTATTAAATCATCACAAAGATCCTTTATATTTTATTTATCTATTTTTTTTAATTATAATTCTTAAAAGTTCCAATTTATTCTCATTTGCTCTTGTAAGAATCTATCTTTAGCATTTCTTATATTTTGATGGAATAAAATAAGTATTAGTGTATGATAGTTCTTTAATATTAAAAGCCTTAAAAATGCTAAAGATAACTAGTAAATGTTTTTGCTTTTTTCCAAAAGCTAACTAACGATAAATTATTAATTATTTATCAACATTTAGTAACTTGCTTTTCACTTTTAAGGTTTATAATATCAAATTATCCCTAGCCTAACATGCTGAAAAATATTAGTTCAGAATATTTTTGATTCTATTTTACAGCTTATTGCAAATTCCAAATCCTTAGGTAATTATTTGCTAGTTCGATATTTAATGTGAATTAAATTTAAGTTATTAATAAACTCTAGATCTTTAGACTATTAAAAGAGTCTTAAAGGAAGAAAAATAATATATTGCTTTATTTAAATTATTTAGATATGAAACATCTTACACTCTATAATTTTAATGTGCTTGTACATTAATTATTTCTTATACTTACTTAATTTATATTAATCTAAGAACTTTTAATAATAAAGTTTAAATTACTTAAAGCATTAAGACTTTAATTAATTAATGCTAAGCTTTTTTAATTTCTCTTCTAATAATTAAATTTAATTCTTTAACTAGTGAGTAAATTAAGCTAAAGTAAGCTTGTATGTAAGATTATTATTTTCTGATTTAATAAAATTAAAAGGATAAATAAAATAGAATTTATACAATTAAGAGTTTTATGCTTTAAGAATAGAAAATAATAAATATAACTATAAGCTTTTATTGTTCTAAGACTAAACTTATATTAATTATTCTAACTCATTCAGATTTAAAATAATGAGGCTTAATTTTTAGAATTCTTTGGGTTTTACTAAAGAATTAGGGATTAAATTAAAATAAATCAAGCCTAATAATTTAATTTAAATTAAATTATTTAAAAAAAAAGTTATTACTGACGTGGAAATACGTATATAAGCTTTATAAGTGATTATTTCATTTAGCTATAACTAAAAATAAAATGTATAAGGAATTTATTATTCTATACTTCCTTAACTTTTGCTTTGGCTTATATTGCTTCTAATATATTCCAAGTCAATTATCGTACTTATCTTGCTTATAATGCGATTAAAGCATTGCCTACACATAACTTTGTGAATCTGAAGATTATTAATATTGTCAAGGCTTGTAAAATTATAATAATAGTGAATGTATCCTTAAGAGTTTCTCTATAGAAGCTTAATGTACGAAGGATTTTTAATGCTAGACTAATTTCTGTGTAAATAAAACATGTCATCCAATAAAATAGGAAAAATGCTCAAATCATGGAGAATGTGATATAGGATATTTTTGTGACTCTTATTCATAACAGTGTGAGAAACAAAAAATTAAGGGGGAAAAATGTTAAAATCCTCCTGATTGCTAAAACAATCTAACTTGTGCTGGTAATGTATGTGTTCCCTTTTTATCTCTCAAAAAAGGAGAAAATTGTTAGAAAATGGAAAACAGCACTCTTACAACTATATGTTGAAATTCTTTTTACTTAAATAGACTTGAATTAGAAATGTGATATTTATCGTGTGAATCTATGTAATGCTAAAAATAAAAAAATTAGCAAATTTATTAATGTGAAGATCCTCCTGTCAATATCAATTAATATCCATTTCCATGTAGTGAACAAACGTAAAATACCGATTGCAAATATGAATCTGAAGGATATGGAACTTGTAGTTGTTCCATATCGAGAAAATAATATAACTCGTTTTGCAGAGTGGAAATGTCAAGCGAACTAGCATAAGTTTTCAAATAAGACTTTAGAAATTATCTTATTCCTTGATTAACCTTAACTAATGACAATTGTCACACACTTGATAGATTCAATTTTGATTGCTGATAATAAAAGACTAATAATAATGCTTTAACCATATTAAGCGGTGTATTTCTAATGGAGTGACTTCCTATTTTAAATAACGGAATAGGAATAGATCAAATAGATGACTCTACTCTATTTTCTTTTTAATTATAATATGATAATAAATTTGACTATTACCAAGCTAAAAAGTTTTTGTTTCAGCATGAAAAATGTTTCAAGTTTTAAAAATAAGATCTAGATTATTAAACATGTGCTTTTAGAGTATAAAACAATGTTTACTTAAATCCTTGTAATAATTCTATTTCCTGCGATTGAAATTAAGAATTAAAAAATTATGATACTCTAACATGCTAAAAGAAAGCAGAATATATTGTTGCTTAAAAATAATATGCAGGAATATTCTGTAAAGTAAACAGTTCATGCATTTCTAGTAAATGCAAAAACTTCAGATGCTGAGGATAAAAAGAAAACTAATATTGTACAGAGGAAACAGATACATGTGGAGTAGGGTTAGTATGCATAAATAAAATATGCTAAAAATAAATAAAACCTTGAGAAAATAGAAATTGTACAAAAGATACTGATTGTACTAATGAGGCAGTTTGTGTTGGAAATAAATGCATCAAAATGTTTTCTCTAAAAACTGGAGAAATTATAGATGCACCATGTGACTTAAATACAAAGCAATAATACGCTTGTGAATCTTTAACTTGTGAGCCTTTAACGCCTGAGAATATTCAATCAGTGTGTACTTATCCTTATGAAACTAAAAGTTAAGAAATACCAATAAAAACAGAAAATAAGTGGGATTGTAGAAGTATAAATCAAAATAAAGAAATTAATTTTGTTAATCTTTCTTGTGATTATAAAGAAGGAGATACTTACTGTAGTGCTCATACAGGTGACAAAGTTACTCTAGAATACATTGAAGCTCTTAAAAAAGTGATGGGATTGGATCAAGATATTTGTCATAGCAAATCGAGACTATCCATAGACTGTTGAATTTATAATATGGATTAAGAGAGCTTAGATTTACTAGCTTATTATATAATAAAATATAATGAATGAAAATATTATCCAGCTCTATAATAGAATTTCTCTGAAGATTGTACTCAACAAATAGTATTCAGAGATTACTGAATAGCTAATACGTAAGGATTTGAGAAATAATATTATCCAGAAATATAATGTTATGATCACGGTTGTAATTAAAACTATAAAATAGAAGAGATTTAGTGTTAAACATTAATTCCAGAAGATTAATTCTATGTTCACTAAATATGCTATGGACAGTAAGTTTGTAATAAAAATTATGAAATTAATTGAGAAACTGGAGATTAAAACTTTACTGATTGAAACTGTTCTAATTTAAAATATTAAGAAGTGTATTGATATCTACCAGGATATCCATGCTTTAATTAGTTAAAAGATTTTTTAAACACTTCTAAATAAATATGCTATTTTGATGTTTAACATAATAAAAGATAAAATGAGCAATGCGCTGGATCTAGTGACATAACTTGTGAAGCTGGAACATTTTGCATCAAGCTTTAGAATGATTAAAGTTATACTTGCTAGAAATAAATAGAACCTGGAGAAAATAAAACTTGTGAAAACGATTGATAATGTGTAAATTACGCTGTTTGTCGAGAACAGTAATGTGTTGAAATGTTTTCAAAATAAGTGGGTTGAACATGGAAAGGATAGTGTAAAGATATTTTATTCACAGGTTATTGTGAATATTGTAACTTTGTTTGTGAAAGTTTTACTTGCTAATAAAATGGAGAATTTACAACTTGCATAGAACCTTTTAACTATGATTGAATTCCTTGTGCATTTAATAGTGATTGTGTAGTAAAAAACTCCTAAAATATAGAATTGACAGGAAAATGTATATGTAATAGTTAAGGGAATGCTTATTGTGAGGCTTTTTCAGGTTCAAATGTGACATTAAATTATATAAAAGCTTTTAAAGAAATAATGAAAGATGATTAAGATATCTGCGAATCGTTCTTTAGAAGATGACCTGCATGCTGATTGGAAAAATTTTATAACTGAAGCAATAGTTAACTTTAGTAATTTTAAAGGCAAGTAATAACAGCTAGCGAATTTTAATATTTTCCATTTGTAAGTCTTTTAATTATAGATTCAATCTTCAGATGAATGCGTACTTGGAACAAATTTTGATTCTTATGTAATAGCTACAGAAGTTATTGATATAAACGCTAATAATGAATGTTAGAAGTATAGTTGCTAAGATGAAAACAGTAAATCAATATTAGATGTACGTAATAACTAATGTGCATATTATAATTAATCCTTAGATACTATGTTCATAAGAAAATGCTAATAAGAAAATGAGTACTGCAATATTACAAACCAGGATAATTTATATTGTATTGAAAAATAAATAGAAATAAAAAAATTATTTCCAGGCTCTTATTGTTAAAATGATTTATAATGCATTAAAGGAGTATAATGTACTAATAGCGTTTGCTAAGGAAAATATATAAATGAATCATGCTAAAATTCTAATGATTTTACGTGTAATGTAGGATTAGCCTGCATTTTAAACTAAACTAACTAAACTTATTAATGCTTACAATAATTAAATTCATCAGAATGTGAAAATGACTATCAATGCATAAACTCTTAGATTTGTAGAAATAACAAGTGTATTGATTACTTTAGTGCTCCTTTAGGTACTTATCTCTATGATTAAAATTGTTCAGTAAATGTCATTTAATATGCATGTGACAGCTTTACTTGCATCAATAACAAGTAAGCTTAATGCACTGAACCTTTTAAATTTTTCGAAAGAGAATGTAATTTTGCAGCAGACTGTACTTCTTACAACAATAAAAAAGAAATTATTTATTTTGAATGTAAATGTGTTAAAAATAATACAGACACTAATAAATATTGCGAAGCAGGAACTAATTCATCGTTATCAAAAGAGTATAAGATTAAGTATTTGCAGCTTTTCTAAAGAGACTAAGGAATTTGCCATACCAAAAGAAGATTAAATCCTGATTGCTGAGGAGAAAACTTTGTATTTCATTTTACTTGAGAAGATATTTTAGAAGTTTACAAATTATAATAACTTTACTATGAATTCTTTTTATTTCCAGAAGTTTAAAAAGCAGATGATTGTACTTTATATGCTTATTATCATGAATATTGATTCGCAAAACATTTAACAAATCTTGAATAATTGGGATATAAAGTAGATATTTTAACCTTACTACCTTGGAATTTATAAATCCATATTTCTATTAGCATTGTCGTAGTAGTCCTTTTCTTAATATTGTTTTTTGCTTATAGATATATAAAACAAAAAATTTGGTTTATATAATTTTATAGTTTTCTAGGTAGGGAAGAAGTTTATGACCTTTATATGCAAATCTAAAAAGAACTTAAATATTGAAAAATAGAAATTTTAGATTTCACTTATGTTATAAACTCCATCCAAACCAAAATAGGAGAAGGAGGATTCGGAAAAGTTTTCAAAGGAAAAATAAATAAAAAAGAAGTAGCCATTAAAATAGCAAGTAAGAAAATCTAAAATCATGAGTAAATTTAAGAATACTTAAAAGAAATTATCATAGCTATGGAATTAAAATCTGACTATTTATTACAACTAAGAGGAATATGCATTGATACTAAAAATCAGTTCTGCTTCGTTACAGATTTGATGAAAACTTCATTAGATAAGCTTCTTTATAGAAGATAAACTTGATAAGAAATAGATATTGTTACTAAGCTAAAAATAGCTTTATAAATAGCGTATGGAATTAAAGATCTTCATCATCATCCTAAATCAATCATTCACAGAGATTTAAAACCTGAAAATATTCTTTTAGATAAAAACTTTAATGTCAAAATAGCTGATTTTGGAATGTCAAGATTTGTAGGAAGTGAAACAGCAGCTATAAAATTTGATGATCATTTAATTGGAACGATTTAATATATGGCTCCTGAACTTTTCACTGAGTCTGAGATAAATTCTGCAGTCGATATTTGAGCTTTCGGATGTATAGTTAATGAGTTATTTAATGAAAGTAGACCTTGGAAAAATCTTGATACATATAATATAATAACTTGCTTAAAGCAAAATAAATATCCTGAAATATGTAAAGCAATGAAAGGAGAGTTAAAAGAGTTAGTTTAGAAATGCTTCAGTATAAATCCAGATTAGAGACCTAAAATAAAAGAAATAGTTTAAGTTTTGAAGAAAATAATAGACTAAAACGAAATAGCACTTAACATAGATGAATAAGTGTTGAAGCAATTTACTTAAAATTACCTTTCCTTTTAAATAGAAGATAAAGATGTAAGAATATAATAAAAAATATAAATGAAGCCTTAAAATTTTAATTTATAAAGTAGTTATATTTGCAAAACATCTGAATCTCAATAAAGTTAGTTTTAGAATTTGGAGGTTTCCCTATTGACTGTTAAAAATGAACTTCAATGACTAAACTTATTTTATTAAATTTAATATTTAGCATAAATAATCATTTCATATGTAAAATAATCTTTTTAATTTAGCCTTTTTTAGGTTATTTCCTTTAGTTAAAATACTGTCAATTCTCAAGCTTAAAAAGCTAGGCAACTAATTTTAAATTTAACTTTGTATAAAGAAAAGAAAAAATCTAAATTTAAAGTAAAGTTCATTTATGAAAATTGTAGCTTTCATGTAAGCCTTTAATAACAATGAAGAAGATAAAAATAGATAATTAATAAGAAAAACTTAAATTTAATAATTATGACTGTTTTTATAATATATAAGCAGTCAACCATTAGCAGAATTTATTTATAATTTTTTATTAAGATGGAGATAATATTCATGATTCATTAAAGTAGGATATATATTTAATATAAAGGTAAATTTATAAACAATTTAAATTTTATATTTTAGATAATTGTTTATTTAATAAGTTCTAAGCAATTTAAATTAACTAAACTAGAGTTACTTTGAGTAAATGAGACTGATTACTGATATAATCTTTTTATTATATATATTTTAAATAGGGAGGAGCAATAATCCAACTGAGATTAACTTAACCCATAGTACAGGAAGTATTTCAGGAGCGAAAAACTGAAGCAATAGTCTTGGCAGGAGTCAAGGGGAAAGAACCGGAAGCATTGAATAACGGTTGTTGAAAGATGCCAGACAATTAGGTCTCTTGAAGTATCACTCCGACCATGCCCTATTAGAAGACAGAATTTCCAAAGGAGTGAAGCACTGGAAGAAATTTCCAAGGAGAAATTTTATTAACTTTAAATAAAATGGTTTTAAGAGTTGCGCACCATCGAGAGGGCAATGCGCTATATAATCGAGCTTATTTATTTCTAATTTTAAGAATTACTAACGTTTTATAGATTTCAATTGATTTTCTTTGAGAATTGAAAGAAATATCTAAGTCTTAATAACATTTTTATATGTATTAATTTATAATAAATTCTATAAGATATCTATTCATTCTTCACTCTATGATTCTCTTCTATTTAGTTCTTTCCTTCCTCTAATTAATAATTAATTTTCTATCCGTTCTCTTGATTTTATTTGTATGATGTATATGTTGTAATAGATGCTCATATAAGCAAATAATTTTATTATATTTATCTCTTTTTCTATTTTGAACTTGGTTCTTTTTTCTATATATAGGAAAAATACCTAAGTTTTCAGACTTTTGTTGAAATTTTTCTTAGTTATATTTTTTTTACTGTTTTGAAGTTTGAATCATTCAGGTTTAAGAGTAAATTAATATCTTAATTTTTATTGAGAAATACGCAATGAAGATTTCGAAATAGGAGAGATTATTTATGCTAGCTGTGATGATCAAAGGTATTAATTTAGTAAATGGATCTATTTAAGCTAAAATATGCTTCTTAATTAGATAAAAATGGTATAAATCAAAGCAAAATCTAAGAATTAATATTTTTATAAAGGATTGCTTTAATTCATCCGCTTTTACTTACATAATAATTATACTTAAATTTATATTTAGAGGTAAACTGAAATCCTCTAAAATAGCAATATGAATTAGTATTAACAAATATAAGTTAAGATATATTATATGGCATAAAGATTTTAAAGAACTTTAATTCATAAATCCAAATATTTTGATTATACAGCTAGAAAAAAAATGAAAAAATCCGGGAATCTAAGCATTAAATTCTAACTTAATAGACCAATCTTAAGTCTCAGTTAACTAACAAGAACCAAGAATTCAAAATGATAAATCTACTCCTCTTAAGAATTGGGAAATAATAAATTTCCTAATAAACTTAATAAGCTTGAAAACTCCATGATCAAAACATTATTGGTTCTATTCCTTAATTGAAAAAATTAATACAGAAATTTTAACTCTGAAGGAAGAAAATTAGAATCTTAACCTTCTTTTGTAAGATATAAAAAAGAAGAAAAAGGTCAGGTAAGTTAAGTTTTATTTTAATCTGAAGCCTTAACTTCAAAACTTGTATTGATAGAAACAAATCTAGAGAAAATTCATAGAAAATTGAAAAAGAAATCCAATTGCAAATTAAAAAACACTAACCTCAAAAGATAAGAATGAAATAGCTCAAAAAATGTAAATACAATAAAAATTTTACTTCAAATCCTTAATAAAACGTTGCTATTGTTGTCAAAAGACTGGACGTTAATGGAGATAATGTCTAAAGGGAAAAAGAGCACTTGAGCAGCACCGAAAAGAATTTGGAACATCAAGGAAATTATATTGAAACTGCTTTGGAGGCATTTATAAAAAGAAGCTGGTATTAGTAGGATTAAGTGTGAAATTACTCAAGCAGGACTTTGGTAATTAATAGTAACAAAATAAGCAACTTCAAAAGGACAACGATTACCTTAGAGATTATTTAGAGAAGCTGGAGAAAAATTACAAGAATATGGAAGAAAAATTCTTTTACTTATAGAAGAGAAAGAAGAATTATCTCAATTTAAGATGGACTCAGACGAAAACATGTATAGTTGAGCGATGGATATAAAAAATTTTATTATCTTTAATTTTAGGAAGAGTTTACTCTAATTAAAGATGATCCTAATCCTTTTAGCTACAATTTATTAATTTAATATTTAGATTAATTTATTTGTTTTTCTTTATGGTTATTAAATATAACTTTTTTTAAGTGTAAAGTATACCAATTTAAATCTAGTTTAATTTTAATATTCTTATAGCTTAATAGTGTAAATTATCTTATTAATAATAATTTTATTTAAATGTTTCGCAGCAGTCTACATCACCGCCGCGTAAAATAAGTTTGTAAAAAGTTTTCTTGATTTATGTCTTGCTTTCTCTTCCTTGGTCCTATTTACATTTCTTGTTTTCCCTTATTCCGTATTATTAAGGTTCTTGTTTCACCACTTCTTTGATTCCATCTTTTTTTATATATATGCCCCTCTGCGCTACAATAGAGCATTTCACTTTCTTTCTCTTCTCTTATCCAATATTCTCTTTTGTATTCCTGGAATTTCCTACATTTCCTATATAGGTGTCTATAGCTACCACAGAAATAGCATTTCTTCTTAATTCTTTTCTCTCTTGTCATTTTAATTACTTGCTCTTCTTCAATGTCCATTTTCTCTATCTTATTAATTTCTTGCACTTGGCTTTGGCTCTAGATTATTTGCTTGTTCTGCTCTTGAATCGTCTTTATTGAGTCATTCATATGTTTTATTTGTTCTCTCTGGTGTTTCCAGATGTTGTCGAGCTCCCTTTCCCAGTTTGCCATTCGGAGCTCTCTTGTATCCTGATGCTCAATCAGGTCCATTAGTTTTAAGCTTCTTTACCTCTTGCTAGAGGCTTATCACTACTTTAATGAGCTGCTCCACGCTCATTTGTCCGGAAGGATAGACTTCCGATGTCTCCTAATGTAGAGCAGACTTAGGTTGCTTCCTTGGCTTCTCCTAAGATGCCGGGGTAAGTTCGTGGTTTTTCCTAGTCTGTTAGTACTCTTCCCTGGTTTGTGTTCCTGATAGATGAGATTCTTGTTACTTGGCAGGGGTCTTGGTTATTTCGGTTTCTGGTTTCCTCTCCTATTTCTTGGAGGTGGTGTAGAAACCTTTCTTTAAGCCTTCCATTTTCAAATTTTATATCTAGTGTAAATTATCTTTTATTTTCATTATTATTATTATTTAATAACTAAATGGAGTTTTCCGATAAAGAATCTTAATACTGTCTGAAGGAAAGCAGTTCATGATATCTGCTGTTTAATATAAACATAAGAACATTTAATTTTGGCAAGAATTGGAACTCGGCTTTCTCCAGCCTTCTTTTCATTTGTGGCTATGTATCATTCGTATCTTTCTTGTTTTTTTGATCTGCTTCAATCGGGTTGCAATACATCTGCTCAGTTTTTCTTCTTCTTTTATCCTCTTTTTTCTTTAATCAAATAATTTTGCTGCTTCTGCTAAAATCTCAACACTTACGATACTAATGTCGCTCGCTTCAACAGCAAAATCATTTCTTCTTATTCTTTATCAATTTCTCTTAATAAGTTGCTCTTTAAGTTCCATATCTATAGGTATTGCTTCATTGCGAATTTCCTTTAGTCTTGGTTTTGATACTGTAGCTCTTATTCCTATTTTGCTCACTTGCTTATTCAGCTAGTTCGAGACATGATTTTGTAGTTCTAAATAATGAGCAATGCATCTATTTGGCATTCGAAATTATCGATTCTGGATGCAACCTGTTAATTTTTCTCTTTTAGCTTTTCTGTGAGCTTTTAGTTAAGATATTTAACTTCTGTACCTTTTCTGGAGGTTAACAAGATTAATGGAAGCTTACTAATATTGATTTGCTCGTATCAAATTGAAGGTACTTACTTCTTGATACATGACAAACTCCCATCATTTGCGTGATTTTTTCTAATGTCGATGTTCTCGATGTTGCTATTTAATAAAATTATATTTAATCTTTTATTTATTCCCTCGATACTAGGTTAGGGGATATTTTTCTTGCTTAACTCTATCTAAGAAGTTTATATCGATTTAAGAATAGACAAATGGTGAAGAATTGACGTTTCTAACTTTTTATCCTATTTTAGGAAGAGTAAAAATGTCCTTTCTGAAGTCATCAAGACATTTTTTCCTTTTAATTTAACTTACTGCTTATTTCACTTAATTAAATAATAATGCTATTAATAAATGCCTTTAAGGATTAAATGTATAATCCTTAATAAATTGTAGCTAAAAGGATTAGGATCATCTTTAATTAGAGTAAACTCTTCCTAAAATTAAAGATAATAAAGTTTTTTATATCCATCGCTCAACTATACATGTTTTCGTCTGAGTCCATCTTAAATTGAGATAATTCTTCTTTCTCTTCTATAAGTAAAAGAATTTTTCTTCCATATTCTTGTAATTTTTCTCCAGCTTCTCTAAATAATCTCTAAGGTAATCGTTGTCCTTTTGAAGTTGCTTATTTTGTTACTATTAATTACCAAAGTCCTGCTTGAGTAATTTCACACTTAATCCTACTAATACCAGCTTCTTTTTATAAATGCCTCCAAAGCAGTTTCAATATAATTTCCTTGATGTTCCAAATTCTTTTCGGTGCTGCTCAAGTGCTCTTTTTCCCTTTAGACATTATCTCCATTAACGTCCAGTCTTTTGACAACAATAGCAACGTTTTATTAAGGATTTGAAGTAAAATTTTTATTGTATTTACATTTTTTGAGCTATTTCATTCTTATCTTTTGAGGTTAGTGTTTTTTAATTTGCAATTGGATTTCTTTTTCAATTTTCTATGAATTTTCTCTAGATTTGTTTCTATCAATACAAGTTTTGAAGTTAAGGCTTCAGATTAAAATAAAACTTAACTTACCTGACCTTTTTCTTCTTTTTTATATCTTACAAAAGAAGGTTAAGATTCTAATTTTCTTCCTTCAGAGTTAAAATTTCTGTATTAATTTTTTCAATTAAGGAATAGAACCAATAATGTTTTGATCATGGAGTTTTCAAGCTTATTAAGTTTATTAGGAAATTTATTATTTCCCAATTCTTAAGAGGAGTAGATTTATCATTTTGAATTCTTGGTTCTTGTTAGTTAACTGAGACTTAAGATTGGTCTATTAAGTTAGAATTTAATGCTTAGATTCCCGGATTTTTTCATTTTTTTTCTAAAATTAAATAATTTTATATCTAATACTTAATTAAAATGAGAACTTAAGTATAAATTATCTCTAATTATTTAGCCAGTTTTTCATTAGTTAATTCAAAATTTAATAAAAGGATAACAAAATTTGTTAGCTAATATAAATAGCTATTAAGATGTAAAATACTATAAATTATTAAAGTATTTAAAACAGAAAAAGTCAAATTAAAAAAAGTTGCTTTTATGCTATTATATTTAATTTTGAAAGAACTAGTTTAAATTTTTAGTTTATTAGAGTCTATTGCTTGTATAATTAATTTTAAATATTAGTAGTTTTAAATTAAAAATTATAATATAACTTCTTATATAGTTTAAGTTATTTATCTGAAAAGCTACATTCAAATATTTTTTATTAATTAATTAACTCTTTTTTATGAGGTAGGAGTTATTTCTTGGTAATCCAAAATATTTTTTAGATAGTAAGTATATTTCTAAATTAAAATAATTAAATAGATAATCTTCATAAATGAAAAAGTTCCTGGAATGTAATTTTGAAATTTTTAGTTAGCAGATTAATCATAGTCTGTCGTTGACTAGTAGAAGCCTAGAATTTAAAAACGACAAATTTATTATTGGCAGAAATTGAGAATCCAAGATTTTCCAATCAAAATGAAAAAGCTTGAGAAAGTCTATGATTAAGAAATTATATAATTATATTCCTTATTTGAGCAAATTAAAATAGTAATGCAGATATTAAAAGAGGAAAATCAAAATTTAACCTGCTTCTGCAAAGCAAAAGAAAGGAACATAAAAATTTAGCAAATTAAATTTGACTTAATTAGAAACATTAATATCCAAATTTATGCAATTGGAAAAATTTTGCAACAAATTCTACATTAACATAAGAATAAATTTAATTTAAGATAAGTTGCTTTAAGATAAAATTAGCAAATGGAAATAGAATCTACAAACTTGGGGACTAAGAAAACTATCAATAATAATGCAAAAGAAAAATAAAGAAATGTGAAATATGTAAAAAATTTGGACATACATACTTGAATTGCTGAAGATATAAGCAAATAAATAATAAAAATATAATAAAATTGTGAAATACTTTGGAAAACTCTATGTAGCAAAGGATGGTGAAATCTAAAGAAAGAAATAAATTTAAAAGGTATGGAGAGACGATATCCAAAATGAGTGAGAAAACGTGAAGATAAACAATTGTAAAATAAAAGAGAAAAAAAGTTTTTATTTTAAAGCATGAAAAGCATAAGCTGATCATGTTCCAAAAATTTTTAAGTGGATATTAGCATATTTCTAAAAATATTAAATCTGTATAATTAAATTTAAAAAAACTCAGCTTATCTTTAAGAAACACTTATAATTATAAAGATATTTATCATTTTAAATAAAGCTCATAGATATATATCTGTATATGAATTATCCAATAATACTTATTTAAATGAAGAAAATAAAAGTTTAACTTCTTAAATATTTTAATTTTTTAAGACATATTAAAATTGAAGGCTTGATTTAATATTTTTTTAAATAATTAATATAATAAAGAAAATAAACAAGTAATACAGGATGATTACTATGCTAATAATAATCAAACTATTTTTAATTAGCTATGCTTAGTAAATTGAAGACGATTAAATAGAAAATAAAATTATTTGATAATCAACTAAACTATGAAATATGACCTTTTAGTTATCATTTTTCATATAAATTATTATTAAATTAAATTAAAGAAGGATCGTCTACTTAAGAGCTTCCTACTTCCCTATCCAACCAATAGGAACTTGATCTCTAAGTGGTCTTCTCCTCCCTTCACTGTCAAGTTTTCGGAATGGTTATCTCTTTCTATAACTTGCTTTCTTCTTATAAATTTCTCCATTCCTGGTTGGGTAAAATTAGGTTAGGTCATTCCATATTTTCTATTAAATCTTCTTTCTCTTCCAGCATCGTCTCCATAGGTGGTTTGTTCTCCTGCAGATGTAACATTTTTTTCATATAAATTATTATATAAAAAAAATGTTATTATAGAGTGCGTAACCCTTCAAAAGGGCGCATCTTTTTAAAAAGACAATTTTTAAGTCTCTATAATTCTCAATATTCCGATAGCATTTTCTCTTCTAATTATGGGCAAGGTTGCGGTTCCAATTCCCCAAAGCATTGGACGCCAACAGGCGATTACAGGTAGATTTCCAACCCATTATGAGGAGATTAGTATGGTCCAACATTTAGAAAGTTTGCTTATCAGTCAGTTCTCCTATGAGAAATTCTTCTTGTAACCTTTAGAAGCAAGGTCCATCCTATTTATATTAAATTATATAATAAATTTAATAAGATAATGCCTGATTATCTATTAAAGTAAAAAACATTAACCTATCAATCTTAATAAAAACCTAATTTTAAAAAATGGTTCACATTTAATAAATTTCATGATTTTAAGCTTTAAGATAGTTAAATTATAAAGCATTTATCTATAAATCTAAAACTAATAAAAACTTTTAAAGTTAAACATATCAAATTTCTTTAAGCATTTCTATCTAAATTTAATAAAGCATCTTTAGATCTACAAATATAGATTATTATAAAAAAGCATACTAACTAGGTAAAAATATTATCTTAAATTTAGAAAATTAAAAACAAACTGAAAACTTAGACTTTGAATAATAATTACCTTCTTTACCAACTAAAATAGTTTTCATCTAAAAGAATATTAAGTATATAAGATTAATGAATATAATATTAAAATAAAATCTTATATCTATAAATAAAATTTAGGTAAAAAGAAGGATAATTAAGCAATATTTTAGCTAGATGACTCAGATAATTAAAAACAATGTAATTATTCCTTTTAAAAATAGATATAAATATTAAAGTTAAAATAAACATTTAGCTGTTTTTCTTTAATAAAAGTAATAAAGTTTATAACTTTACCTTTATTTTCATATATTTATCAATCAATTTAGATAATAAAGATTTTTAGTAATTATAATCTAAATTATTTTCTAAGAAGATAATCCAAGTAAAATAAGCCAGACATTTTATACTCTAATCTTGAATATAAAACAAAAATAATTGCTCTTTAGAAAATAATTAATATCCCTTAATAATCATGAGTAAATATAAATTTGTTTGTGAACTTTAATAATAGATATGCTAGATAAATATAGCATTATATTTAAAAAAATAATTAATTTTTATATTTAAAAGATTTTATTTATATTACTAAACAATTAAGTTACCTTCATATATAATTATTAGCTAAGAAATATAAATTGTTTTAATATTGATAATAGCAAGTTCAATTTAATAATTTAGTAAATCATTTAAATTACTAAGGCAAAGAATAATTTTCGCTATCTTTAGTTTGGCATTTTAGATATTTGTTTTGTTTTTATTTTAGTTATAAAATACTTTTAAGATCAATTATCTAAAAAGATGAGTGTATATATTTTCTACTCTTAGCTTATCTAATTTTTTTTTCATATTAGTCTTCATAATTACAAATCAATTTTACTAAAATTCTCTTTTCTAAGACAAATATTTATCTATAATTAAATTTAGAACTTTATTAATTGTTTCTACTTTAAGCTGAAACTTTTAATATTTATCATATTTTTTAATCCTAATGTATTGCAATAACTCAGTTTCTTAATTATTACTGAAGTATATAATGTAGTGCTTCCTATATAATTTATAAGCCATCCCTTTATTAATATTCTAATTACCTTTCTAAGTGTTATTTAAATTTCTAAGACTTTTTTATGCTATTACTTACAGACTAGTAAAAATAAAAATTTAATGATAAATATTAGAGTTATTAAAGACCAGGATAACGGTGTTTCTTTATTTAATCTAAGTTAAGATGAAAGATTAGGATCAAAAATAATTTAAACCTTAAAAACAATTTATTATACCAGCTACTATTAATTAATATTTATTATACAATCCTTTATTAAATCATTTTTTAATTCCTTATATTAAATATCATAAGGATAGTTAATTCTTCTACATGCTAAACTTTAATGCTAAAGTTAGCAATTTGCTATTTTCCTAACTTGTTTAGAATTGCTTTATATATTTCTTATGATGTATTTGTATATTTTATGCGATTCTATTACTGATTATTATCTTTCAAACATTAGAGATCTATTAAAATATATTGATTAACTTTTGTATTATAAACTTTTAAATTAAATAAAGTTAAGTTTCTATGGTTTTGGCAATTAAAGTTTATAATTTTAGATACTTAAATTAAATGCTAATCAAATATAAATTATTATATATAAGTTTTTATTATAATAAGCATAGTTTCTATAATAAATCTCAGCTTCTACAAATAAGCATCTTTTCATTAATATACTAGTCCAATGCTTATTTTCTAAAATTGTTTACTTCTTAAGATCCTTAACTTCTTTTATTTTCTAGTCATAGTTATTTTAACTTTTTCTTTCAAAGCTGAAATATTTCCTCTAATTTTACAATTAATAATAAAAAGCAGCAAAAAATAGATAAAAAAGATAGAAGGGGAAATATAATGGAAAAAGTTAGGAATATTTTTAGATTTAAGCAAAATGAACTCAATTAGGGAAACTAAAATATGAACAAAATGTAAATTAAATATAATTAACAAATGTTATTTAAGACTAAGCTATTTCTTAAATAATCATATCATTTTTCAAGCAAATCTTGGTTATTATAATATGCTTTATAAAGATATAATTACTTAATTTTACAACTTCTATATCATTTTAAAATCATAAGGTGGAGTTTTTAGCAAAAGACATTAAATATAAAATAAGCATAAGTTCTAATTTAAATTTAGTTAATTAAATTTTTTGCAAAAAAAGAATTTTTAGAATTATAGAATTGATAAATAAAATGCAACTGAATAAAAGAGATTAAGTGTCTTTAAGATTTTTTTAGATTTCTTTATATTTAATGATATTATACTAAAGATAAAGTGAGAAGTTAGATCTTTAATAGTTTAATTAGAGAAAACAATTGAACTCAGTTTATTGAATTGTATCTTAATGTAAGTTCCATTATATATTTTTCATAAAGTTCTTTCATATCATTAAATTTGAATCACTAAAAGCAATAATTAATTTTAAGGCTTTCTATTTCATTTATTTATAAACTCATATTTTTTAAAACTTTTCCCTAAGTTATTATTATTTAAATCATCTTTCTTGCTATTAACAGATTTAAAAATTAATTGAAGAAGATTAATAATTTATTAACCTCGTACTAGTTACTTCATAAAGTAAGATACAATAACTAAATCATCCCAATACCAATCAATATTCTAATTCATCTATAAATGTAGACTTGCTTTTCCCATTATTCCCATTCTTCTCATTTTTCCCATTTTTCCCATTTCTCTATTTAAAAAGTTATTAAGATTCTTTAAGGATTATTAATTGAAGCTTCTTAATATCTTCAAGTTCTTTACTTAAAGAAAAGTTGTAAATTTTTGCTATTTACACCTTTATTTTTGT
This sequence comes from Loxodes magnus, assembly GCA_946699065.1. Lineage (NCBI taxonomy): Eukaryota > Ciliophora > Karyorelictea > Loxodida > Loxodidae > Loxodes > Loxodes magnus. The sequence goes on from CAMPDV010000039.1 coordinate 842,634, forward strand.
TTTTTGTTTTCTTTGTTAATTCAAATAATTTTATTATTTTTTATTTTATTAAATGCTCTGGGAGGCTTAATTGATACAGATGTAAAAAGAAATAAAGTTATAACTAAAAAATTAAAATGCATATATTTAATTTAGAAGTTATTTATTAAATTTAGCAAAGATTGTTAAGAGTTTAGGCTTCCTAAATTAAGATTCTTAACAATTGAAAAAGAAAGATATATTTTAGTTAAGTTAAAAAATGATTTAATAGAAATAAAAATATAATCCATGATCTCATAATGTAAAAAGAGAGTCTATAAATTCTATTTTTTACTTTAAAGAATATATCAAGCTCTTTTACAAAAATCCAACTTGAAATAAATAAAATAAAAAAGAAATGAATCAATAAGTAAATAAATAAGCATTATGATAAATATTTGAAAAGCATGCTTTATTTAAAAAACAATTTATTTATATTTATAATTCCTTGCAAGTCAACAAGTTTAATATGGTAAATAAAATAAAAATATTAGTTAAAATAAAAAAATTTATAAAGAAATTTAATTTAAAGATATTAACTTAGTCCTTTCTTAAATTAAGTTTACATTATTACATACAAGAAAGAAATAATCAATATATAGAATCTATATGAAAGTTGTAAAATACCTAAAAATATTTTTGGACTAACTCTAAAGATATTTTAAATAAAAAATTGGATAATAATAAATTCTAATAATATCAAAATAAAAAACGAAGAATTATTAAAAGTTATTAAACATACTAAAATATTATTATAAAAATATCAATGAAATAATTAAATTCTTAAATAATAATAACTATAAATATTTAAATTTTAATAATCATAAGGATTATAGAATCTGTATAACAATAGTCATGCTTAAATATAATTAATATAATATTATGAATGCTTTATTCATTTAAACATCATCTATTTAATTATTTTTTATTTCGTTTTGAAGTAATTTTTTTTAGCTTTTATTATATTTTTATTTATTTCTAACTATCTAAGAATTTCATCAACTGTTCTTTAATCAAGTTTACATTTTAATTTTTGAAAATTTTTTATTGTTATTCTTTTAATAGATTAATAGGTAATAAATATAATTTGAAGACTTATATAAATAAATTTTTAATTAATAATTTTCATTTACTTAAAAGACCTCTATTCATTCAAATGTCATCATTTATTAAACTTATTTATTTTTCTTTTTTTTATTTATTTAGAGTAAATCAGACTAATTCTAGATTCAATTTTTTGCAAATACTCATATCATCAAGCATTAACCCTAATGTTTATATTATTTTGATTTTATTCCTTCTATTAATCTACTTTTCTTAAAACTTTACTTATACAGTTTTCTATTTCGAGTTTTAATCTAGTTTAGTTTTTGATTATTATGATATTTATTTTATAATTGTTGAACTTTAATCTTCTTTGCTTTCTTAACTTTTACTTCCGAAATATGTTTAGTATTTTTTTTAATAATTTATATAAATATAGGTATATGATCTTCTCTTTTTTATCTTAATATTTAGACTAAATTATTTTGAATTCTCAGGTATTTGAATTGTTTTTGTTTTGCTTTATTTGTATTCATTTGAATCTTTTTCTGAATTACTTCTTTGATTTTGATTTATTTTCCTCTGACTTTAAGCTAGCTATTAAATTTTTGATTGCAATCCTTTTTAAGATATTTCCATAAATTTCTACTAAATTAGCTACCAATTAGCTATAGTCCTTGCTATAAATATTTTATTGCTTTGATATCCAAAATTAAATATTTTTAATTGGATAAAACTTAAATCTAAGTGCTATTTCTTTTAGTTAAAATTTTCCTTTCATTTGATCTTAGTTTTCTTGTTATATTCTTATTTTGTTGATCTTTCTCTTGCTTAAATTAATAAATTTATATTATGATTGTCTTAATATTAAATCTTAAAACTTCATATGTTAGTTAAATTTAATTTTTAGAAAGGAAATAAGTGTTATTATTTGTTTTATTAGAGATAATTTCTATATTTCTTTGTTTTCTAGCATGCTTAAATTTTCCTTGCTTAACTCTACCAAATTTTATACTTAAAATAAACTTTTTAAAAACTTTTTTTTTACATTTATTTAGCAAGCTAAACTCCTTTTAGCTTTATTTAATTTAAATAAACTAGCTTATGTTTTAAGTTTGAAACTAAATAAATTTTAACTTAGAGAAATATTAAAATCTCATTTAATTCTTTTCTTCTAAAGCTAGAAATCTCAATATTAGATGATTTATTTGACAAATTCAAACGGCATTATCGTTTTAAAACCAATAAATATTATCTTAAGATTAGCTCCTTCTTCAGATTCAATTTTCTTCGTATAAAAGTATCTTCCTTAATCTAAGTAGCAAAAGGAAAATGCATAATATTAAAGTGTCTAAGAAGAAATTTAAGTAGAGTAAATAGAAAACTATTTTCTTTATTTTTATTTATTTTCATAAGGATTAAAATCTTAGTAATGCTCATACGCTTGCTAAATTTATTCTATAACTTTCAGTGTCTTTAGAATCTTCCAAATCTAGAATGGACAAGTATTTCATATTTTGCAAACAAAATGCTGTTATATGCAAGCTAATTTACTCAAATCCTATATATAATGCCATATTAATGCTAGGAATTAACTTGCTCTTCTTGATTTACTTTCATATTAATTAAAGTTTTTCTATTAAACTAAAGCTTTTAGTCTAAATAGGAGTTAATTGGGAAACAACTTAAAGCTCGACTATCAATTTAAATTATAACTTTAATTATTGGATAGCATAAAACTCCTAAGCTTGTAATAAGATATATTAAGATTATCATTTCTACTTATTGTGCTTAATAGCTTTAATTTATTATATCTAAATTAAATAGATAATCATTTGCTATCATTTGATTTAAATAACTATCCTATTTAAACTTCAGTCACTATTTTAGATTTTATCTTTAGCAAATGCATCTTCTATCTTAAATTTAGAAAAAGTATCGTTTTTTCCTACTTTAAGAAACAGTACTTTTGCTTAGGATTTTAAGTTTTATTTTTAATATTTTTTAATTCTTAGAGAATCCAAGAACTATTTTTAAATAATAGACTAATAATTATTTTTAATAGCTAATTTAGAAAATTTAATTTCTTAACTTAACTTTAAGAAGAAAAGCTTAACAAAGAATATTCCTGCATAGATTGCTTTATTGCTTCTCGTCCTTTTATTTTATAAGTCTATTTTTTAATTTATAATTCTTTAGAAATTTTTATTTTTCATAGTTTTTGCTTAAATATAACAACTTAAATTGTATTTAGCTTTACTAAAATAGCGACAATTAAGCGCATAGCTTGCTAGTATAATAAAGACTGAGTTTATCATTAAAGTATCTTTGCTATTTATAACTATTATTTTAAGTTGAGCTCATAGCAAGACCTTTTTGATTTATTAGGTGATTCATTTTGATAATAAAATGTTATATAATAGTTATTTTCTAATTAGACTGGAAACTTTTATAAGTACTATATTTTAGATGATATGCTTTTTGAGAGATGCTGCTTTGTTTAGTTTTGATAATTTGAATATATCCATCTTGCTGACTTCCTAATTGGTTTAATGTTTATTCATTACTAGAAAAAAGAATGATAAAGTAGAGAAATAATTAAATTTATCTTAAAATCTACTATAATTATTATTAATAAGGTAAATGCGTATTCATAGCAAAGCTATGCAAAATAATCTAAGTCACAGATAAATATAAAGTATTCTGTTAAAGGCTAGGTATTAATGGCTTAAGATGCTTGAGGATTTATATTTTAGGCATTTTTATTTAGTCCATAATTCTTAAAGCTTTTCTTTAATACCTTAAGAGCTGCTTAAGTATTTTATTTAAGATCTTTTATCTGCTTAGCGAATATGCAATTATTTATTACTCAAATACTTTTAATAAATAAAACTTATATAAGCAATGCTTTGATTTTTGGACAATTAATAAACTCCTGAATAGAGTATGCTTATTAAATAGATTTAATATTTTGGAAGAAAAGACATAATATTTAAATTAAACAAATGCAAAAATGCATTTCACTATATTCAATTGAATCAATGAAATTCAACTAAGAGATATCCAATTATATGTTGAGATAACTACTTGCTTTGGTGTATATATTCTGCTAGTTATTAAAAATTTTAATTAAAAGGTATACAAATATTAATAGAACCAATTTCAACTGAATAATTGAAAAGCTTTTCAAGTAATTTTATAATTAAAAGAGAATTTTTCTTAATTTAAAGAAAATTCAGCAATAGCTTCTTATTGCTATATACTTAGCCGGAAATGATAGAAGAAGCAAATGAGCAGTGATTACTTGCTATTATAAATATACTCTGCTTTGATTCAGATATTTCTATTAAATCATAGAAAAGGTTCTTTCTTTGTTTGCTTTCGATATATTAAAATTTATTTCCTTAAAAGTTCCAATTTATTCTCAATTGTTCTTGTAAGAATCTATCTTTAGCATTTCTTATATTTTGATGGAATAAAATAAGTATTAGTTTATGAAAGTTCTTTAATATTAAAAGCCTTAAAAATGCTAAAGATAATTTCGCAAATATTGTTGCTTTTTACCAAAAGCTAACTAACGATAAATTATTAATTATTTATCAACATTTAGTAATTTACTTTTCACTTTTAAGGTTTTTAATATCTAATTATCCCTAGCCCAACATGCTGAAAAATATTAGTCCACAATATTTTTGATTCTATTTTACAGCTTATAACAAATTCCAAATTATAGGATTTTTATTTGCTAGAACTGTATTTTAAATTAGATTAAATCTTGAATTATTAATTAAGAAATTAACCTCTTAATCTTTAAACTATTAAAAGAGTCTAAAGGAAGAAAAATAATATATTGCTTTATTTAAATTATTTAGATATGAAGCATCTTACACTTTATAATTTTAATGTGCTTGTACATTAATTATTTCTTATACTTACTTAATTTATATTAATCTAAGAACCTTTAATAATAAAGTTTAAATTACTTAAAGCATTAAGACTTTAATTAATTAATGCTAAGCTTTTTTAATTTCTCTTCTAATAATTAAATTTAATTCTTTAACTAGTGAGTAAATTAAGCTAAAGTAAGCTTGTATGTAAGATTATTATTTTCTGATTTAATAAAATGAAAAGGATAAATAAAATAGAATTTATACAATTAAGATTTTTATGCTTTAAGAATAGAAAATAATAAATATAACTATAAGCTTTTATTGTTCTAAGACTAAACTTATATTAATTATTCTAACTCATTTAGATTTAAAATAATGAGGCTTAATTTTCAGATAAATCTGTCTTAATAAAAGAATTAGCAACATTAAATTAAAATAAATAAAACCTAATAATTTAATTTAAATTAAATTATTTAAAAAAGTTATTACTGACGTGGAAATACGTATATAAGTTTAAGATAGTAGCTATCGAATTGGCTATACATAAATAAAATGTATAAGGAATTTATTATTCTATACTTCCTTAACTTTTGCTTTGGCTTATATTGCTTCTAATATATTCCAAGTCAATTATCGTACTTATCTTGCTTACAATGCGATTAAAACACTGCCTACACATAAATTTGTGAATCTGAAGATTATTAATATTGTAAAGGCTTGTAAAATTATAATAATAGTGAATGTGTCCTTAAGAAATTTCATATAGGAGCTTAATGCACGAAGGATTTTTAATGCTAGACTAATTTCTGTGTAAATGAAACATGTCATCCAATAAAATAGGAAAACTGCTCAAATCATGGAGAATGTGATATAGGATATTTTTGTGATTCTTATTCGTAAAAGTGTGAGAAACAAAAAATTAAGGGGGAAACATGTTAAAATCCTCCTGATTGCTAAAACAATCTAACTTGTGACGGTAATGTATGTGTTCCCTTTTTATCTCTCAAAAAAGGAGAAAATTGTTAGAAAATGGAAAACAGCACTCTATACAAATATATGCTGAAATTCTTTTTACTTAAATAGACTTGAATTAGAAATGTGATATTTATCGTGTGAATCTATGTAATGCTAGGAATAAAAAAATTAGCAAACTTATTAATGTGAAGATCCTCCTGTCAATATCAATTAATATCCAATTCCTTGCACAGAAAAAAATTAATCAATTGATTGCAAATATGAATCTGAAGGATCTGGAACTTGTAGTTGTTCTATATCGAGAAACTAATATAACTCGTTTTGCAGAGTGGAAATGTCAAGCGAACTAGCATAAGTTTTCAAATAAGACTTTAGAGATTATCTTGTTCCTTGATTAGCCTTAACTAATAACAAGTGTCACACACTTGATAGATTCAATTTTGATTGCTGATAATAAAAGACTAATAGTTATGCTTTAACCATACTAAGCGGTGTATTTCTAATGGAGTGACTTCCTATTTTAAATAACGGAATAGGAATAGATCAAATAGATGACTCTACTCTGTTTTCGTTTCAATTATAACACGATAATAAATTTAACTATTACCAAGCTAAAAAGTTTTTGTTTCAGCATGAAATTTGCTACAAATTTTCGTGCTAAACACTAGATTATTAAACATGTGCTTTTAGAGTGTAAAACAGTATTTGCTTAGATCCTTGTAATAATTCTACTTATTGCGATTGAAATTAAGATTTAAAAAATTATGATACTCTAACATGCTAAAAGAAAGGAGATTATATTGTTGCTTAAAAATAGCATGCTGGAACTTTCTGTAAATAAAACAGTTAATGTCTTTCTAATAAATGCAAAAACTTCAGATGCTGAGGATAAAAAGAAAACTAATATTGTACAGAGGAAATAGATTTATGTGGAGTAGGTTTAGTATGTATAGATTAAATATGCTAAAAATAAATAAAACCTAGAGAAAATAGAAATTGTACAAAAGATACTGATTGTATTAATGAGGCAGTTTGTGTTGGAAGTAAGTGCATTAAAATGTTTTCTCTAAAAATTGGAGAAATTATAGATGCACCATGTGACTTAAATACAAAGATATAATACGCTTGTGAGTCTTTAACTTGTGAACCTTTAACGCCTGAAAATATTCAATCAGTGTGTGCTTATCCTTATGAAACTAAAAGTTAAGAAATACCAATAAAAACAGAAAATAAGTGGGATTGTAGAAGTATAAATCAGAATAAAGAAATTAATTTTGTTAATCTTTCTTGTGATTATAAAGAAGGAGGTACTTACTGTGGTGCCCATACAGGTGACAAAGTTACTCTAGAATACATTGAAGCTCTTAAAAAAGTGATGGGATTGGATCAAGATATTTGCCATAGCAAATCAAGACTATCCATAGACTGTTGAATTTATAATATGGATTAAGAGAGCTTAGATCTACTAGCTTATTATATAATAAAATATAATGAATGAAAATATTATCCAGTTTTATAATAGAATTTCTCTGAAGATTGTACTTAATAAATAATATTCAGAGATTATTGAATAGCTAAAATTCTAAAATTTGAGAAATAATATTATCCAGAAATATAATGTTATGATCACGGCTGCGATTAAAACAATAAAATATAAGAATTTTAATGCTAAATATTTATTCCAGAAGATGAATTCTTTGTTCATTAAATATGTTATGGACAGTAAGTTTGTAATAAAAATAATGAAATTAATTGAGAAACTGGAGATTAAAACTTTACTGATTGAAACTGTTCTAATTTAAAATATTAAGAAGTGTATTGATACCTACCAGGATATCCATGCTTTAATTAGTTAAAAGATTATTAAAATACTTCTAAATAAATATGCTATTTTGATGTTTAACATAATAAAAGATAAAATGAGTAATGCGATGGATATAGTGACATAGCTTGTGAAGTTGGAACGTTTTGCATAAAACTTGAAAACTAATAAAATTATACTTGCTAAAAATAAATAGAACCTGGAGAAATAAAAATTTGTGAAAACGATTGATAATGTGTAAATTACGCTGTTTGTCGAGAACAGTAATGTGTTGAAATGTTTTCAAAATAAGTGGGTTGAACATGGAAAGGATAGTGTAAAGATATTTTATTCACAGGTTATTGTGAATATTGTAACTTTGTTTGTGAAAGTTTTACTTGCTAATAAAATGGAGAATTTGCAACTTGTATAGAACCTTTTAACTATGATTGAATTCCTTGTGCATTTAATAGTGATTGTGTAGTAAAAAACTCCTAAAATATAGAATTGACAGGAAAATGTATATGTAATAGTTAAGGAATAGCATATTGTGAAGCTTTTTCAGGTTCAAATGTGACATTAAATTATATAAAAGCTTTTAAAGAAATAATGAAATAGGATTAAGATATCTGCGAATCGTTCTTTAGAAGAGGACCTTCATGTTGATTGAAAAATTTTTATTACTGGGACAATGGCTAACTATAGAATTTTATAAGATGAGAAATAGTAGCTAACGAGTTTTGATATTTTCCATTTGTAAGTCTTTTAATTATAGATTTAATCTTCAGATGAATGCGTACTTGGAACAATTTTTAATTCTTATATAATAGCTAAAAAGTTTGTTGATGTAAACATTACTGGGGAGTGTTAGAAATATAACTGTTATGACAAAAACAGTAAATCAATATTAGATGTACGAAATAACTAATGTGCATATTATAATTAATCCTAAGATACTATGTTCATAAAAGAATGCTAATAAGAAAATGAGTACTGCAATATTACAAACCAGGATAATTTATTTTGTATTGAAAAATAAATAGAAATAAAAAAATTATTTCCAGGCTCTTATTGTTAAAATGATTTATAATGCATTAAAGGAGTATAATGTACTAATAGCGTTTGCTAAGGAAAATATATAAATGAATCATGCTAAAATTCTAATGATTTTACTTGTAATGTAGGATTAGCCTGCATTTTAAACTAAACTAACTAAACTTATTAATGCTTACAATAATTAAATTCATCAGAATGTGAAAATGACTATCAATGCATAAACTCTTAGATTTGTAGAAATAACAAGTGTATTGATTACTTTAGTGCTCCAATAGGTACTTATCTCTATGATTAAAATTGTTCAGTAAATGTCATTTAATATGCATGTGACAGCTTTACTTGCATCAATAACAAGTAAGCTTAATGCACTGAACCTTTTAAATTTTTCGAACGAGATTGTAATTTTGCAGCAAACTGTGCTTCTTATAATAATAAAAATGAAATTAATTTTTTAAATTGTAAATGTGTTAAAAATAATACAGACACTAATAAATATTGTGAAGCAGGAACTAACTCAACGCAAGCAAAAGAGTATAAGAATAAGTATTTGCAGCTTTTCTAAAGAGACTAAGGAATTTGCCATACCAAAAGAAGATTAGATCCTGATTGCTGAGGAGAAAACTTTATATTCCATTTTACTTGAGAAGATATTTTAGAAGTTTATAAACTAAAATAGCTTTACTATGAATTCTTTTTATACCCAGAAATTTAAAAAGCAGATGATTGTACTTTGTATGCTTATTATCATGAATATTGATTCGCTAAAGACTTATCAAATCTTAAATAATTAGGATATAAAGTAGATTATTTTAAACCACTACCTTGGAATTTATAAATTCACATTTCTTTTAGCATTGTTGTATTAACACTTTTCTTAATATCTATTTAATGATATATTTATAGGCAAATATAACAAAAAATTAGGTTTATGTAACTTTATAGTTTCCTAGAAAAAGAAGAAGTATATGAACTTTATGTGCAAATCTCGGAAGAAATTAAAAAACGAAAAATCTAAATTTTAGATTTTACTTAGGTAATAAACTCTATCCAAACTAAAATAGGAAAAGGAAGTTTTGGAAAGGTGTTCAAGGGAAAAATAAATAAAAAAGAAGTAGCCATTAAAATAGCTAGTAAGAAAATCTAAAATCATTAGTAAATTTAAGAATGATTAAAAGAAATTATCATAGCTATGGAATTAAAATCAGATTATTTATTACAACTAAGAGGAATATGCATTGATATTAAAAATCAGTTCTGCTTCATTACAGATTTAATGTATTCTTCACTAAATAAACTTCTCTATGAAGAAGAGAAATGACAGGAGATGGGTATTCATACTAAGCTAAGAATAGCTTTATAAATAGCGTATGGAATTAAAGATCTTCATCATCATTCTAAATCAATCATTCACAGAGATTTAAAACCTGAAAATATTCTTTTAGATAAAAACTTAAATATTAAAATAGCTGATTTTGGAATGTCTAAGTTTATTGGAAGTAAGACGTAAGCTATAAAATTTGATGATCATTTAATTGGAACTATTTAATATATGGCTCCTGAACTTTTCACTGAGTCTGAGATAAATTCTGCAGTCGATATTTGAGCTTTCGGATGTATAGTTAATGAGTTATTTAATGAAAGTAGACCTTGGAAAAATCTTGATACATATAATATAATAACTTGCTTAAAGCAAAATCAATATCCTGAAATATGTAAAGCAATGAAAGGAGAGTTAAAAGAGTTAGTTTAGAAATGCTTCAGCATAAATCCAGATTAGAGACCTAAAATAAAAGAAATAGTTTAAGTTTTGAAGAAAATAATAGACTAAAACGAAATAGCACTTAACATAGATGAATAAGTGTTGAAGCAATTTACTTAAAATTACCTTTCCTTTTAAATAGAAGATAAAGATGTAAGAATATAATAAAAAATATAAATGAAGCCTTAAAATTTTAATTTATAAAGTAGTTATATTTGCAAAACATCTGAATCTCAATAAAGTTAGTTTTAGAATTTGGAGGTTTCCCTATTGACTGTTAAAAATGAACTTCAATGACTAAACTTATTTTATTAAATTTAATATTTAGCATAAATAATCATTTCATATGTAAAATAATCTTTTTAATTTAGCCTTTTTTAGGTTATTCCTTTAACTAAAATACTATCAATTCTTTGAAGTTTAAAAAGGCTAAGCAACTAATTTTAAATTTAGCTTTGTAGAAAAAATAAAAAACATAACTTAAAGTAAAGTTTCTTTATGAATTGTAGCTTTCATATAAGCTTTTAAAAAATAAAGATATAAAATAGAAAACAAAAAGAAAATTTTTAATTTAATAATTATAAATATTTATTATATAGCAGTCAATCACTAACAGAATTTCTCTATACATTTTTTTTCTGATGGAATAAATATTATGAGTCTTCAAGAGTAGAATATGGATTCAATATAAAATTAAACTTATAAAAAATTCACTTTGCTATTTTAAATAATTATTTATTTAACTATGCTCTAGTAGTAAATTCAACTAAACTTGAGAAGATTTGAGAAATAGAGACTGATTACTGCTATAAGGTTTTATTGTTTCTAATTTTATTAGTTACTTAAATTTATAGATCTTAATTGATTCGCTTTGAGAATTTAATGAATAATCAAAGTCTTAATAGCCTTTCTTATTTGTATAATATTTAATATAATTATTAGTTTTATAAGCTTTTTCTAAGTTTTTTTCATTCTTCTTCATATTCTCTACGATTCCCTCTTATTTAGTTCTTTAATTATTAGCAATTAATTTTCTATCTATTCTCTAGGTTAGATCGATTTTATTTATATGATGTACATAATCAAATGAATGCAAATTTAAGTTATTTATTTTATTATATTTGTCTCCTTTTATACTGTAATTTGTTCTTTTTCTGATTTTATGAAAAATAATATCTGAGTTTTCAAACTTTTGCCGAAATTTCTCCTAGTTATATTTGGTTTTTACAGCCTAATATTTTAATTTAAAATAAGAGACATGCAATGAATATTTATATATTGTAGAGACTATTAATACTAGTTGAGATAATCAAAGAATCAAGTTAAATTAATGAGTCAATTTTAAGCTAAAGTTCTGCTTCTAATTTAGATAAAATTTTTATAAATGAAAGTAAAACCCGAGAACAAATGTTTTTTAAGGATTGAAAAAGCCTCTCTTTTGCTACTTACAAGATAACTTTCCTGATTTTTTTAATTTTAAAACTGTTAATTCTTTAAGTTAAAATAGTAGAATGAAGTATAACTTGAATTAAATGATTTAGAATAAAGATTGCTAAAGAGCTTATAAGTAAAAGCAACTCATTTTAATGATAATCATCTAATTCTTAACTCTATTTATTAGAAGCATAATTATTTCCTTAAGTAACCTAAAATATCAAAAAGCACTATTTTAATATCTAGAAAACAGCTTATTATATATCTGTTTATAATAAATCTAATATCTAATTTCTAATAAAAGATTATGCACATGAAATAACTAACTATTTTGTTAATTTTTAGTAAGCTAATATATTAGTTTATTTTAAATTGAATACAAAGGCTAATAAAATTTAATAAATTTAAACAATATTAAAATAAAACATAATATTAAATTATTTTAATTTTATTAACCAAGAAAAAGTTAAATTTATAAAAACTTAAGTCTATATTATAATTTATTTCAAAAGTATTAAGACAAAATGTTTTACTATCATTAGCTCATGTTTCTATCTTTTCTTTTATCATACATATTATATATTATAAGACTGGAATTATGAAGTTATGAATTAATTAATTAATTAATTTACGTGATTTCACCTTTATTTGGTTAATCACAAATCAAAAGTTTAATGTTAAATAAAAGAGAATTCATATTTGCTTGGATATTGTTTATCATACATTCTAAGGATTTTTAATCTATTTTTCTGAGAATTTCTGATAGATCGATTCCCATTAATTTTTTATTAAATTCGTTAATTGCATGCTATATGTTTGGAGCTTCTTTGTTTAGCTGGAGTATTTTTTTCCTGTATAGTTTACCTTCTTGATTGCAATAAATCCTAGTTATAATATAATTATAGCTAAATAATTTTAGTTATATTATCTAAAAAGCTGCATGATAATATTTTTTATTATAATTATAAAGATGGTGGGAGCTGAGATTGACCTTCTGGACTAAACTTTCTAGTTTTGTGGCTAGGAACAAGTTCCTTTCCTGTCGCTGAGAAAGTCCCTGAATAGAATAATTTTTTGAAGGAAACGCTGTTTTCGATAATATCCGCTCTTGGTAGGGACTTGAAGTCTGGCTACTGATAGCGATGGAGCTTCTAGCAGCTGTATCTGGAACACAACAGGTTATCCCTGATATTCCTAAAAAAGAGAATGTTATATTGTATAACTCAAAAGGAATTTCCAGTCTCCAAAATATTTAGTTAAAATAAATTAAAATATTTGTTATTAAGAGGATAATTTTTATATAAGTTAGAAATTATTTCTTGATAGTCTAAAATATTTAAAATATAATAGGTTATTTAGAAAAATAAAACATCTGTGTATTAAAGTTTAAATAAATTTAGTTTATCTAAAAAAGATTATTTGCAATTATCAAGGCATTTATCATTTTTAGTTAAAGTTCATAGATATATATTCATTTATGAATCTCCAATTAGTCTAGTTTTTACTCAAGGAAATAAAATCTAGATCCTTAAACATTAAATTTTTTTAAGCTAGATAGGAATGATAGGACTGAATTAGTATTTCTTAATTGGTTAATAAAGTAAAGAAAATTAAAAAGCAAACAGAAAGATTATTATCTGAGTACATAATAAATAAATAATTTAAAATATCTATTTTTTGATAATTCAAGATTAGTAAATTGAAAATAAAATTATTTATCATTTGTATAAACTATGAAATTTTATTTTCCTTTGATTCGTACATTAATGATTTCTACGAAGCAACCTATGAAATATCAACATGTCATAACTTTAACTGATGATTTGCTAAAAAGCAGAAAATTAGCGAATTAAAGACTTAAGTCAAGACTAAGTCCCTATATGGACCTTGAAGACTTAAATAAGGAGCAAATCTTTGGATTGATTAAAGAAATAACTAAGACGATATTAATCCTTATCAGTAAGATTAAGGATCATGAAAAAAAGTCAATGGTCTTGCTCAAGATCATGAGGAAATAAACAAAATAAAGCAAGATCTTATTCAGCATGAGGAAGACAATGCCCAAATAGTGGATAGATAAGAGAGGTCAGGAGTATTAATATAAATAGTTAGATTTTCTTCAAATTTAATGATATTCAAAGAACAATAAGCAAAGGATTTTGTTAAATATGAAAACTAAATGATCTATTTAGAAAAATTAGTAGAAAAAGTCTAAGAAATCAATTAGAAAAACAAATAAATAAGATAATTCTAAGCAGTGTTATACCAATGTAAATTGAACAGCCAATAATCAGGACCTAAATACCTTAAGTTCAGAAAAAGATAAAAAAATGTTGAATTTGTAACTATATTGGATACTATTTGGAAAAATGTTGGGAGATAAAAAGAATAGAGAAGAAACTAAAAGATATTATATATGAAGGGAGATTACCTCCATTTATCTAGCATCGAACGATATAAAAAAGTTAAGAATTCTTGAGTCTTCGAGAAACTTGGAGAAGGAAGAGATATAAGGAGAGTAGTAAACTAGGGTCGAACTGAAAATATTATCTTGACTTATTTTGATCTATATATATGAAACTTTGAAATAATAATCTAATAAATTAAATAATTATCCTTTTTTCGCTTACTACATAATTAAATAAAATATCTATTTCTCTTAATTTTTCTTTATTATTTTCTTTGAGTCAGCTCTAAATTTTTTTCATATATTACCAACTATAAAAGTTGAATTTTAGATTTCTTCAGTTTAAAAGTTAGTTTATAATAAGATTAAGCTAATTTTAATAACTTATCCTTAAATCATTTTTATTTATATCAGCATTTAGTTTTTATCGCACGAATTTAACTAAATTTCTTAAATATTGAACTTACTTCACTCTAACTAATCTATTTACCTATTATCAAAATTTATGTTTATTTAATGCTTATAATTTCTTTCCCCTTTTATTAATTTTAACTTAGTGGCAACTAAATCTTTTTCCTTTAATATATTTGGTTTATTTCTTATTCTTTTAAAGTTATTTCTTTCAATTCTTTATTTCTTTATAAATTATGTCCATTCATGTGAAAAAATGTGTGAAATAAGCTTAATAGAAGAACAAAAAAGATAGTTATAAATTAACTAAATTTGTATTAATTAATCACTAAAAAAAAATGGAATAATAGGTCAAATACTAAATAAGGAAAGCAAGAAAGCAAGTGATGAAAGAGGAACTAAAAAAATAAAAACAATAATAAGAATCTAGCTCTTTACCTGAAGGAAAAATAATGATAGGTCCAGCTGAGTAAGTTAATTCCCAAATTTAGAGTAACGACTTTCTTCAAGATTAAATTGAAAAATTGAAAGCAATGATCACTAAATAAGATGAAATGATATTCAATTACAGAGATCGAATTCGAAAACTTATGGATTGCATCGAAGATTAAAGCAACAAATTAAAAATATTGAGAAGCTAGCTAATAAAAAGTAGTTTAGTTACAGAATAGTAATTATGAGAAATGTCATAATCAAATTTTAAATAATCTCAATGCATGATTATAGAAGAAACTCCAACCCAATTTTAGAATACATAATAAAATAAACCTAGTTAAGAATAGGCCAGTACGGATTTAACTAAAAGAATTGAACAACTGGAAAATAAAACACTGAAAAATAAATAAAAAATTGCTGGTATTGCTACTCACGGAATCACTTACTAAGACACTGCAAAGAATGAAAGAATTTACAGATAAGAGAAGAGCAGAAAACATGAAGAACTTTAAATAAACTATGGATTACTGAAAATGGAGTTTACAGACAAAAACTTTTAATACGCAACAAAGAAAATTAACAGTGGTAACCATCCACTTACAAAAAAGGTCGGGGAAGACTTACCACGTAAAAAAATTGGTCTGCAGGTACCAGGTTGAAAGCCCAGGGATAGCAAACTTTTATTTAACACTAAGTTCATTTATTATTATTATTTGTATTAATTAAAAATCTTATTCACTTAAGTTAAAATACTCTTCTTAATTAACTTTACACATAAAAGGAACTTAAACAGTTTAATAAAATAAACTAATCTTATAATATAATCATATTGCAGTTCTATATTTATCAGAATAAAATAAATAATTAAATAAACTTCTTTATATAAAAGAAAAAGGAAAATTTGAATAAAGAGGAAAAAAATTATTAAAAAAGTAGAGTTGATAATAAAAGTTTCAATAATAGAAGACTAATAATTTAAATTTTATATAATTATTAATAATAATTCTCTTTGATAAAGAGTTATTGCATGAAGATTCTAATTTAAATCAGATACTTCATTTTGTTTAAGTTTAGAAATGTTATATCAATTTTCTTACTTTTTTTCTTCACTTCTTCTATTTTACCATCGATTCTCAAAATATTTGTTTCTTCCTATTTCTGTTACTATCTTTGTTTACTTTTTTATATAGTAACTGTCTTTTACTTTGTAATTACTGGAAAATTTTAGGTCTCTCTGATTATTGCTTAAAAATAAATATTTTATTTTAAGTTATTTAATCATAATTTATTAATCTTCTTTTTTTCCAGGAGATTTATTAGAAATATTACTCATTATTTCTTAAAAGTTGATATATTCGAAAATTCATATAATTGTGTCTTTTCCTCCACATTTACAGAACTGATTTTTACAGAATAATGATTTATTTTTAAAATTATAAAAATCAGTTCGCAGCTTAAAGATTGAGATAATTTCTTGCCTATGTTCCTTGCTAAGTTTAGTTTAAGTTATTTCCGCAAATTTCTAATTCGTTCAATTACTTTCTGAATATCTTGCAGTTGGTATAACTCATTAGCAAAAAATTTAAACTTAAAAATTGAGTTTTTTAATTTAGTTTATATAGTTCTCAATAGAAATGTAGTTGGAAATCATTATTCCATTTTCATTTTTTATTAAATAAAACTTAAAAATCATTTAGTTTTACTAAAAGTAAGGAACTTTTTAGTTCCAATTGAATTCAAAGAGTTTTCCTATATCAGTTACTGGACAATTCATAGTCTATTTCAGTATTTTAAAGTAGAACGGAAAAATTATCAGCTAAATTGTGCTCAAAATGGAGTCTGCTATGTCTATGTAACAGGACTCATTGAAAAGAGATGAGCGACTTTAAGGCCTTTCTTGCCATTATTCATATGCTCTTGCTTATTTTTTCTTTCTCAATAAATATTCCTCTCATTACAATTCAGGGTGCAAGTTCATCTCCATATTCAGCCTTAGGTAGCATAAACTTGAAACAAAGTAATTTAAAGTGTCAAGAAATAACATTCTTATAATAGAGACAAACCTAATGCCCTTTCATGTAAGATTACTCCAAATTAAGTAATTTAATGATTTACTTTATCTATTAGTCTTCTATTTTCAGCTTTTATTCTAATTCTTTAGTTCTTCTTTTTTCAATAAATTGAAAATTCACACTTAACTAGTGTTTATATTAAGAAAATCCATATTAAAACTCAGTTGCTTTAATCAATTAACTATTACATCCTCCAAATAAAGTAGTAAAGAATTATATTGTTTGTTCAAGCTGCAATACAGAGTTCATTTTAAGCAAAATGACTCTAGCTAAGTGTTTCTTTCCTACAAATGCCTTATTACTAATTTATAATGAAGAAATGAGAGCCAAAGATCATAAGAACTCCAATATATAACTCCATTAGTATAATGAAAATACTTTTATTAAGATTTGCTATTTATTTAATATATGTTCATTAATCGATCCAACCTTAACACTGAGAATCAATAACTTAGACATGTGAAGGTCATAAAATAAACCTCTTTATTTAGAAAAAAGCAACATTTATTTACTAACTAGATTACTGTAATTTTTAATTATTAAACTAATATTGCTTTATCTATTCTGATCGGAAACTCAGCACCTTGCTCGGTCATAACAACTAATATACGAATCAGGATACTACATTAATGTTAGTGATCTGTATCTAGGTGTAGATGAAGCACTAATCCTGAAGCCACCAAATTTAATTATCGATGAGTGTAATATACTCTATATCTCTTAGAATTATAACTAAAGTTTAATGATTTAATCAAAAAATTATAAAGTTTAATTTAATTAAAAGGGAGGATAATTATTTTAATAGATATATAATTTAAAATATGGACGGTGAGTCTTGAGCTAGTCTCTAGCTTGAGACTCAAAATCAGAGCAAGCGAATCCTATTCTTTAGTCCGCGCCTCAGAAGCTCTCCTATTCACTATGCCGTCAACTTGGATAGGAGCTTGGTGGAAAGCAAGGCATAGCTGAGGCAAAATTAACTAAGATTTTTAATTATAGAAGATACTCAAGACTGATATTTGTATAAGAATGAAATTTCTTTAAGAATTTCAACTCCGGCCTTAGACAGTATCACAAGAATAAAGAGAAGAAGATTTCACATTTTTGAATTAAAACAAGGAGAAAAGAAGATCAAGACTAATTTATTACAATATTAATCCGAGGGCAGCCTGTTAATGGCAGACACACGTTGATTAATTAATTTATTATTATTATTTAAATAGATAGTCGCTATCAACTAAAGGAAAATCTAATTTTATATCTGCTTATGTCAAAGTAGTATTAATTTCTGTCCTTTAAAAAAAGAAATATAATTTAAATTGTTTAACCTTTCAATTAAAAGAAAGAAATGAGGGAATAAGATTAAGATATCTTTTGACAAATTTTTTCAATAAAGTTAAAGTTAAAAAGCTTTGTTAAAGTCTTAGTAATCAGCCATCTGACCTATTCTATCAGCTTGTCTCCATTAATTTGTCATGAATTTCTACTAGGCTTAGTTAGGCGGTGCAACACTTTATTAGTACACCATCCTTTAATATTCTGAATAGTTTTCATCTTGTATATAGCGTTCTTTTTTATTTTTCCAAGGATTAAGATTTGAATTAAAGAATTTTTTATATAAATTTTTCCGCTTTATGCTGGATATATCCTTAATAGTTTTTTTTTTATTATATTATTATTCTTTCTTTAAATTTCAATTAGTTAGTAACAGTATTTTCATTGGTGTTATTTATTGCACACGTAACATTTTATTCTTCTTTATAATTATTCCTGTAATAATTATTTAATTTAAATTTACTAGTTATTTTAAATTAATATTTACTGTTTATTTTAACTTGAGGCTTCATTTTCTATTTCCATAGGATCTGATTAATTCTGTTAAAACGAAAATGGTGTTACCTGAATTTTTATTAAATTTAAAGAGTTATCTGTTCCAGTTTTTTTTCTATTTCTTATGATGATTAATATTAATTCTCAACCAAAGACGTTATTAATTTTTCTAATTTTTCTACTCTATCAGTGAGGTATCTATTTTTAAACATAAACTCTTTTAATAACTTAGATAATATTTCTATTTGGATTTGTGTCGGAAGTTTTTTTAATTCTGGATTTCCAAGTAGTTAATGTTCGTCATATCAATCATACTTCTCACATTCACTCATTGTAATTATTTCACTTTTTAGTTTTTTAGAGTATTTTCCTTTTCAAGTTTTTTGTTCAAAGTCCTGTTAATTCTTAGAAGCCATTTTATGTTAATAATAAAGGAGACTCTGCCGTTAATTTAGAATAATCACTAAAATCCTGATTGCTAAGAAAATTAATTTTAATTCAAAATAGAAAGTAAATGTTTAAGTACTAAAACATTAAATTGGATCTAACAAAATTTTAAATATTTCTAAAGTGTATATATGACTAAAAATACAAAGCTCGGAGTGAAAAGACAATAAAATAGCATATTTACTCTCTGGTTGAACTTTATTTTGGAATTTTTAAGAAAAACTTTAATATGGATCTAATTTAGCTTATCCAAGTATTGAGTTCATAAATTTCCAATAAGATAGAAACCTCCATAAGTAGAGATGTTTATAAATTAGATTTTTTGGATCAAAATACTCTATTACTAGTTATTCAATACATATAATTTTAAAAATTTGTATATATCAGCAAAATTAATTTTAGGTTAAGAAGATAAGGTTTTGCTATTATTTTTTAAGAACTCAATCAGTATATAAAACTATAAAATTGGTCTTATTTTAAATTAAAATTACTACATTCAACCAAATTTAAATTATATGGGAAGAATGATTCTAAAGCCTAGAAGTTTGATTATAAGCAAATAAATCTTCTATTTAATTTTTTTATCAATCTCTTTTTTACTTTTCAACGTACTGTGAACTAGAATCAAAACTATCAAGTATTCTTTTATTTTCTAATCAAATAAGAATTTTGTTTGTATCCTTGATAATTTCAATTAATTTTCTTAGATTAGCACTATCATGGCTTCTTTAATGCTTCTCTATTACACAATTTTTCTTTTATTTTTAGTTGCGCCAGTTAATAAAATTCAGCTCCTCTGAATAATAAATTTCCTTACTAGTGGAAGATTTTAATAAATTAAAATTTAGCAATTAACATTTTTCAAGCAATTCATAATAAAATTTTGCTTTCAAAGAGATAAAAGTCAAATAATACACATATCTGAATAATAAAAAGTGTAATCTTTTGCACCTTTGACTGTTTCTGTATTTACAATAATTTAAAATTCCTAGACTAATCTTAATAATTATGATTCCTTCTATCTTCTTTTATATACTATAATCAAGGTTTCAAAATTACTATTTAATCTATTTCTAAAATTAGTTTATCTTTTCATTTAGTATCTTAAAAAATCACTATAAAATATTTATAAAAGAGTATGAAATAACAAAGTGAACAAATGTATAATAATCATGTAAACCATATTATAAAATTGAAGGATATAATTTATTTGATTTTTAGATATTTCTATATTTATATTAGATTGGAGAAGGTAATCATTTTAATAGGCTTATATGTCAATAATGAGCTTGTATAAGTTTATTGGTTTATCTTGTTCATGAAATAAAGATATGATAAATTATATCTAAGTATTAACAAAATTTTACACTAGTTACATATACCTATGATTATTTAAAGCTTACCCTATAACTTAATTTCTACTATACATCCTCAAGTTTAAAATTACCTTTAAATAAATTTTAATATATCCTTTAATAAGGAAATTTTGTCTGTTTTTATTGATAATATTCTACTATGTATATAGAAATTTGCAGAGTAAGCAAAATGAATATATAATAATATACTATAAATTAATTAATGCCTCAAATAAAAAGACTATTATATTTATTCATTTATTTATATTGTAATTTTTGATCAATTTATCTTTAGGCAAATACTTTTGATTTAGTAACTAAGTAATGCTTCTTTTTTTTCTCTATTTTCTCTTTGTAACTTATTATGGTTCCTTAGTCTAAATAATTCATAATTTTTAAGTTCTAATATGATTTTTAATGTTTCTTTACTCTAATTTCACCTTTCTTTATTCAGAATTATTTATTCTAGCTAATTAAATCAAAGGATTTTTACTTTCCTTATCTAATTGAATTATAAAATTATCACAGTATAAGTTAAGAAAGATTAGAGATTTCCTATATGATTTGAATTAAAAGTTATATTAATTTAAAAATAATAAAGTTATCTCTTAAAAGTGATTTTTATTACTAGTATTTACATCTATAATTCTTATACTTTCATCTCTTATTTTTATTTTAAATCTGTATCAAATTCTAGAAATACTTATCTAATTATTTAATCTTTCCTTTAATTATGAGATTGATTATATAAAATTAAAATCACATTTTAAGTTTATTCTTTTCATTTTACTTTAGTTCAAGATTATTTATTTCATATTAGGTTTCTTTTATTTCTTTCACTCGTAAATCTAAAAGTATTTGATACTTTTAATCTACTTTTGGTAAATTAAATTTCTCTTCCTTTATTTTTATGAAGTGCTTTGCTTCATTTTAATTTAATCAGTATTTCATATATAATCTAGAACAAATTTAAAACTTCTAAATTCTAAACTTTAAGTTAAAGTATCTATCATTTCCTTTAGCTCTAAGAAGTTTTATTATTTATATAATTAAGAATAAAATTAAAAAATACCTTTTTTATATAAGAAAGCATTGCTACCCTTTCTCTAAGGTACCTTAAATTAAACTATTGAATATATTTATCTTCACTATAATTTGAAAACATTGCTACAATCTAACAATAATCAAATATTATATAACTATTCCAAATATCTCTAATTACTCATAAATAGCGCATCCATAATAGCCAATAGAATGAATTTAAAATAAACTTTTTAATTCCTAAACTAATATCTTATATACATACTTAATTTCCTAAGTTCAACATTCTTAATTATAGTTAATTGAGTGCTAATATTAATTATGAATTAGGGACTAAATATTTCTAAGTTAATAATTATAAATAGAGTTTATATATTTTCTACTATTTACACTTACATTTTTATTAATATGCATAGCTCACTTATTCTAGTTACTTTAATTAAACTATCTTGATTTCTTAAAGTGCTTATTAGTTTAATCTCATTTCTAGTTATTTATCTAGCTTATAGTTATAATTAAATAGGTAATCTACTAACTAGAAATGCTTAATAAAGCTCTTTTTGAGAATTGATCTAAAGTTCTTAGATTAAACTTATGCTCATAAATAATTAGCTAACTTATTAATATAATTAAAGTTTGATTTCTAATATCTTGTCTGCTTATTTACTATTAATTTAATTGAAGCTATTAAACTAAAGCTTTTAATCTAAATAGGACTATAATTGTTTAAGCAACTTAAGCTTTACTTTCAATTATAAATTAAAATTATAGCTTATATTAAAAGATTGTATAAAACTCCTAAGCTTGTAATAAGATGTATTAAGATTATCATTTCTACTTGTTATGCTTAATAGCTTTTATTTATTTTATCTAAATTAAATAGAAAAAGTAGATTATTAATTGCTATCATTTGATTACTTTTAAATGCCCTTCTAGACCTAAATTTAGAAAATTTAACTTATTTTCCTACTTCAAGCAGTATTATTTTTGCATAGGATTGAGGCTTTGCTTTAAATATTGTTTATTCTTGGAGAACCCTAAAATTAAATGAAAAATAAATAGACTAGCAATTATCTTTAATTTAGTAATTAAGAAAATTAAATCTATAAACTTAAGTTTGAAGAAGAAAAGCTTAAGCTTAGTTATTTCCATTGTTAGACTTTTTAATTAAACTTTATTGCTTCTCTACCTTTTTTTATTAATCTAAACTTGTTTAATACATTTTAGTCCAAATTAAATTTAAATACTTTATTGAATAAATAAAGAATAGCAACTTAAATTGTATTTAACTTAATTAAAAGTTTAATTAGGTATCTAGCTTGCTAGAATGATAATGATTGTGTATATCATTAAAGTATCTTTATTAATGAAAGCTTTCTTAACTACCCTTTTAGATAATTCTCTTTTATTCTTTTTGGTGATTATCTAGATCATTTATTACAACTAGGCTATTTTTTAATATAATTTGTAAGTTTTAATGGGCTACTTTATTTAGATAATGTACTCTTTGGGAGATTCTGTTTCGCTTAGTTTTGAATTTTTAAATTTAATAACTCAGCCTAATTGATTTCCTTATTTCTAATTTTATCTGTTAGTTACAAGAAATAAAGGACTTAGTCAACCAATAAAATCATTAAGCTTAAGTTTAAAATCCGCTGTAATGGTCATTAGCAGGAGGATACTAAATCCAATAAAAATATGCAAAAGAATCTCAGTCATAAGCACAAGCAGATTCTTTTGCTTAATGTTTAAGATGTCTCAGGAATTATGTATTAGGTATTTACTATTTAGACCATTATTTTTAAAGTATTTGAAGAGTTCTGCTTAAATACTTTATTTAAGGTTTGCTACTTATAATTAACCATTTATTTCTTACTAGCCTAACCTGTAATAAATAAAATTTATGTAAGTGATGCTTTTGCTTAGAGTTTCTGATATATTAATTAAATACCTTGCGTTTTGGACTTTTAATAAGTATATGAATAGAACTATGTTTATTATGTGAAATTAATATATTAGAAGAAAAGGTATAAACTTCTAGGTTGCTAGATGCATTAATACAAATCATACATTAAAAAGAGTCATTTAAGATAAGCTCAGAGATATCCAATAATATGATGACTATTTGCTATGAAGCTAATATCTTGCAATTTAATTAAAAGGTATATAAATATATTAGATATTTTCAAATATATAATTAAAAAGCTTTTA
Source organism: Loxodes magnus (assembly GCA_946699065.1). Classification (NCBI taxonomy): domain Eukaryota; phylum Ciliophora; class Karyorelictea; order Loxodida; family Loxodidae; genus Loxodes; species Loxodes magnus. The sequence goes on from CAMPDV010000039.1 coordinate 866,820, forward strand.
GAGCTCAAAGATAATCCTTCTTAAAATAAAGAAAATTAAGCAACTTTAGAAAATTATGTTCTTGTTCAAAAACTAATTTTTTAAATCTAGCATGATCGCTTGCTTTGTTTTCCAACTATAAAATAATGAATTCATTTTTACCTTATTGCTATTTACTTAGCTAGAAGTGATAGAAGAGCAGTGATCTCTTTTTGATATGCATATATTCAACTTCAATTGAGATATTCCAATTAAATCCTTATAAATGTTTTATCCAAATAGCTTCTATCTATTGTATTCTATTTTCTTATACTTCTTAAATTTCCATGCTATTCTCATTTGTTATTTCAATATTCTATCTATAGCATTTCTTACATTTTGATAAAACAAAATAACTATTAATGTAAGATAGTTCTTAGTATTGTAAGTCTTAGAAAGGCTAAAGAAAAATTAGCAAATATTGTCAATCAATTATATATCTTTAGTCTGTAAAAAATTTCCAAATTATAGGATTTTTATTTGCTAGAACTGTATTTTAAATTAGATTAAATCTTGAATTATTAATTAAGAAATTAACCTCTTAATCTTTAAACTATTAAAAGAGTCTTAAAGGAAGAAAAATAATATATTGCTTTATTTAAATTATTTAGATATGAAGCATCTTACACTCTATAATTTTAATGTGCTTGTACATTAATTATTTCTTATACTTACTTAATTTATATTAATCTAAGAACCTTTAATAATAAAGTTTAAATTACTTAAAGCATTAAGACTTTAATTAATTAATGCTAAGCTTTTTTAATTTCTCTTCTAATAATTAAATTTAATTCTTTAACTAGTGAGTAAATTAAGCTCAAGTAAGCTTGTATGTAAGATTATTATTTTCTGATTTAATAAAATGAAAAGGATAAATAAAATAGAATTTATACAATTAAGATTTTTATGCTTTAAGAATAGAAAATAATAAATATAACTATAAGCTTTTATTGTTCTAAGACTAAACTTATATTAAATATTCTAACTCATTTAGATTTAAAATAATGAGGCTTAATTTTCAGATAAATCTGTCTTAATAAAAGAATTAGGGATTAAATTAAAATAAATCAAGCCTAATAATTTAATTTAAATTAAATTATTTAAAAAAAGTTATTACTGACGTGGAAATACGTATATAAGTTTAAGATAGTAGCTATCGAATTGGTTATACATAAATAAAATGTATAAGGAATTTATTATTCTATACTTCCTTAACTTTTGCTTTGGCTTATATTGCTTCTAATATATTCCAAGTAAATTATCGTACTTATCTTGCTTATAATGCGATTAAAACACTGCCTACACATAACTTTGTGAATCTGAAGATTATTAATATTGTAAAGGTTTGTAAAATTATAATAATAGTGAATGTATCCTTAAGAAATTTCATATAGGAGCTTAATGTACGAAGGATTTTTAATGCTAGACTAATTTCTGTGTAAATGAAACATGTCATCCAATAAAATAGGAAAAATGCTCAAATCATGGAGAATGTGATATAGGATATTTTTGTGATTCTTATTCGTAAAAGTGTGAGAAACAAAAAATTAAGGGGGAAACATGTTAAAATCCTCCTGATTGCTAAAACAATCTAACTTGTGATGGTAATGTATGTGTTCCCTTTTTATCTCTCAAAAAAGGAGAAAATTGTTAGAAAATGGAAAACAGTACTTATACTACAGTATGCTGAAATTCTTTTTACTTAAATAGACTTGAATTAGAAATGTGATATTTATCGTGTGAATCTATGTAATGCTAGGAATAAAAAAATTAGCAAACTTATTAATGTGAAGATCCTCCTGTCAATATCAATTAATATCCAATTTCTTGCACAGAAAAAAATTAATCAATTGATTGCAAATATGAATCTGAAGGATCTGGAACTTGTAGTTGTTCTATATCGAGAAACTAATATAATTCGTTTTGCAGAGTGGAAATGTCAAGCGAACTAGCATAAGTTTTCAAATAAGACTTTAGAGATTATCTTGTTCCTTGATTAGCCTTAACTAATAACAAGTGTCACACGCTTGATAGATTCAATTTTGATTGCTGATAATAAAAGACTAATAGTTATGCTTTAACCATACTAAGCGGTGTATTTCTAATGGAGTGACTTCCTGTTTTAAATAACGGAATAGGAATAGATCAAATAGATGACTCTACTCTGTTTTCGTTTCAATTATAACACGATAATAAATTTAACTATTACCAAGCTAAAAAGTTTTTATTTCAGCATGAAATTTGCTACAAATTTTCGTGCTAAACACTAGATTATTAAACATGTGCTTTTAGAGTATAAAACAGTATTTGCTTAGATCCTTGTAATAATTCTACTTATTGCGATTGAAATTAAGATTTAAAAAATTATGATACTCTAACATGCTAAAAGAAAGGAGATTATATTGTTGCTTAAAAATAGCATGCTGGAACTTTCTGTAAATAAAACAGTTAATGTCTTTCTAATAAATGCAAAAACTTCAGATGCTGAGGATAAAAAGAAAACTAATATTGTACAGAGGAATTAGATTTATGTGGAGTAGGCTTAGTATGCATAGATTAAATATGCTAAAAATAAATAAAACCTAGAGAAAATAGAAATTGTACAAAAGATACTGATTGTACTAATGAGGCAGTTTGTGTTGGAAGTAAATGCATTAAAATGTTTTCTCTAAAAATTGGAGAAATTATAGATGCACCATGTGACTTAAATACAAAGATATAATACGCTTGTGAGTCTTTAACTTGTGAACCTTTAACGCTTGAGAATATTCAATCAGTGTGTGCTTATCCTTATGAAACTAAAAGCTAAGAAATACCAATAAAAACAGAAAATAAGTGGGATTGTAGAAGTATAAATCAGAATAAAGAAATTAATTTTGTTAATCTTTCTTGTGATTATAAAGAAGGAGGTACTTACTGTGGTGCTCATACAGGTGATAAGGTTACTCTAGAATACATTGAAGCTCTTAAAAAAGTGATGGGATTGGATCAAGATATTTGCCATAGCAAATCAAGACTATCCATAGACTGTTGAATTTATAATATGGAGTAAGATAATATAAGTTTGTAAGCCCATTATATAACAAAATACTATGAATGAAAATATTTTCCAACTCTATAATAGAATTTCTCCGAAGAATGCACTTTGTAAATAGTATTCAGAGACTATTGAATAGCTAAAAATCTTGGATTCAAAAAATAAGATTATCCAGAAATATAATGTTATGAACATGGTTGCAATAAAAATTATGATATAAAAGAGTTTTAGTGTTAAACATTTATAGCAGAAGATGAATTCTTTGTTCATTAAATATGTTATGGACAGTAAGTTTGTAATAAAAATTATGAAATTAATTGAGAAACTGGAGTTTAGCATTTTACTAATTGGAACTGTTCTATCTTAAAATATAAAGAAGTGTATTGATATCTACCAGGATATCCATGCTTTAATTAGTTAGAAGATTTTTAAAACACTTCTAAATAAATATGCTATTTTGATGTTTAACATAATAAAAAATTAAATGAGTAATGCGATGGATCTAGTGACATAGCTTGTGAAGTTGGAATGTTTTGCATAAAACTTGAAAACTAATAAAATTATACTTGCTAGAAATAAATAAAGCCTGGAGAAATCAAAACTTGTGAAAATGATTGATAATGTGTAAATTACGCTGTTTGTCGAGAACAGTAATGTGTTGAAATGTTTTCAAAGCCAGTGGGTTGAACATGGAAAGGATAGTGTAAAGATATTTTATTCACAGGTTATTGTGAATATTGTAACTTTGCTTGTGAAAGTTTTACTTGCTAATAAAATGGAGAATTTGCAACTTGCATAGAACCTTTTAACTATGATTGAATTCCTTGTGCATTTAATAGTGATTGTGTAGTAAAAAACTTCTAAAATATAGAAGTGACAGGAAAATGTATATGTAATAGTCAAGGAAATGCCTATTGTGAAGCTTTTTCAGGTTCAAATGTGACATTAAATTATATAAAAGCTTTTAAAGAAATAACGTATGATGATTAAGATATCTGTGAATCGTTCTTTAGAAGATGATCTTCATGTTGATTGAAAAATATTTATTTATGGGACCATAGCTAACTATAGAAATTTTAAAGATGAGAAATAGCAGCTAACGAGTTTTGATATTTCCCATTTGTAAGTCTTTTAATTATAGATCCAATCTTCAGATAAATGTGTAATTGGAACAAGTTTTGATTCTTATATAATAGCTAAATAATTTGTTGATGTAAACGTTACTGGGGAGTGTTAGAAATATAGCTGTTATGACAAAAACAGTTAATCAATATTAGATGTACGAAATAACTAATGTGCATATTATAATTATTCCTAAGATACCATGTTCATAAAAGAATGCTAATAAGAAAATGAATGCTGCAATATTACAAACCAGGATAATTTATTTTGTGTTGAAAAATAAATGTAGTAAAAGATTCTACTTCCAGGCTCTTATTGCTAAAATGATTTATAATGCATTAAAGGAGTATTATGTATTAATAACGTTTGCTAAGGAAAATATATAAGCGAGCCATGTTAAGATTTTAATGATTTTACTTGTAATGTAGGATTAGCCTGCATCTTAAACTAAACTAACTAAACTTATGCATGCTAATAATAATTAAATTCATCAGAATGTGAAAATGATTATCAATGTATTAACTCTTAGATTTGTAGAAATAAAAAGTGTATTGATTACTTTAGTGCTCCTTTAGGTACTTATCTCTATGATTAAAATTGTTCAGTAAATGTCATTTAATATGCATGTGAAAGTTTTACTTGCATCAATAATAAGTAACCTCAATGTACTGAGCCTTTTAAATTTTTTGAACGAGATTGTAATTTTGCAGCAGACTGTGCTTCTTATAATAAAAAAGGTGAACTTCATTTTTTAAATTGTAAATGTGTTAAAAATAATACAGACACTAATAAATATTGTGAAGCAGGAACTAACTCAACGCAAGCAAAAGAGTATAAGAATAAGTATTTGCAGCTTTCTTAAAGAGATCAAGGAATTTGCCATACCAAAAGAAGATTAGATCCTGATTGCTGAGGAGAAAACTTTATATTCCATTATACTTGAGAAGATATTTTAGAAGTTTATAAACTAAAATAGCTTTACTATGAATTCTTTTTATACCCAGAAATTTAAAAAGCAGATGATTGTACTTAGTATGCTTATTATCATGAATATTGATTCGCTAAACATTTAAATAGCCTTGAATAATTGGGATATAAAATAGATAACATTTTTTCACTTTACTGAAATCTATAAATATACCTTTCAATAAGCGTTATAGTATTAGCATTTTGCTTAATATCTATTTAATGATATATTTATAGGCAAATATAATAAAAAATTAGGTTCATGTAACTTTATAGTTTCCTAGACAAATAAGAAGTTTATGATCTTTATATGCAAATCTTAGAAGAACTTGAACAAAGAAAAATAGAAATTCTAGACTTCACTTAAGTTATAAACTCTATCCAAACCAAAATAGGAGAAGGAGGATTCGGAAAAGTTTTCAAAGGAAGAATAAAAGATAAATATGTGGCTATTAAAATAGCTAGTTAAAAAATCTAAAATCATTAGTAAATTTAAGAATGATTAAAAGAAATTATTATAGCTATGGAATTAGAATCAGATTATTTATTACAACTAAGAGGAATATGCATTGATACTAAAAATCAGTTCTGCTTCATTACAGATTTAATGAGTACTTCCTTAAATAAACTTCTTTATGAAAGATAAGCTTGGTAAGAAATAGATATAGCTACTAAGCTAAAAATAGCTTTATAAATAGCGTATGGAATTAAAGATCTTCATCATCATCCTAAATCAATCATTCACAGAGATTTAAAACCTGAAAATATTCTCTTAGATGAAAACTTTAATATCAAAATAGCTGATTTTGGAATGTCAAGATTTGTAGGAAGTAAAACAGCAGCTATAAAATTTAATGATCTCTTTATTGGAACGATTTAATATATGGCTCCTGAACTTTTTACAAAATAAGAGATAAGCACTGCTGTTGATATTTGAGCTTTTGGGTGTATATTGAACGAGATATTTGACGAAAATAGACCTTGGAAAAATCTCGATGCATATAATATAATAACTAGCTTAAAATTAAAATAACATCCTGAAATATGTAAAGCAATGAAAGGAGAGTTGAAAGAGTTAGTTTAGAACTGCTTCAATATAAATCCAGATTAGAGACCTAAAATAGTAGAAATAATTTAAGTTCTAAAGAAAATAATAGAATAAAACGAAATAGACCTTAACATAGATGAAAGGGTTTTGAAGCAATTTACTTAATATTATCTTTCCTTTTAAATAGAAGATAAAGATGTAAGAAAAAAATAAAAATTCTTAACGAAGTCTTTGAGCTTTGATTTATAAAGCAATTATATTTGTAAAGCTCCTGAATCCCAAGAAAGCTAGTTTTAGAATTTGGAAGCTTCTCTTAAGACTTTTAAAAACGAACTTCAATGAACAAACTTATTTTATTAGTTTAATATTTAGCATGAATTTTTCATTTCTTATGTAAATTAATTCTATTTTATAAATCTGCTCAATTGCTCCTTTAGCTAAAATACACTAAATTCTTTAAAACTTAAAAAGCTAAGCAACTAATTTTAAATTTAGCTTTGTAGAAAAGAGTAGAAAAAACCTAAATTTAAAATAAAGTTTACCTATGAAAATTTTAATTTTAATATAAGTCTTAAGCAATAAAACAATTATGAAAAATAAAAAATTATAGTCAATTATTAAGTAAATATTAGAGCTTATCATTATATTTATTATATAAGCAGTCATTCTTTTAGAGTGTTTCTGTATAAAGAATATCTTAACTAGATTGAATTTATACTCATCAGGACTTTAAGAGTAGAATATATATTCAATTTAAAAGGAAAAACTTTAAAAATATTTTTATTTTTATTTTTAGTAATTATTTATTTAACTACGCTCTAGGTAATAAATTCAACTAAATTTGAGTTGGCTTGAGAATTAGGGGGTGATTACTACTATAATTATTTTATTAATTCTAATTTATTAGTTACTAAATTTTTATAGATATTAATTATTTGCTTTGAGATATTAAAGAAATATCTGAGTCTAATAATATTTTTAATTTGAATATTCTTTGTTATTAATAGATATTTTCATAAACTTTGTCTAAATTTTAAATCTATTTACTTATATTCTCCTTCTCTACGATTCACTCCATTTAGTTATACTCTTTTTTCTTTTCACTCATTTTGATCAAATTTATTTATGCAAAGTACATAAACAAATAAATATGATTTTTAGTTATTAAGTCTGATATATCTGTCTCTTTTTATACTGCAAGTAAATTTCTTTAGACTAATTTTAAGAAAAATAATATTTCAGATTTCAGATTTTTTTCCAATTTCTCTTGCCTCTATTTTTTTTAATTATTTTGAGTTTGAGTATTCAAGTATAGGAGCTAATTAATTATTTAATTTAAATGTGATGTAGATTTATGTATAGTAGAGGCTATTAATTCTATTTGAAATATTCAAGTACGCAAGTTAAGCAAGTGAGTCAATTAAGCTAAAGTTCTGCTTCTAATTTAGAAAAAAAATTCTTATGAATGAAATCAAACCTAAGAACAAGTGTTTTTAAAGGATTGCAAAATCCATACCTTTTTTACTTGCAGATAGCTTTCTTTGATTTAATAAAATGACTTAGAATATAGATTTTAAAGAGCTTATAATTAATAGCATCCTCATTTTAATTATAGATATCTAATCCTTAACGAAATTTATAGTTCGCACTATTATTTCTTTAAGTGGCTTAAATAATCAAAAATACACTATTTTAATATCTAGAAATCTTTTCTTTTATATATGCTTATATTAAATATAATAGCTATTCTTTTAATAAAATATAATATACTTTCTAAGGATTCCAAACATAATTATTTTTATCTTAAATATAAAAGGAGAAATCGCTTTTCACTATTATTAGCTATAGAAATAATAAAATAAAATAAAATAAAATAAAATGTAAATTAAATAGCTTTACACTTAGAAATTATAATTAAAAGCCTTTCCTTTTAATAACTATAAAAAGAATTAAATTAAAAAATAAATTATTTTATAATAAATTAAAATTATCTTTCTTTAATGTTAGTAAGTAGTATATTAGTTTATTTAAAATTAAATACAAAGGTTAATAAAATTTAATAAATATAAATAGATATTAAAATATAAAAATAATATTAAATTATTTAAATTTTATAAAGCAAAAAATAAAAGTTAAATTTATAAAAAGCTTTAATTATATTATATTATATTATATTTATAAAGCATTAAGATTAATTTTTTTGACTATCATTAGTATATGCTTCTATCTTTTCTTACATAGTTCATTTTATATTTCACTAGATTAAATTTTAGAGTTATAATATAAACTTTTTGTATAATTTTATTATTTTATCTGAAAAGCTAAATTAAAATGATTTATTATTAAAAGGATAGCTCTTTTATATGAGATAGAAATTATCTCTTGGCAGTCTAAAATATTTAAAATATAATAGGTATAAATCAAAAAAAATAAAGCTGTATATTAAATTTAAACAAGGTTAGTTTATCTAGAAAGGCTATTTACAATTGTCAAGGGATTTATAATTCTTAGTTTAAAGTTCATAGATGCATATTCATTTATGAATCCTCCAATTAAAATATTCTTTTAATTGAAGGAAATAAAAATTTAAATCCTAAAATATTTAAATTTTTTTAAGATAGATAGAAATGATAGGACTGAAATAGTATAATATATCTTAATTGGTTAATAAAGTAAAGAGAATAAAAAAAGCAAACTAGGATGATTTTTATCTTAGAATATAATAAATAAACAATTTAAAATAGCTAAGTTTTAGATTTTATATGAGTAAACTGAAAACAAATAATTTAACTATTTTCTAGTTATAAGCAAAAGTTTTATCTTAATTCATTTATGTATTAGCTATTATAATATAAATTTAATAAAGCTGTGTATATTTGTCTATTAAAGTAAAAAATAAACTTGCCAATTTTAAATTTCTTAAATTTTTAAAATAACTTCGATTTTTCATAAATTTGTAATTAAAGCATTCAAATATTTAAATATTTAAATATTATAAAGTATATATCTTCTAATATAAAATTAATTAAAAAATTAATTTTTTAACACTCTTACTAAAAATTTGCAGGAGTATTTATTTTAAAAAGACAGTCAACTATAAAAGTAATATCTAAAACTTAGAAAAATCAAAAATTAAATATAAAAATAAATTTTAAATAAATAAATAATTTTTTTCCTAACAAAGGATTCTTTTATCTAGAAAGTAAATTACGAAAATAAAATTGTCTAATATAATTTAAACTATTTTATATCTAAAAATCCATTTAGAAGTAAAGAATGATATTAATGATTTTTTATTTAGTCAATAATTTAAAGATCATTCTTTTTAAAATAGTTATATCAATAGATAAAAATATTAAAGTTAAACTAAACATTTTAAACATATCTCATTAAATAGAAAAAAAATTTAATCTTTTATTTTCATAAATCCATCAATGATTATATCTCATTAACCAAATTATTTAAAAGCTCTTTAGTAGATATTAGCTTAATAAATTATTTAGATTATAACCTAATATAAGAAAAATAAATTTAATATTTTATACTCTAATTTAAATATAAAACTCAAATCCTCTTTGCAATTAATTAATATCTTTATCTAATAATTTAATTGTTATTTTTCTTAAATTTTAAATATAAATTGACTGATTTTCGTGAAACTAAATTAAATAAATGCAAATGAAAATGAAAATAAATACTCTAACTTAAAATATTTTATTCGTATTATTAAGAAATTAGATTATGCTTATAAATATTTATTAGCTTAAAATAATTCTTTATTTAATAGCTTAATAGCATTTCATGCATATTTATCATTTTAGCAAAATATTTAAGTTATTTAGTAAAATTATTTTATTTTAATTTAACTTACTTATAGTTATAATCTCATTCAGTTCTTATTTTAATATAATAATTATATGATTAATTTAAAATGCTGAGTATATAAATCCTATTTTTATGGTTTTGGTATAGTTCTGTGTCTACATTTTATATTTATTTCTTAATTTCTCCTTATTCTTACAATAAAGACTTTTATGAGATAGTTTTTAAATCCAAGCTTTACTTTATTCATGCAGTCTATTTAATTATTTTTATTTAATAAAAGATTAACTAAATTTAGATAATACCTGCTAGTAAGGGAATCCTTAGATTAAATAATTATCATTCAGCTTTTTCATTATAACAAAAATAAAAAAAATCAGCACCTTAAATAGAATAAATCTAAAAATAAAACTAAAAAGGATTTAATTTACGAAAATTATTTATTATACTTATAGAAGTTAGAATCAGCGAAATATATTCAGCTTTTAAGTAAAACTTTAGTCAATGTTGCTGCTATAGTTCTATTTCCTTCTTTAATAATGAAACTTCGCATTAAAATCTATAAAAACAGTATGACTTATATCAATTATCTTATCTTATACTTTATAACCTTTGTTATTTCTTTTTTGCATTCTCTATTATCGTCTTTAAAAAAACTTATGCTATTAATTTTAGAAATAATCAAATATTTATAGCCCATAAATTATTGTCTTTCTTTTATTTTAAGATTTACTTTAATATATTTTGTAATTAAAATAAATAAGCTTTGTTATCTTTTTATTTTTAAATGTTTTGCTTTATAACTTTTATTCTTCTTAAAATATCCTTACAGCTACTCTCATATTTAAAATATCTTTATTTCTAAAGTATTTTATTCACTTAATTATATTTTATTTTATTTATTTAAATTCACTATTCTTTATAGTTTTTGCTCTACTGTAATATAACAATTAACACCAAGGATTCATAGAATATTATTTCATAGATATTTGAGATGAAAAAATTGCAATACAATAAATTAGTCTTTAAGGGAAGAAGCATCATAATCTTATTGAAGCTTCTTGAAAGACTGATAAGTAATTTTAATTGATTTATATTAATTGGAGATTATTTAGAAATGTAATAATTTTCCTTAAATTAGTGCTTCTTTTCATTCTACAAATAATAAGACACTGCTTTGTTATATTAAATTTTCTTTTAAAGCTTTTATTTAATATTTGTTATTAAATCCATTTTCTATAAATCTACTATCCTTGTTCGTTTACCATGTATTAAGATATAAAGAGAGTTGCTTTTTTCAAGTTCAGTCGTTAAGCTTTATAATTTATAAAATTTAATTCTTTTTTATTTGAAATTTTTACAACAAAGAATAATAGATTTAACTTGGAATAGCTAACTAGGTAATTAAGAATTAATAGATTAACTAATAAAAGCTTATTAAATAAAATTATTTTAAGATAGCAAAAGTTAAATCAAACAAGTTTATATTTATAAATCTTCGCATTTAATAATTAAAAGAGAAAATTTATTTTAAAATACTTTTTTAAAATTTGAGCAATCTAATTGTTTTATATATGAAAGAAATAATCATCCAATAAAACAAATAATTATATATTTTTAGCTTCTTACATTAAATAAAATACCTATTTCTCTTAATTTTTCTATATTATTTTATTTAAATCAGCTTTAAGTAATTTTATTTCTTTATTCTTCTTAAAAGTTTATATTTTAAAATGCTTCGAAATTATTAAAGCTTTATTCAAAAATTTTACCAACTTATAAAGCTAAATTTCGGAATTTTTCATTATAAAAGTTTATAATAAGAATTAGCTAATTTTAATAGCTTTTAATAATTTTTATTTCTATCTTTCATTTAGTTTTTAAAATTTAGCTTTAATTAAATTTATTTAATTATTCAAACTTGTTTTACTCAAGCTAGTCTAATACTATTACTAAGATTTCTTCTTATTTAATGCTTATAATTTTTTCTCTTTTCTTGGTTTTAACTTAGTGACGACTAAAATATTTTCCCTTTAATATATTTACTTTATTTCATATTATTTTAAATTTATTTCTTTCAACACTAAATTTCTTTGTAAATTATGTCTATTCATGTGAAAGAAGTGTGAAATAAACTTAATAGAAACATAATAAATAAAGGTATAAATTAACTAAAATAATATTAATTAAAAATCTAATTTAAGCAAGTTAAAGTATTGGTTCCAATTAATTTTACTCATATAATTGAAAAGATGGTGGGGGCTGAGAATGACCTTCGTGACAACACTTTCTGGTTTTATGGCTAGGAACAAGTTCCTTTCCTGTCGCTGAGAAAGTCCCTGGTCAGAGTCATTTTTTGAAGGGAACGCTGTCTTTGAGATTATCCGCTCTTGGTAGGGACTTGAAGCCTGGCTGCTCATAGCGATGGAGCTCCCTAGCAGCCGTGCCTGGAGCACAACAGGATATCCCCGTTATTCCATAAAAATAGAGTGTCGGATCGTGCAATCGGAAAGGAGTTTCCGGTCCAAGAAACTTTTTTAGTTGAAATTAATTAATTAATTAATTAATTAATTAATTTTACTCATAGAAGGATCTTAAATAGTTTAATAAATCAACAAAACTTATTTTATAATCATATTCAATTCTGTGCAATTTTAAAAATAAAGGAATTAAAAAGTTTCTACAAATAATATAAAAAATGAAGAACTTAAAAAAGAGGAAAGAAAATTATTAAAAGTGTGAAGTTGATAAATAAACAATAATAAATAAATTTGGTTATAGAGCGCGTAGCAATCTCGTTGGTGCGCAGCTCTTTAAAAAAATGTTTCATACTGACAAGAATGTTTCTTACTGATAAAATTATCAGATACTGGTAGACCTTGTTCAATACTGGTATAATTATTCGGTACTGATAAAAATGTTCAATACTGATATAACTTTAGAATACTCGTAATCTTTAATACTTGCTGGAGGTCCAAGGACATGACAGGATTGTGTCTCATTGCAACACCAAAGCAGAGGATGACAAGTGTCAATTATGGGTACTTAAATTCCCCACCTCTGATGAAGCTCGCAATATTATTTCTTTTTAGTTCCAGAATTAAAAATAAACTAAGCCAAGTCAAGCCAGTGTCGAAGGTCTAAGAATCTTATGTCTCGAGGCCAAACGAAAGCAGAGGAAGACATAAAGTCGATTATGGGTACTTAACTTCCCCAACCTATGATGAAGATGACCTTGTTGTTCAACTTCGAACAACTATGGCGGTTTAAAAAAAAATATATATAATAAAATATTTCATAATAGAAGGCTTATTATTAAGATTTGTATAGTTATTAAATTTATCTGCATGGTAGATAACATAACTCTATCATTCAAACTTTTAACTTCATATCACTCAATTATTAATAAAATTTTAATATGAAAAAGATTCTATAAAATTAGATAAATATAATTAACTCTTGTGCTTATAGCTTTTTAGCTTTCTTAATGAAAAAAGGAAAATATTCTTAATTAATAACCCTCTTAAAGACTCTGGTAAATCTATTTTCTGTACTATTATTTTTAAACTTTATGTAAACTTTAAAACTTAATCTAATTAAGAATTAATATCTTTCTCAATTGCAGGTAAAATTATTATTAATTTAAAAATTATAAATATTTAACGAAATTATGTAATTTTAATTATTCTCATATATCTATAATGACGGAATTATTTTATTTTTATATGCAATTTTCGAATTTCCTTCTATTTTATTTTATCTTAAGATTATAAAAAGAAAAATTAAGATAGACTTAAATAATTTTTATTAAGAAATATAATATAAAGATTATTTTTTCTCATTAGCTTAAAAATAAAATTCTTATTTAAGGTTGTTTCCTCATTTTGTTTCAGAACTATCTTTAGTATCTTCATTTTGAGACTTTTAAATTTCTATATTTTTAACAGAGCAACCAAATGTTTCAAAACTTAAAAATTAATATAGTTTTTAAAACCAATTGACTTAATTTAAAGCGTTGTATTAACAACATATAAGGAGATTTATTAATTATTTATTTATAGTTATTGGAAGTTGGCCAGAAGTATTTGATCTACTCATAACAGAATATGTACTAAATAAAATAATATTTTCAATGCTTCTCAAAGAAAGAGTGTGAGAATGAATAGTATTAAGCTTTTTAAATATTAAAAATGTTAATTTTTTCTCTATTTATACAACACTATCTGAAAGCTTTATTATACAATTTCTATTAATACACTTTAATGTTTCTTACGTCTGGATTGCATAGAACAAATTTTTTTAATTATGACTGAGTTTTTTCAAACTACAAAATATCTAAAATTTAATTTACAAGAAAGACAGCAAAAATTCTAACTGTATGATTATAGAAATTAAAATCTTCAATTTATTTATTAAATACCTCAAACTCAGATTATTTTTATATAAAGGACATTAACATCATAGTTTATGCAGGATGCCTTCATTTCCTTTTTGCGCAAAAAATTCTTAGTATGAATCATTTATAATTTAGATTTCTTGTTTTCAAACTCACTAAGAGAGAGGCTACATAATAAAATAAAGTAAAAGGCAAGTTTTATTTTCTAGTAAATTTTAGTTAAATTAAACTTTAGTGGAATCATATCTAAGTTAGATACTTTGAGTTCATAATATTAAATTTATAAATGGATATAACAAGCAAAATCTGATAAGTTGAAAACTGAAGAATTCTAACAAATAATAACTTTAGTTTAAGTGAATATGCTTTTATTCATACAATTATAAAATATTATTATAATTATTTATTCAAAAGTACCTATTCAATCATTTATCTTAATCAATCTTAATTATAGCTCTGTTATATTGAAGCAACATCAATTTCTAAACTTATTTAAGTTATTTTTTCATTTTTTACAAATAATTCAGATTACTTATTGATTTTGCTTTTTAACTTATTTCTCTAAACACTAGGATAAATTTTCTTTGCTTCTATATATGCTTTGGATTTTAATATTTTTACTAACCTTTAAGTCCTAAAATCTTACTTATGAAACTTGCTAATTTAAAATTTTATTTACTTAAATTTTTAGTTGAAACGATTTAAATTTTAGAATTGTATAATTGTATTATTATTATGAATAAAATTGTTTGGCCTTCTTGTAGGTAATAAAACCTATTTATAGCCTGCCTCAAAATTGCTCCGGAACTAAAATCAAATGTTCATACTCCACTTACTGTCCTGTCTTGCTTTTTCTTAAAGTCTTTAGTTCCTCTTCCATTAATATTTGCCTTTTTTCTTGTATATATTCCTAAGAGCATTCATCCATAACTTTTTCTCTATTCCTTCGTTTTAGGGCTGTTACCACCTCTTCCTTTTTTTCTACTGTTATCTTTACTTTGTCCAGTAACTCTGTTTGAAATTTGGGAATTTCCTACACTTCCTTCACAATTGTTCTCTTGAGTACAGTAGTAGCAGGATTTCATTTCTCGTTTGTATAAAGGCTAATTAACTTTAATTTCTTCGATCTCTATCTTGTCTTATTTCTATTCCTTTGATTCAATTTACTTTTGCAATTTTTGCTGATTTTCTACTAGCTAAGCTATTTTACCACTAATTTTTCTGTATTTTTAATCTTGATTATGAGATTAGCTATTTTGACTCTGAGATATCTTCCAGAAAGCGCTTAGATCTCTCTCCTGAGACATGAGTCTTGATTCGATTTCCTCTTGCTTGCTCTGATTCTCCATTATTTTGTCATTGTCCTTTTTCAGCTTCCTAACTCCTTCCTGGAGGTTCAGCACCACTTTAATGAGCTATTCTGTACTCATCCGGCTGGATGGATTAAACTTTGTGACCTCCTAGTGAAGAGCAGATTTCATCTGCTTCCTTGGCATCTCTTATAAGGTTGGAGTTATTGAATATGTTGTCTTCTGAGCTTTCTTCTGTTCCTCTCCAGGCTATTAGGATTAAGAAAAAGGTTAGAGATGAGGGAAAGAAGACTTTACAAGATTAGATTCAGTTTCCTCTCCAATTTTTTGGAATTAGTGTAGGCACCTCTTTTGAATTCTTCCATTTTATATTCTAATTGTATAATTGTAATCTTCTAATTTCTCCTTGGCCTCTTTCCAAAATTTGTATAGCATCCTTTTTTTATCTTTCTTAAAATTTAAGTTTAAGTTTTTCTTTCTTTTTTTTCCTTTTATTATGATTAATATTAACTTTTACATTTTTTTAAATTTTCAATAAATAATTTTTTTATTTGCTTGCTTTTTTATTTTCTCTTTCTTTTTAACATATTTTAATTTATCTTTATTGGATTCATATATTGGATTTTTATTTTAATAATTATAACTTTTATTAGTATTTTACTATTTTATTAACTTCAAATCTTCTTTTTCTCTAATTTCCAAAAATAAATATTTATAGAAGGAATCTCTTAGAGTTTAATTTATATTTTTCTTAGTTTAAATTAAATTTGTATTTAACTTATTTTTCTGAATAGACGTCTACTTCTAAATTTTCTTTCTTTTACTTAAATTTGTTTCTATCTTTTATTTTATAAGTTTAGCTTAGATTTCTAAAGAATCTAATCTAAAAAAAAAAAATTTTATTGTAGAATTTAATAAAATTAGTATTATTTGGTTCTTTTAGGAATAATTCTTTATATTTCTTCTACCATGCTAAGCTTCTCTTAAGATTGATAATTTTCTATTTATTGTTAACTAGCATTCTCTTAATGCTCTTAAGAAATGTATTTAAATGTTTTTTACACATGTGCTTTACTTAAGAGATGCTTTACTAAGATTAAAACTTTTCTTTTATACGACCTTTATCTTAGATCTTTAGAAATGATCTCAAAAATTTCTAATCTTTAGCTTAGATAGTTATCAAACTAACTTTTGGGGTTTATTTTTTTATTTAATATTCTAGAAGTAATAATTTCTATGAAACTGAGACTCTTCACTATTAATAATTTCAACAAGTTAAAATTAGCAAGATTCCAATTTTGTTTGATACATATCGATTAAATAAAAGTTTATCTCTCTCCACAAACTTAAGGTAGAATCCCTTTTGTAGATTTTTTCAATCTTTCTTATTCTATAATTAGAATAATAAATTTGAACTTAAAATCTAGTCTCTTTGGATTCGAATTTTTGAAATAAATAAATATGAAAAGGTACGAATTATTTTAGTTTATTCTATTCTTAAATTACTTGCTTTTTTTTCTTTCTACTTGATTACTCTTAATTATTTATTCTTCCAGTATTTATTTCTTTATTTTTATAAATTTATCTTATTTTTTCTCTATTTTCTTTATTTCTTAATGCTAACCTTTCATGTAATTAAATGTGCGCTCTCGGCTTTTATAAATTTTTGTCATTACTTTGTTAGAAGCAAGAGTTCTGTTTAAGAACTGTTTTACTTTTAATCAGAAATAAGTTACCAAACGTTTTTATTTAGTGTTTTCAATCAATTATATTCTCTTATAGGTTTATAATATCTAATCAAAATAAAAGTTACTCAGTTTGATGCTTATAATTTAAATCTAAGACTTGATTAGCTTACCTATAAATGGAATAGCATAGATTTTGCTTAGATTTTATATTTCTTCTTATTTACTACAGTTATTAATTATTTAATATTTATCTTCATATCCTTCAATACTAACTTGAGCTAAGTTTCATTTTTGAAAAGCGTTAAAATGATTCCTAAGCTGTTTGGTTACTTTGGCATTTGGTTATCTAAATTATTAATTCTTTTCTATTTCTATTTTTATTAAATTTTAAGGTATTAAATAAATCTAAGTTAAATAATGAATATTCTAAAATATCATAGAAACCAGGATAAGAAATATTTAAAAGAGTACTAAAGAATAGATTTAGCAATCTTTTAAATCTAAAGATAATAATTAAGGGTAATGTAAATAAAGAAATTACAAAAAGAAGTATTGATAATCAAACGAATAACCAACTAAACTGCAAGCGTATTATAATCCTAATTATATAATGCTGCTTATTAGTAAACTAATTTGCTATATATGATGTAATAGAGTGGTTAACTGTATAAAATTATAAGATGCTTCTAGGAAATAAGATATTTAAATTAGCTAAAAGACTAAATGCATCATTTATCATTTAGTTCTATGATTCCTTCTTAATTCATATTTCATTTAAGCATTAAACTTTAAAATACGCTAAGTGCATCAATAGAATGAATAAAGACAGGTTAGATTATATATAATGTATTTTAAATGAAATGAGTAAAGTGTACATATGGTTAGCATTGTAGTAATATATATGCATACATTAAAATAAGTTATTATATAAACTTGATTATAAGTATATCAGCTTATTTATTATAAACTCTAAATGCTACAATTATAACTTCTACTTTAGCAAATAATAGAAGAATATTCAAACTTTATTTATAAATAAAAATAAAAGAAAACTATTATAAAAGAAAGCATGTCATAATCAAGATACTTATACTTAAAATTATTTTAAGTAATATCCCACTAAATAAATGCTTTAGCATGTAATTTTTTAAGAATTTAAATATTATGATAAATTTTAATTATTTACAATTTAAAGTTAAAAGAAGAGAAATTAAGTTATATTTACCTTATTTAAGATAACTATTCATTTGTTTTTATTAATGCCCAATATTAAGAAACAACTAGGCTTGATAGAAATAAAAGTTAAAAAACTTTATTTTAAATAAGCTGGAAAACATTTATTTCCTTAGTTATTAATTTTGCTAAAATTAAATAAATATTCCTTTTAAAAGACATAACTAGCTTAATCTTTATAATTTTATAGATGATAATTATCATTTAATTAAACTGAATTATAGCTTTTCTAAAGCATTATTAAACTCTTGCATATCATATAGTCAAATTTAACTTCTATCACTATTTAGAATTTATTTTATAATTTTAATAATTCTAGCAAATTATTATTTAATTAGTGATATAGTAAAAATATATAGATATAATCTGCTAGTAAGCATAACTAACCAATTATTCTAAAAATAAATATAAGGTAGACAAAATTCTAACTATACCTTTACTTCTGCTTTATTTTAAAATTATTTAAATCCAAAACAATTTTAATAATTAAATGTCTAGTTAGATTTTTTTATTAATTACACTTAGCTTTTTGTTAAATGTTTAGCTAACTTTAATAAATATTACTAATATAGTGAAAGCAAACTCTATAGTGGATAGAATATTTAAAGTTCTAAAGATAAATATAAACTAAATATTTAGTTTTTAAACTTGTAAATAAGCAAAATAATTTAAATATTAAGGTTAGCTATCTCTATTTATATATGATATCAATCTAATTCTAATAAAAACACTTTCTTTATTAATGCAAAATATTAGTTCAAATAATAATTTACCTATTTAAGTTTTTGTCCTTTTACTAAATAAAGGATTTAGAAGCTTCTAAAATTATCTTAAACTTTATATCTAAATCTTATGTGTTTTTGAGAGTATAGTTATTTTTTAAATTATATTATTTAAGGTTCCAATGTAAAATAGCTGTATAGATAAGGTAAATTAATGCTTTAGCTTTAATTACAATGCTATATAATCTTTTTAAATTAAATATTAGATAAGCATATCTCCTTTAGTGTTTTAAAGCAGCAATATAATTTAATATGCTTAGATTTTATTATATTATGCATATAATACTTTATTAGAAGATTAGCTATATTTATTATAAACAGATATATGATAAATTGCTATCTAGATATTAAGCTATTTTAGATAGCTTACATCAATAAGGAAATACATAGTGCTATCTATTATTTCTTTAAGGATGTGAATATCAATTATCAAATGTAGACTTTACCATTTGAAAGTTACAGGAATTGCTTTATGTTTCATCATTTAATTTAAAAAATAGCTTATTTTATTATTTTATATTACTAGATAACTTAAAGCATTTGCCTTTTTATCTTATTCTAGATTAAAGGTTAAGTTTTCTTTTAAGTAGCAACTGAGTAATTTTTAAATTCCTAACTTAAAATTCTTAATCTTAGACATTATTACCATTAGATAGTTTTTTATCTAAATTAGAAGCAGCTTTTTTATCAAGTTGATGCGTCTAAAATATTCATACTTTTGACTATTTCAAGTTCTGATAAATTCCTTCTATTTAATTTCCTTTGCTTTGAATACCTCGTTAAATTCAAAGATATGAATTAGCTATCCTATATTAAAAATTTAAACTAAAAATAAGTAAAAAGCCATATATCAGCTAGAAAATATTTGATAAAATCTAAAATATCTTAGATTTATTCCATAGGAGTAAAAAATACCAAAACTAAAGAAAAAAGTGATAATTATAATACTTAAATTAACTTAATTCTATATCTATTAACTGATATATATCACATAAATCAATCTTATCTAAAAAGGCTTATAACAAGTCTATAATTAATTCTTAAAATGAAAGAGCTAAAAAAGAAGAGTATCATAGAGCAATTTTCAAGAACTAATAGATGAAAATTATTAGTTTAGATCAATATATAAAATTAATTTTAGCAATAAAGAATGTAAGTAAGTTCCAGATAAAGACTTAGATACCTTTTTAAATTCTGAAAGCAATTTAATTATAATGCTGATTGGTTTATTAATAATTAAGAATAGAAAAATAAATTAGTTTTAAATTAAAAGAGAACTGTATAAGATAACTAAATTATGTTTCTTTAATTAGAAGTATTTGAAATTAATTAAATAAAGAAAGATTTAAAATATAAGTCAGCTATATTAATTATATTATTATTGATTCTAGATGCTAATTAAACTCTAAGAATTTTACAGGCAAAGAACCATTTGATTATCAGCTTTTATAAGAGACTTTGCAAAAGATTGAATGGTAAGTAAATGATAAATAAATTAATAATAATAAATTAGTTTAATATTCTATAGATCTTATAGCACTCATTAAGAATCTCTTTATAAAAGCTACAATAAAATTAAATAAATTTACTTATAATTAATAATTTTCCTACTATATCAAAAGCATTAAGTTTTTAAATTAATTTCTTAATATTTTAACTCAAATTTGTATAGTTGTTAGTCGTTAGCTAAAAAGATATTAGGAAACAATTATAATTATAAAGAGATAATTTATAAAGAAATAAATAATAATGTTAAGTATTTAATTTAATAAAATAAGTTTAGTTATTGATGTTCTTTTTTAAAAGTTATGAGAGAAGATTCCAAATTCTCAAATTAACTTTATTAAGAATCTGATGCTTTATAAATTTAATTGCTCTTTAAGCTTATACTCTAAGGATTCATTTATTGTTTTTGATTTTTACTAAAAATATTTTTCTTTATTTAAAAGGAAAGATATGCTTTATTATAATGTCTTAATATTTTTTCGTCTATATTAAGTACTATTTAATTTTATTCTATTATCTTCTACAGATTTTAAACTATTTCTACTATTTTGGGTCTCTAGATATGACTTTAATAGAAACATTTCTAAATCAACTCTCTTAACTCTCCTTTCATTGCTTTACTTAACTCAGGATGCTAATTTTGCATTAAACTATTTATTATATTATATGCATCAATATTTTTCCAAGGTTTATTTTCGTTAAATAACTCATTTAAAATGCATCCAAAAGCTCAAATATCGACTGCAGAATTTTTCTTTTACTCTGTAAAAAATTCAAGAGTCATATATTAATACTTCCAATAAAATGACCATCAAAATTTCTAACTGTTTACTTCCTATAAACTTTGACATTCCAAAATCAGTTATTTTGACATTAAAGTTTTCATCTAAGAGAATATTTTCAGGACTTAAATCTCCATGAATAATCTATTGATGATAATGATGAAGATCTTTTATTCCATAAGCTATTTATAAAGCTATTCATAGTTTAGAAAGAATTTTTATTTCTTACCAAGCTTATCCTTCATATAGAAGTTTATCTAAAGAAGTACTCATTAAATCTGAAGCTATGCAAAGCCTATTTTTAGTATCAAAGCATATTGCTCTTAGTTGTAATAAATAATCTGATTCTAATTCCATAGATATAATAATTTCTTTTAATCATTCTTAAATTTACTAATGATTTTAGATTTTTTAGCTTGCTATTTTAATAGCCACATATTTATTCTTTTATTCTTCCTTTGAATACCTTTCCAAATTATCCTTCTCCTATTTTGGATTAGATAAAATTAAAAATATAATCAAAATCTAAAATTTCTATTTATATTTTTTTGAGTTTATCTGTTATTTGCTTATGAAGATAGTAAATATTTTTAAATCTAGGAAGTTATAAAGTTTTATAAATCTAGATATTCTCTTTATATGGCTATAAACATAAAACTAAAGATATATTAAGAATAGCGCTACTACTGCAAAAATAATTGAAATGCGAATTTATGTTTTTCCAGGTAGTAAAGTAAAAGTATCTATTTCAAATTCCATGTATTATAGATTAGTACATACTGAGAAAATGTATATTCAAAATAAATAGGAATATAAAGTACAATCAAAAGCTTTATAAACTTCTAGAAATTAAAAAAAGTCATATTCAAGCAGCTTTACATTTAAAACCTGACAAATATAAGTTCAAGTAAAATGAAGAACAAAATTTTCTTCTCAACATTAGGGCATAATTAAAAGATACATTTGATCCAAAGAAGAGATACATTGTATGTAGCTCATAGATTTAGAAATCTTATATAATCTAATAAAAGAGAGTATTCTTTATAATTGTTGGCTAAATAGATCATAAGAAGAATTAAAATATTTCAAAGTCTATCTATTCACTAGGAATAAAGTATTTACAAATTTACAGCAAATGGAATAACAATAATAGACTTTTTACTTAATAATAACTATATATATGGACTTAAAAATTACTTTAAGACTTTAATAGAGAATAATAACGCAAATATTTTATTACTATAAATAGTGCTTCATATAAAACTAATCTATTAAGAAATCTCTTATCATTCTTCACCCAGGATATTTTCGTAAATATCTAAACACTATTCTTGATTTCTAGCATGATTTCTTTTTAACATATTTTGGAAGATTACTTGCTTCTTTAATTTATTTTTTTTTATTTTGTGTTACTTAGAGTCTAAATCGTTTTCTTTTACATATTAATCAAGTTGGCCAATGATAGCTTTTAAATTCGATCCAGTTAAGACGAGATTTTGTTATTTTTTTTAAACATAGCCTGAGTTTTCGTTACATATTCTTTTGATATTTTGCCACTATTTTTTTTATAACTTTCTAATATTTTTCACTGTTTTTTTCTACTCATTTTTAAATTAATCGATTTTACTTTATATCTACTCCTTTAGTGCATCATACTATTTTCAATCTTACATTTTCGAAAACTCTAGTTAGAATCTTTTATAGTCATATTTTAGCCAACATTTGAACTAATTGCAGATCTAGGCTAGCTAGTGCTTTTAAACCTCATTTAGTTTCAAATCAATGCTGATTACTTTCGCTTAATTTTTTTCTTGCTGGCATTTTTGGACATACTTTTATATTTTAGACTCCAACTCTGGTAGTTATTCTTGATTTTAGATTTAGTTGATACATAATTGATTATTTTGATGGTCATATTATATCTCAGCATTGTAGACATTACATATATATTTGAGCTAAATAATTTAATGGTTTTCTAGTTCTAAATAAACTCTAATAAGTTGTTTGGCTGATTTTGGTGACTAATAAATGTTGCTCATAGATATGATTGAAAATAATTTGGCATTAAATAATCTAAAAATTACAATGTAAAATGCAATTACTTTATAAAAGGTTTAAATTAGAATGTAAATGATGCTTTCTGGTAATAGGTTTATGTATTAATAAAAAGTTTATAAAAACTTCTAAAAAGTGATGATTAAAATAAGTTCTACTAGAAATTCTTATATAGTTTGAAGATAAAATCTTATATATAGGAAAATAAGCTTTATTATGGAAATATAAAATGATATAAATTAGTTAAAAATAAGAGTAAATATTTGGAAAAATAGAATATTTACATGTAAGCAAATGTTTAGACATTAAATTTCTCTTGCTAAATAAAAATATTGATTACTATGAAATAAAAACTAACTTATGTATTATAAAATATTAGTTATTAATTTAAGATTTTTCTTATTTAATTAGAACTAATAAAGATTTATAAATAATTATTAAATTATATTTACTTAATTATGAATTTTACACTTTTTATGAACAAGTATTTTCGGCTATTAAGTGTTTTACTTGAAAAAAGTGAATGAAATATATTTTTAGATAATGTTTATTAAATTAAAATATTTAATATTAAAGTAATATTAGATTATTTTTCTAGTGTGATATTACATTTTATCATACAAATCGTATATGACTTAAGGTTTATAATAAATAAACTTATTTATTCCAGATTAATTTACAAAAATAGTAAATAGAAATATTTACTTATGAGCGAAAGAGATAACTATTTATAATCCTTTTTTCTCCTCAAATGTTTCCTAATCTTTATAATAAGTTGTAGTAGCAAATAAAACACTCGAAAAATCTAAGAATTTTAACCTCTTTACAATAACTTTTTTGTTAATAATTAAAAAAAGAATTATATTAAATTATTGTAGAAAATAAATATTCGAAAGCTTTTTTATCTGAATATCTTTAGTAAGTAATCGATACATAGATAAAATTACGATTATCAAATTTATTTGCTATCTAAATGTTCTTAATTTTAATAAGTGTCTTATAGAAATTTGCCAAACTCTTGTTATAAACGTTAAGAAGAATGACACTATAATATCTATAAAGAACAAATTTACATAGTTAGATGAGTAAAAGTAACTACTTATTTAAAATTAATGAAGCATATAGTTACATTTAAAAACATTTACTACACTAAAAAATATTAAGAAGTTTCATATTTCATTAAACTCTACTAGAGATTTTTAGTTAATAGCTATTTTTCTTTATTTAAAAAATTAAAACTATTAAATTAATATTTTTGAAAATACAATATTAAGAGATTCAAGTGTAATTAGAAATTAGCTTTTATATTAATAAAGAAACTTATTTATGTAATGATACTTTTATTAGCTATTAAACTTAACCATTTATCAACTATATAAACTATATCCTTCATTAATACTAGCAATCAGTTTAAAGAGATATTTCCAATATGTATTATATTTATAACCAAAACTCTTTGCTTAGTAGTAAAATTTATAATTGGCTAGTTGAAAACTTATATGTAATATTTGTAGACCTAAGTTATCTGCAACTAGATCCAATACACTCATAATTAGCTATTTAAATTAAGTAAGCTTTTTATATATATATTGGGCATAATTAAAAGATACATTTGATCCAAAGAAGAGATACATTGTATGTAGCTCATAGATTTAGAAATCTTATATAATCTAATAAAAGAGAGTATTCTTTATAATTGTTGGCTAAATAGATCATAAGAAGAATTAAAATATTTCAAAGTCTATCTATTCACTAGGAATAAAGTATTTACAAATTTACAGCAAATGGAATAACAATAATAGACTTTTTACTTAATAATAACTATATATATGGACTTAAAAATTACTTTAAGACTTTAATAGAGAATAATAACGCAAATATTTTATTACTATAAATAGTGCTTCATATAAAACTAATCTATTAAGAAATCTCTTATCATTCTTCACCCAGGATATTTTCGTAAATATCTAAACACTATTCTTGATTTCTAGCATGATTTCTTTTTAACATATTTTGGAAGATTACTTGCTTCTTTAATTTATTTTTTTTTATTTTGTGTTACTTAGAGTCTAAATCGTTTTCTTTTACATATTAATCAAGTTGGCCAATGATAGCTTTTAAATTCGATCCAGTTAAGACGAGATTTTGTTATTTTTTTTAAACATAGCCTGAGTTTTCGTTACATATTCTTTTGATATTTTGCCACTATTTTTTTTATAACTTTCTAATATTTTTCACTGTTTTTTTCTACTCATTTTTAAATTAATCGATTTTACTTTATATCTACTCCTTTAGTGCATCATACTATTTTCAATCTTACATTTTCGAAAACTCTAGTTAGAATCTTTTATAGTCATATTTTAGCCAACATTTGAACTAATTGCAGATCTAGGCTAGCTAGTGCTTTTAAACCTCATTTAGTTTCAAATCAATGCTGATTACTTTCGCTTAATTTTTTTCTTGCTGGCATTTTTGGACATACTTTTATATTTTAGACTCCAACTCTGGTAGTTATTCTTGATTTTAGATTTAGTTGATACATAATTGATTATTTTGATGGTCATATTATATCTCAGCATTGTAGACATTACATATATATTTGAGCTAAATAATTTAATGGTTTTCTAGTTCTAAATAAACTCTAATAAGTTGTTTGGCTGATTTTGGTGACTAATAAATGTTGCTCATAGATATGATTGAAAATAATTTGGCATTAAATAATCTAAAAATTACAATGTAAAATGCAATTACTTTATAAAAGGTTTAAATTAGAATGTAAATGATGCTTTCTGGTAATAGGTTTATGTATTAATAAAAAGTTTATAAAAACTTCTAAAAAGTGATGATTAAAATAAGTTCTACTAGAAATTCTTATATAGTTTGAAGATAAAATCTTATATATAGGAAAATAAGCTTTATTATGGAAATATAAAATGATATAAATTAGTTAAAAATAAGAGTAAATATTTGGAAAAATAGAATATTTACATGTAAGCAAATGTTTAGACATTAAATTTCTCTTGCTAAATAAAAATATTGATTACTATGAAATAAAAACTAACTTATGTATTATAAAATATTAGTTATTAATTTAAGATTTTTCTTATTTAATTAGAACTAATAAAGATTTATAAATAATTATTAAATTATATTTACTTAATTATGAATTTTACACTTTTTATGAACAAGTATTTTCGGCTATTAAGTGTTTTACTTGAAAAAAGTGAATGAAATATATTTTTAGATAATGTTTATTAAATTAAAATATTTAATATTAAAGTAATATTAGATTATTTTTCTAGTGTGATATTACATTTTATCATACAAATCGTATATGACTTAAGGTTTATAATAAATAAACTTATTTATTCCAGATTAATTTACAAAAATAGTAAATAGAAATATTTACTTATGAGCGAAAGAGATAACTATTTATAATCCTTTTTTCTCCTCAAATGTTTCCTAATCTTTATAATAAGTTGTAGTAGCAAATAAAACACTCGAAAAATCTAAGAATTTTAACCTCTTTACAATAACTTTTTTGTTAATAATTAAAAAAAGAATTATATTAAATTATTGTAGAAAATAAATATTCGAAAGCTTTTTTATCTGAATATCTTTAGTAAGTAATCGATACATAGATAAAATTACGATTATCAAATTTATTTGCTATCTAAATGTTCTTAATTTTAATAAGTGTCTTATAGAAATTTGCCAAACTCTTGTTATAAACGTTAAGAAGAATGACACTATAATATCTATAAAGAACAAATTTACATAGTTAGATGAGTAAAAGTAACTACTTATTTAAAATTAATGAAGCATATAGTTACATTTAAAAACATTTACTACACTAAAAAATATTAAGAAGTTTCATATTTCATTAAACTCTACTAGAGATTTTTAGTTAATAGCTATTTTTCTTTATTTAAAAAATTAAAACTATTAAATTAATATTTTTGAAAATACAATATTAAGAGATTCAAGTGTAATTAGAAATTAGCTTTTATATTAATAAAGAAACTTATTTATGTAATGATACTTTTATTAGCTATTAAACTTAACCATTTATCAACTATATAAACTATATCCTTCATTAATACTAGCAATCAGTTTAAAGAGATATTTCCAATATGTATTATATTTATAACCAAAACTCTTTGCTTAGTAGTAAAATTTATAATTGGCTAGTTGAAAACTTATATGTAATATTTGTAGACCTAAGTTATCTGCAACTAGATCCAATACACTCATAATTAGCTATTTAAATTAAGTAAGCTTTTTATATATATATTGGGCATAATTAAAAGATACATTTGATCCAAAGAAGAGATACATTGTATGTAGCTCATAGATTTAGAAATCTTATATAATCTAATAAAAGAGAGTATTCTTTATAATTGTTGGCTAAATAGATCATAAGAAGAATTAAAATATTTCAAAGTCTATCTATTCACTAGGAATAAAGTATTTACAAATTTACAGCAAATGGAATAACAATAATAGACTTTTTACTTAATAATAACTATATATATGGACTTAAAAATTACTTTAAGACTTTAATAGAGAATAATAACGCAAATATTTTATTACTATAAATAGTGCTTCATATAAAACTAATCTATTAAGAAATCTCTTATCATTCTTCACCCAGGATATTTTCGTAAATATCTAAACACTATTCTTGATTTCTAGCATGATTTCTTTTTAACATATTTTGGAAGATTACTTGCTTCTTTAATTTATTTTTTTTTATTTTGTGTTACTTAGAGTCTAAATCGTTTTCTTTTACATATTAATCAAGTTGGCCAATGATAGCTTTTAAATTCGATCCAGTTAAGACGAGATTTTGTTATTTTTTTTAAACATAGCCTGAGTTTTCGTTACATATTCTTTTGATATTTTGCCACTATTTTTTTTATAACTTTCTAATATTTTTCACTGTTTTTTTCTACTCATTTTTAAATTAATCGATTTTACTTTATATCTACTCCTTTAGTGCATCATACTATTTTCAATCTTACATTTTCGAAAACTCTAGTTAGAATCTTTTATAGTCATATTTTAGCCAACATTTGAACTAATTGCAGATCTAGGCTAGCTAGTGCTTTTAAACCTCATTTAGTTTCAAATCAATGCTGATTACTTTCGCTTAATTTTTTTCTTGCTGGCATTTTTGGACATACTTTTATATTTTAGACTCCAACTCTGGTAGTTATTCTTGATTTTAGATTTAGTTGATACATAATTGATTATTTTGATGGTCATATTATATCTCAGCATTGTAGACATTACATATATATTTGAGCTAAATAATTTAATGGTTTTCTAGTTCTAAATAAACTCTAATAAGTTGTTTGGCTGATTTTGGTGACTAATAAATGTTGCTCATAGATATGATTGAAAATAATTTGGCATTAAATAATCTAAAAATTACAATGTAAAATGCAATTACTTTATAAAAGGTTTAAATTAGAATGTAAATGATGCTTTCTGGTAATAGGTTTATGTATTAATAAAAAGTTTATAAAAACTTCTAAAAAGTGATGATTAAAATAAGTTCTACTAGAAATTCTTATATAGTTTGAAGATAAAATCTTATATATAGGAAAATAAGCTTTATTATGGAAATATAAAATGATATAAATTAGTTAAAAATAAGAGTAAATATTTGGAAAAATAGAATATTTACATGTAAGCAAATGTTTAGACATTAAATTTCTCTTGCTAAATAAAAATATTGATTACTATGAAATAAAAACTAACTTATGTATTATAAAATATTAGTTATTAATTTAAGATTTTTCTTATTTAATTAGAACTAATAAAGATTTATAAATAATTATTAAATTATATTTACTTAATTATGAATTTTACACTTTTTATGAACAAGTATTTTCGGCTATTAAGTGTTTTACTTGAAAAAAGTGAATGAAATATATTTTTAGATAATGTTTATTAAATTAAAATATTTAATATTAAAGTAATATTAGATTATTTTTCTAGTGTGATATTACATTTTATCATACAAATCGTATATGACTTAAGGTTTATAATAAATAAACTTATTTATTCCAGATTAATTTACAAAAATAGTAAATAGAAATATTTACTTATGAGCGAAAGAGATAACTATTTATAATCCTTTTTTCTCCTCAAATGTTTCCTAATCTTTATAATAAGTTGTAGTAGCAAATAAAACACTCGAAAAATCTAAGAATTTTAACCTCTTTACAATAACTTTTTTGTTAATAATTAAAAAAAGAATTATATTAAATTATTGTAGAAAATAAATATTCGAAAGCTTTTTTATCTGAATATCTTTAGTAAGTAATCGATACATAGATAAAATTACGATTATCAAATTTATTTGCTATCTAAATGTTCTTAATTTTAATAAGTGTCTTATAGAAATTTGCCAAACTCTTGTTATAAACGTTAAGAAGAATGACACTATAATATCTATAAAGAACAAATTTACATAGTTAGATGAGTAAAAGTAACTACTTATTTAAAATTAATGAAGCATATAGTTACATTTAAAAACATTTACTACACTAAAAAATATTAAGAAGTTTCATATTTCATTAAACTCTACTAGAGATTTTTAGTTAATAGCTATTTTTCTTTATTTAAAAAATTAAAACTATTAAATTAATATTTTTGAAAATACAATATTAAGAGATTCAAGTGTAATTAGAAATTAGCTTTTATATTAATAAAGAAACTTATTTATGTAATGATACTTTTATTAGCTATTAAACTTAACCATTTATCAACTATATAAACTATATCCTTCATTAATACTAGCAATCAGTTTAAAGAGATATTTCCAATATGTATTATATTTATAACCAAAACTCTTTGCTTAGTAGTAAAATTTATAATTGGCTAGTTGAAAACTTATATGTAATATTTGTAGACCTAAGTTATCTGCAACTAGATCCAATACACTCATAATTAGCTATTTAAATTAAGTAAGCTTTTTATATATATATTGGGCATAATTAAAAGATACATTTGATCCAAAGAAGAGATACATTGTATGTAGCTCATAGATTTAGAAATCTTATATAATCTAATAAAAGAGAGTATTCTTTATAATTGTTGGCTAAATAGATCATAAGAAGAATTAAAATATTTCAAAGTCTATCTATTCACTAGGAATAAAGTATTTACAAATTTACAGCAAATGGAATAACAATAATAGACTTTTTACTTAATAATAACTATATATATGGACTTAAAAATTACTTTAAGACTTTAATAGAGAATAATAACGCAAATATTTTATTACTATAAATAGTGCTTCATATAAAACTAATCTATTAAGAAATCTCTTATCATTCTTCACCCAGGATATTTTCGTAAATATCTAAACACTATTCTTGATTTCTAGCATGATTTCTTTTTAACATATTTTGGAAGATTACTTGCTTCTTTAATTTATTTTTTTTTATTTTGTGTTACTTAGAGTCTAAATCGTTTTCTTTTACATATTAATCAAGTTGGCCAATGATAGCTTTTAAATTCGATCCAGTTAAGACGAGATTTTGTTATTTTTTTTAAACATAGCCTGAGTTTTCGTTACATATTCTTTTGATATTTTGCCACTATTTTTTTTATAACTTTCTAATATTTTTCACTGTTTTTTTCTACTCATTTTTAAATTAATCGATTTTACTTTATATCTACTCCTTTAGTGCATCATACTATTTTCAATCTTACATTTTCGAAAACTCTAGTTAGAATCTTTTATAGTCATATTTTAGCCAACATTTGAACTAATTGCAGATCTAGGCTAGCTAGTGCTTTTAAACCTCATTTAGTTTCAAATCAATGCTGATTACTTTCGCTTAATTTTTTTCTTGCTGGCATTTTTGGACATACTTTTATATTTTAGACTCCAACTCTGGTAGTTATTCTTGATTTTAGATTTAGTTGATACATAATTGATTATTTTGATGGTCATATTATATCTCAGCATTGTAGACATTACATATATATTTGAGCTAAATAATTTAATGGTTTTCTAGTTCTAAATAAACTCTAATAAGTTGTTTGGCTGATTTTGGTGACTAATAAATGTTGCTCATAGATATGATTGAAAATAATTTGGCATTAAATAATCTAAAAATTACAATGTAAAATGCAATTACTTTATAAAAGGTTTAAATTAGAATGTAAATGATGCTTTCTGGTAATAGGTTTATGTATTAATAAAAAGTTTATAAAAACTTCTAAAAAGTGATGATTAAAATAAGTTCTACTAGAAATTCTTATATAGTTTGAAGATAAAATCTTATATATAGGAAAATAAGCTTTATTATGGAAATATAAAATGATATAAATTAGTTAAAAATAAGAGTAAATATTTGGAAAAATAGAATATTTACATGTAAGCAAATGTTTAGACATTAAATTTCTCTTGCTAAATAAAAATATTGATTACTATGAAATAAAAACTAACTTATGTATTATAAAATATTAGTTATTAATTTAAGATTTTTCTTATTTAATTAGAACTAATAAAGATTTATAAATAATTATTAAATTATATTTACTTAATTATGAATTTTACACTTTTTATGAACAAGTATTTTCGGCTATTAAGTGTTTTACTTGAAAAAAGTGAATGAAATATATTTTTAGATAATGTTTATTAAATTAAAATATTTAATATTAAAGTAATATTAGATTATTTTTCTAGTGTGATATTACATTTTATCATACAAATCGTATATGACTTAAGGTTTATAATAAATAAACTTATTTATTCCAGATTAATTTACAAAAATAGTAAATAGAAATATTTACTTATGAGCGAAAGAGATAACTATTTATAATCCTTTTTTCTCCTCAAATGTTTCCTAATCTTTATAATAAGTTGTAGTAGCAAATAAAACACTCGAAAAATCTAAGAATTTTAACCTCTTTACAATAACTTTTTTGTTAATAATTAAAAAAAGAATTATATTAAATTATTGTAGAAAATAAATATTCGAAAGCTTTTTTATCTGAATATCTTTAGTAAGTAATCGATACATAGATAAAATTACGATTATCAAATTTATTTGCTATCTAAATGTTCTTAATTTTAATAAGTGTCTTATAGAAATTTGCCAAACTCTTGTTATAAACGTTAAGAAGAATGACACTATAATATCTATAAAGAACAAATTTACATAGTTAGATGAGTAAAAGTAACTACTTATTTAAAATTAATGAAGCATATAGTTACATTTAAAAACATTTACTACACTAAAAAATATTAAGAAGTTTCATATTTCATTAAACTCTACTAGAGATTTTTAGTTAATAGCTATTTTTCTTTATTTAAAAAATTAAAACTATTAAATTAATATTTTTGAAAATACAATATTAAGAGATTCAAGTGTAATTAGAAATTAGCTTTTATATTAATAAAGAAACTTATTTATGTAATGATACTTTTATTAGCTATTAAACTTAACCATTTATCAACTATATAAACTATATCCTTCATTAATACTAGCAATCAGTTTAAAGAGATATTTCCAATATGTATTATATTTATAACCAAAACTCTTTGCTTAGTAGTAAAATTTATAATTGGCTAGTTGAAAACTTATATGTAATATTTGTAGACCTAAGTTATCTGCAACTAGATCCAATACACTCATAATTAGCTATTTAAATTAAGTAAGCTTTTTATATATATATTGGGCATAATTAAAAGATACATTTGATCCAAAGAAGAGATACATTGTATGTAGCTCATAGATTTAGAAATCTTATATAATCTAATAAAAGAGAGTATTCTTTATAATTGTTGGCTAAATAGATCATAAGAAGAATTAAAATATTTCAAAGTCTATCTATTCACTAGGAATAAAGTATTTACAAATTTACAGCAAATGGAATAACAATAATAGACTTTTTACTTAATAATAACTATATATATGGACTTAAAAATTACTTTAAGACTTTAATAGAGAATAATAACGCAAATATTTTATTACTATAAATAGTGCTTCATATAAAACTAATCTATTAAGAAATCTCTTATCATTCTTCACCCAGGATATTTTCGTAAATATCTAAACACTATTCTTGATTTCTAGCATGATTTCTTTTTAACATATTTTGGAAGATTACTTGCTTCTTTAATTTATTTTTTTTTATTTTGTGTTACTTAGAGTCTAAATCGTTTTCTTTTACATATTAATCAAGTTGGCCAATGATAGCTTTTAAATTCGATCCAGTTAAGACGAGATTTTGTTATTTTTTTTAAACATAGCCTGAGTTTTCGTTACATATTCTTTTGATATTTTGCCACTATTTTTTTTATAACTTTCTAATATTTTTCACTGTTTTTTTCTACTCATTTTTAAATTAATCGATTTTACTTTATATCTACTCCTTTAGTGCATCATACTATTTTCAATCTTACATTTTCGAAAACTCTAGTTAGAATCTTTTATAGTCATATTTTAGCCAACATTTGAACTAATTGCAGATCTAGGCTAGCTAGTGCTTTTAAACCTCATTTAGTTTCAAATCAATGCTGATTACTTTCGCTTAATTTTTTTCTTGCTGGCATTTTTGGACATACTTTTATATTTTAGACTCCAACTCTGGTAGTTATTCTTGATTTTAGATTTAGTTGATACATAATTGATTATTTTGATGGTCATATTATATCTCAGCATTGTAGACATTACATATATATTTGAGCTAAATAATTTAATGGTTTTCTAGTTCTAAATAAACTCTAATAAGTTGTTTGGCTGATTTTGGTGACTAATAAATGTTGCTCATAGATATGATTGAAAATAATTTGGCATTAAATAATCTAAAAATTACAATGTAAAATGCAATTACTTTATAAAAGGTTTAAATTAGAATGTAAATGATGCTTTCTGGTAATAGGTTTATGTATTAATAAAAAGTTTATAAAAACTTCTAAAAAGTGATGATTAAAATAAGTTCTACTAGAAATTCTTATATAGTTTGAAGATAAAATCTTATATATAGGAAAATAAGCTTTATTATGGAAATATAAAATGATATAAATTAGTTAAAAATAAGAGTAAATATTTGGAAAAATAGAATATTTACATGTAAGCAAATGTTTAGACATTAAATTTCTCTTGCTAAATAAAAATATTGATTACTATGAAATAAAAACTAACTTATGTATTATAAAATATTAGTTATTAATTTAAGATTTTTCTTATTTAATTAGAACTAATAAAGATTTATAAATAATTATTAAATTATATTTACTTAATTATGAATTTTACACTTTTTATGAACAAGTATTTTCGGCTATTAAGTGTTTTACTTGAAAAAAGTGAATGAAATATATTTTTAGATAATGTTTATTAAATTAAAATATTTAATATTAAAGTAATATTAGATTATTTTTCTAGTGTGATATTACATTTTATCATACAAATCGTATATGACTTAAGGTTTATAATAAATAAACTTATTTATTCCAGATTAATTTACAAAAATAGTAAATAGAAATATTTACTTATGAGCGAAAGAGATAACTATTTATAATCCTTTTTTCTCCTCAAATGTTTCCTAATCTTTATAATAAGTTGTAGTAGCAAATAAAACACTCGAAAAATCTAAGAATTTTAACCTCTTTACAATAACTTTTTTGTTAATAATTAAAAAAAGAATTATATTAAATTATTGTAGAAAATAAATATTCGAAAGCTTTTTTATCTGAATATCTTTAGTAAGTAATCGATACATAGATAAAATTACGATTATCAAATTTATTTGCTATCTAAATGTTCTTAATTTTAATAAGTGTCTTATAGAAATTTGCCAAACTCTTGTTATAAACGTTAAGAAGAATGACACTATAATATCTATAAAGAACAAATTTACATAGTTAGATGAGTAAAAGTAACTACTTATTTAAAATTAATGAAGCATATAGTTACATTTAAAAACATTTACTACACTAAAAAATATTAAGAAGTTTCATATTTCATTAAACTCTACTAGAGATTTTTAGTTAATAGCTATTTTTCTTTATTTAAAAAATTAAAACTATTAAATTAATATTTTTGAAAATACAATATTAAGAGATTCAAGTGTAATTAGAAATTAGCTTTTATATTAATAAAGAAACTTATTTATGTAATGATACTTTTATTAGCTATTAAACTTAACCATTTATCAACTATATAAACTATATCCTTCATTAATACTAGCAATCAGTTTAAAGAGATATTTCCAATATGTATTATATTTATAACCAAAACTCTTTGCTTAGTAGTAAAATTTATAATTGGCTAGTTGAAAACTTATATGTAATATTTGTAGACCTAAGTTATCTGCAACTAGATCCAATACACTCATAATTAGCTATTTAAATTAAGTAAGCTTTTTATATATATATTGGGCATAATTAAAAGATACATTTGATCCAAAGAAGAGATACATTGTATGTAGCTCATAGATTTAGAAATCTTATATAATCTAATAAAAGAGAGTATTCTTTATAATTGTTGGCTAAATAGATCATAAGAAGAATTAAAATATTTCAAAGTCTATCTATTCACTAGGAATAAAGTATTTACAAATTTACAGCAAATGGAATAACAATAATAGACTTTTTACTTAATAATAACTATATATATGGACTTAAAAATTACTTTAAGACTTTAATAGAGAATAATAACGCAAATATTTTATTACTATAAATAGTGCTTCATATAAAACTAATCTATTAAGAAATCTCTTATCATTCTTCACCCAGGATATTTTCGTAAATATCTAAACACTATTCTTGATTTCTAGCATGATTTCTTTTTAACATATTTTGGAAGATTACTTGCTTCTTTAATTTATTTTTTTTTATTTTGTGTTACTTAGAGTCTAAATCGTTTTCTTTTACATATTAATCAAGTTGGCCAATGATAGCTTTTAAATTCGATCCAGTTAAGACGAGATTTTGTTATTTTTTTTAAACATAGCCTGAGTTTTCGTTACATATTCTTTTGATATTTTGCCACTATTTTTTTTATAACTTTCTAATATTTTTCACTGTTTTTTTCTACTCATTTTTAAATTAATCGATTTTACTTTATATCTACTCCTTTAGTGCATCATACTATTTTCAATCTTACATTTTCGAAAACTCTAGTTAGAATCTTTTATAGTCATATTTTAGCCAACATTTGAACTAATTGCAGATCTAGGCTAGCTAGTGCTTTTAAACCTCATTTAGTTTCAAATCAATGCTGATTACTTTCGCTTAATTTTTTTCTTGCTGGCATTTTTGGACATACTTTTATATTTTAGACTCCAACTCTGGTAGTTATTCTTGATTTTAGATTTAGTTGATACATAATTGATTATTTTGATGGTCATATTATATCTCAGCATTGTAGACATTACATATATATTTGAGCTAAATAATTTAATGGTTTTCTAGTTCTAAATAAACTCTAATAAGTTGTTTGGCTGATTTTGGTGACTAATAAATGTTGCTCATAGATATGATTGAAAATAATTTGGCATTAAATAATCTAAAAATTACAATGTAAAATGCAATTACTTTATAAAAGGTTTAAATTAGAATGTAAATGATGCTTTCTGGTAATAGGTTTATGTATTAATAAAAAGTTTATAAAAACTTCTAAAAAGTGATGATTAAAATAAGTTCTACTAGAAATTCTTATATAGTTTGAAGATAAAATCTTATATATAGGAAAATAAGCTTTATTATGGAAATATAAAATGATATAAATTAGTTAAAAATAAGAGTAAATATTTGGAAAAATAGAATATTTACATGTAAGCAAATGTTTAGACATTAAATTTCTCTTGCTAAATAAAAATATTGATTACTATGAAATAAAAACTAACTTATGTATTATAAAATATTAGTTATTAATTTAAGATTTTTCTTATTTAATTAGAACTAATAAAGATTTATAAATAATTATTAAATTATATTTACTTAATTATGAATTTTACACTTTTTATGAACAAGTATTTTCGGCTATTAAGTGTTTTACTTGAAAAAAGTGAATGAAATATATTTTTAGATAATGTTTATTAAATTAAAATATTTAATATTAAAGTAATATTAGATTATTTTTCTAGTGTGATATTACATTTTATCATACAAATCGTATATGACTTAAGGTTTATAATAAATAAACTTATTTATTCCAGATTAATTTACAAAAATAGTAAATAGAAATATTTACTTATGAGCGAAAGAGATAACTATTTATAATCCTTTTTTCTCCTCAAATGTTTCCTAATCTTTATAATAAGTTGTAGTAGCAAATAAAACACTCGAAAAATCTAAGAATTTTAACCTCTTTACAATAACT
The DNA here is from genome assembly GCA_946699065.1 of Loxodes magnus. NCBI lineage: Eukaryota > Ciliophora > Karyorelictea > Loxodida > Loxodidae > Loxodes > Loxodes magnus. Next base: position 904,939 of record CAMPDV010000039.1, read on the forward strand.
TTTTTGTTAATAATTAAAAAAAGAATTATATTAAATTATTGTAGAAAATAAATATTCGAAAGCTTTTTTATCTGAATATCTTTAGTAAGTAATCGATACATAGATAAAATTACGATTATCAAATTTATTTGCTATCTAAATGTTCTTAATTTTAATAAGTGTCTTATAGAAATTTGCCAAACTCTTGTTATAAACGTTAAGAAGAATGACACTATAATATCTATAAAGAACAAATTTACATAGTTAGATGAGTAAAAGTAACTACTTATTTAAAATTAATGAAGCATATAGTTACATTTAAAAACATTTACTACACTAAAAAATATTAAGAAGTTTCATATTTCATTAAACTCTACTAGAGATTTTTAGTTAATAGCTATTTTTCTTTATTTAAAAAATTAAAACTATTAAATTAATATTTTTGAAAATACAATATTAAGAGATTCAAGTGTAATTAGAAATTAGCTTTTATATTAATAAAGAAACTTATTTATGTAATGATACTTTTATTAGCTATTAAACTTAACCATTTATCAACTATATAAACTATATCCTTCATTAATACTAGCAATCAGTTTAAAGAGATATTTCCAATATGTATTATATTTATAACCAAAACTCTTTGCTTAGTAGTAAAATTTATAATTGGCTAGTTGAAAACTTATATGTAATATTTGTAGACCTAAGTTATCTGCAACTAGATCCAATACACTCATAATTAGCTATTTAAATTAAGTAAGCTTTTTATATATATATTGGGCATAATTAAAAGATACATTTGATCCAAAGAAGAGATACATTGTATGTAGCTCATAGATTTAGAAATCTTATATAATCTAATAAAAGAGAGTATTCTTTATAATTGTTGGCTAAATAGATCATAAGAAGAATTAAAATATTTCAAAGTCTATCTATTCACTAGGAATAAAGTATTTACAAATTTACAGCAAATGGAATAACAATAATAGACTTTTTACTTAATAATAACTATATATATGGACTTAAAAATTACTTTAAGACTTTAATAGAGAATAATAACGCAAATATTTTATTACTATAAATAGTGCTTCATATAAAACTAATCTATTAAGAAATCTCTTATCATTCTTCACCCAGGATATTTTCGTAAATATCTAAACACTATTCTTGATTTCTAGCATGATTTCTTTTTAACATATTTTGGAAGATTACTTGCTTCTTTAATTTATTTTTTTTTATTTTGTGTTACTTAGAGTCTAAATCGTTTTCTTTTACATATTAATCAAGTTGGCCAATGATAGCTTTTAAATTCGATCCAGTTAAGACGAGATTTTGTTATTTTTTTTAAACATAGCCTGAGTTTTCGTTACATATTCTTTTGATATTTTGCCACTATTTTTTTTATAACTTTCTAATATTTTTCACTGTTTTTTTCTACTCATTTTTAAATTAATCGATTTTACTTTATATCTACTCCTTTAGTGCATCATACTATTTTCAATCTTACATTTTCGAAAACTCTAGTTAGAATCTTTTATAGTCATATTTTAGCCAACATTTGAACTAATTGCAGATCTAGGCTAGCTAGTGCTTTTAAACCTCATTTAGTTTCAAATCAATGCTGATTACTTTCGCTTAATTTTTTTCTTGCTGGCATTTTTGGACATACTTTTATATTTTAGACTCCAACTCTGGTAGTTATTCTTGATTTTAGATTTAGTTGATACATAATTGATTATTTTGATGGTCATATTATATCTCAGCATTGTAGACATTACATATATATTTGAGCTAAATAATTTAATGGTTTTCTAGTTCTAAATAAACTCTAATAAGTTGTTTGGCTGATTTTGGTGACTAATAAATGTTGCTCATAGATATGATTGAAAATAATTTGGCATTAAATAATCTAAAAATTACAATGTAAAATGCAATTACTTTATAAAAGGTTTAAATTAGAATGTAAATGATGCTTTCTGGTAATAGGTTTATGTATTAATAAAAAGTTTATAAAAACTTCTAAAAAGTGATGATTAAAATAAGTTCTACTAGAAATTCTTATATAGTTTGAAGATAAAATCTTATATATAGGAAAATAAGCTTTATTATGGAAATATAAAATGATATAAATTAGTTAAAAATAAGAGTAAATATTTGGAAAAATAGAATATTTACATGTAAGCAAATGTTTAGACATTAAATTTCTCTTGCTAAATAAAAATATTGATTACTATGAAATAAAAACTAACTTATGTATTATAAAATATTAGTTATTAATTTAAGATTTTTCTTATTTAATTAGAACTAATAAAGATTTATAAATAATTATTAAATTATATTTACTTAATTATGAATTTTACACTTTTTATGAACAAGTATTTTCGGCTATTAAGTGTTTTACTTGAAAAAAGTGAATGAAATATATTTTTAGATAATGTTTATTAAATTAAAATATTTAATATTAAAGTAATATTAGATTATTTTTCTAGTGTGATATTACATTTTATCATACAAATCGTATATGACTTAAGGTTTATAATAAATAAACTTATTTATTCCAGATTAATTTACAAAAATAGTAAATAGAAATATTTACTTATGAGCGAAAGAGATAACTATTTATAATCCTTTTTTCTCCTCAAATGTTTCCTAATCTTTATAATAAGTTGTAGTAGCAAATAAAACACTCGAAAAATCTAAGAATTTTAACCTCTTTACAATAACTTTTTTGTTAATAATTAAAAAAAGAATTATATTAAATTATTGTAGAAAATAAATATTCGAAAGCTTTTTTATCTGAATATCTTTAGTAAGTAATCGATACATAGATAAAATTACGATTATCAAATTTATTTGCTATCTAAATGTTCTTAATTTTAATAAGTGTCTTATAGAAATTTGCCAAACTCTTGTTATAAACGTTAAGAAGAATGACACTATAATATCTATAAAGAACAAATTTACATAGTTAGATGAGTAAAAGTAACTACTTATTTAAAATTAATGAAGCATATAGTTACATTTAAAAACATTTACTACACTAAAAAATATTAAGAAGTTTCATATTTCATTAAACTCTACTAGAGATTTTTAGTTAATAGCTATTTTTCTTTATTTAAAAAATTAAAACTATTAAATTAATATTTTTGAAAATACAATATTAAGAGATTCAAGTGTAATTAGAAATTAGCTTTTATATTAATAAAGAAACTTATTTATGTAATGATACTTTTATTAGCTATTAAACTTAACCATTTATCAACTATATAAACTATATCCTTCATTAATACTAGCAATCAGTTTAAAGAGATATTTCCAATATGTATTATATTTATAACCAAAACTCTTTGCTTAGTAGTAAAATTTATAATTGGCTAGTTGAAAACTTATATGTAATATTTGTAGACCTAAGTTATCTGCAACTAGATCCAATACACTCATAATTAGCTATTTAAATTAAGTAAGCTTTTTATATATATATTGGGCATAATTAAAAGATACATTTGATCCAAAGAAGAGATACATTGTATGTAGCTCATAGATTTAGAAATCTTATATAATCTAATAAAAGAGAGTATTCTTTATAATTGTTGGCTAAATAGATCATAAGAAGAATTAAAATATTTCAAAGTCTATCTATTCACTAGGAATAAAGTATTTACAAATTTACAGCAAATGGAATAACAATAATAGACTTTTTACTTAATAATAACTATATATATGGACTTAAAAATTACTTTAAGACTTTAATAGAGAATAATAACGCAAATATTTTATTACTATAAATAGTGCTTCATATAAAACTAATCTATTAAGAAATCTCTTATCATTCTTCACCCAGGATATTTTCGTAAATATCTAAACACTATTCTTGATTTCTAGCATGATTTCTTTTTAACATATTTTGGAAGATTACTTGCTTCTTTAATTTATTTTTTTTTATTTTGTGTTACTTAGAGTCTAAATCGTTTTCTTTTACATATTAATCAAGTTGGCCAATGATAGCTTTTAAATTCGATCCAGTTAAGACGAGATTTTGTTATTTTTTTTAAACATAGCCTGAGTTTTCGTTACATATTCTTTTGATATTTTGCCACTATTTTTTTTATAACTTTCTAATATTTTTCACTGTTTTTTTCTACTCATTTTTAAATTAATCGATTTTACTTTATATCTACTCCTTTAGTGCATCATACTATTTTCAATCTTACATTTTCGAAAACTCTAGTTAGAATCTTTTATAGTCATATTTTAGCCAACATTTGAACTAATTGCAGATCTAGGCTAGCTAGTGCTTTTAAACCTCATTTAGTTTCAAATCAATGCTGATTACTTTCGCTTAATTTTTTTCTTGCTGGCATTTTTGGACATACTTTTATATTTTAGACTCCAACTCTGGTAGTTATTCTTGATTTTAGATTTAGTTGATACATAATTGATTATTTTGATGGTCATATTATATCTCAGCATTGTAGACATTACATATATATTTGAGCTAAATAATTTAATGGTTTTCTAGTTCTAAATAAACTCTAATAAGTTGTTTGGCTGATTTTGGTGACTAATAAATGTTGCTCATAGATATGATTGAAAATAATTTGGCATTAAATAATCTAAAAATTACAATGTAAAATGCAATTACTTTATAAAAGGTTTAAATTAGAATGTAAATGATGCTTTCTGGTAATAGGTTTATGTATTAATAAAAAGTTTATAAAAACTTCTAAAAAGTGATGATTAAAATAAGTTCTACTAGAAATTCTTATATAGTTTGAAGATAAAATCTTATATATAGGAAAATAAGCTTTATTATGGAAATATAAAATGATATAAATTAGTTAAAAATAAGAGTAAATATTTGGAAAAATAGAATATTTACATGTAAGCAAATGTTTAGACATTAAATTTCTCTTGCTAAATAAAAATATTGATTACTATGAAATAAAAACTAACTTATGTATTATAAAATATTAGTTATTAATTTAAGATTTTTCTTATTTAATTAGAACTAATAAAGATTTATAAATAATTATTAAATTATATTTACTTAATTATGAATTTTACACTTTTTATGAACAAGTATTTTCGGCTATTAAGTGTTTTACTTGAAAAAAGTGAATGAAATATATTTTTAGATAATGTTTATTAAATTAAAATATTTAATATTAAAGTAATATTAGATTATTTTTCTAGTGTGATATTACATTTTATCATACAAATCGTATATGACTTAAGGTTTATAATAAATAAACTTATTTATTCCAGATTAATTTACAAAAATAGTAAATAGAAATATTTACTTATGAGCGAAAGAGATAACTATTTATAATCCTTTTTTCTCCTCAAATGTTTCCTAATCTTTATAATAAGTTGTAGTAGCAAATAAAACACTCGAAAAATCTAAGAATTTTAACCTCTTTACAATAACTTTTTTGTTAATAATTAAAAAAAGAATTATATTAAATTATTGTAGAAAATAAATATTCGAAAGCTTTTTTATCTGAATATCTTTAGTAAGTAATCGATACATAGATAAAATTACGATTATCAAATTTATTTGCTATCTAAATGTTCTTAATTTTAATAAGTGTCTTATAGAAATTTGCCAAACTCTTGTTATAAACGTTAAGAAGAATGACACTATAATATCTATAAAGAACAAATTTACATAGTTAGATGAGTAAAAGTAACTACTTATTTAAAATTAATGAAGCATATAGTTACATTTAAAAACATTTACTACACTAAAAAATATTAAGAAGTTTCATATTTCATTAAACTCTACTAGAGATTTTTAGTTAATAGCTATTTTTCTTTATTTAAAAAATTAAAACTATTAAATTAATATTTTTGAAAATACAATATTAAGAGATTCAAGTGTAATTAGAAATTAGCTTTTATATTAATAAAGAAACTTATTTATGTAATGATACTTTTATTAGCTATTAAACTTAACCATTTATCAACTATATAAACTATATCCTTCATTAATACTAGCAATCAGTTTAAAGAGATATTTCCAATATGTATTATATTTATAACCAAAACTCTTTGCTTAGTAGTAAAATTTATAATTGGCTAGTTGAAAACTTATATGTAATATTTGTAGACCTAAGTTATCTGCAACTAGATCCAATACACTCATAATTAGCTATTTAAATTAAGTAAGCTTTTTATATATATATTGGGCATAATTAAAAGATACATTTGATCCAAAGAAGAGATACATTGTATGTAGCTCATAGATTTAGAAATCTTATATAATCTAATAAAAGAGAGTATTCTTTATAATTGTTGGCTAAATAGATCATAAGAAGAATTAAAATATTTCAAAGTCTATCTATTCACTAGGAATAAAGTATTTACAAATTTACAGCAAATGGAATAACAATAATAGACTTTTTACTTAATAATAACTATATATATGGACTTAAAAATTACTTTAAGACTTTAATAGAGAATAATAACGCAAATATTTTATTACTATAAATAGTGCTTCATATAAAACTAATCTATTAAGAAATCTCTTATCATTCTTCACCCAGGATATTTTCGTAAATATCTAAACACTATTCTTGATTTCTAGCATGATTTCTTTTTAACATATTTTGGAAGATTACTTGCTTCTTTAATTTATTTTTTTTTATTTTGTGTTACTTAGAGTCTAAATCGTTTTCTTTTACATATTAATCAAGTTGGCCAATGATAGCTTTTAAATTCGATCCAGTTAAGACGAGATTTTGTTATTTTTTTTAAACATAGCCTGAGTTTTCGTTACATATTCTTTTGATATTTTGCCACTATTTTTTTTATAACTTTCTAATATTTTTCACTGTTTTTTTCTACTCATTTTTAAATTAATCGATTTTACTTTATATCTACTCCTTTAGTGCATCATACTATTTTCAATCTTACATTTTCGAAAACTCTAGTTAGAATCTTTTATAGTCATATTTTAGCCAACATTTGAACTAATTGCAGATCTAGGCTAGCTAGTGCTTTTAAACCTCATTTAGTTTCAAATCAATGCTGATTACTTTCGCTTAATTTTTTTCTTGCTGGCATTTTTGGACATACTTTTATATTTTAGACTCCAACTCTGGTAGTTATTCTTGATTTTAGATTTAGTTGATACATAATTGATTATTTTGATGGTCATATTATATCTCAGCATTGTAGACATTACATATATATTTGAGCTAAATAATTTAATGGTTTTCTAGTTCTAAATAAACTCTAATAAGTTGTTTGGCTGATTTTGGTGACTAATAAATGTTGCTCATAGATATGATTGAAAATAATTTGGCATTAAATAATCTAAAAATTACAATGTAAAATGCAATTACTTTATAAAAGGTTTAAATTAGAATGTAAATGATGCTTTCTGGTAATAGGTTTATGTATTAATAAAAAGTTTATAAAAACTTCTAAAAAGTGATGATTAAAATAAGTTCTACTAGAAATTCTTATATAGTTTGAAGATAAAATCTTATATATAGGAAAATAAGCTTTATTATGGAAATATAAAATGATATAAATTAGTTAAAAATAAGAGTAAATATTTGGAAAAATAGAATATTTACATGTAAGCAAATGTTTAGACATTAAATTTCTCTTGCTAAATAAAAATATTGATTACTATGAAATAAAAACTAACTTATGTATTATAAAATATTAGTTATTAATTTAAGATTTTTCTTATTTAATTAGAACTAATAAAGATTTATAAATAATTATTAAATTATATTTACTTAATTATGAATTTTACACTTTTTATGAACAAGTATTTTCGGCTATTAAGTGTTTTACTTGAAAAAAGTGAATGAAATATATTTTTAGATAATGTTTATTAAATTAAAATATTTAATATTAAAGTAATATTAGATTATTTTTCTAGTGTGATATTACATTTTATCATACAAATCGTATATGACTTAAGGTTTATAATAAATAAACTTATTTATTCCAGATTAATTTACAAAAATAGTAAATAGAAATATTTACTTATGAGCGAAAGAGATAACTATTTATAATCCTTTTTTCTCCTCAAATGTTTCCTAATCTTTATAATAAGTTGTAGTAGCAAATAAAACACTCGAAAAATCTAAGAATTTTAACCTCTTTACAATAACTTTTTTGTTAATAATTAAAAAAAGAATTATATTAAATTATTGTAGAAAATAAATATTCGAAAGCTTTTTTATCTGAATATCTTTAGTAAGTAATCGATACATAGATAAAATTACGATTATCAAATTTATTTGCTATCTAAATGTTCTTAATTTTAATAAGTGTCTTATAGAAATTTGCCAAACTCTTGTTATAAACGTTAAGAAGAATGACACTATAATATCTATAAAGAACAAATTTACATAGTTAGATGAGTAAAAGTAACTACTTATTTAAAATTAATGAAGCATATAGTTACATTTAAAAACATTTACTACACTAAAAAATATTAAGAAGTTTCATATTTCATTAAACTCTACTAGAGATTTTTAGTTAATAGCTATTTTTCTTTATTTAAAAAATTAAAACTATTAAATTAATATTTTTGAAAATACAATATTAAGAGATTCAAGTGTAATTAAGAGTTTGAATCCTTGAACAATTCTCTTTCCGTTTCTTATTTATCTATATTAAACATTTTAAAATCTAAAATCTAAAATCTAAGATCATAATCTTGTTAAAATTTAAAGAAGGAAGTATATGGATTTAAGAAATTGATTTCATATTCAATTCTTTATTAAAATAAAACTAACTGAAAATTCTTTAGTTTACTCAAAGTTTTAAGAAAAGTCTTCAGCATAGTTTGTGAGTAATATTTTATAAATACCAGATAAATATATTAAAAGCCCGAATTTTACTATTCTCCTAACTCAAGAAAATTTAGCTAAAAAGAGATCAATAAGTAAAAAATTAAGGAGATATCAGCAAGATGGATAATACAGAAGTTTAAAGTTTTCTAAAAAATAATTTAAGTCAGTCATGTTGATCTTTAATTTTACTCCTATCAAATGGATAAAAAACTAAATATCAAGCAATTTGCAGCAGTTAAAAAATATTTAGTTATATTAGTTATTCAATGCAAGACCTTTAATTTTAAAAAGAGGAGAAAGATATAATCTATGAGGATACTTAAAGCATATTTCATTTTAATAACTTACTACTATGAAAAATTTAGCAACTTAACACTATTATAAAGAATGCTTTATCACTAATAAAACTTATAATATTTAAGATACATTAAGAAGATTTAATATGATTATTTATAACTAGCTGGAAAATTTAGGGGTATTAAATCTTGAGTATTATTTAGCTTCTTAATATTAAAGAAGAAAATAATTCATTTCTTTAAAAAGATCACTAAATGATAAAGTTTTAGAAAAGATCTTTAATCTTCGCTTTCTTTTAGGAAATTTAATTATAGAAGTTGAGACACTTATTTTGTTGCATAGAATGGTATTTCATGTGTAAAGATTAAAAGGCAAAAACATCTTAAAGAGAATATTCTACTCGTTTCCCGATTTTTAACTTAAATTATATGCTTATAGATTGTATAAAGCAAAAACAAGCCTTTTAATCCTTTTTGTATACTTTCCCTCAGACGAAGAAGGAAATTAATAAAAATATACTAAAAATAAAATTTTCCAAATCTTATAATTAAAAGAAAGCAAGATGACTAAGGTTAAGTAAGAACAATAGACTGAAGATAATACAAGTAGAAGAAATCTCCAAAAACTACTCTCTAAAATGAAGGGACTATTTCTACCTAAATATCTATTATTTTGCCAGAATTTTAGGTTGATTATATATTAAAGATACTTTCTAATTAAATTTGCACAACATATTTCTGAAATCGTTCTTATGATAATTTATTTATGATATGATAATTTTAATGAGACTTAGACTAATAACTTCTATGCTTTAAATAAAGAAATAATTTAATATATTAATAGGATAAAACAAAATAGATAGTGAAGTCTATAAACATCTTAAACTATTTATTTAATTAATTAATAAAATAATAGCTTACTATTACTAAATTTAGTAATTATTAATTATGATTTAATTATAAATAATTTGATAAGATTATATATTAAGATTTAATATTTTCATTATAGTTAGCTTAATTATACAAAGGTATTTATTTTTTTTAATATTTTTAATTTATAACTTTAAGAAAATTACAAGAAGAAGTGCCAAAACCACTTTTTTATTTGTTATTTTATTATTAACTTTATTCCTCTCCCATAAGTTACTTAGATTTTTTCTTCTTTTAGTCCACTAATACTCTTTTGCCCTTTGTTTTAAAAGTTTTATTATATATATTTTTTAAGACCGCCATAGTTGTTCGAAGGTGAACAACAAGGTCATCTTCATCAGAGATTGGGGAAGTTAAGTACCCATAATCGACTTTATGTCTTCCTCTGCTTTGGTTTGGCCTCGAGACATAAGATCCTTAGACCTTAGACCTTCGACACTGGCTTGACTTGGCTTCGTTTATTTTTAATTCTGGAACTAAAAAGAAATAATATTGCGAGCTTCATCAGAGGTGGGGAATTTAAGTACCCATAATTGACACATATCGTCCTCTGCTTTGGTGATGCAATGAGACACAATCCTGCCATGTCCTTGGACCTCCAGCAAGTATTAAAGATTACGAGTATTCTAAAATTATATCAGTATTGAACATTTTTATCAGTACTGAATAATTATACCAGTATTGAACAAGGTTTATCAGTATCTGATAATTTTATCAGTAATAAACATTCTTGTCAGTATAAAACATTTTTATTAAAGAGTTGCGCACCAACGAGAGTGCTACGCGCTCTATAATCAAATTTATTTATTTATTTATCTTTATAAAATAATTAATTTCCTTCTTAGCAAAGTTAATCCTCTATTCCTTGCTTAAGAATGATGAATTATCCTTTAATCTTTTTATTAATGTGCTTTCTTAACTTTTGAATCCGATTTTTTATAGTCTTTTTAGAGTTTAAATATTTCAATGACTTGGATCAGTTTTCTAGAATCAAAAGAATTAGCAATCTTTAACTTAAATTCTCATTTTTATTAACTTCAGAACCTTAGTTCAAGAATATTTAGTTATCAATGAGATACTTCTAAGACTTTTCTCCTATATGCTTATTAGTAGAATTTTTGCCAAATAACAATTTATCCTTCATATTCAACGGACGTCCTGTATGATAAAGAAAGCTATAAGTTTTGTAAATTTAGTACTTTTTCTCATATTTACAACTCTTTTATAAGAAGATATTTTACATTGTTTCTATTAATAGGCTTTTTCATCTTTTTGAGTCCAACTAATGTATAAAATCAGTGAATTTATTTTAACTTTACTATGACTATATTCTATCAAATTTAACTTATATGAGAAAAATGATTTGCAAAGTTTCTAAATTTCTAAATAAAAAGAATAAATCATCAATTTATCCCTTTTTCTGTCAGTCTCGTTTTATAATTTTCATAAAATGAGGAACTAGAATCAATTACTAAGCAATATACTTTTATTTTATTGCTCAAATAAAATTTTGGTTTGTATCTTTATTCAATTTATCTTATTTTCTTACAATTAGAATTATAATGCATTCTTTAAGGCAACTTTATTTCATACCCTTTTCTTTTACTTTTAGTACATCAGTTACTAGAATTCATCCCTCTTCTAATAGATAATTTCCTTGCTTCAGCCTTATTTTCTAGATTTTATTTTTATTTAAGCATTGCAAAATTGATTTTCGAAAAGGATTAGAATCATATAATATACATACCTGCTTATTTTTAAAGCTAATAAATAGCCTTTAGCCCATACTACTAATTCTGTATTACAATTAAAAAGAAGAAAACTAAAAATTCTTAAATTAGTCTTTTAAGCTTATGATTCCTTCTATAAGCTTCTTATTTTATAATTGAAGCTATTGTTATTATTAGTGGATATAGAGCAATAATCACCATTATAAGAGATTCCTATCGGAGGACAATGATATACACGTATTGCAAGAGAACAGGACATAAATTAAGAAGCTGCTACCAGTTTAAATAAAAAGAACAAAGAATAATAGAAAATTAATGGAAACTTATATTTAGAGGTAATTGCAGTCAATAAGGCTTACTCTATAGAAAAAAACTTCAAGTGGTTATAAACTAAAGATTAATTAATTGAAAAATTTGATTTTTAAGCAACTAATAATACCTGTAAAATGAACTATGCTTATTATAGAATTAATTTTAGAAGAAAAGCATTAACTTCAAAACTAAATGGTCACAAATGCTATTAAAGAATAAATTAATGAAACAGAGAAATTTTACTTAGAGACATCCAAGAAAATGTTTAGATGGCTCTTGCTATTGTGCAAATAACCTGTTAATTAAATTAAAATATATTAAATATCATTAAAAAAAATTTTAACTGTAGAATTAAATCAACTCTTTAAAGAATTTTAGAGTTTGTCAGAATTTTGCTTAACTCTAGAAAGTATAACAAAACTTTCAAACATTTTTAAAGTATAAGGCTTTAAATTAAGCATTTTTGCTCTCTTTATTTTCTAACTTTAAAATAATAAATTTTATTTTCTTTTTTACTTTCCACTTAGTTAGATGCAATAGAAGCAGTAACTAAGCAATGATTTCTTAATAGTATTTGATGATTAACTTCGATTCAAACATATCTATTAAATATAAGAGAGTTATTTCTATTATTATTCTGAATCTTAAATTTCTTCTTTAAAAATTCCTTGCTATTCTCATTTTTCATGTAAGAATCTTTCTATAGAAACTCCTACATTTCAGTAGTCTAAGAAAATTCTTAGTATAATGGATCTTTAGTATTCTTAGCCTTAGAAATGATGAAAAGGAATTTAAGGAATTGTTGTCTTCTATTTTGCAAAGATGACAAGTTTATCATGCAGATATTATAATTACTCTATCAGCCTTTAGTAACTTTTTAAACTCTATTAAGTTTTACTAATTTACATTAAGCCAAAATTAACTAAGTGAAAGATGTTAGTCACAGCTATCTTATTTATTTTAAAGCTTTATAATAATTTCTATAGGTACTTAATATACCTCTAACTCTCCATTTTGATGTAAATTAAATAATAAAATAATCTTCTTAGTTCTTAAACTTTATATCTTCAAATCAATAAAGAATTTAAAACGAAGAAAAATAACTTACTCACTCTCTTAAATTTATTCTAGTCAAGATACAAACTTCTATTTAATAATTTCCATATATGCTCAATTAGCAACATTGCTACATTAGTACATATGAATCTAAGATTGTTTCAACTAATAAATAGATACAGAAGTATTAAGATTTTAAATATTAAAGCTATTATCTTTTTCTTCTTTTAGTGCACTAAAATTATTTTTCTAACTTCTGAAATGATAAATCAAACTAAGCTTTAGTCTTAGGTGTTTTTTCTAAGTTAAGCGAAATTGAGTTATTAAGTTGAGTTTAAAATATTAAGATTGCTCAGATTTAAAGACTAGAAAATAATTAGAATTAACACAAACTTTAAAATTTTCTAAGTCTAGAGATATTTTAAACCGTTTACGCTTTGTCATTCATTTAAACTAACTATACTCCTTCTAAGAATCTTAGAATGCTAATTGTAGGGAAAAAGCAGCTATTGAAAATATAAAAAAACCCAATATTAAACTTTAAATGAGGTATATTAAAAAAGAATTATTAATTGACGTGGAAAAACGTATGAAATTTAAATTAGTGCTATTTTATTTGGCTTTAATAAAAATGCATAAGGAATTTATTATTCTATGCCTGCTTAACTTTTGTTTTGGTCTTAAATGCTTATAATTTCTAACAAGTAAATTAGCATATTTATCATGCATAAGATGTGATTAAGACATTGTTTATACTAATCTTTGTGAATCTGAAGATTATTAATACTGCCTAGCCTTTTTTACATGAAATTAAGGAGAATGTTTTCTTAAAAGATTCCCAATAGGAACTTAGTGCGAGATGAACTATTAATGCTATTCTAATTTATGTCTTAATGAAACATGTTATCCAAAAAAACAGGAAAAATGCTCAATTCACGGAGATTGTGATATAGGATATTTTTGTAACTTCTAATCATAGCAGTGCGAGAAATAAAAACTTGAAGGCTAAAGCTGTTCAAATCCTTCTGACTGTCAAAACAATTTAACCTGCGACGGTAGTGTATGTGTTCCATTTTTATCTAGCAAAAATGGAGAAAAATGTACGAAATTGAATTAAGAATTATCTATTACAATATGCAAGAATTAATTTCGCTTAAATAGACTTGAAATAGAATTGTGATACTTATCGTGTGAATCTATGTAATGCTAATAGCAGAACAACTCATAAAATTTTTACTGTGAAGATCCTCCTGCTAATATCAATGAATATCCAATTCAATGCACATAAGAAACCTATTAAACTGACTGCTAATTTGAGTCTGGAGATTATGGACCTTGTAGTTGTTCTATATCTAGGAACCAAAATAATTCTTATTGCAGAGTGGAAATGTCAAGCAAATTAGCAAAAGTATTCAAATAAGATTTTAGAGATTATCTTATTCCTTGATTAGGTCTAACTAATGACAAATGTCACGCAATTGCTAGATTAGAATTTGAATGCTGGAAAAACTATCTTAACAATTACGCTTTAACAATACTAAGTGGTGTATTTTTAATGGAGTGATTTCCTATTTTAAATAATGGAATAGGAATAGATCAAATAGATGACTCTACTCTATTTTCCCTTTCAACATAATATGCTAATAAGTTCAACTATTATCAAGCTAAAAAATTTTTGTTTCAACATTAAAATTGCTACAAATTTTCTTGCTAAAGACTAGACTATTAAACATGTGCTTATAGAGTATATAACAGTATTTACTTAGATTCTTGTAGTAATTCATCTTATTGCTTCTGAAATTAGGGTTTAAATAATTATGGTACTATTACATGCTAAAAGAAAGGAAATTATATTATTCCCTAAAAACAATATGCAGGCACTTTCTGTAAATAGAGCAGTGATTGCATTTCTAATAAATGCAAAAATTTCAGATGCTGAGGATAAAAAGAAAACTAGTCTTGTACAGAGTAATAAGATACTTGTGGAGTAGGTTTAGTTTGCATAAATAAAATATGCAAAAAATAAATAAAACCAGAAGAAAATAGAAAATGTACGAAAGATACTGACTGTACTAATGAAGCTGTTTGTGTTGGAAGTAAATGTATCAAAATGCTTTCACTTTAAATTAATGATACCATGGATGCACCATGTGATTTAGATACAAAACTATAATACGCTTGTGAGTCTTTAACTTGTGAACCTTTAACACTCGAGAATATTTAATCAGCATGCACTTATCCTTATAAAAGCTAAGTAATACCCCTAAAGACAGAAAATAAGTGGGATTGTAGAAGTATAAATCAAAATAAAGAAATTAATTTTGTTAATCTTTCTTGTGATTACAAAGAAGGAGATACTTACTGTGGTGCTCATACAGGTGATAAGGTTACTCTAGAATATATTGAAGCACTTAAAAAAGTAATGGGACTGGATTAAGATGCTTGTCATAGTAAGTCAAGACTTTCAATAGATTGTTGACTTTATAATATGGAGTAGGATAATATAGATCTGCTTACTCAGTATATAATGAAATATAATGAATGAAAATATTATCCAGCTTTATAGTAGAATTTTACCGAAGAATGTACTTAATAAATAGTGTTTAAAGACTACTGAATAGCTAAAACTTAAGGATTAAAGAAGTATTATTATCCATAGATACAATGCTATGATCATGGATGTAACTAAAACTACAACGTAAAAGAGCTTTAATGCTAAACATTAATTCCAGAAGATGAATTCTATGTTCACTAAGATTGCTAAGCATAGTAGGCTTGTAATAAAAATTATGAAATTAATTGAGAAACTGGAGTTTAAAACTTTACTGATTGAAACTGTTCCAATTTAAAATTAAATGAATCTTATTGATTTTATCCTGGCTCTCCGTGTTTCAATCAGTAGAAAGATTATTGAAATACTTCTAAATAAATTTGTTACTCTTAAAAAATTATATGAAAGTAATAAAGAGAGTAATGTGAAGATTCCAAGGATATAACATGTGAAACTGGAACTTTTTGCATAAAAAATGAGAGTGATTAAAATTATACTTGCTAGAAATAAATAGAACCTGGAGAAAACAAAATTTGTGAAAATGATTGATAGTGTGTCAATTACGCTGTTTGTCGAGAATAATAGTGTGTTGAAATGTTTTCAAAACCAGTAGGTTGAAAGTGGAAAGGATAGTGTAGAGATATTTTATTCACAGGTTATTGTGAATATTGCAACTTTGCTTGTGAGAGTTTTACTTGCTAATAAAATGGAGAATTTTCAACTTGCATAGAACCTTTTAACTATGATTGAATTCCATGCGCATATAATAGTGATTGTGCAGTAAAAAACTCCTAAAATATAGAAATTACAGGAAAATGCATATGTAATAGTTAAGGAATTGCATATTGTGAAGCTTTTTCAGGTTCAAGTGTAGCAGTAAACTATATTTAAGCTGTTAAAGGAATAATGAAAGATGATTAAGGTGTTTGTTAGTCCTTCTTTAGAAGATGACCTTCATGTTGATTAAATAATTATTATTTCTGGAATTTTAACTAATATTAGAACTATTATAAATGAGAAATAGAAGCTAACGAGTTTTGATATTTTCCATTTGTAAGTATTTTAAATACAGATTCAATCCTCAGATTAATGTGTACTGGAAACAAATTTTTATCTTTATACAATAGCTAAATAAAATATTGATGCAGGATAAAACAATAATTGCTCGAAATATAGTTGCTCCGAAGAAATTAATAATTTAACTTATTTTACTACTGATAGATGTACACATTATGATGATATTTAAATTACAACCTGAATAAGAAAATGCAAAATTGAAAACGAATAATGCTTAATTAGAGATAAAAATGAAAACTATTGTGAGGAAGAAATATTAGATAAAGAGAACCTATATCCTGGATCTTATTGTAAGATTAATTAATAATGCATTAAAAATGTATCCTGTATAAATGGCATTTGTCAAGGAAGAAATATAAATTAATAATGCTTAAGCTCTAATGATTTTTCGTGTAACGTTGGATTAGCTTGCATTTATGACCAGCTTAATAAGACTTATCATTGCTAATAGTAGTTAAACTCAACTGAATGTGAAAATGATTTTTAATGCATTAACTCTTAGATTTGTAGAAATTAGAAGTGTATAGAATACTTTAGTGCTCCTATAGGCCATTAGCTCTAAGATTAAGATTGTACGGTGAATATCATCTAATATGCATGTGATAGCTTTACTTGTACATAAAACAATTAAGCTTAATGTACTGAACCTTTTAAATTTCTAGAGCGAGAATGCAATTTTGCCACAGACTGTGGTTCGTATAATGATAAAAATGAAATTCATTTTTTTAATTGTAAATGTGTAAAAAATGATACAGACACTAATAAATATTGTGAAACAGGGACTAACTCAACATAAGCTTAAGATTACAAAAACTAATATTTAAAGCTTTTCTAAAGAGATTAAGGAAAATGTCATACCAAAAGAAGATTAGATCCTGAATGCTGAGGAGAAAACTTTGTATTCCATTTTACTTGAGAAGATATTTTAGAAGTTTATAAACTAAAATAACTTGAATATGAATTCTTTCAATATCCAGAAGTTTAAAAAGCAGATGATTGTACTCTATATGCCTATTATCATGAATACTGAATTGCTAAGCATTTTAAAAATATTGAATAATTAGGATATAAAGTAGATATTTAGACCTTACTACCCAAAAATGTATAAATTCATATTTCAATAAGTATTGTTTTATTAGCACTTTTCTTAATGTTGCTTTATATGTATAAATATATATAACAAAAGATTAAATTCATGAAGCTTTATAATTTCCTAGGAAAAGAAGAAGTTTATGACCTTTATATGCAAATCTTAGAAGAACTTGAATATAGAAAAATTTAAATTTTAGATTTTGACTTAGTTATTAATTCTATCCTAAAAAAAATAGGAGAAGGAGGATTTGGAAAAGTTTTCAAGGGAAAAATAAATCAAAAAGAAGTAGCCATCAAAATAGCTAAAAAGACAATCTAAAATCATTAGTAAATTTAAGAATGCTTAAAAGAAATTATCATAGCTATGGAACTAAAGTCTGACTATCTATTATAACTAAGAGGAATATGCATTGATACTAAAAATTAGTTCTGCTTCGTTACAGATTTAATGAGTACTTCATTAGATAAACTCCTTTATTAAGGATAGAAATGGTAAGAAATGGATATTCTTACTAAGCTAAGAATAGCTTTATAAATAGCTAATGGAATTAAAGATCTTCATCTCCATCCTAAATAAATCATTCATAGAGATTTAAAGCCTGAAAACATTCTCTTGGATGAAAACTTTAATATCAAAATAGCTGACTTTGGAATGTCAAAATTTATAGGAAGTAAAACTGGAACTAGATAATTTGATGATCATTTCATTGGAACGATTTAGTATATGGCTCCTGAACTTTTTACAGAATCTGAGATAAATTCTGCAGTCGATATTTGGGCTTTTGGATGCATATTAAATGAGTTATTTAACTAAAGTAGACCTTGGAAAAGTCTTGATACGTATAATATAATAACAAGCTTAAAGGTAAATTAACATCCTGAGATAAGTAAAGCTTTGAAAGGAGAGTTAAGAGATTTGGTATAGAAATGCTTCAATATAATTCCTGATTAAAGACCTAAAATAATAGAAATAGTTAAAACTCTGAAGAAAATAATAGATTAAAATGAAGCGACACTAAACATAGATGAAAGAATTTATAAATAATTTACTTAAAACTATCTATCCTTCCAAGTAGAGATAAAATAGAACAATTAAAAATAAACTAGTTGGATGAAACCTTAAAATATAAGTCTTTAAAGTAATTATATTCATGAAGATCCTGAAATTTAAAGAAGCAAGTTTATAAAATTGGATGCTCCAATTTTAACTAAAACCAATTAACTTTCATGAATTTTTATAATTTGATTACTAAAATTTAAATTAAATTTATTAAATCAAAGTATTTTAAATAAAAGTTCTAACCTTATTAAACTCAAATAAGCTAGCAGTATTATATATTTGTGATAAAAATCCAAGAAAAAAAGAATAAGAAGTAACGTCTAGCAAAATATTAACTTCTAGGAATGGAAACGGGGAGATATCAGATTTTATCCCTTACGAACTGGAAAATTCGGGAGAAGAAAAAATTTCGAATAAAAGAGATAAAATAGCAAATAACTATAGATTAAATGCAAAAAAGCAAGACTGGAGCACAAATTAGCATACTAAAAATAAGCTTTAGCTTTTGAGTCGAAAGGCGAACTATATTAATGATTAATTATATTAAATATGCTTTTTCATTATTCAATTTAATATGAATTTATGGTATGCTATAAAACTCAGAATTTTGGATTTCTAAAAGTCATTAAATACAAATCACAGTATCCTCACGACAAGCTTTGTTTGAAATTTTATTTTATCAACCTAGTATTTAGACAGTGCCAAGCCACCATCGACTCTGCAATCCAATTCAGATATTACTAAAGATTAAATTCCAATTGTCCTTATCGAAGCTTAATCTTCTCGGAAAGATTAAATAATAACCACGCGAAACAATCCAAAGAGCGCAGATAACGAAAATAATAACCAAAACTCTTCGCTTAGTAGTAATAAGATGTTTAAATTTTTTTTACTAATAATTTAATTAAATACTAAAATTAAAAAACTTTTATTGTTTTTTCCATATTAAATAAATTAATTTTTTTATCTAATAATCAAATGTGAAGAAAGCTTAATTGTTTATAATATAAATAAAATCTTTTAAATTTAAAATTTAAATTAGAATATTATTTTTAAATATTATATTAAATTTATTTAGCATATCTATTATTGTTGCTCACGAACAAATTTATGTTTACTCATTATTGACAAGAGACATTAATTAGTTTCTAAAGAGAAATAATTTTATGTTTTTATATTTAAGTTTATTATATAAAAAAGCTTATTTATTTTCTTGGGTTATTTTCTTAATAATTCATTAGATTATAATTACTAAAAACCTTTATTATCTATATTTATTTATAAATATATGAAAATAAAGGTAAAATTATTAATTTACTATTTTTTCTAAAATAAATACAGCTAAATATTTATTTTAGCTTTAATTTTTATTAATAATGCTAAATTAATAATTTTAATAAGATTTTTTTTATTAATTGAGTCATCAAACTAAAATATAGCTAAATTATCCTTCTTTATACCTAATTTTTATTTATAGATATTATATTTTATATTAATATTAATATTAATATTATATTCATTAACTTTATATACTTTAAATTCTTTTAGATGAAAGATGTTTTAATTGGTAAAGAATTTGATTATTTTTCAAATTTGGGTTTTTCAGTTTGCTTTTAATTTTTCAAATTTAAGATACTATTTTTTATCTAGTTAGTTAGCTTTATTTATAGTAATCTATATTTGTAGATCTAAAGATGCTTTATTAAATTTAGTTTGAAATGCTTAAAGAAATTTGATATTTTTTGATTTCAAATGATTGTTATTAATTTTAAATTTATAGATAAATACTTTATAATTAACTATCTTAAAGTTTAAAATTAATAAATTTATTAAAATATGAAGCTATTTTAAAAATTAGGTTTTTATTAAGATTGATAAGTTAATATTTTTTACTTTATTAGACAATTATACATAATCTTATTAAATTTATTATATAATAATTTATGTGAAAAATGATAACTAAAAAGTTATATTTCATATTTTAGTTGATAATAATAATAGGATTAATTAAGTTTAGAAATTATCCAGGATTTTCACCTCTTCATGTTGGACACCAGATTGCTCCGGTATTAAAATGAAGTTTAAAAAGTCTCTCTTCTTCTCTATTCCCATTGCTCATGTCATATCCAATTCTATCTTCATGTTTAATCCGGTTTACTCTTGTAGATGAAACCTAATTCATTTAAGTATAATCTATTTTGATTTGTCTCTACATTATTTGTTTTTTCTTCCTCTGCTGTGCTTATATTTTTCTTTATTTATTTCAATACTACGTTTTGAAATTTTGTAATTTCTTTCTGAGTCTTCACAAGTGTTTTGTCGAATTGCAGTAGTAACAATTCTTCAATACTTTTTGTGGTTTAACCTAGTCTTCATGTTGGTATCTTCAATCATCATTGAATCTCCCCTTTTTACGTTTAGTTCTTTTCTAATTTTTCCAGTCTGCTACTCATATCAGATTGTTTCTGAAGCTAATTTTAGGATTAGCTATTCATATCTTAGGATATATTTTAGAAAGTACTTAGTTCTCTTTTCTAGACCATAAATCTTAATTCTAATCCTTCCGCTAGGTTGAGTTTTTCCATAAGCAGCTCATTATTCTTCCTCAGTTTCCTAACCTCTTCCTGGAAGTTCTGAACCACTTTGATGAGCTGTTCCATGCTCATCTGGCCAGAAGGATTAAATTCTGACAACATCCTGTGAAGAGCAGACTTCATCTGCTTTCTTGGCTTTTCCTCCGATGAGGACTTATTACGTGAGTCGCTTTCCAGGGTTTTTTCTGCTCATCATATTCTGCTTGAATTCCAGGTTGTTAAGATTAAGAAGAAGGTTAAGTTAAGAAAAAGACGAATGGCTAAGATTGGATTCAAGTTTTCTCTCCAACTTTTTAGAGGTGATATAGAAACCTCTTTTGAATCCTTCCATGTTTTTATAGTTTAGTTGATAATTAAACAATTTTATTTTCTACTTTATCATCTTTTATTTACTAAACATAGCTAATTTAAAATGTTTTGATTATTATAAGCTCAGATAATAATCTTCCTCCATTGCTTTTTTATTTTTTGTACTATATTAATTATTTAAGAAATATTAAGTCAGTCCTTCAATTTTTATTTGTCTTAAAAATTAAAATATTTAAGAAGTTAAACTTTTACTTTCTTCAATAGATAAAAATACTAGTATTGGATGATTCATATATAAACATATATTAGTTAGCTTTACTTAAAAATGATAAATTTCTTTATAATTATAAATAAATATTTCGTAAAGATAAACTGAGTTTGCTTAAATTTGTCTATATAGATATAATATTTTTAGAAATATACTAATATAACCTTAAAAAGTTTATGAACATGATCAGTTTATGCTTTTCATGGTATAAAATAAAAAATGTTCTTTCTCTTTTATGTTAAAATTACTTATCTTCAAGTCTCCTCACTCATTTTGGATATCGTCTCTCCATACCTTTTAAATTTCTTATATAGGTTTCACCATCTTTTGTTTCATAGAGTTTACCAAAATATTTCACAATTTTATTATAGTCTTTATTATTTATTTTTTATGTCTTCAACAATCAAGTATATCCAAATTTTTTACATATTTCACGTTACTTTTTTTTCTTTTGCATTATTATTGAGAGTTTTCTTATTTCCCAAAATTTTTAATTCTATTTCCATTTGTTAATTTTATCTCAAAGGAATTTAAACTTGAAATTAAATTTATTCTTATGCTATTATCGAATTTGCTGTTATATTTTTTCATTAGCATAAATTTGCATAATAAGGTTTCTAATTAAGTCTAGATTTAATTTGCTAAATTTTGATGTTTCATTCTTTTGTTTTCCAGAAGCAATTTAAGATTTTGGTTTTCCTCTTTTAATATCTACATTTCTATTTTAATTTGCTCAAATAAGGAATATAATTATATAATTTCTAGATAATAGACTTTCTCAAACTTTTTATTTGCTTGGAAAATCTTGGAAGCCCAATTTCCACCATGAATAAATTTATCTTTTTTGAAATCTAGTATTCTACTAGTTAACAGCCGACTAAGATTAGTCTTTTATCTAAGAATTTGAAAATTACATTTTCGGGTTTTTTCCATTTATGAAATTATCTATTTAATATTTTATTTTTAGAATCATATTTACTTTCTTTTGAGTATTTAGATCACCAAAATATAATATCAACCTCAAAAAAAAGTTATTCTTTTAATAAAAGATATTTAAATAAAGCTTTAAATATAAAATAACTTAAACTATATAAAAAATTATATTATAATTTTTACCTTAAACCTACTAATATTTAAATTGAATATTACAAGCATTATCTATTAATAACCTAAATTTTAACTAGTTCTTTTAAAATTAAATATGATATCATAAAAACATTTTTTAAATTTAACTTTTTTCTTTTTAAACATTTAAATAATTAATATTATTTTACATCTTAATATCTACTTATATTTTCTAACAACTTTTGTTATACTTTTTATTAAATTTTTAATTAATGCAAAAACTTGCTAAACAATTAGAGATAATTAATACTAAAGTTCCTCATTTTAATTAAATATTAGACATGAAATTATTTAATTTTTAGATTAATTTATTTGTTTTTCTTTATAGTTATTAAATAGAAATATAATTATTATTATTTTTTAAGTGTGAAATAATCAATTTAAATCTAATTTAATTTTAATATTTTATAGATTAATAGTGAAAACTATTTTTCTTTTAATTTCATTATTATTATTATTAATTAACTAAAGAAAGCTTTACGATAAAGAAACTAAATCCTGTCTGGAGGAAAGCATTTTATGATACCTGCTTTTTAATATAAATATTAAGAGCATCCAATTTTGGCAAGAATTCGAACTTAGGTTTCTCCAGGTTTTCCTTTCTTTCGTGTTTGGCTATGTATTATTCCATATTTTTAACTTTTTAAATTGCTTCGCTCTAACTGCATTACATTCTGTTCAGTTTGTATTCTTCTTTTTATCCGCTTTTTTATCTTGAATCCAATAATTTTGCTGCTTCTGTTAAAATTTTCAATAATTATGATACAAATGTTGTGCACTTAAACATCTTCCTAATCTTTATCAATTTCTCTTAATAAATTTTTCTTTAAATTCCACATCCATAGATATTTTTTCATTGCTAGTTTACTTTTGTCTTGGTCTTAATACTGTATCTCTTATTCCCATTTGCTCACTTGCTTATTCAGCTTGGTCGATATACGATTTTTTAGTTCTATATAATGAGAAATGCATCTATTCGGTGTTAGAAATTATCTATTCTGGATGCAACCTGTTAATTTTTCTCCTCCAACTTTTTTGTTAGATTCTAGTTAAGATATTTAAGCTTTTATGCCTTTTCTGGAGGTTAGCAAGATTAATGGAAGTTGGCCAATATTATTTGCTCATTTTAAATTGAAAGTCCTTACTTCCTGATGCATGAAAAACTCTTGTCGTTTGCTGATTTTTCTTCCAATGTCGGTGATACTGGTATTATTATTTTATAAATTCTAATTAGTCTTTTTATTTATCTTCCTTAGTACTAGGTTGAAAGATATTTTTCTTGCATAACTCCATCGAAGAAGTTTTCAAAAACTTTAGAAGAAGGTTAATAAATTTAAGAATAGGTACAGGGTTGAGAATTGAAGTTTATGGTTTTTTCTCCTACTTTTAAGAGTTAAAAAAATCCTTACTGAAACCATCAAGCCACTTTTCCTTTTAATTTAATTTTACTCGCTTATTTCACTTAATAAAATAATAGTGCTACTAATAAATATCTTTAAGGATTAGATGTATTATCATAATATTTGTATATATTAATTATAAGCTCTTTAAAATCTTTATACCATATCATTTATTTTAATTTATGTCTGCTAATACTAGCTCATATTGCTACTTTAACTTAGAGGATTTACAATTACCCTCTAAATATCAAATCTAAATATAGTTTCCATGTAAATGAAAGCGGAAGGATTTTTACAATCCTTCATAAAAATATGTGTTCTTTAATTTTATTTTCATTTATACCATTTTAATCTAATTTAGAAGCATATTTTAGCTCAAATAGATTCATTTATTAAATTCATTCCTTCGAGCGCCACAAAAAGGATAAATAATCTCTCCTATTTCGAAATTTTGAATGCATATTTCTCATTTTAATTAAGATATGAATATGTTCCTATATCTGAATGATTCAAACTTCAAAAAAGTAAAAACTAACTATAACCAAGAGAAGTTTCTACAAAAATCTGAAAGCTCAGATATTCTCAATTTATATAGAAAAAAAGAGCCAAGCTCAAAGCAGAAAAAGAGATAAATATAATAAAATTATTTGCTTTAATGAACATTCAAAACATGATATGCATCATATGAATCAAATCAAGAGTACGGATAGAAAATTAATTATGAATTAGAAAATTAAGAAGAATAAGAAAAAAATAGTAAGGAAATCGAAGAGAGTTTGAATAAGATTGAATAGATTAAGCTTATAGAATTTATTATATATAATACATATAGAAATGTTATTAAGGCTTAGAAATTTCTTTCAGATCTCAAAGTAAATCAATTGAGATCTATATAATTTAATAACTAACAAATTATAAATAATAAAATAGTTATAGCAGAAATCAGTCTCATACTCTCAAAGCAACTAAAGTTAAGTTTATTTAAATTACTTAGAATTTAATTGAATAAATAATTAATTAATTAAATTATAAAATTTAATTGTTTATAATTTTACCTTTATAATGATTATAAATCCAACTTTTAATGAATCATGATTATTAATTCCATCTGAATAAAAAAATTTAGAGAAATTCTGTTAGTGTCTGCTTGGTTATATATTATAAAAACAATCATAATGATAAAATTAAAGATTTTCTTAATAATTATTTATTCTTTTTTTATCTTCTTTATTGCTATTAAAGGCTACATGAAAGCTACAATTCATAAATAAACTTTAATTTAATTTAGGTTTTTTCCATTATTTTCTACAAAGCTAAATTTAAAATTAGTTGCTTTGCTTTTTATGTTTTAAAGAATTGATAGAATTTTAGCTAAAGGAGTAACCTGAACAAGTATAGTAAAATAGACTTAATTTACATATGAAAGGATTATTTATACTAAATATTAAATTTAATAAAATAAGATTATTCATTGAAGTTCATTTTTAACAGTCAACAGGGAAACTTCCAAATTCTAAAACTAACTTTATTGAGACATAGATGTTTTATAGATATAATCACTTTAGAAATTTAAACTTTAAGGCTTCATTTATTTATTTTATTTTATGCTTACATCTTTATCTTCTATTTAAAAGGAAAGATAATTTTAAGTAAATTGCCTCAACATCTATTCATCTATGTTAAGTGCTATTTCGTTTTATTCTATTATTTTCTTCAGAACTTAAATTATTTCTACTATTTTAGGTCTCTAATCTGGATACATATTGAAACATTTCTAAACTAACTCTTTTAACTCTCCTTTCATTGCTTTACATATTTCAGGATGTTAATTTTGCTATAGGCTAGTTATTATATTATATGCGTCAAGATTTTTCCAAGGCCTACTTTCGTTAAATAGCTCATTTAATATACATCCAAAAGCCCAAATATCGACTGCAGAATTTATCTCAGATTCTGTAAAAAGTTCAGGAGCCATATACTAAATCGTTCCAATGAAATGATCATCAAATTATCTAGTTCCAGTTTTACTTCCTATAAATCTTGACATTCCAAAATCAGCTATTTTAACATTTAAGTTTTCATCTAAAAGAATATTTTCAGGCTTTAAATCTCTATGAATGATCTATTTAGGATGATGATGAAGATCTTTAATTCCATTAGCTATTTATAAAGCTATTTTTAGCTTAGTAGTAATATCTATTTCTTTCCCCGTTTATCTTCCATAAAGAAGTTTGTCTAATGAGGTGCTCATTAAATCTGTAACGAAGCAGAACTAATTTTTAGTATCAATGCAAATTCCTCTTAGTTATAGTAAGTATTCTGATTTTAATTGCATAGCTATGATAACTTCTTTTAAGTATTCTTAAATTTGCTCATGATTTTAGATTGCCTTTTTAGCTATTTTAATGGCTACTTCTTTTTGATTTATTTTTCCCTTGAAAACTTTTCCAAATCCTCCTTCTCCTATTTTGGTTTGGATAGAGTTTATAACTTAAGTGAAATCTAAAATTTCTATTTTTCAATATTTAAGTTCTTTTATTATTTGCATATAAAGGTCATAAACTTCTTCTTTACCTAGGAAATTATAAAACTATATGAACCAAATTTTTTGTTTTATATATCTATAAGCAAATAGCAATATTAAGAAAAGGGCTAATACAACAATGCTAATAGAAATATAAATTTATAAATTCCAAGGTAGTAAGCTTAAAGTATCTACTTTGTATCCCAACTATTCAAGATTCTTTAAGTGTTTAGCGAATCAATATTCATTATAATAAGCATACTAAGTACAATCATCTGCTTTTTAAACTTCTGGGTATAAAAAGAATTCGTAATAAAGCTATTTTAGCTTATAAGCTTCTAAAATATCTTCTCAAGTAAAATGAATTACAAAGTTTTCTCCTCAACAATCAGAATCTAATCTTCTTTTGGAATGGCAAATTCCTTAATCTCTTTAGAAAAGCTTCAAATATTATTTCTTGTACTCTTTTGCTTACGTTGAGTTAGTTCCGGCTCCACAATATTTATTTGTATCTATTTTATCTTTAACACATTTACAATCAAAATTAATAATCTCGTATTTATTATTATAAGAAGTACAGTCTGCTGCAAAGTTACAATCTCGTTCAAAAAATTTAAAAGGCTCAGTACATTGAGGTTATTTGTTATTGATGCAAGTAAAGCTGTCGCATGCATATTAAATAACATTCACTGAGCAATTTTAATCTTAGAGATAAGTACCTAAAGGAGCACTAAAATAATCAATACACTTGCTATTTCTACAAATCTAAGAGTTAATACATTGATTATCATTTTAGCATTCTGTTGAATTTAATTACTATTAGCATTAATATGTTTAGTTAGCTTAGTTTAAAATACAGGCTAATCCTACATTACACGAAAAGTCATTAGAGTTTTAGCATAGTTAATTTATATATTTTCCTTAGCAAATATCTTTAATACATTATACACCACTAATGCATTATAAATCATTTTGACAATAAGAGCCTGGAAATAATTTTTTTAGTTCTATTTATTTTTCAATGCAAAATAGATTATCCTGATTTGTAATATTGCAGTACTCATTTTCTTATTAGCATTTTCTTATGAACATGGTATCTAAGGATTAATTATAATATGCACATTAGTTATTTCGTACATCTAATATTGATTTACTGTTATCGTCTTAACAACTATACTTCTAGCATTCATTAGTAGAGTTTATATCAACAATTTCTTTAATTAGTATATAAGAATCAAAGGTTGTTCCAAGTACGCATTCATCTGAAGATTGAATCTATAATTGAAAGACTTACAAATGGAAAATATTAAAATTCGCTAGCTGTTATTACTTACCTTTAAAATCTTTATAATTAACTTTTGCTCCAGTAATTAAAATTTTTTAATCAGCATACAGGTCATCTTCTAAAGAACGATTCGCAGATATCTTGATCATCTTTCATTATTTCTTTAAAAACTGTTATATAATTTAATGTCGCATTTGAACCTGAAAAGGCTTCACAATATGCAATTCCTTAACTATTGCATATGCATTTTCCTGTAATTTCTATATTTTAGGAGTTTTTTACTGCACAATCACTATTATATGCGCATGGAATTCAATCATAGTTAAAAGGTTCTATGCAAGTTGAAAATTCTCCATTTTATTAGCAAGTAAAACTCTCACAAGCAAAGTTGCAATATTCACAATAACCTGTGAATAAAATATCTCTACACTATCCTTTCCACTTTCAACCTACTGGTTTTGAAAACATTTCAACACACTATTATTCTCGACAAACAGCGTAATTGACACACTATCAATCATTTTCACAAATTTTGATTTCTCCAGGCTTTATTTATTTCTAGCAAGTATAATTTTATTCGTTTTTAAGTCTTATACAAAATGTTCCAGCTTCGCATGCAATGTCGTTAGATGAATTACATTGCTCGTTTAATTTTTTATTATGATTAACGTCAAAATAACACATTTATTTAGAAGTATTTTAATAATCTTCCAACTAATTAAAGCATGGATATCCTGGTATATATCAATACACTTCTTTATATTTTAAATTAGAACAGTTCCAATTAGTAAAGTTTTAAACTCCAGTTTCTCAATTAAACTAATAATTTTTACTACAAACTGACTATCCTTAACAATCTTAGTGAACATAGAATTCATCTTCTGGAATTAATGTTTAGCATTAAAACTCTTCTATTTTATAGTCTTAATTGCAGCCGTGATCATAACATTATATTTCTGGATAATATTATTTCTCGAATTTGAGAGTTTTAGCTATTCAATAGTCTCTGAATACTATTTATTAAGTACATTTTTCAGAGAAATTCTACTATAGAGCTGGATAATATTTTCATTCATTATATTTTATTATATACTGATCTAGTAGATCTATTCTTTCTTAATCCATATTATGAATTCAACAATCTATGGAAAGTCTTGATTTGCTATGGCAAATATCTTAATCCAGTTTCATCACTTTTTTAAGAGCTTCAATGTATTCAAGTGTAACATTATCACCTGTATGAGCACCACAGTAAGTACCTCCTTCTTTGTAATCACAAGAAAGATTAACAAAATTAATTTCTTTATTTTGATTTATACTTCTACAATCCCACTTATTTTATGTTTTTATTGGTATTTCTTTACTTTTTGTTTCATAAGGATAAGCACACACTGATTGAATGTTCCCAAGCGTTAAAGGTTCACAGGTCAAAGACTCACAAGCGTATTATATCTTTGTATTTAAGTCACATGGTGCATCTATAATTTCTCCAATTTTTAGAGAAAACATTTTAAAGCATTTACTTCCAACACAAACTGCATCATTAGTACAATCAGTATCTTTTGTGCAATTTCTATTTTCTTCAGGTTTTATTTATTTTTAGCAAATTTAATCTATGCAAGCTAAGCCTACTCCACATGTATCTGTTTCCTCTGTACAAGACTAATTTTCTTTTTATCCTCAACATCTGAAGTTTTTGCATTTATTAGAAATGCATGAACTGTTTTATTTGCAGAATGTTCCTGCATATTATTTTTAAGCAGCAATATAATTTCCTTTATTTTAGCATGTTAGAGTATCATAATTTTTTAAATCTTAATTTCAATCGCAGGAAGTAGAATTACTACAAGGATCTAAGTAAATACTGTTTTATACTCTAAAAGCACATGTTTAATAATCTAGATATTAACACTAAAACTTGAAACATTGTTCATGCTGAAATAAAAACTTTTTAGCTTGGTAATAGTCAAATTTATTATCATATTATAATTAAAAAGAAAACAGAGTGGAGTCATCTATCTGATCTATTCCTATTCCGTTATTTAAAATAGGAAGTCACTCCATTAGAAATACACCACTTAGTATTGTTAAAGAATGATTATTAGTCTTTTATTATCAGCAATCGAAATTGAATCTATCAAGTGTGTGACAATTGTCATTAGTTAAGGCTAATCAAGGAACAAGATAATCTCTAAAATCTTATTTGAAAACTTTTGCTAGCTCACTTGACATTTCCACTCGGCAAAAAGAGGGATTTTCTTTTCTTGAAATGGAACAGCTACAATTTCCATATCCTTCAGATTTATATTTGCAATCAGTATTTTATGTTTGTTCACTACATGGAATCGGATGCTAATTGATATTGACAGGAGGATCTTCACATTAATAAGTTTGCTAGTTTTTTTATTCCTAGCATTACATAGATTCACACGATAAGTATCACATTTCTAATTCAAGTCTATTTAAGTAAAAAGAATTTCAGCATACTGTAGTAAGAGTGCTGTTTAACATTTTCTAACAATTTTCTCCATTTTTGAGAGATAAAAAGGGAACACATACATTACCGTCACAAGTTAGATCATTTTGGCAATCAGGAGGATTTTAACATTTTTCCCCCTTAAGTTTTTGCTTCTCACACTGTTATGACTAAGAATCACAAAAATACCCTATATCACAAATTCCGTGATTTGAGCACTTTTCCAATTTTATTGGATGACATGTTTTATTTGCACAGAAATTAGTCTGGCATTAAAAATCCTTAATACATTAGGCTCCTATAGAGAAACTCTTAAGGACACATTCACTATTATTATAATTTTACAAACCTTTACAATATTAGTAATCTTCAGATTCACAAAGTTATGTGTAGGCAATGCTTTAATCGCATTGTAAGCAATATAATTACGATAATTGACTTTGAGTATATTAGAAGCAATATAAGCCAAAACAAAATTTAAGGAAGCATAGAGTAATAAATTCCTTATACATTTTATCTATGTATAACTAATTCAATAACTACAATCTTATACTTATGACGTAATTCCACGTCAGTTAAATATTCTTTTTAAATCATCTAATTTAAAGTTAATAACTGAGTTTTTTAATTTCATCAAATGTTTCTTTTCCATCTATATAGCCTCCTAAATATTTAGAAGTAGCTTAGTATTTTAAGTCAAATTGACTTAGTGTAAATGATTTAAAAACTCCTAGTCTTAGAAGCCTTAAAAACTTATTGAAAATATAATTTTAAACTCAAACTGATTATACTTTTTCTCTTAACTTTTATTAAAATTCACCAGTTAAGATCGAAGCTTAGTTGAGATTCGTCTATTAATTAGCTAGAAAATTAAAATGTATACTTTGAAGAGAAAATAAAAAATAGCTTTGCTCAACTATTTAACTTCTTATATTTAAATAATTAAAAAAAGGAATCTTAGATTCATATATGCTACGCTAGCAGAAGTAGCAAGTCATGTATTAGCATTGGAGGATTATTAAATAAAGATATTTTAATTAAACTGAGAGAAGTAACTATTTTCTTCATTAAGATCCTCTATTAGTTGAAGATATAGAGAAAATACCTAATATAATTAATTTAATTTACATACAATATGAGTCAGCTTATTTAACACTTTAATAAAGCTTTAAGATAAATAATTATAAAAAATGATTTTTAACTTTGTTTGTCTAGGGATAATTATATATTCTAAACATTATCCAAGGCAACCAAGTCATTAGAAGTTGATAGATTAATAAATTATCTCTCTTTAAATAATTTAACAAGAAGCAGCTTCTGTCAAAAACCCAGCAATTTTCTTAACCTTTTTTATCGGTTTAATATTTGGAATACTAAAGAACTGAACTTGCATGAACTTGCATGAACTTGAAATTATTTTATATTAGCAAAACGAAAAAATATTGTAATTGATTCTTGCAAGTACAAATGAGAAAAGCAAGGTAATTTTAAGAAGTATAAGGATTAGAATAATAAAAGATCAAGAACAACTATTAGATGAATCTTGGTGATGATTAATATAAATTTAGAATTTTAATTATTTTTTATAAAAAAACTTAGATTAATGAGCAAGTAGCTTCTCACTAGCTCGCAACTCTTAATAGTAAAAAATCACTGTTCAGCTACTTCTTCTATCACTTCTAACTAATTGATTAAATAATATATAAATGAGTCTTAATTTTAATTTAGAAAAAGAAGGAAAGTAAAAGCTATATTTATAAGATTTGCATATATGGATATAACTTATTTTATGTTAAATGAATCTAAAAAATTGAATTGAAATATCTAAGCTGAACACTTGTACTAATAAAGAAATAATAATAAGATATAGACTAATAAAAATGCCTAATATATAATTCCTAAAGCATCTCATATTATAAATAATATGCTTTAACAACTAGTCTATATATATTTGAGACTGGTATTATTTTCCCTAACTTTGATATGATTTAAGTATATAGCTTATTAATGACCATTATAGTAATAATTAAACACAAACTGAATGATTTAGTACATGATCATATTAGTCCTTACAATTATACAGCTATTATAATAAAGCTAAATACAACTTAAGTTTCTCTTTAATTAATCAATAAAGTGTTTATATTTAATTTGGAATAAATAAGCTTAAATTAAAATTTAGTCTATAGAAATAAAAGGCAGAAAAGCATGAAAATGTAATAAAAACTCTATCGATGTAAATATCTTTGTTTAGCTTTTATCTCAATTTTAGATGTTTTATTTACTTATTTAGTAAATAAAAATTATTGCTAATCTATCAGCTTTAAATATGATGTTTGGTTTCTCTAAGGATTAAAAGATAATCAAGCAGGAAACTAAAATTCTAAGCAAAAATTATATGGCTTGAAGTAAGATAAATAGATAACTTTCTTAACTTAAATCTAAAAATGATTGACAAAGATAAAGCTTTTATTAATATCTGAGGTTAAACAAGGAAGGTATTTCAGTCTAAGCATAGCAAAATTGAAAATATATTATAATTTTCTATTTAATTAGATATAAAGAATTAAGGTTCTAAAGATACTAAGTAGAAATGATAACCTTAGTATATCATATTATAAGTTAATATCCTTATAAAATCTAATAATTTAGTTATAATCTTAAAGTAGAATAATTCCTAGATTTTATTATAATTAAATACTTCTAACTAAATAGCAAATAACTAAAAGGTTGTATTTTAATTTGGTTGGATTATTAGAGATTCTTTATTTATTTATAAAAAGAAACTACTAGAAACTGCAAGGAGTTTAAGCTTGTATTTAGATATATTTATGAAAGAGGATTAATATATGAATTGGTATTTGTTTAGTATTTGATTTTAGAAACTATATTAATTCTAAAGAACCCAAAAGTAAAATGGCTCAGTTTTAGATGACTTAATAAAATATTTACGATATATCTCTAATATGAAACACTCATTTATTAGCTCTAGTTTTATACTATCTATTAAGTAATTAAGTCTTTAATGTATTTTTTAATAAAAAAAACAAATAAATCTTATAGCTAAAGTTATATAGTTTTGATGTATTTAAATAAAGGTAAATTATATATGAAACACTGAAAAATTGAAAGTGAAATAAATTATTTAATATACAGTTAAAGAATTATTTATGTATAATTATAAAAAACAATTATTTTAGAAATTTAAAGTGAAAGATGAGAGGGAAATAAAAAGCTTTAGGGTATAAATAGCAGCAATAATAAAAGTAATACTTTTAAATATTACTTTAGTCATACAAGTTAAAATTATATAACTTTTAATTAATTTATAGAAGATATCCTACTAAATCCTTCCTCCTAACTCACACTGCTATACTTTTAAATTTAATACAAAACAAATAATAAAATAATTAGACTTATTTAGATATCATTAAAATAATTGAGAAACAGGAAAGGTGATCCTAGATTAACTAAAATATAGAAATATATTATAATTTAAAAATTTAAACTGGAACTATAAATGTGATATAATATTAACTATACACTAAAAGTTAAAGTTAGCCTAGTTATTAAATAAAAGTATTAGAATAAAAATTAAATTTCTAAACTACTACAATAATGAATATAAACATTTAAAATTAATTAAATACTTAGTTAAAGCCCATATTTAAGTTTGATCACATCACTATTTTATTTATTTACTCTGTCATTTTTCTTAATAATTATGATTTTCAACTACCTTTAAATTAAATAGCTTTCCTCATATAAAAATTAAATTAATACTAATTTAAAGGTATTTAAACTTTAGGAAATATATCTAGAATTAAAGTTATAGTGTAAGCACTATATAATTAATTGCAAACTTTAAGTGTCTAATATTAAAGATGATTTATATTTAGATTATAATTTATTATACTTATAATTTAAGAAAAGGACTTAATAAATGCATGTTTAAATGATCTATACCTGATATAAAAATCTATTACCTCAGTTTTATGTATTATCTAATTTAGATATAGGAATATCTAATATAACTTCAATTATATATGCTATTTAGTCTTCTATTATGTCTTTATTTCTCTATAGTTCTCCTTATGTTTTACTTTATTTATTTATAAGTATCTTTTAAATTTGGAAAAGGATTTAAAAGATAAAGAAATATAGCAATAATTAAAAAATGGGTAGCATTAAAATAAATTGAGCTAGGGATTTAATAATACTTTTAAACAAATATCTAATTGGAAATTAAGCATGCTTTTTATTAGAATTTACGCTTATTGAAAAATTAAATTAACCATTAAGGTGTAAAAGTAAAGATTTATTCCAATTATGAAAACATTTTTCCTAGTAATGAAATTAATTAATGAAGGGGCTGAGTTTAAGAAGTAGTGCAACCAAAAGAAGAGAGTAAGAAAAATTATGTAATAAATTTGAATGGGAAGAAATTAATTTAAAACTAATGGAAAAAATAAATAGAAATAATAAAACATTCAAACTAAGATACTAGCTTATACAGGAAGGAAAGCTAATTGGAATTTATTTTATTTATATATATAATAAGATGAAGAGCATAAAGCGAGCTTGATATCATTCATTATACAAAATAAGCTTTTATTTAATTCGGTTTTTCCACTGAATATAACAATTAAATTACTGCGAAGAAAAACTCTACAATAAGGATAAATTTAAAATTTAGTCTAATACCATCTTTTTGCAAATACTCACTAGCACACGAAACTAGTTATAAAATTTAGATCAAGAAATTAAGAGAAGATAAATTACATGAAATAATAATGATCTTTTTGTTGAAGATTCAATATTTAAAGGATTAAAAAATTATTTAACTGCAAAAGATTCCACAATAAAGGAAGAAAAATTTAAATAAGACTAACTATTTTTAAATTAGTAAATAAAATTATCCTAAATATGAAAAAAATTAATGTGAAGATAATAGAAATTAAAAGCAGAAAGTACTAGTAGATTAAAAGAAGTTGAAAGATTTAGGAATACTTAAGGAAAGGAGTAAAGTTAAAAAAGTAACTGATATAGGAAATTTCTGATTGGTATTCTTTAACCTTAATTTAATGCTTCTAAAATTTCTAAGCAAAGGATATTTCCATTAAGAAATAAAACGATAAATTGTTTATGTGCTAAATTCCTAGAAATTCAAAAGTTAGAAATACTTCTAAATTAATACCTAGTTATCTTTAAGACTTAATTGAAATAAGTAGCAGAGGAACTTTTCAAAGGACTTTTTCAAATATATAAAGACATTAGAAATAAAATAATTTGACAAAAATCTAACTCATATCACTATTCTGAAAATATGCTATAGAAAATAGCTAAAAAGAATAATATCTAGATAAACTAATTACTAAGATAGGTGTAATAAAAATGCATAAGTTTATTGAACATCAAATTATAGTAGGTTAAATGATTATAAGGTTTATTGTATATATTTAATAAGTTTTCATAATTTACTTAACCAATGTAAGAAATTAATAGCTATAAGCATTAGGCTTAGCTATACTTTCTTTAATAAATAAAATATTAAATGAAGCTATATTTCTTTATATTAAGCCTAAAATATAAGCTACTTTCAAAAGGCTTTACATAACTTTAGTTATTCTTATTTTAAGTCAGTTCTATTATCTCTTAAAAAGCAAATCTTTTGCTTAATTTTTATAAATAAATATAAAGGAAAATTTTATTAATATAGCTCAAGTATATACCCTGTAATAAGAAGATATTGATTTAAAAATAGCTATAAGCTCTAGATAGAAAACATATAGAGAAAATGAATATTAGAGACATATATCATTAAGTTAAAAGAAATAAAAACACTTTAAATCTAAAATTAACTAAAATAAATTCCTAATAAAAATAAATTAAAGAAACCAAATAAATATAATGCTTAATTAGTTAATTTGAGATATTAAGAAAGCTGATAAAAATAATAAATTATAAAGGTAAGGAAATTATTAAATGAAAAGTAACACAAATAAATTATTTAAAATTAAACTTAAAGTATTATATGAAAGAAAGAAGCCTAATGCTTTAAGCTGCTTAGTAAATTAAAATAATTGTGCATTTAATTAAATTTTTAATTAAGGAAAGAATTAGATTAAAGTTAGTAGGCTAATGTTTCTTAGTAATTAATATATTTAGAAATTAATAGTTATTCAGAAGCTAAATTCTATTAAATATCTATTAAATTTTAAAAGAGAAAGTTATAATCCAAGTTTATAAATTTGATGTATTATTTTAAGCAGCTTGTATTTGACACTGACTTGGTCTATTTATATTTTTGGACAAAAATCTTTGATTATCCAATAAATTTCAAGAAGCTATTGCAGAAGCATGAATTATTTATTGTTTTAATATTCCCTTTAATGCATAAAATAAACTACTTTATTAGATTTCTAAGTATCAGCTAGAAATAGAATTACTAGATCTATGTATATAATTAGTTAAATCTAACTTTAAAGACTAAATCATAAATATGAATCAAAGTACTAAGCAATGTAAATTAATTTTAATCTATTAATTTAACTATAAATTAAAATGATTTGTAGACTACCCAATTATTTAATTTTATCCAATTTTTATTAATAAGAAAAAATTATGCTTAATTTAATTATAGGGATATTATCTTAAGTTTAACTGTAACTCTTTATCATATCGAAATTAAATTATCATATTTGTGAGAGTAACTCAGGAATATTTTATAAGCTTTTCAATTAGAGTGATTTAGTATATAGCCAACCATTCTTTCTTATAAATTAAATTTTATACTTTCATTGCGAAGTTTTCTATCAGTAGTTTATAGAAATTTTTCTTTTATTTTATCCTCGAATTTCTATCCTGATTTTAACCAAAGTCCTGTTGCTTATTAAACAATGGAATTTATCTTTCTTTATTTCTAAGAATTGAAAAAGCGAATTTTAATTGATTTTTCACTCTATTAATTTTATCAATCCACTGAATTTAAAGTCAGTTAAGAAAGTTCAAAGCTTCTCTCGCTTTATGCAATGCAAGTGCAATAATAATGCTAAAAGTCTAGGAATATTTAGAAAATTCTTTTTAAGCTGTTATTTCTTTAACTCTTTTCCCTCTTTATTTCCTATTTGGTAAAACTATAAGTAATCTCATCGTTTATAATAAGAAATCTCTGAATATCATGATGACCAAGGAAAGTTTCAGACTTTTAGAAATTTTTTCTGATTTAATTTATAGAAATAATTATTTTTCTTTAGTAATGAGTTTCTAAAGATACCTTTAAACTAATACTATGAAATTATTTTCAATCAGTTATAAAATAATCATCCTGTTAATCTCCTTATTATACCTTAAAAAATTTAAATTTATTTGTGGTAATATGGGTTTTATGATAGGGCTATGTCACTTAAA
Source organism: Loxodes magnus (assembly GCA_946699065.1). Lineage (NCBI taxonomy): Eukaryota > Ciliophora > Karyorelictea > Loxodida > Loxodidae > Loxodes > Loxodes magnus. The sequence continues at coordinate 943,232 of CAMPDV010000039.1, forward strand.
TTTTCATGGTAGTCATAATTTAAGATGCAATTTGATTTAAACATCATCATAAATTATTATCCTTCTCTTCTAACAAAAGTTAAAGGTATTTTCAATGATTAACTGGGATATATATCTCCTTTTTTAGCAGATACTTTATGTTTAGATTCTTTATTAATTCGAAAGGGATAAATTAAAAAATATGAAATGATTGACTTGCATGTTTTGCTAAAAATTTAGATCTCTGAATTGTAAATTTTTACTTTCTACATTTTTTAAACTAAAAGCCATTTGCACATTATATAAATTGGGGACTGTCCTTAAGATATCTATCAGTATATTATAAGGGATTTTTTTAAAACTATGCCTATATTTTCCTAGAACTTTGAGTAGATTTGATAAATTTCTCTTAGTTTCTTTCAATAAAGAGCTCAATATAGAAATAAATCCTTAAATACGCTACGTTCGTCTTTAAACTTTAGCAAGATAATGATCTTAAACTTAATTTATAAGGAAAAAGTTTATGAAATAAATTATAAAGTTAGAACTTTTATTTAGAATACTTTATTTAAGCAAAGATTTATTAAGTTTTAGTAATCAAATTATGAAAAGTTATTAGAGTTCATTAGATTCAGTTATTAAAGGAGCATTTAAATTCAAAAACTTCTTTTATTGAGATTCTAGATCTTCACGAATATAAATACTTTTTAAATTTTCATTCTAAGGAATCAACTTTCTAATTTATTTTTCTTTTATGTCTTACTACTACTTTATCTCTACTTGAAAGGAAAGATATTTCTAAGTATATTTCTTCAACACTTTTTCATCTATATTAAGTGCTATTTCATTTTATTCTATTATTTTCTTTAGAATTATAACTATTTCTTTTATTTTAGGTCTTTAATCTGGATTTACATCGAAGCATTTTATAACCATCTCTCTTAGCTCTCCTTTCATTGCTTTATTTACTTCAGGATATTAGTTTTTCTATAAATTAGTTATTATAATATATGAATTATGATTTTTCCAAGGTCTACTTTCATTAAATATCTCGTTCAATATGCATCCGAAAGCTCAGATATCAACTGCAGTACTTATCTCTTATTCTAAAAAAAGTTCAGGAGCCATATACTAAATTGTTCCAATAAAGTGATCATCAAATTCAATAGCTTACGTCTTACTTCCAATAAACTTAGACATTCCAAAATCAGCTATTTTAATATTTAAGTTTTCATCTAAAAGAATATTTTCAGGCTTTAAATCTCTATGAATTATTTATTTAGGATGATGATGAAGATCTCTTATTCCATACGCTATTTATAAAGCTATTTTTAACTTAGTAAAAATATCAACTTCTTACCATTTCTATCCTTCATAAAGAAGTTTGTATAATGAAGTATCCATTAAATCTGTAACGAAGCAGAACGGATTTTTAGTATCAATGCATATTCCTCTTAGTTATAGTAAATATTCTGATTTTAATTCCATAGCTATGATAACTTCCTTTAAGTATTCTTGAATTTGCTTATGATCTTATATCCTATTATTGGCTATTTTGATGGCTACTATTTTTTAGTTTATTTTTCCTTCGAAAACTTTTCCAAATCCTCCTTCTCCAATTTTGGTTTGGATAGAGTTTATAACTTAAGTGAAATCTAAAATTTCTATTTTTTTATATTCAAGTTCTTCTATTATTTGCATATAAAGGTCAAAAACTTCTTCTTTGCCTAGGAAATTATAAAGCTTCATGAATCTAATTTTTTGCTACATCTACCTATAGTTATACCATTAGAGTATTATTAGGGAAAGTACTAACATAATAATACTTATTAAAATGTATATTTTGAAATTATAAGAAATTAAGCTAAAAGAATCTACTTTATATCCTAGTTACTCAAGACTCTCTAAGTTCTTAGCAAATCAGTAATCAGGATAATAGGCGAACAAAGTACAATCATCAGCTTTTTAAATTTCAGGAAATAAAAAGAATTCATGTTGTAGCTACCTTAGCTTATATACCTCTAGAATATCTTCTCAAGTAAAATAAAAGACATAATTTTCATCTCAGCATTCAGGATCTAATCTTCTTTTGGTATGGCATATTCCTTAATCTTTTTTAAATAACTTTAAAAATTATTTTTTGTAGTCTTAAGCTTGTGTTGAGTTAGTTCCTGCTTCACAATATCTTTTAGTGCTATTATTATCTTTAACACATTTGCAACTTTAAATATGAACTTCATTTCTATTGTTTAAATTTGTACAATCCGCTTAAAAGTAACAAGTTTGCTATACAGAATTGAAAGGTTCAGTACATTGAGCTCATTTGCTTTGTGTACAAGTAAAACTCTCACATGCATATTAAGTGACATCTTGAGTACAGTTTTAATCATAGAGATAAAAATCTAAAGGCGCACTAAAATAATCAATACACATGTTATTTCGACAAATCTAAGAGTTAATGCATTAATAATCATTCTCACATTCTGATGAATCTATTTATTATTAGCATTAATATTCTTAGCTAGTTTGGTTTAAAATGCAGGCTAATCCTACATGGCATGAAAAGTCATTAGAGTTTTAGCATAATTAATTTATTTCTTTTCCTTAGCAAATACCATTTTTGCATCTAATTCCTTTAATGCATTACTAATCAATCTTGCAATATGCTCCAGGATATAGATTTTCAATTTCTAATACCTTTTATTCGCAATAATTTTCTTCTTTATCACTAATTATGCATTATTCATCTTAACTTTCGCATTTTCTTATCCAGACTGTATTGGTAGTTTAATTATAATGCGTACATTTGTCTGTATGATAATCATTTGATTATTTAGCTTTGTCTTAACAACTATACATCTAGCAATTATTGGTAATGTTCACATCTGTATTATACTTTGCTATTATATAAGAATCAAAACTTGTTTAAAGAACACAGTAATCTGAGGATTGAATCTATACTTAAAAGACTTACAAATGGAAAATATCAAAATTCATAAGCTGCTATTTCTCATTCTTGTAATCTCTTGAATAAACTAATGTTCATATTATCAAAGTTTTACTATCAACACGAAGGTCATCTTCTAAAGAACGATTCACAAATTCCTTAATCATCCTTCATTGTTTCTTTAAATGCTTCTATATAACTTACCGTCACTTTGGAACCTGAAAAAGCTTCACAAAAAGCGTTTCCTTAGCTATTGCAGATACATTTTCCTGTCACTTCTATATTTTAGGAGTTTTTTACTACACAGTCATTATTATAAGCACATGGAATTCAATCGTAATTGTAAGATTCTATACAAGTTGCGTATTCTTCATTTTATTAGCAAGTAAAACTCTCACACGCAAAGTTACAATAATCACAAAAACCTGTAAATAAAATATCTTTACACTATCCTTTCCATGTTCAACCCACTGGCTTTGAAAAGTATTCAACACATTACTATTCTCGGCAAACGGCATAATTAACACATTACCAATCATTTTCACATGCTTTAGTATCTCCTGGTTCTATTTATTTCTAGCAAGTATAATTTTAATCGTTCTCATGCTTTATGCAATATGTTCCAGCTTCGCAATATACATCACTAGAATCTTTGCAATAATCTCCTTTTCGCTTTAATTGGATTTATTAAGAATAACATAGTTATTTAGAAGTATTAAAAAAATCTTTTAACTGATTAAAGCATGGAGATCCTGGAAAAAATCAATACTATTCTTCATATTTTAAATTAGAACAGTTCCAATTAGTAAAGTTTTAAACTCCAGATTCTCAATTAATTTCATAATTTTTAATACAAACTTATTGCCCATAGCATATTTAGTGAACGTAGAATTCATCTTCTGGAATAAATGTTTAGCACTAAAACTCTTCTATTTTATAGTCTTAATTGCAGCCGTGATCATAACATTATATTTCTGGATAATATTATTTCTCGAATTTGAGAGTTTTAGCTATTCAGTAATCTTTAAATACTATTTATTGAGTACACTCTTCAGAGAAATTCTACTATAGAGCTGGATAATATTTTCATTCATTATATTTTATTATATACTGATCTAGTAGATCTATGCTTTCTTAATCCATATTGTAAATTCAACAATCTATGGAAAGTCTTTATTTGCTATGACAAATATTTTAATCCAATCCCATCACTTTTTTAAGTGCTTCAATGTATTCAAGTGTAACATTATCACCTGTATAAGCACCACAGTAAGTATCTCCTTCTTTATAATCACAAGAAAGATTAACAAAATTAATTTCTTTATTTTGATTTATACTTCTACAATCCCACTTATTTTCTGTCTTTAGGGGTATTTCTTTACTTTTTGTTTCATAAGGATAAGTACACACTGATTGAATGTTCTCAAGCGTTAAAGGTTCACAAGTCAAAGACTCACAAGCGTATTATATCTTTGTATTTAAGTCACATGGTGCATCCATGGTATCATTAATTTTTAGAGAAAACATTTTAAAGCATTTACTTCCAACACAAACTGCATCATTAGTACAATCAGTATCTTTTGTGCAATTTCTATTTTCTTCAGGTTTTATTTACTTTTAGCAAATTTAATCTATGCAAGCTAAACCTACTCCACATGTATCTGTTTCCTCTGTACAAGACTAGTTTTCTTTTTATCCTCAACATCTGAAGTTTTTGCATTTATTAGAAATGCATGAACTGTTTTATTTACAGAATGTTCCTGCATACTATTTATTATCTTCAGCTTATTGGCTATTCTATTAGCAGTTAATTTGCATATAAATACTTGCATTTTAATTTCATTTACAATAAGAAGAATTACTACAAGGATCTAAGTAAAAGCTGTTGTTTACTCTAGAAGCGCAGGCATAATTATCTAGATCTCAGCACTAGAATTTGAAGCATTGCTCATGATAAGTTAAGAATTCGTATGCTTGGTAGAAATCAAAGCTAATATCTTAATTTTATTAGACAGCGTATAGAGATGAAATATCTATTTGATCTATTCCTATTCCGTTATTTAAAATAGGCAATCACTCCATTAGAAATATACCACTTAATATGGCTAAAGCATTATTATTAAGATATTGCTTTCAGCAATCAAAATTGTATCTAGTAAGTGTGTGACATTTGTTATTAGTTTAGGCTAATCAAGGAACAAGATAATCTCTAAAGTCTTATTTGAAAACTTTTGCTAGCTCACTTGACATTTCCACTCGGCAAAAAGAGGGATTTTCTTTTCTTGAAATGGAACAGCTACAATTTCCATATCCTTCAGATTTATATTTACAATCAGCTTCTTAAGTTTCTTCTGAGCAAGGAATCGGAATTTCCTTGGCACTAATAGGAGGATCTGAGCATTTATAAGAATTAGAGGCATTATGAAGAGAACACTGCATAGATTCACATGATAAAAATAAGAGATCTAAGTTTTACCAATCCGCGATATATTGATTTTGACAGATATGAACCCTTGGAGTTAACTTATTATAAGAGCATAGCTAATCATTTTTTAAAGATAAAAAGGGAATGCAAATATTTTAATTGCAAGTTAAATTGTTTAAGCAATCAAAAGTTTTAGTGCAGCTTTATTCTTCAAGTCTTTATAATTCACATTTATTTGTTTTGTTATTACAAAATTATCCTACCTTGCAATCACCATTTTTGAAGCAAAACTATTTTGCTTTAGGCTAGCATATACCATTTTCACAGTAACTAGTTTAGCATGATTGATTTTCCTTACATTAGTGGCCTATAGGATAAGTTTTAACTGCACATTCACTTAAATTTTAATATGAAATCTAGTGGCAATATTAGTATTCATATGATTCGCAAAGCTGTGTAAAAGCTACATTTTATTTGCATCATAAGCAAGATATCTACTAATATTTTGCTGACAGATACTAAAGACACTATAAGCTAAAGCATAAGTTTACCATGCATATGAGCACTAGTAAGCCTTACATCTTTATAAAAATAAGTTAAAATAATCAAATAATTCCCTATTTATTCAATTCTATTTTCTTTTCTTCTTAATGGCTAAATATTATGAGACTTCCTTTTGCTATGTATCTTAGAAGACTCTATTTTTATATGAAGATTATAGAATAAACTATGAGCTAATTTAAGCATAATAAGGATTGATTTTATCTAAAGTTATTCAGTTAATTTGGAAAATAAGTAAGCTACCTGTTTTAGCTTACTAGTAAGAAAAGAAATAAAAAAGCAATAGGTTTTTAAATCTCTCTAAGTTTATCTAATTAGCTTTAGAAATATTAAAGAAATAACCCTTAAAATTAAAGTTAGATCTAAATTAAAGCTTTTTATCCTCTTTCAGGTATCAATAATGAGAAAAATCAAAATTGAGGTATAAACTACTATATTGAGAATATAGAAGAATAAACAAAACTTGATTGATAATTTAGAAATTTAAGGGTGTGTCTTTTAGCTTAACCAAAGCTAGATAAATTAATCCTTAAGTCAAAGATTTATGTAGTTAATTTATAAGAAATTTAAAAAAATTCAAAATGAAATTTAAAGTTAAAGCTTATAAAGAAAAAACAAAAGCAAAACTAATTATAAAATAGGAAAATAAAAAGAAGAAGAGAATCAGGAAAACTAAGCTGAATAGAAAACTAGTTTAAGCAATAAAAATAAAACTTAAATTAAGAATTCACTAAATATTCACTAAAAGATTAAAAAAAGATATTTAGGTTTATGATAAAGTAAAAGATTTACTAAGTATAGTTAAATTAAAAAATCTTGATAAATAATCAAAAAGAGTATGAATGAAGAATAAACTTTTAGAAAAATAAGAAAAGGTTAGATAAAAAATGTTAGGAGTCAAGAAATAAAAAAGAAAACCAATCAAATAAATTAGAAAAAATAAATATATCAAGCAAAACTAAAGCAAATTAAAAATATTGGCAATTCAAAAAAAAGTAGAATAATTAAATCTTATAATAGATATAATAATTAATTTTCCAAGCATAATGAAAAAGTAGCTGACTAAATTTAGTACAAATTGTCGAGGTAAATTAAGAAGATTATATTTTCACATTTTAAATTATAAAGGAAATAATATCAAAAATATAAGCAAAGCAGAATCAAATTAATAAGCAGCATAAGAATATTTTAAGAGTCTAAAGAAATTAAATGAGAAAATAATCTAAATAATATAATTCAAAAAAGCAATTTTGAAGTTGAGAACATATAAAAAGACCCCAAAAGCAGCCTAATTTATTTTCGGAGTGAGTTCTTAAATAAATAATTAATAAAAGGAATTTTTAGAAAGAAAGAATTGAATAAAAGCTTATAAAAGTTATAATTAATAATTAATTTAATATAAAGTATAATAACTAGAGATTTTTTCAATAAAGCGATATATTTGATGAATCTAATTTAATTTAACTATAATTCTACTTTCAAATAATGAGATTTATTAGTTAACTAAAGTTATAAATTTAATTATATGAGCTTACTTTCTTATTTTATTCTTCCCTTTATATCTACTAAAATTATAATCAAGTTAAGCAGTAATTGAAGCTTAGTTTATTAAGAATGAATCACCATTTCTAGTAATTTGGAATAAAGAATAAAAAAGAAAATTTTATTCAGAGAAAGGATGAAAAATACAAAATAAATCTAAGAAAGCTTCAGTAATTTTAGTAAAAACTAAAGTTAATTAGATTAAATGTAGTGTAAGGAAATAATTGAAGGATGTCTTGAGCATATAAAATTTTTTCATGATGCTAAATTTTTAGTTAAATTGCATTAAATGTATAATTAGAATACTCTGCTATGAATATTTAGCATTATATTTCATTGTCTTAAATGCTTAATCTCACTATTTAAAATTTCTAAAACTTTTCTTCTAGCAATTAAACGGACCGACTTTAGTAATAAATTTAGCATTAAATACTTATTTAAAAAAAAATGTAAATAAGAAAAGATTTCTGACTTTAGCTTCTAAAAATAAGGCCTGATAACTAGCTTTATTGCCTCTACATAAATACTTTAAGAAAAAGGATATTTATAATTATATCCTCTTTAACGTATAGTATATGAGAATAATAAATTTAAAGCAAGCTACCCTTTATTGTATCTATTAGCAATTTCTATTATCACTTAAAACCTTTCTACTGATTTTAGTGATTGTCATTATTATTTTCATATATTTCTCTATATTAAACCTTTTATTCTTTAGAATCAAATATTTTGTTACTATTCCTGAATAAAAGATATACAATTCATTTACTATGTAAATTAGATTTCAGTGGTATAGGTTGAGATACTTAATTAAGAAGATGGTTAGAATAGATACATAGTAATGTAGAGTATCTTAAAGAAGGTTAAAAATAAAATGGCAATTAAATGAAGATGCAGAGATATATAAAGCAATGATTGCTAACTAACTAAGAGTAGTAAAGCTATTTAGAAATTAGTCATAAGAGCTATTTATCTCTGCTTAAGCTCTTTTAGAAAGGTAACTCTATTAGTCAAACTTAAATTTTTGTTGATAAATTCAAAACTTAATTAAATTAATAGCCTTCCTGAAGTTGGCTGAGCTCTAGTAAATATTATAAGTAAGGTATAAAATGCTTATTATTAAAAATAGGTTTAAATGATTTAAAGTAATAGTAAAATAGAGATTTACCTCCAGATTTTAAATTTAGTAATAGTTTTGGAGTGGTTCAAGTTAGAAAAATCGTGGAACTTAATTATAGAAACTGCTTAAAATAGCTATTAATAAAAGCTTTGTAAAATTTAGTCAAGTGATTTTAAATTTTAGCTTAGAAAGGAAACTGGTCGTTAGTTATAGTGTTAGTTTGACAAAAAAATTAAAAGGCTAATTAATAGGAAATATTACTAGTGAGACAACAGTAAGGTATTCCGGAAAATTCCGTTTTCAATAAAAAAACTTACTAAACTGAATAAAATCCTGATACTAAAGAACTGTTTAGAAAATACAATTTGATTACTAATTGAAAATTATAAAATTAGAACTCTATAGAGTATCTATATAAGTATGAAAGCAACTATTAGCTATGCAAAAATAAAGCTATTAATCTTTTTTGGTTTAATATTTTCATTATAATAAACAATGTAGTTTCTATTAATTAAAAATGAGATTACTATGCTTTATCATTATATCACTAAAGCTTATTTATATTCATATCGTTTATATATAAATTAGCATCGTAATGAAGAGATATATAAATAGTAAGAATAGAATTTATGTAATGACAAAGAAGGAATCAGAATTTTTATTACTTTTGATTATTAACTAAGAAGAGGCAAAAAGAGAAAGAAAGTTTAAGTTATTAAATCTTATAAAAACTAAAGGATAAATAAAAAATATTTGAAAGAGATTAGACAGTTTGTTATAGAAAAGGATTTAACTAAGTTGGAAAATAGGTTAAAATTTATTTATTGCTAGAAATAATAAATTAATTTAGAACTGGGAATTGCTAAAATTCTTTCTATATCGATAAAAAATTTGCAGTACAAATTCTAAATTAAATCAAAATTTAACTTCTTTAATAGTAGAATAAATAAAAAGATAGACTTTTAAAAATTGTATAAAATAAAAAAATTAGAGGAAATAGTAAAAAAGAAAACTTATTTAGAGAAATTAAAAAAAGTCAGTGCCTCATCTATATTTTTATTGCGGATTATTTTAAAATATACACTATTATTACTATTATTTTTCATTAGTTATTGTATTCAAATTAAAACCAGTTCAGAACATCAGAATTTTTCTTAGTTTTTATACTTAAAAAAATTTCTTAACACTTGTCTCTCAAAATATTTTCTTCATATTACATTTTTCTTTCTTATATTTTCATTATTCTAATTGAGACTCAACTCATTTTATCTATTTATAAGAAAAATAATAAAAAAGCGCTCTGATTTATATAATAACTAGAAATTTCCTTTTGTATTATTTATTTATAATGATTTGATCTGTTTTTCTTAATTCATTCATTTTAAACAAAAGATATTGCAGAATTAAATTTCTTTTAATAATTCTAACTTATTTTATTTCTCTTAAACTAAGTCTTTCCTCCTTTAATTTTCAAAACTTAAATTTAAGTTAGTTCCTATATAGCACGAATTTTCTTGCTTTACTACTTTAATAATTATATTTAATATTATTAATAGAACTTAAAGAATAGATTTTCATTCTTTATTCTCTCTTAAAAATTTAGAAGAGTTAAGTTATGATGGAAACTAAAGTTGATGTTCTATTTATTTTTATTCTAGAATTTTTGAGATCTTTCAAATATTTAGTAAGCTGAACTTTCGTTTTTAAGAAATAAAATTCACTTTTATATATATATTAGAATATGATAAAATTTTACAAGAGATATTACAAACGAATGAGTGCTTTATTAGTCTTTTATTAAAGAAAGAATCATAAATAGTCATTGTATAAAGAATAACAACTCATGTTAATAGTTAAAAATATATAAAACTAAGCTAATTTAAAAACAGCTCTATTTATGAATTGTATTATCTTATTATAAGTATATGAATACATGGATATCATATCAAATTATCGATATTTATAATTTGCACCTAAAAGCTCATAAATGAATTTCAAGCTAGTTCAGAATCAGACTATTTATTTTCCTCTTTTCACTCAAATAGAAGAAGTCCTCTTATGTATTGAGTTATTAATGCTAGATAATCTTCTTTCTCTATTTTTTAGATATTTCTCAATCCAATCTTATATATTTTATTTTCATAGATCAATCTGAATTTTTTATAAGTTAATATTCTATAAAAATGCCAGGCAAATGATATTCAAGTTAAAAAAGCTTAAATTTAATTTTATAATTTCCACACAAAAAACTTTAATAGATAATCTTACCTTCAATTTCCAGGCCTAGACATATCCTTGCACTGATCTTTCTAAAGCATCGTTTATAAATTAATAAAAAAACTCATTCTAATAATACTAAATCTTGCATATTAAATAGCTATTTAATTTTTTATATTACTTTTATCTCATTTGTTATTTAACTTGCTTAATGCTAAAAGAAAACGTCATAGAGAATAAATTAGTTAGTTAGTTTCATTTCTTTTATGAAAGTGGTTAAGTCTGCTTTAAGCAATTCTAGAATATATCAATTTTAAATCTAAGATAGAGAACTTTTATTTATCTCGTTTGGTTTTATTTTCAATATCTTAGAATTTTTTTCAGTTAATTCCTTAAATTTTTCTATTTCAACTATATATCTTTTAATTAAAAAATGGTCTTCAGTTCTTCAAATTTAAACAAAAATCATTGTTTAATTTAAACAGTACAACGTTATAAGATTTATTAGTAATAACTTAAACTGGAAAAAAAAGGAAAAAAAATTGAAAGAAAAAGATGCTTCTAGAATATTTAAGAAAGCTTATCCAATGATTTTCATTAGCTAATGCTTATTATTTAGATCTAATCTAATTATAGAGATCGTTAAATATTCCTGTCTTAGAAAATTAAAACATTTATAAAATTTATTGGTAATTCAGTTTGCAACTCAAATCTTAATGATTTTCTATCAATTTTACTTTTTAACTTACGCTTTTTTAATAACAGAAGAGATGCAATTAGATATATTTTAGCTCTATCTTTTTTAATTCTTTCTTTATTTTCTTTCATATCAAATCTTCAAAATCCTAAGATAGTCACATGTTCTACAAGCCTTACTTAACTTTTTACAAGAAAGTTCCAAAACTAATTCCAAAATAATAGTGTGCTTTTTCAAACTTGTTAATAAGTACTTCTTGGTACAAATTATATTCAGGAAGTTTTGTAGGTTTTCAATTTGCTTGCTACAAATCTTAGATGCATTATCTTACTTTTAAATATATAACTTTCCTTAAGATTGATTTAGAAGCAAAATAGTTATAAATGTCTGAAGTTTGCGTTTAGACTACTGCATTAACGTATAAGTATGAGTGATAACTGTACTCTAAAGTTATTTTTATCTCTATTTATTTATTTTCTTATTTCCTTATCTAAGGAAATTGTTTATCCAATAAAAGCTTGCCGCTACCAAAAACTAAAACCTTAATCTAATTGGTTTATTAAAGATGTAGAAGCACAATATACTAAAACGCTAAAAATAACTTTGCTATAAGACTATATAATAATAATTACTATTATAGGTTTAAGCTATTATGATTCACTTTTATTAAATTAGATAACTTTATTTTATAATCTTAATAGTTTCTGATTATAAGGGATATAAAGTTAAATTTTATAAGACTATTACTCATCATTTATAAGATATATTCGTATAGATTTAATAATTCTAGTAATTAAAAGATAATAACCATAGCATCATTATTATTAAGATTACGTTCATACATAATTCATGCTTATAACTATACAGGAAGTAATCTTAAGTAAAAGCAATAAATTCATGATTTTGCTTAGGTTTGAAGATATTAAATGAGGGATAAGAAAGTAATAAATATGAAATTTAGAAAAAAACTAAGCTTTATTTAGATTGCCTTAACAAATAAAAGCTTTATTTTATTTATAGATAGATTAAAAACTGATTCCATGTGAATATACATTTGCTCAGAAGCAAACTAAATTTAAATCAGCTTGAGTTAACAATATGTAATAAATAGATCTTTGAATATCTAAGATTAAATCTTTATGCAGTTAAGTATTAAAATATCTAGCTTTTTTATGTATAAAATGTAAAAAAAGATTCTTTTTCGAAAATAAATTTTAGAAGCTTTGAGTTGATAAACTGAATTAGATTCTTAAATTGTTTAAATAAGAAACTTCATGAAATTGTGTTTAAGCTTTATTAAAGTATTGATTACTATAAAATTAGATTATCTATAACTCTATCTAATAGAGCTTATTACGAATTATTTATTTCAACTCAAACAAAAAAATTATTAAACTTTTTCTTTACTTTTTTAGATAAAAAGATCAACTTTATTCTACTCAAGGGTTAAAAAATTTCTGGGGCTTCTATAAATAAAGCATATCAAATAAATGAATAATGGTAGAGATACCACTTAATGTTCACTTTGTTTAAGAGACATTTAGATATTTCTAATATTAATAAATAATTATTTTTATATAAAAATAATTAAAAGCAACTAAAGGTTGATATTCAAATCCAGGTTTAAAAATCAAGTTTATAAGCAAAGAATATGTGCTGGTATTTCAAAGGAAGATTAAAAGTTTATTTATATAATCTATTAAATCCTAAAGTTTGAATGCTCTATCTTATTATAACCCTTTTCAAATATAACTCAGTTTATATTTTAATTAAGTTAAAGAATATTATGAAAATTATTACGACTAAAAACTTTCAAATTTATAGAAAAAGTAATAAAATAGAAGGGTTATAAATTAAAATTGAACTCTAGGATCTTAGATATCCTTTTATTAGTAGATTAAAACTTGATTATTATCGAAGCTATAAATAAATATACTAAATTCAATTTTAATTATTATCATTAAGTTTTTTATTAGTTTTGCTCAATCTTTAAGCTTTTATTTATATTTAATTATCCCATTAGATTTTTCATAAATTATAAGATGTATTTAGTTCATATAGTAAAAATGTAATTAGATAGAATTAATTAAAAAGCTAGTTTTATATGTAAGCATTCGTAGAAAATTAAGTAAAAATAGAAATAATTAATGGAATCTATGACTAAAATCATGACTGTTTTACTTAGATAAAAGAGTAAATAATTTTTTAAATGATCTATATCAATTTTATTTGCTTTAAGCTTTTCTATTTATTTCTTCTCTTGATTTCTATTTTAAAGAAGGGAATAAGATGGTTTATTCTAAATTTTTAAACTAAATTATAAAAGATATTAGTTATTTAATTCCTTAACTTTCATACTCCTCTCCGTTATCAAGTAATGTATTTACTTCAATTGGCTTTGAGCTTTGACTTTCGGATACAATAATGTTGCTAATAAACAATTGTCTTCTTTAGCTTTAGAAGAATATTTCATCAATTTCTTATTTAGTGTGATCTCTTGTTTCAGTCATATACCACCTAGCAAATGCAAATCCAACGAAATTAAAGATAGAGAATAATCAAATGCTTATTTTAAACATCAGTAAACTACCCTTACTTGGAGATAAGAAACTCACAATCAGAGTAAATAATCAGTTACATGCAGTAGCCAAGCTCATTCCTTTATCGACCATTATATCAGAAGTGTATATTCATCTATATAAAAACTTACGTAATTGGTCCAAGCGAAATTTCAAAAAATAAAAGATAAAAGCATATTGTTATAAATTTTATCTAGACTAAAAAGCTTACTTCTTCATTTTCTTATCATATGCAAATACCAAAAGCAATTAAGGAAAAAAGCATACCAAGATGACCAATTTAGCAGAAAAAAGTTCTTCCAAATTCTAAGTAAATACTTACTGTTTGCGACTGCGAGAAATAGGAATACAGGAAGCATATTTGCAATTCCAAATGCAAAAGTGATCTAAATAAAAGCTTACAGCATGATGCTTCATTTAAAAGACATAATTTTCTGATGAAAACATATTTGAATAGAAAATAACTATGTTTATTCCTGTTAATTATTAAAGAATGCATAATCCTACGCCTGTTTTAAGCATTTTTCTATATCTGTGATCGAAAAATAAATCATATCACGATATATCATCATAGGATATATTAAGTACAATGGTTCCCCCTTCACTTCATGTGCTTCTTAATAAAGCTTATATTTAATATTAATGCTCTTTGCTCTCGTACTTAACATACATTGATAGCATTTTTTCAGCATCCTAAAAGTTACCTTTGGATCAGTAATGAGGAGCCGTATCATATTTTGCTCATAATAAAAAGATCATCATTTATAAAAAAGCAGGAAGAGCAGGGAAAAATAGAACTCATCTTCACAGCTTATTTCAGAATTAGCCATCGTAAAATCAATCATGATGATCAAGTAATAAACCAAAACCATAGGAAGTTGCAATTCCTATAGTAACAAAGAGCTAATGTAGGCCCACTTGAAATCCTGAATCACCTGTAGGCACAATTTCCTTAACTAAATTAAAAACTTACTATACAGAGGAACCACTACACATATTATTCCTACCACGATTCCATAAAAAAATCTTCCAACCAGTATACTAATTGCTCCAAACTGCATTATAAGACAAGCAAAAATGCAAAATATATCACAATAAATTAACAATCTTCTCCTTCCTGCCATTTAAGACTAAATTAAATATTACCAATTTCCCTGAACTCAACGCACCTAATACAGCTCCACATGCTAATACACTTGTATAAAAACGCTACTTATTTTCTGTATTAATTATTACCTGTCATATATTCTCCTTATAGAGAGTATTTTTTAATATTATCATAAGCGACATTAAATAATCCCATACCATATCCTCATATAAATGATGATAAGCAAGCATTCAAAGTCAGCAAGTGAATTTTAGCCTATTTATATCTTAAACGTTTTAACCTTTCTAAAACTTATGTCTCTTTGTTGCTTTATTCTTTTCTCATTTTATTTTAGTAAAAATGATTGATTTATTGTAAATTAGAATTAATCTTTAGAAGCAAAAAAGGAATTAAACCTTCTATTAAATTGCTTTAATAACTTTAATTATGATTGTCTAGTTTATATTTAAAGTGAAACTATTTTACTAAATTAATATCCCTCTTTATCGAATGTAAATTTGTTATGACTGTAAATCGTATGATAACTGCTATTGGTGTTTAATACGAAATAAAGCAAATTTAAAGATTAATTACACTCAAATGATTTAGGCATCTTTTGCTTAGACTTTCCTGGATATTATAACTATATTTACTACCAAATTTAATTTCTTTAATACTCTTTATTTTTATTTACCTTAAGATATAGATAATGGTAAAAAGCTGAAAATCAGGGCGAAATACGAAGACTTTGAATAATTTGTTTAAAGGACTAAATTTTAATTAAAAAAACTTATTTAGATGTTTATGATATAAAACTTAACCAAAAGCTCTTGAAATCTTCCATTCGCGTTTATTTGAAATCGATATGTTCTTAACTAATTAATATTCGGTCAGACAAAAAACCATTGATTATACTTATAAATTCCGCATTTTTACTCAGTCTTAAGAAATAAATATTTTTCGAACAAAAGTACTCTATCCTTAATAAAAAATTGGCAATAGCTATAATATAGAGTGATTAAGCATTTGATAAAGTTAAGATTTTATTAAAAGCGATAATTTAATAAAGTAATATCAACAAAATTAAATTACTTAGTAAAGATATATTAGTATTGTTTATTCTAAGCTAACTTAGTTAATAATCTAATCAAAAAATACTTAGAATGTATATAAAAAAAAGTATAAAGATATATCAAGAATTAAGTGAAGAAAAAAGAAATTATTTAAATGTAATTGAAATACAATTTCTTGATGAGTGTATGATATTTTTAGAAATTGCTAACTTAATAATAATTTTTAGTTGCATTCAAAAGCAAAAGCTATTAAACTTATTTTTGCAAAGTTGTAAACTAATTTTTTGTTTTGCTTAAGAAAATACATTCTGCAAATAATATAATAACCAACTAAAGGATTTATTATTCTTATTAATTTTAATTTCGGTAGAACTAAATCCTAGAAAGGTGGATCAATTAATGTAAATAAAAATAAATAATTTCAATTACTATTTTTATAAATAGTATAGATGTTTTTTTAAATGAAAGATCAAAAAAATGTTTAAATTAATAGATTAATAAACCGATTTAAATTATTTTAAGTGTAAAATAAATTTAAATTTTGGTTTCTTCTTAATGTAAATTACTTATAATAAGCGAAAATTATTTAAATTTAAATTTTAGCTATAAATATCTTTATTTTTTTCTAGTTTGGTAACTTTCTTTTTTAAAATCACTTCTGGTACATTTAATTTAAAATATGGATGATGCCAAAGGTAAGGGAACTTTTTATTAATCTGGTACAGTGTATACTGTATTAGGATTTATCTCGAACTTGATGCTACCATATTAAGAGTGGATAATATTCGAAAAAACATACCTAACTTGTATGAGGGTTTTCTCTTAAGTAAAAAATAAATTAACCAAGAGAATTTCAATTTTTAATTTCTTATTTTGATTTTATTTAAGAAGAATGTATATTTACACCAATATTTGAAAAATATTTACTAAGAAGCTTCTCCATTTGGAGAAGCTTACTCATCTCATTTGATGACTATACTAAGTCAACAATATTAATGAGAACACTTAACTAACACTAATAATTAATTCATGAAAAACTATTTATCGGTGATATAAAAAATAAATTTTAGGTTAAAAGTATATTTCTTAAATGCTAAATTTACTTAAAATTATTTATTTTTTATTAAATCATTTAAAAAATAAAGCTTATTTTTAGAATCCTAAATTAATAAGTTTAGTTTCCAAATGAAATAGTAAAATAATCATACTCTCAGTTGATAATTAAATTTTTTAATTATATATTAAATTAATAGTTTATATAATGAAGAATAAATGGAAGAATGGTTTCAAATATATGAGATACCAAAATAAAGGAAACATTTATACTTATCAATGATATACTTTTACTCGAGCTATGAACTAATTAAACGTTTGTAAAAAATAAGAAACTATTTTAATATCCTAATGTAGAAAAAAATGAAATGGTTGAATTAAAATCTTAGAATTGTTAAGTTTTAATATCTAAATTTAACTTTATTGTTTAATTTAAATCATAAGAGAAGGTACAAAGCTTTAACTTAAGTTAAATTGCTTATATAATTTAAAGGTATATAATATGATTCAATTGACTTACAATTTTATTTTCCATTTTTTATTTATTTTTTTAAGTATTTTCTTAGTTTTATCCTGATTTAATCTCTTTGGAATTTATATACCTTAAGATTTATATTTAATAAGCAGGCTTATATTTATTTTTAGTTTAAGCTACATGCCAATAATTATAATGAATTATAGACTATAAAATGTTAGATTTAGTTTTATGGCAATAGTTAAATAATTAGATATCTAGCAACTTAATTATTTGCATCATATAATTTTCATAATTATTCTAAAAAAAGACGTTCTCATTATAATAAAAAGATCCAAACTTAATCAACCTATTTAACTCCAAATTTGCTCTCAAAAGAAGACTAATTTTCTATTAGTATAATAAAGAGTCAATTTATCATAGCCATACATAACTAAGTTTGTTATTATTAATACCAAATTTATTATTTGATGAAGGTAAATAAGGACATTCAAAATAAATTATCCAGCATAGCTCATTTAAATTAAAATTTAGCATATTCTTTTATATGAACTTGTAATTAAGTTAAGTCCTGCAAAATCTATTTAAATCTAATTTTTTGGAATTACCAAAATCAAGCTAATATTTAATTCTTCAAAGGTATTATCATAATTTCAAAAATTGCTAATAATATGAAAGTTAGTTTGCTAACTTCAAGAGGAATTTTTTATCTTTTACTAAAACTTTTTAATAGAACTAGCCAGTCTTAATGTTGGATTTCTTTTATACTAAGTAATAGAAAAGCTTTAATTACAAAGAAGATATAAGAAAAAGAGTTGGAAGTATTTGATCTTAGCATTTAAGATAATTATATATAAGCATTGATTTTTAGAAAAATAGAGGAAAGAAATACACAAAACCAAATTAAAAATAATTAAAATATTTTAATCCAAAGGTTTTATTAAATCGCTATAAATAGAATGATTAATTACCCTGAATAGCTATTTTAAAATAACAAAGAAATAATATTTCTTAATTAATAGCTATTTATGAGGAGTACTAAAAATAGATGAAAAAGAACATTAAACTTTGAAAAAAGAAATATATTCTGCAATATCTTCTAAGCTTTTGTAATTGCTTAATTTAGAAGCGAATTAGTACAGAGCTAGAGATAAGAGATGATTTCTAGATAGAAGATATCTTTATTTTTTATCTTCTGCTAAAATTATTAGCGGCCTTTCTTAGGACTATTTATACATAATTATACAAAATTCAACATACTAAATAAGAATTAATATTTAAATATTTGATGAATATTTTAAGGAAAATAGGAAAACAAAAAGAAAGGAAAAAAAAAAAATTGCTTTGGTTATTAATTTAGCATTCTACTATATAGGATAAATCAATTTAAAGTATAAGGATAATTTTAAAATTGAAAGAAGGAAGATAAACTGATGATTACATTTAATGAATATATTTTTTTATCTTTAATAGAATTCTTTGTAAATTGAATAAGGAACATATAGTTACTCAATCAATAAATTAATTTCCAATATCTTATTTCATGTGCATTTCTTTATTAATTCTTAAGTGTTTAATTACTTCATCTATTACTAAAAGAAATATTTATAATGAAGAACGAAATTTCTAAATAAATTTTTTTAATATCTTTAAGTTAAAAATGAATTGGAAAGCAACAATCAAATAATTATAAGCTTTGCAAAAAATTTAGAAAATAAGCATCAATTTTTTATTTAGTGCTTGATCCAATTAAAATATGATTAAAAGAAATTTTTTTAAAAACTTTATCATATATGCCATGTAGGAATATGCATATGAGAAGCCCTCGGAGCCCAATATGGTAACTCTAAACATATTTCTAGTGCCTTTTTGACTGCTTCTTCACCTTCATATGCTCTTCTTTTGTCAGCAACCATTTAGCAAAGTTTTCCAAATGTATCCAATGCAAATACATAGTTAAAATCATTTTTAGACTTCAATTTTTCTATTGCTGATTTTAAGATACCTTCTGCATGCATTAGAGATTTTTACGATTTTAAAAATGCTCCAAATAATGCTAGAGTTCTTCCAATATTATCAGGATCAAGGTTCTAATATAGTTTGATATTAGTTTTAAAGCAGTCTACTCCTTCTTTAATCAACTATTTTTGAAGATATACTTCTCCCATATTATTTATCACAAGACCAGTTTCCTTATTTTTGAATGGGTAGTCTTATTCTATTTTGACATCTTCAGTTTCTTCGAACAAATAAATTGCCTACACAAAGTTAGGTATTGAATTTGAATATTCCTATATAGCTTTTTCATAAGGCATGATAAGTTCATGACCTTTTTTAATTTCGTCTTCGTTTTAGTATTACAACACATGCCACCACTATGCGCATGCTAAGTTATTTAGAACATATTTTTTATTCTCTTTGTTATCTAAAGCTATTTTAAGATATTTTTTAGCACTTTCAAGTCTTTCTCCTTATAAGCAATATGCAGTTCCTAATAGATAACTAAACTCCGATTTTAGCTCTGAAGTTAGAAGATTCTTTTCTGATCCCTCTAATATTTGCTCTCCTATTTCTATTGCTTTATCAACGTTAGAATTCAAATATTATAGAAATAGATTTTTTTTAGATTCTAAAGTTCATTCCTTATCTCCCTGTTTGGAAATATTTAATATCTCTTGCAAAATTTTTTCAGTAGTACTTTTATCATTTTACTCTCTCTTAACAGCTGCTTTTTTCAAAAGCACATGAGTATAAATAGAATCCTAATTTTATCCAGCATACTATAAAATTTCTAAAACTCTATCAAATTCTATTTCTGCTTACTTTAGTTTTTTAGTCTTTAGATATTCATTACCCTGCTAATACTCAGATATTCCCTCTAATGCTTACAGATTGCTTGAAAACTTTCTCACAGTATTTAGTTAAGAAAGTTTAAGAAGCATTTTTGATTTATTTATCTTTAAGTTTTAAACTTATAAAATAAATCTAAGAATAAGCTTCACAAAGCTACCCTTTTAAGTTTATATCTCTATATCTACTAAATTTAACTTTATTTCATCTAATATAGCAACATTAGCTCCTTCAGTCTCAATTCGATGGCTAATTTTATATGTTCATAACTATAAGTTCTATTAATATAGTTTCTACTGAGTTATTCATGCTATTTTTTTATTTTAGCGAGGAAAATAGAAACTAAATGAGTAAAAGAATATATCAATTGAAAGAGTCTAATAAGTTAAGATAATGAAAATTTAAATTAAAGCTATAAGCTGAACCTAATTATTATAGAAGTGGTAGCAAAATGAAATAAAGAGAATTTACTCAATCAAGTATAATAAACATGAGAAAAGATAAGAAAAAAGTGACGAAAGATAGAAGTACAACTTGAATAAAGCCAGAAGAAAATAAGAAAATTGAGTGAAACTAATTATTTAGTTTAAGCTTTTAAGCAATTTTATCTATCTTAATTTAAAGCATATAAAGCATTCTAAAGAAAATGAAATACTACAATAAAAGTTATAAAATCATAATAAAGCTTACAGTTTTGAAACAGATTTATTGCTAGCATTATTAATTTGATGATCATTAACCAAGACAAAATTTTATATAAAAAAAAGATTTAAAACTTAATAAGCTTATTAGATAAAACCTAAGAACATAAATACATAAATAAGAAAATAGTAAAGCTAAATTAAAAATAAAATATAATAAATCTACTTAAATGAGCTATTCTGTTATATAATAAAACAATTAAATTTAAAAAATTCTAATTATATTACTATTTAGATTAAGAACCTTTATTTATATTTTTATCTAAATTAAACGTATATATCCTTCAGAATAAGAACTTATTTAGAAAAATGTAATGAAAATGTAAGAAATCTATTAAGTTAAAATTAAACATTTCTTAAAAAAGTGACAAACTTAATTAAATAACTCTATTCTAGAATGAAGAATAAGATAGAATAAAAAAGGCTTAAATCTTATAACTTTTTTTAAGGAAAAGAATGTATAATTATGAATGAATTATAAAATTACTAGTGAATCTTAAATTTTAAACTGAACAAAGGAATTTAGATCTATTAAACATACTTATGACTTTATTTGTTATAGATATTAAAATATGTCTGCTAAAAAGATTTAAATCTTCTAAAAAAGTAAATATT
This sequence comes from Loxodes magnus, assembly GCA_946699065.1. Lineage (NCBI taxonomy): Eukaryota > Ciliophora > Karyorelictea > Loxodida > Loxodidae > Loxodes > Loxodes magnus. Next base: position 965,153 of record CAMPDV010000039.1, read on the forward strand.
TTTTAAATCTAGAATCTAAGTTAAATTTATAAAGTAAAAAGGAAGAAAGACTAGGTAAGATAGTTGCTGGAAATGATTAAATAATTGAGTAAGAGTAACTAGTTTAGATAAAATGAGGTGGGGAGTTTTATTGTCTTATAGATAAAGTTATCTTCTATCTATATTTAGTTAAATTTAGTGACTCTGAAATCTATTTTTTCAACTTTTCTTAGTTTACCTTAACATCTTGCTCGTTTATTCATTTTGCTATAATGCAATTAAAACTCAATTATTATAGAAATTACATTAGAATTATTCTTTTAAGTTTCCATTCTCTCCTTCACAATTCATTATAATTGATCAATTAACATAAGCTATAAAATCTTAAAGATTACTTAAGAAAATTAGCCTAGAAAGATTACTAGCTATTGTAAGAAAATAGCCCAAGATCAAGCTAATATTCAAAATCTGGATTTACTAAAACTAATTAAAATGAATAAGATTCAGTCTCAAATGATTTAAACTAATATAATACAAGCTGGTTGGCTAATTCATTTTAATTTAAATTTTTATATGCTTCTGAATAAAAAATTCTATAATAAAAGCTTTTGAGTTAGGAAAATACTTAAATCCTATTAATTATAAATATCATTGAAGCTAATTCAAATTTTTAATTAAATCAGTAAAATTTTTTATTTTAAGCTACCTTCAAATAACTAGAATGTGAAAATTGTATCTTTAAGATTTAATTTAATTCTCTAAGTATCTAAAGCTTTTGTATAGTTGATCTGAATAGTAAAGCTATTTATTAATCTATAATCCCCTCTAGAATCTTTCTATTTTATTAAAAAGGGATGCTTTTTTCATAATTCGATCCAAAAAACTTTTTATCATGTTTGGAAATTAAAGATTTTTAATAATCGATGTAGTATGAATTATAATTTATGCACTTCTAAGATTACCTATAAAAAGTAAAAAGCATAATTGCAATAAATTTCATATTTCTACTAGTAGTTAAATAAAGTTTCTTACACTAGAATATAATAGTTTTTATTTGCACAGCAAATGGATCATAAACTGTCTCTGAAGCACCTTTTTCTTCTCAAAGGTTAATGATTATTTTTCTGAATTTTCCATATAGAATGATCATTAAACTAGTGACATTGATTAATTTCCTATTATTTTTGGCTTATCCAAAAAAGCTATCTTAAAACATTTGAATCTAAACGGTTTTGAGATAGAATTAAGTTACTGCTTTTAAAAGTGTTGATTATATCTTTTATTTACGATCGAAGAACTAATTTAGATAACTCGATAACTGGGAAAATTATATAATGCAGCTCATTATTAAATTATAAAAAGGAATAATGCTGAAACAAGCTAGCAGAGGATTTATGCATACTAAATAGAAAAAGAAAATATAGCAAATAAAAAAAATGAAGTTCATGGATAAAATTTAATAAGCAACTATATCTGCTAATAAGCAGAACCTCTAAACATTATTCAATGGATTTGAATAGTCTCTAAAGTTATGTCATTAAAGTGTAAAATTGAAGCTACTAGAATTGAAATGGATTTAAATTTAACATTAATAAAAATAAATCTTTCTTCTCTTTAATAAAATTAGAGCTATACAGAATTAAGTAAGTTATATTAAAATTGCAATGAATGATTAATATAATTAGTAAACTGGTATAAGTCTCTAGATTACTAGCGAAATTATTATGATATAATAAAATGGCATCTAGGATCAATAAACCTAAAATCAATCTTCTAATTAACAATAAAAAACTTTAATTGAAATTTTATCTTTATAGGTTGAGAATAAAACGTTTTAAGATGCCGTGCAGCACTTAATTTAGCAAATAAGCAGTCTAGATATAAAAATCAACTAGATCCAAAATGATAATTAAATTCTGAACATAAAATTGAGCATAAAGCCTCAACATTTCTATTTAATCAAGAATTTAAAAGAGCAAAAGAAAAAATATAAGAAATTCGAAATATCAATTAAATAAGCCACGAACAATTTATGATAAAAGCTAGATACATCCAATGGAGATTGAATAGTCAAACTAAAATATTATTTAATCAAAAAAAATAAAAAGTAGAACATTTATGTTCAAATTCTGTTGAAAGATAGGGCTCATAAAAAAGAACTGTTGGAGATTTCATAAATTTCAAAGTTATGAAAACAAAGAATTCTGATAAAAACTTAACCAAGGTTTATTGTACATCTAAAGGTGAGTTATATAGACGAAAAATGATTGGTAGAGAAAAGTTACTCAAATTAACAGTAAATACTTAAAGAAGAAGAACCAAGCATGTGTTTGATAAGGACTGAGATTGGAATAAAATTCTAGCAGTAAAAAGAGGATAAATTTGCAGAAGCAGATATGCTATTCCAAAATATGAGCCAGGAGAAGAAATGGACGATTTCAACGAGTCTTTCAATAAGTTTTGAGACTTTTTATAAACTAATACGTGACAAGCCAAATAAAGGCGATGTCACATGAAAATATTATTGATATTATTATCATAATCAATTTCTACAAAGTTTAAAAATATGATTTATAGTCATATGTGCTTTCTTTCTTAATCTTATTATATAAATTAAATAAACTACAACACTTTAATATTTATCTTATACTTGGAATTTATTCTAGCACAAAAAAAGACAAAGAAGCAAAATACACGAAATTACTTATTATCTCCATATTTTTTTCATACTAATAGCAGCAACAAAATAATAAGCTAAAAACACTCCATCAATAAATATAATGGTTTGATTAGAGTTATGACTTAAGGCAAATTTAATAAAATACCATATCTAATAAATAAAGCTAAAAAGGATTTTATAGGTAATCAGAAATCACTTTATACATAAATTACTATGGAAAATATAAATAAAGTAAATATGGATTCAGAAATTGCGTTGCAATCAGAGTAAACTAATTTAATTTTCATTAGTGTATTTATCTCTTAAAATACAACTTTTTTTATATATAACAAAAGTATATAAAATATCAAGTTTAACTATCATAGGGTATGATGAATTTTAAATCTTAATTTAAGAAAATAATACTTAACTCTTGAGATGTATTTAACTAGAATTTTTAGAAAATTATGAGAAATAATTTATGGATGTAAGCTTCAATTTTTAATAAAGCTTACAATTTTTAAATTCAGCTCATTTTAATAACTTTTTTAAATCTAAATATACTTTTTAGTAGTTTATTGATAAATATTACTTAAATAGATATAGTAGCAGTTTTAGAAACTGAGTACTTATAAATGAATTATAATTTTATTCCCCTCTATTATATAATCTTGCTTTTGATTTCTTAATATTCCTGCTATCAAAGTAGTTAAATTTAACTCAAGCAATTATCAGATAAATTTGATATTAATAAGTTTATGTTCTTAAATGATAATAAATTAAATTGAATAACTTGCAAATATCTTTTTCACTAAACTCTTTTATTTTAGAATGCTTTAAAGTTAGATAAGCAAACTACTAATTATAGCTTAGAAATTTATTATTTATGATTGAAAGAATGAGCTAACTATCCTTCTCAGTTTAGCTTTTATCTATTTTCTTGATATAATCAAACATAAATCTAGTTTGTTTTCTTAATTGAAATAAAGCTGTTATTTATAACTTTCTTTGCTTCTATATCTTCACAATAGCACTTTAATATCATTCATAAACTAAAGAACCCTTAATTCTAGGACTATTTCCAAATTTATTACTTTCCTTTTGCTAAGTGCAAATATATTTTAGATCCATTATTGACTTAATATATTCTATTAAGCAATGCTAATTAAAAAATGTGAAATAGCAATAACTTTATCAAAGTAAAGAATAACTATTATAAATACCTTCTAGCTATTTATATTTATCCTTATTATTTCACTTCTAAGTATATATTATTATATAATTAAAGCATCTAAACAAAGTAAAGCTATAGCTACTAATTAAACTTTATTTAATAGATTCTTTTATGATAGACTTAAAGTAGACTTGTAAAAGTATATGAACTTAGATTTTATTTGTTTATAGTATTAAAAGATGATGAGTATATAGATGACTTAGTTTAAGTCTAAATAATAGTTTAATATATTTAGGTATAAATTAGATATGAAAGCTTCTAAATTGCTCCTTATGATATATGCTTTAGGGACTCTTCTTAGAGTCTAGTATTTTTTATTGACTTAAAGCATTGTAAATGATATAGGTAAAATGATGATATTGTATATAATATATCACTACTAAAATGATATGATTCTATGATTATAAGCCTAGCAAGTTATAAGCTTAAAGCATCCTATATGCTTAATATAGAATCTTTAATGCTTTATTAGTTTATAGGCATTCTTCATAACTTAATTGAGGATGGAGATATAAAATATCTAGATTATTAAATTTGATCTATTTAAATAAAATGAAATAGAACATCTAAATAGAAGGGAATGAATAATTTAAATGAATCAAATGTTTGAGGTACAACCGATAAAAAATCATTTTGCTAACTTCAAATGCATGTCTGTCTTCTTTTTAATGAGGATATGGTATGGGATTACTAAATGTAATCTATGAAGATATTAAAGATTATTATGAAGATGCAGATCTTATGTCAGGTAAGTTTTGATATAGGAAAAATGGAGAGATTTTATACGAGTTTATTTTCACTAGGAGCTGTCTTAGGTGCTTTATGATCAGGAAAACTAGTAAGATTTAATTTAGTCTTAAATGATAGGAAGAAGATTATTGATGATATTATGTGATAATTTATGTATAATATCAAGTATAATAATGTAAATTGGACCAGAAGGCCTTTTGATTGGAAGGCTTATATATGGTTTTATGATAGGTATAATATGTGTAGTAGTTCCCTTATATAGTAAATTTTTATTTTAGTAAAGGAAGTTGTGCCAACAGGTGATTCGGGATTTTAAGTTGGTCTTCACTAACTCTTTATTACAATAGGAATTGCAACCTCTTATACTTTTGGCTTAATTATTCAAGAAGATGACAATTAACGTTGTAGGATTCTAAATTCAAACTATTATAATGATTTATGAAGATGAGCTGTAATTTTTCCTGCTTTTATCGCTTTTTTCCAAATGCTTGTTTTTTTGCTATGAGCTAAATTTGACACTGCTCCATATTATTGGTCCAAAAACAACTAATAAGGCGCTGAAAATATGCTAAAAATGTATTTAAGGTATGAAAGCCTAGAGCAATATTATTAAATATAAGCTTTTCTTAAAAACAGCTGAAGTGAAGGTGGGCTAAATGTTCTAAATATTACATACGATGATATCTCATGAAAAAACTTATTAAAAGACATAAGATATAGAAGAATGCTGATAACTGGTGTAGGATTATGCATTATTTAGCAACTAACAGGAATAAATATAATTATTTTCTATTCCAATAAAATTTCAGAAGATAATATCATCTTTAGCTTGCAAAAAAATGAAGTAATTATTTATTTAGATTATTTTTGCCTTTGGAATTGCTAATATGCTCCCTGTGCTTTTATTTCTATCTATAGCTAATCGTAAGTTTTAACTTAGGATTTGGAAGAGCTTCCTTGTGCTAAATAGGTCATATCTGCATGGGTATTTGTTTGATTATTCTTGATATATGCTTATATATAGATGTTGATGAAGTAAGTTTATAACTTAGTTAAAATTTATAGTTATTTGCCTTTTTCTTCTATTCTTTGAGATTTCACTAGGACCTGTCACGTAAGACTTTACTTAGATGAATTTATACAGCAGAAATTATGGTAGACAAGGGTATGAGTTTAGCTGCTACTTTTAACTGAGCATTTACACTAATCGTTAGTTTATTAGCTCCAAGTGATGATAGCGACTTATTACTAAAAATAAGCATTTGTATCTTTGCCTTTTGTAACTTTATTTGCTTTACATTTGCAAAATGATACATGATAGAAACTAGAAATCTCACAAAAAGTGAAATTGATCAAATTTTTTTCTAAAGTTAGAGCCTTTAAGTAATGCTTGGAAAAGTAAGCTTCAAAGAAAGCCAAAATACTTAGATTAATAGCAATATCAGAGAAGATTTCTAGAAACTAGAATATTTTTAAATTATCTTTATCGTAACTATATAGATCATTCTAGTCTTTGCTATAATACCCCCTTTAACTTGATACTTTGCATATTTTGCTAAGCTAAGTTAGATATAAAAGGATATAATTATATATTTTGATCTGCTTATTAATAAAAAAGGATTTTAGTAAACTTTTGTTTTTTAAACTTAGCTAGTTTTAGTATTAAAATGGAAAAATAGAAGGCTTTAAACATGAAAAAATTAAAAAAAGAAAAATTAAAAATGAAATTAAACCAAATTTAAAAGGGTTATAGTAAAAATGCTTTAAATGAGTTAAGTACTATTAATCCAAATTAGCTTGTTTCTATATTAAATCATTAATGTAATGTATTTGTTTAAATTTGAATTAAAATAATAGCGTTATATTCGCAACATCATGATAAATCTTAATTTTAGCTATAGGCTAGGATTAATATAAAAAGAGTAGCTAATTTAAGGTATAAAATTTAATGAAGATTGTAGAAATAATAAAATTATAGGTTTAATCTAAGATATTTTGGCCTTTAGGCTTTATATGACTTTTATAACTTCAAATTAGTTTTGAGATATGATCAAACTTTAAAAATCGTATGCTTGAACTTATAATCTTTTTTTACGAATTTTTATTATTTTCTAGGTTGTATAATCTTTCATTTATGTATCTTCTTTCTAAAAATATGCATTGCTTTTTTATAATTATTCTAATATTTATCACATTAGCTTTTATTAGTTAAACGATAATAATTAGAAGAAGATTTTATGACTTGTTTGTGTTTTTTTTAAAGTATAATCATATTTTTTTAATACTTATCTAGGTAATTTCATCATTAGGTTAATTAGTTTAGACCATATTATATCCTTAATAACTAATTCAGACTTTTTCGAACTTAGATTTTTTTCTTAATTATTTCCAGCTATTTTTACTAAGCTTTTTAATTTAAAATTTAACCAAAAAAAGCATCATAAAATTAAAAAAGCAAGCTAATTTAGAAGTTACTTGACTAAAATTAAGTACCTTGCTAATTGAATAAAGCTATATATTAAGTTTCTTTATAACTTATTTTAGTTATTCCCTTTATAGATTACTTGCTAGTTAAAATCTCCATAATATAACTATCTATTTCTCTATTTATTAAAGCAGTTTCATTAATAAATAAGGAAAGGATATTTATCAAAAATAGGATCTCCCTTATCTAAATATAAATGAAATGGATATTCAATTTTATTATTTTAATATGACAAAAGGATAAAGCGCTGGTATTTTAATACTATCTACTAACTAATTTTTTAGATCTATATAAGTATTTTATTAGTTATCCACTATGTAAGATGTATTTATTACAGCTCTAAGAAAGAAATATTATCTATTTCATTTTAATTTAAATACTTTCACTCTTATTATTCTGCTACTTATTACCTTTTTTTATGTCTTTATTTAAGCTTTTTTTTATTTCCCTTTTTTATAGGAGGTCTAAGAATGATATAATTAGAAGATATACGAAGAGTGAAGCATTAGTTAAGTTTTTAAATTAGATAGTCAAGGCTTGGTAAAAATACACTTTTTGATTTCATAACTTTCAACTACTTTATTAAATATATAAGGATCTTCCTTCACGAAATTTTATGCGTCTTCTTCCTTTTAGAAAGCAATCCAAGCATGATCCTTTGGATTAGTCATGACAGTCACATTAGAAAGTTTTCCTGACTCATAATATCTTTTTACAATCTCTAAATGTTTAGGTCTAAAAGGAACTTGCTTTTCTAAAACATCAAAAGCATAATTATACCTTAAGCAGTATTATTCTTCAGACCATGCTAAGGTTCTTCCTTACTACATTTTTATATAATAAACAATAATTAAATTTCATTTTCTTGCAAACTTTAAATAAAATCTATTATAAGCATTTCAGGTAGCTCTATAACTAATTATTCTATTAATTATATAATCTTTCGTTATCTATCTGCTTTTTACTAAATAGATGGCAAGTATTTTAATATATGACTCTAAGAATTATAAAAAAGTAAGCTTCTAATCTTAATGTACACATATCTATATACAGAGGATGTAGATAGTATTATAATAAAATGCTTATTAAAAGATTGAGATAGATATAATAAGAAAAGGAATTTAAATATAAGTAAAGGAGTTTAATGATTGGCTAGTAATCCAAATGGATTTATTAGGCTAAATCTTTTCTTTATTCGCTAACTTTTTTATTATCTAAATCAACGCAAAACTTTCTAAATACTCAGCAAAAATTAATAACAAACTAAATGCTTCTTTTCCTTTTCCTTTTCATACTGAACATAGAAGATATTTCTATTTAATTTTCATAAATAATGAAGAGGTTATTGAATAAGGATAGAAGGATAACCTAATTATATAGGAAAGACCTTGCTTCAAAGTAATAAAGAAAAATAAAAAAATAATTCTTTCCTAATTTATCGTATTCTGACTTAGAGTATTTTTTGATCACTACAAGCATCATACAATCAAAAATATCTTTCGTTTAAAAAAGATTACTAGAGACTATTAAAAAGCTATAAAATATTGTCAAAGGATTAACTAGAATCATGTGGTCAAAAGCAATTATATTAATAAAATGATAGAATCTAATGGATTGATAATCTTTTTATAATTAAGATTGTCCTGCATTCTAAGATAGATCTAGAGCTTAGCTAATTATTTATCCTATTTAAATGTTTTGCATTTTTAATTCTAGGAAAGTGTTTTGAAGTTAAGTTGTCTTTGCTACCTTGATATTGTTCAATTTACTAGGAAATTCAAATTTAAAGAAAATTCGCTTGCGGTTCTAAATGAAAATCCTTTAGATCAAAAGTGTTTTTTATAGCTGAACAAGTTTGAATGTTCTTTAATTAATTTATTTAATAGGAGATAAAATACTAGCTTAGGTTCTAAGCATTTAAATCGAATTTATAACGCTTTAATATAGTTAGAAATGAGATTTTTGCCTAATTTGCAAATTTAAAAGGCTTAAAGGGATCTTTATTGTAAGAGCTCATTTTATATAGAGTATTACATACTTCTTGCTTATCAAAGCTTTTAAAAGTAGAGTTTTCTTCTAAACTATTTAAATTTTTAAGAAGCTTTAAAGAGTAAAAATTAAATTAATTGAAGCTAGAAAATTAGTAAGTTTTAATTCTGTTATTTAATAGATAATTAATGAGGATCGTTTGATTAAAGCTATTTTAAGTCTCAAGGTAATTAAATAAGGAAAGTTTGATTATTATATTCATAATATTCCAAGAAAGCATCATAACTTTATAAGCTGGATTCTGATATTATAAGTTCTTATCTTATACACTCTTGAATAAAAAAAAATTTAAAGTCTTAATCATTTGAATTTGAAGAACTATGAAAAATAACAAACTTTTATGCTTTTCAATTAAAAGAAGCAACTGGAACAGAAAGAAAGTCTTATCTTTCAATATTTAGTATTAGTTTAAATAATATTTCTTAAAGAAACTATGAAGTTTATTTATAATATTAGAATATCTATGACATTAACAAATCACTATGCTTAAATAAAGATTCTAATATCCTTTAAATAAAGCGCCAAGAGTTAATCATTCTGAATTGGAACTAAAGTTCTAATACTTTAATTTTCTCATTTTTTATATAAATTCAATAAGATATTCTAATAGATGATTATTTGATAAGCATATAAAATATAAGGCTTAGATATTATATTTGTTTGTTTTTATGAAATTGTAAAATTTACTAAGTTCTAGTCTTAATTTGGACTTTTAACTATTTGTTTAAATATATGAATTAGAAGGATTTTTATTTACATTGTATACCCAAAACAAAGAAATTTCTTTCTTTCAAGATGCTTTGATTTTCCCAAATCGTTTGAAAAAGAAAAATCTGGGAAAAATATATTCCTTAATATCCTTAAATTCATAAACTTTAAATACGTTTTTTCTTCTTGTTTCTATCCTTAAATTTTTTAATTTTCTCAAGTAAAAAGATATTAAATGTATGAAACTTTTGCTATCAATGTAACTAATGCAGTTGTATATCTAATATCCTTTAAATCAAACTATAATAAAATTAATCCTTTGGAGATTTTTTCTTTAGGTATTTATTCAAAATCATCATTCTGAATACTTAACTTTTAGCTTAGCTATTATATAAGAGCTTTGTTATTTAAAGTCTTACTTTAATGTGTAAATATTTTTCGCATACCAAGAGTGAACAATTTTAAGAAATAAGCTTCTATTTAGAACAAAATTATGCCTTTTTAATAGCTATTCTAATATTTAAGCTTAGTATATCATAAACTGAAAAGGATATTTTTCACTTGCTTAAATTTGATAGACTTAAATCCAGCATCTAAAACAAAGAATTTTCAGAGTCTTCATAATTTCATGCTATAGTTAATCTTTAATAATTATATAAGTTTATTATCAACAGACAAGCTTTTATAAGTATATTTAAATTGAATTATTAGCATTTTGTATACACAAAGATTAAGCATAATAAATGAATGTACGAGAATATTTAATTTTATTTAAAGGTCTTTAAGCATTTAAAGATATAAAGATATGCAAATTAAATAAATGTTTGTTTAATTAAATATCCCAAGCTCAATCTTCACTAAAATTAACGTTCTCTAATCTTTACATTATTTCATCTTAGCTTTATAGCTGTTTCTGAAAAGTAAAAAGACTGTTAGATTGTGGATTTTTATGAATTTGATATGAAAAATATGAAGTTATGAGTTGCTCTGATCCTTACTAGACTTTATTATTGCTGCTTTGTAAAAGGTTTTGTAATAAAATTTACCCATTTTGTTGTTCAAAGAGATGTACCATATTGAAATCTATTCCATAAGGTGCCTTTAAAAAGTATTTCATAGATTCAAAAACTACTAGTATAGCTTTATAATCAGACGACTATAGAGATCTAATAAACATGTCTATTATATGATACTTCACCATTTAATCCTTTATATGGAAAGGTAAATTCAGACAGCAATTGGAGAATACATATACTCCTTCAAAAAATACTTCTTAGCTTGCATTATAAGCAATTTAGTATACATATTCCAAAATTCCACTTGCAACTAATTATTCTACCTAGTTTTCATTACCAGCTGCTAAATTACTGAGGCCTCAGAACAGCTCCTTTTATATTTTTGACCTTAAATTATCATTTTGCAGTTTAAGAATAAACGTTTGCAAAATTCCCGAGTCAAATAAGGTTTAGGTAAATTTATCGTTGAAGGTAGATATATTACCAAGTATTCGAATGCAAGGTAGTTCAAGCTTTTTGGTCATAAGTAAGGAATAAATTCTTTATAAAACAGTTATTTGAGTTATTCGATTAATAATGTTCTCATTCTCTTTTTCTGATAAATAGCATAGCCCCCAACAGATGTTTTGTAAATCTTCTTCATGTTCTTCATAAATTAAATTAACAAGCAATTCTGACATTAATTCTATTTCTTATGTCTAGGATGGTAAGGAATGTCTAGCTAAATTATAAAGGGCTCATATGCTTGTCTTAAACACCTAGACGTTAAATTACTAAGAATTCTATAGAATTTAAATCAGTAAATCTAAAAATCCCTCGTTTATTAAAAGGTTTCTGCATTAGACTGATTCTCCAGCAATATTTCCAAGTCCTCAAATACAGTTCAGAATAATTTCCATGCTGTTAGTGCTTTTTATGACTTGTATAAATTTGCTTACTATTCCCATTTAAACTAGAACATTCGTAAAACTTGAGTTTGCGGTAGCAAGATTTAAGAATAGCCAAGAAAGTTCGCATTGCAACTGTTCGTTTGTATTTTATTCCAAAGATTGAAAAAAATCTGAAAGAATCCCGCTTTGATTCATATATTCTGTCAGCTACTCCATTTATCCATTTTCTTAGCCAGATTTATAACGAAAAATTCTTACAATCTAAGTTTGAATATTCTAAGTTTGTTCGCCAAGATTAATATTAAACATCTACCTCAACATTTAGAAAAGTTGTCATTAGCTTAGAGAGGAATTATTTAGTTCAGGGTAAGCCGATAAAATGTATTTACTTATTAATCACTCCTAATTTTCATAAAGAATAGGAATACTTTCTTTATCATTTTATACTTCCTGCATTTTATAATTTAAATAAGAATCTTTTTTATATCACCAGTTTACATATTTTCAAGTATTTAAATTGATGAATATGTAATGGGAGGGAAAAACCCGTTTCTATAAAAATGCCTACAAATATCTAGCTTTATACTGATGAGCCATTGCACTAGTATTTTATAATGGCTATCAATCTATTAAAAATGTGTGGTTTAACTGATAACCTTAATTTATAAATTTAGTATTTCGCATTTAAAGAGTATGCTCATTTGCCTAATTTCCTTCTATGGTTATTATTTCATTAAGTAAGTAACAAAGAATGGTTTGATATTATTTCATTAGTTTGTATATATTCTTATAATTAACTTAAATCATTATTTTAATTGCAGGACCTTTTTCTTAAATAAGGGAAATATATCTATAGCAATGATAACTGCTTCAAGTTATTTAAAAAGTAAGTCTTAAGCAGAAATAAATTGTTCTTTGCTGATTGAGTTAAGTTTCTACCTATTAATAAAAATGTGTTATATGGATAGCAATTTAGTTCTAATTAAAGTCATAATACTTATATTTAATACTTATTGAACTAAGATGCTTAAAATAAAAAATTTAGTTATACTATGTCTACAGCTTTCCCATTTATTTAAGAAAGGAAATAATTCTAGTCGTTGCTATTCTTTCTATCTCTTTAATAAACACCTTATATTGCTTATAGCAAGCTAATGATTATTACTATGTATGAAATGTAATAAGTCTATATTAATATAAATTTTGAAATAGTAATAGTTGTAAACTTAGTGAGATGAATTGGTAGAATATAGTAAATGAAAGCCAAAGTTCATTTATAATCTATTAATGAAGGATATAAGAAATTCATATACCAATCCAATTTAGTTAAAAGCTACCATTAAATTTTAAAATAGTGTCTAATTCATTTTTGACTAAAACTGTTCCCAAATAAAGATAAATTTTCTTCTTCGTTGTATGGTTATTATTATTGAAAGACTTCTTAAGGAAGGTATACTTCATCATAAGGATCTAAAAATTCTGATTATGGATGATTTTAATTAAAATCAGCCTGAATGATGCTTTTTTCTTTCAATTATTATTAAGATTTACTCTTGATTAGTGTGCTATCTTTGTAGCCTGGACTCATCTTTGCTATCTATAGAACTTTCCAATTATAATTATCATGTTTCTAGAAATATATGGAAGTTAATTCCAGCGCTTTCATCAAATGAGTCTAAAAATTATTGATAGTGCCAATCTATTCAACGAAGGTATTTCATTAATTTAGAAAATTAATACTCTGATTCTCTTTTTGTTAGATTTGAAGGGATTTTATGTTTAACTTGAGCATTAAGGAGAGATCGAAATCGCCTAAGAACTACTAATAATCATAATCTTAGATCATCTAAAAATCTTCAGGATTGAAAGTCATTTTACTTGCAAAGCACGCTAAATATTAGATAGATTTAAGGTACAGATAATTTTCCAAGTTCTAAAGTTTCTACTATTTTTAAACTAGTATTTGCTGCTGCTAGTAATAATAAATTATTTTTAGCCATGCAAGAAAACCCCCAAATTCTAGCTCTGTCAATTAGAAGTCTATAATTAAATTTTCTATATCTTAGTATTATTTGCTGTATATTTAGCTTCATGCTAGTCATGGCTAATCTTACTGTACTTAAAGCTAAGAATCATATATGTATGAAATCAGATTCTTTGCTAAGATTAAAGTTTTTTACATCTGAGTGCTTTTTTAAAATTCCTATTAAGTAAAATTGAATTTTAAGTCAAGTTCCTACTGCGAATTAATTAGTTCCCATAAGTCAGGATTTATTTTAAGGAGGTAATTTGTCATTAGTTAATAATAAATTATATAAGCTTAAATAATGCAAATATTAACTATCTGATTACTTTCAAAAGATATTTATTAAATTTAAATCTACCAAGTATTTAATAAATGCACCTAATTCTCTATTTATCCTCTAAATTTCTTCTTAACAGAATTCCTTAGTATCTGAAACTGTCTTATCAGATTTTATAAAATACGTTGAATCTAATGATTTCCTTGTGAAATACGAAAGAGCTTGATTTATTTAAGCTATTTGATTATTTTAATGCTGCAATTTAATTATTTAACTTACTAGCTTTGTTTGGCTTTTCTTATCCTCTTTCCTTTTTAATTAGCTTTAAAGTATTGATTAGGAAGTTGGAGTGGTCATAAATTATTTTCTTATGACTTTATTCATAGAGTTAGAAAGGAAAGCTAATAGATATCTGAATTTTTCTTGTTTGTTGAGTAGAAAATAAAATAAGCATAAAAAAGGAAAAATTCCAAAGATAATACTTGAGTGTTATATAGCTTATAATAACTAGGCTATATCTCTTCGTACTAAGTCACTAGTCTTTATTATAGTAGTAGAAGATACCTAATATATTAAAAGAGAACGAATCTAGCAATAGAGCAAAGGAACTAATAAAAGATAATAGTTATACATTTAAACTATCTTAAGATGCTGCTAGCATTTAATTATATAAGGTATATAGCTAAGAGCTAAAGTTAAATTATAAAAGCTTAACCTTTTTTAATTCAAAAATTAAAGGAACATCAATTAAAAGAACTTAACTCTAGATTATTTTTTAACTACTTGAATTAAATATATAAGCATATTTATGAAAGATATATCTATTAGTTAAATTTTAGTATTCACTTTACTAAAGTTTTCAAAGCTATGCTAGAGAAAGTAACTTGGAATTAATTATGCAAGTAAGTTTTAAGAAAGTTAATAATTACAAGCTTCAGTTGCTAATATTAAATATCTACTAAAAATTCGCAAAACTTAATAAATAGATCTTTGCTATTGCTACCGAATATTTTAGGGAAGAGTTTAATATTTATCCGAATTAAATAAATACAATAAATTATACTAGACATGACAAGCAAATATTATTTTAGTCACTTTGAATGATAAAATGAATTTTAAGGTTTGACAGTAGCACTCTATAATCACAACACTTCTAAATTAATAAGAAGTTTGATAGAAACTGTAATAGTCCTTACTAAATTTATTATTTTTATTAAATTTGGAGAAAAATTAATTTAAAGTATAACCTTAAACAATGCTGCATCTTTTATAATATTTCATTTAAATTTAGACAAAATAATCTACTTAATAAATAGAAAAAACGAGGGACTATATATAAGTTTACTAAACTACATCACATAAAAGATATAAGAAGCTTAAGTTATTTATGCAAGGCTTAACGATTATATTATTTATTTGCCTTTATTTAGATAATCAGATAAAAGAGGTTCATAGGGAACATTTTAAGTTTCTTTCTTTTGATTGCTAATATTTATTTTAAAAAAGTATAAAGTGGTATAGTGGAATACTTTGAAATAAATAGTAATTTAATCCTATTAGTTAGATGATTTTAGTAGTTATTATTTTATTTTAAATATTGCTGCTGATAAATTACATAGCATTTCTAGATTCTTCTTTAATTAATGATATAATGATCTTCAATTTAAAAGTGATTGAATAAATATCGCTTTATAAATTTAAACTGATTTGGTTCCAAAATATTTTGATAAATATTGGTTTGAAAGGTATGCTATTGACTTATTTAGCATATTACTAATAGAGAAGGCTGGAGAAATAAGTTATTTAAATAGGTATATCAAATATAATAGTAGTTCTTTATTTATTGCCTTAAATTTCTAATGAACATCAATTATAAAATTTTAAAAATGAGTAAAGATATTGAAGTCTCCAAACAGACAAATCTTACGAAATTTCTAAATTTAAGAAAAACTTTAAAATCAAAAACCAGCAAAAATCATTTATAATAGTTGTTCATCAAACTACCTTTCCTTTTAATTAAATATGAAGTGTTTCCTAATCTATGTCTTCCTCCTGATATTTCGAATAAATGATATTTGAAACTGGGGTAGAGAATTGAAATGAACTAAAGAATAGTAAACTATAAAAATTATGTAGAACGATTAAGAATTGTTGACTGACAAAGAGTAACGTAGAATTTAAAGATAGATAAAGTTAAAAAATGCATTAATTGCTTAGGCTCTGTTTATCTATAGCAAGATTATGTAGTCTAATTAGATGAAAATTGATACTGCGAAAGACAAATTTGTGAAAATTCTCGGTGTAGGATTCTTTATTCTAACGAGTTTTTAGTTGATAGTAAAGAATAGAGTTTTTAGTGACTTTTTAATTTATTTTTTAAGCTTTAAAAATATAGCTGAAAATACTAATAGCCCAAATCACCATTTTGATATGATAAATAAACTTTTTTTCATTTTAAATCTCTTAATTCAAGCCTTTTTTCTATCAATTATTGTTTCCTTTAACTATAAAAAGAATTATCCTAATTCCTAAAATTAAATCTACAATATCTAATCTACATGCTGAGGTTTTATAAACAATCAGTGGTTTTTAATCTTTCGCTAGTTTTGAATAATTCAAATAAGTAGCAATTTAATAGTTTAATTAGATCTCAAATATTAAGAATTTTAATATTAAACAACAATAAATATACTTCAAGCGATATTAACTAAATTTTAGATTACAGTTGCATTTCTAATTTTTTCTAATCAATAGATAAACTTTATTTCCCTGAAGAAATTTCGATAGATGTCATTTTAGTGATTAATAAAGTATAGTAGTAAAATAAATAAGTATATTATAGAATTTTATACTTTGAAGCTAGGAATTATTTTACAATTTCAAGTATTAATTTATTCGCTAAATGATGCTAATATATTTTCGTATAAGCTTAGTGCTAGTTTTACTTTGTAAGTTATTATTTGTTAATAAATAGACTTACCATGATGAAAAGGGAAACCTTATTGATTTTTTAAAAAATTCTCATTAAAGAATCAACTTCAGTATAGAGATTAAAAAATATTCTACTTAGCTATATTTATAAAAAAGTAGCTATTAGGTTTCAATTCTTAATTAAAAATAAATAAACTATAAATCCTCTAATTATATATTCATTTTTACCTAAATAAGATAGAAATAATCTAATCAAAATTTTAGATTTTTCCAAATGTTTTAAATTATTTATATTATAAAAAAAGTATAAAAAGCAATAATTTATTTCCAGCTTTAAGATTAAATAAATAAATCTAAAAATTAAATTTAGACTTTTTAATTAAAATATTAACTGTATTTATATTAAATTAAAATTAGATAAAATAAGCATGAAATTAAAGTTGAAGAAGTATAAAATAAAATGATTATATTTAAAAATAAAGCAATAATAGGATATTTTAACTATTTGATTATTTAACTATTAAATTTTATATTTGTTCATATTATTATTTCTTTATTTGGTAGCTATAATACATTTTTTAATTTTAAGATCTTTAGTATATTCATTAATAGCAGAGTTTTATTAAGTGTTTCTTTAATTTAAATTTAGTTTGAAATACCAAAACTGGTTTATTTATATTTTTATTGTTGAGTCTCTTTTGCTAGGATTATTAATAGATCCTTGTTTTAATGGGGCTTATATTGTCAATTATGAGTTTTAGAACAGTAATAAAATGAGTTGATAGAAACAGTTATTGCTTTATTTTCTAAATCCTTTCTTGCTTAATACTTTACATTGTAAACCATTAAGCTTTAACAATCGTTAATTTACTTATTTTGCTACTTAGAATGGTTTGAAATTAAAAGTTTAGATTTGACTGTTTAAACTAAAACCTATTTCAAATAAATTTACATTGCATTGGTATAAAAAGCATAATAAGTATTTCATTAGAATTTTAAATTTAGATCTATTTTTAAAGCTTTTGCTAAATTAAAAGAACTTTTGATATTCAATTGCACTCACATCAAAGAGAAATAAGCAAAACATTAATAAGCTTAGAATCATAGAAGTCATCTAAGTTTGCATGAAATCGCTAGTTTTACAGAAATATAAAACCATTTTAAACCTGAAAATAATTTGTCTAGGATTGCTACTAAGAATAAATATCTGAAGATGCTTAGTAATTTATGTAATAATTAAGGATTTTTAATTGTTTGAAGATAGAATTTTAAATATATATTTGTACAATTTTGAAAAATTAGGTATGAATAAGTGATTGAATATACTTCATGAAATATTTAAAAAATAACAAAGAAATCCAAGAAAATTAAATAAGCAAGTTATTCAAACATCAAGTTAAATTAAAAAAAGATAAAATTAAAGAACAATTATTTATATAAATCAACTAGAATTTAAATTCACTTTGGCTTTCAATTTAGTTGGATTAAATATATTTATTAGTTATAATCCAAGACTATGAAGATCAAATTTAGATATAAATAGTAAAAAAGATTTGAATCATTAAAACTTAAATCTAGATTTCGAATTCAATATCTTCAATTTTCGAAATGATTGATCAATATTCTATAAGAAAGTTATGGAAAAAAGATACAGAAGAATTATTTCTGAAAGTTCTTATAATTAAGTAATTATATAAAATGAATATTTACTTAAAGCTAAATTTTTTAATTCCTAAAGTATCTAGATTTTATAATTTTATCTTTTTGATTGTAAATTTGTTTTACTTTCATTGCCACTTTTTTCTAATACTTAGAAACACTTAAGTTTTTCTTTATTATTTTGAATCCTTCTTCTAGTTTGAACTTTTATTAGCAGTCTATTTTACTTACAAGCATCTAATTATATTATAGTTATTCTTATGAATTTATTTGTTTTTATTTAATACATCTAAAATACCAAAAATAAAAGGAAGATATTATTTTATTGTAACCAATGGTTTATTAAAAAAAAGGAACATAATTTTTAGAAAAAAAGAGGAATAGTCGCTATCAAAAAATTTGAAAGAAATAGAAATGTAAAAATAAAGGAAGAATAAGCAATTTATAAATGTATAGTTGCTATATTATATAAAATAAAAAATTATTGGTAAGATATAGAAAAAAAACTAATTTTTTTGCCAATAACTCTTTAATAATTGATTTAACTAAAATATTTCATTGATCTAAATTCAGCTTTATATGCATCATAGATAATTATATCAATAACAGAATTAGATTCTTTTGACTTATATTCATAATGAAAAAGATAAAATGAAAAGTGCTGAAAAAACTAATAAATTTATTAGATTAATTTCAAGTTAAATATAATATCTAAGCATAAAGCAAAAAGAACCCTTTATAGTTATAATTATATTAGATGTATTCTACTAAGATAAAGCTTAATGTTTTTTATGACAACTTAAAAAGCTTAGACAAAAAAAATTATGCACTATTTCGATTTAATTCATAAACATTCTAGAAGTTCCATATTATAATCTCCGACTTAATCTACATAACTGCTCAAATTTTCTTTGAGAGATTTATTTAATTTTTGGCAAAATTTATTATAAAGAAAACATAACAATTATTAATTCACCATTATTTGGAACTTCTGCACATATCTTCTTTCAATTGAATATTTTAATTTTACAAAGAAAAACTAAAAAAAGGAGATTAGATTTCCCTTTTTATTTAAGAAATATTCTTTTCTAGCTTTATTAATATATCAGCAGATTATAATATTAGTTAGTAAGTTTTAAGATATATGCTTATTAATTATTTATGGTATAAACCAGGAAAGAATTATTGAATATTATCAAAGTTCAGTTTAAACATATTAATTTAATATCAATAAATATAATCACTATTTTAGCTTTATTTATATTCAAAGCTAAAGCTATTTTTTTTTTGGTACTTTGTATTTATATTTTTTGTAGTATTTATAGATAAACTTTTAAAAGATAAACTTATAGAGAATGTCTAAACATTTGAGTATTTAGCCATCTTTCGCTTTAAATTTGAATCTGGTGAAATGCTTTTTATCTTAGCTTAATCAATAAAGTCTTTATTTCAAGATTCTTTAGTCATTTCTAATGTATATTAACACTTTTTTAGTCCGTAATAGCTATAGTCTATCCTTCTTCTATATAAAAAGATATAAATCACTGTAAATAAATAAAAATAAATAAGCAATCATTGAAGAACTTTCTTACTACTTAAATATTTTAAACTAATAACTATAAATGTAGATTTCATAAAGCTATTCATAAATTTTCTGACTATTTGGAATAATTTCTGCTGGTAGAGCTATAAACCATATAAAAAAATCAAACGCTAATAACTAAATAAAACCTTTTAGATTAGTCTAAAGATTATCAATCACGAAAATTAGGACTAGAAATTACCGGTGCGTGATACCATAAAAGGAGATAAATTGAGGATAAATATTGAACATTAGAAAAGAAAATTACTAAACATTGTTATTTAACAACTTAAATCTATCTATCCTAAATAGATGAAAAAATAGATAACTTAGGCTAAAATTTTATCTACAACATGTATTTTAATTTATTAGAGAAATAAAAATTTAAATCGTTTTTACTGTAAATTTTAACTGTCTAGTGATACTGCTCACTTAAATTGACAATTATTTATTGCTTTTAGTAAATGGATTTAAAAGCAAATTAGGAATATTTTACGTAATGGCTATAATGAGAAAGAACCACTTTGAAATCTAAAGAAGAGCTCAATAGCATAGAAAACTAGCTTAAATATTTTATCTAAAGAATTGCTTAGCGCTGATAGCATCCTTTATATAAGATAAACTTTTAAATGGTTAACGATGTTTATCAAGAAGTTGAATAGAAGCTACTAGAGTTTGCTTTTGAGTAAATCTCTCATCAATAAGTAATATTTCATTGTAGGACCAAAATAAACAGTATTTCGTAGATAGGATACAATCAAAAGCCTTAGAACTCATTGTATAATGAAGTGGCAATTTTCGATTTAAACTAAATGAGGTAATTTTTAATTAAATTAGTAGCAAGATATCGACCTTCTGCAAAAGTATGCTAGCTATGTATTCAATAGTGTTCCTATTCCTTTGGCTTTTAGAGACAAATCACGAGGCTTAGATAGAGAATTTTGGAGTAAAAGTGTCGGATCAAGGAATTAATTTGAAGTTTAATAGAATTTATTTTCAATAATCAATTAACAGGCACAATGTGTATTTGTAGCTGAGGTTTCAAGAGACTTGCTAGAGAATGCTCAAAAAAAAAGAGTGTCTAATGAAGAAGAAAGATATATAAAGCAGCAATTCATAATTTCCAAAGTTCCATCACTACAACTTTAATCAAATTAACTAAGAAACTAAAGACTAATAATGATCTAGTAGAACCTTTTGAAAAAAAAAGCAAAAATTAATTGCTAATAGTGGGATTTTTCCCAAGCAAAATAGAAAAGATAATACTGAAGTTTAGGATTTGGCTCATCAAATTAGAATAAAGTATTTCTTGAATCAAAAGCAATAATAGAAGAATAAAATTTATCTATAGATCAAAATAGATAAGACTCTAATAGCCAGAAGATAAGAAAAGTAAAATAATTAACAAAAAATTCAGATGATTAAAAACTACAAAGATAGATGAAGCTAGAAAAGCATAACACAATTCTTAAATTACTTCTATTTTCAACTCTAGTTATTATTTTAGCGTACGCTCTAATAATAAAGTTAGGATTGAAAAATATTGTTTCTTTTAACTTTTGAACTATGAAAATAATAAATTAACTTGATAGTACTTATTTTTGAAAGTTATTGTAACATACAAAGTAAATGTATTATATAAGTGATTGATGCTTAATAATTAAAAGCTAAAACTTAATTTTCCAAAATTAAATTCTTTAATATTTTAAAACTAACTCTGTTTTTAGCGTTTATTTATAGAAAGGTTAATAGTTATACTATATAAAAAGTTGTATCAATTTAGATATTTGTTTTATCACTAAAGAAAAATAAATTATGCTTGGATTTAGTTTTAAACATTTATAAATAAAATTAATATCTTAAATAATCAAGAAATAAAATTAGGCTTACAGCTTTAATAAATAACAATAGCCTTTTTATATCGAAAAAGAAGAGTTGAAAAATACTTTTAGACAACTTTATAAAATTACTCAATATAAGAGAAAAATTTGAGTACATTTAATGTGAAGAGTATTGCTTCTTTAGTATCTACTTTTTTAAAAGCAAGACTAATTTGAAATGAAATCGCAAGATACTTTTTAAAGGATAAATTCTTATGAAAGAAATCAAATTTTTTGTTGGATATTTGCATTGGGGTGTATTTCTCTTATAATTAATAAATATATTCCGTATTGATTTAAGCACATTTATACGCTTAAATGTATTTATATCGATTTTAAAATTATTGGGATCAAGTAAAATATTTAATTTTTAATTTAATAGCGAAAATTTAAACTCAATACAGAAATATAAATCAATAAATCAATGATGTTTATCCGACATAATTTAGCAAAAAATAAGAATATTTTAATATGCTTAAACTTAATTCGCTAAAGTAAAATCCATAGTGCTTTAAAATCAGCATTCATACAACATTATTTTATCAATGGTATATTTAGTTATACTCTAATATTTTAATGGGCTAAGATATATACCTTTGATTATAGTATATTTCTTCATAAGTTAAAAGAAAATATAAACTAAATTGTTATATAAAACTAAATAGTGCTTAAATTATTATTAAATAAATAGGGAGGAGCAATCCTCCAACTGAGATTGATTTAAGATCTAATATCTGAAAGTACCCATGGATGAAGAACTGAACAATAATCTTGGTAGGAACCAAGAGAGAAGACAAAGACTGAAGAGACATAAAGTAACGCTATTTATGAAAGATGTCAGATACTAAGGTCTGTTTGAGAAAATTATGGGAACATTCTGATAACAATCCTGAAGAAGACAAGACTCGCAAGGGAATGCTAGCACTGTGGAAGACTTCAGAAAATAATTTTTCAACTTTAAAAATCTGTGATAAGAGCTACGCATCATTGAAGCGCTACGCGTTTTCTAATCTTACTTATTTTTTAATTATTAACTATAAAATTAATTTAATATCTAGTTTATTTTTTAAATTATCATTATTTAACAAATGAATTTATAAATTCTTTTTAAAAATATTCCTAATTAAATTAATTATTTTAAGTAAAAAATAAATTTAAAAAGTAATTATTTAGTTAATTATTTCAAAAGTTTAATTTTCAAACTTTCTAATAGAAGTTCCTATAATCAAGCTAAAATTAACTTAAATTTCTTAATAAAGCAGTGATAGTATAATTTAAATATTGTCTAAATTAAACAAATTTAAAAGATCTAACCTAATAAAGAATTTGTATTAATAACTTAAGATTATTAAATATTAAGATAAAAATATACTAATATCAAATGTGTTTTTAATCCTTAATATAAATAATTATAATGATAGCTCTTTAGGAATATTATTATTTTAGTTGGATTATTTTTTCTTTTATTTTTAAAGTTTCTTTTTTGAGTAATTTTCGCTTTTTTTTTAATATTAATAATTAATTTGCTTCATATTATAATAGCCTAGTTTTAAAGTTAATTTATTATTATTCTAGTTAAACCTTTTTTAATTTAAATTATTTAAGAATGATTTAATATCTCATTTTAAATTATTATAGCTGCTTGTCGAAAAAATTTACTTTCATTATATAAAAAAGTTATAATGCTTTTTTATTTATTTTTTTAAATAAATATAAAAAATATTTTCGTAGAATAAAAAAAGATTTCGTAATCATTGTATAGAAAATGCTATTTGAATAGCAAGTGCTAATTAACTAAAATATAATAAGACAATTAAAAGTAAAATATCTAAGATTATGAGATTTGCTTCTATAAGCTTTCTTTATTACCAATTTATAAAAATTAAAAAAATAATTATTTAGTTAAATTTAATTTAGAATATAAAATAGAATTAATTATTTTTTATTAAGCCAAATTATTACTTTTCATTATTAATAAAGAATTAGAAAAATAAATTAATAAAAATAATAAAAATTTAATCTTTTTATTTTATTTTAAAGCTATTTTTATATTTATTAATTATTCAAATTATCATGCAATCAGATTTTTCAATCTTTGTTTTCACAGAATAAATAAAGTTTAAAATTAATTAAAATTATGATCTATTTTTTTTGGATAAAGATAAGTTTATACAAAAATCTTTTTTCTTAAAATTTTTTTCTGAATCTTTAAAATTAATAAGTGCAAAGGTTTTTTATAAGGTTTTCATTTAGATTTAATTTTATTAAATATCCCCAACCCTAGTAAATCTGGTTTTTTAATACTACTACTTAAAATGATTTCATTTGCTTTATTTTTCTAAGGTAAGCATCTTAATCCCTCTTATAAAAAAAGAAATTCATTATATTCATTTTTAGCCTTTTTTATCTGATTAAATTTAATTTTTTTTTTACAAAAGTATACTCAAATATTTATCATTACAAGCATTATAAAATTTTAAAAAGGAGTTCTCCATAATTTCCTAATAGATTAATTAAAAAACTCCTTTAATTTAACTTTAGCAGATATTAGAAATTTTTAAAATTCCCTTTTATTTTTAAATTTCTTTAATTGTTTTTCTTTATAATCTGATTTAGAGTTTTTATATTTATAATTAATAGCCTTATTTTTATTTACAATTAAATAGTAACTATTCTAATATCTTAATTATATAGTTCACTTAGGAAATTTAGCAGAATGGTTTTTTAAATTAGATTTAAAAAATCTATTTCTTTGATACATTTTAAAAGATAAAAAAGAATGATATTTATGGGAAGACTTAAAAAAGGTTTAAATTTTGGCATCTCTAATTTCTTGTAACTATTTTAAACTAAATATCTGTATTTATTCTAGAATAGCTTGAGTTAAATCATTTATACTTTTGAAATTAATAGTTCATCTCATAAAATAACCTTATTTTATTTCACATCTTTGGATGCTGATTATTTTCTTAGAAGCTATTATCTTTATCTTGTAGTTAATCTGCTAACTTTTTGAATTATTTTTCTAGAAAATATTAAGTTAAATTTCTCTTCTTTTTTTTATTTTAATTTTAAATAAAAAATCACAATTTTTTTTAATTTTTCAGAAGAAAAAAAATTGAGGTGTTTTAAAAATAACTAAAAAGGTATAAAAAAATAGTAAAAATTTTAAAATGAAAGATTAATTAAATATATAGAAATTTTGATTTTATTATAGATTTTATTTTCGTTTCTCTTTTATTTCTAAATTAGATATAATTTTAAAAGTTTTGATGTTTTTTTTCCTAAATAGATTTTAGTTCTTTATTGTACATAATCTATATAAAAATTTATTGATTTTACCTAGTTTATTTTGCTCTTGTTGTTTAAGAACAACTAGGCTTCTAAATGTTAAAAATTTTAAGTAAAAAAGTTGAAACTTCAGCATTCTCTCAAAAATTATATTGCATTTATCACTCAATCCCTGCTTAAGAGAAAACATATTAAATTTTAAAAGGCTTAAATTCTTAAAAGGGACTCTCTTATCCAGTAGATGTTTCTGTTACGAAAAAGGGTAATCCCAGCCTTTAAATATCATATTATAGTGGAAGTTTTATTCTATCTTAAAACTATTCTCTCTATTCATCAAAACCATCAGCATTTGATTAATCTTTGGAATAGATTATATCATAATGTCCAGGCTTGTATAAAATATGAATCAAAGGAAACTTTCCTGCTATTTTCATCTAATCTAATTAAAGTGCTTTTCCATAGTTTCTATCTATTGTAACTATTTCGATCTTCACCCTTAGTACTACTTATAGAGGACCAATTCCTAAACCATCAGCTTCCTTACCCATTGTTAAAACATTTTTAATAAGTTCTTCGTAAGAAGTTTGACAAAAATGCTCGAAATAATCTTTATGCGATTCCAAGTAATTAGCGGTGAGACATCTCATTTACCAAACGAGAGCTTCATCTTGTTTATCTTTATTTTCTTCAATTTCTTACTATAGAATGATTTAGAGGTACTTTTATCCTTCTTATTTTTTATCTCTCAAGTTATTAAGAAGCCTAAGAAATGTTTGCTTAAGTATTTGATGACTATTATTACGATTGTTTGGCCTTATTTAATAATAATTAAAAGAAAAGGGATTTATAAGTTTTAATAGCGCTTATTATAATTATAACAAAGTGCTTTTAATTAAAAAATGAATAGGTTTAACTAAAGAATGAGTAAATTTAGATATAATTAACTAATATAAGTATAATAAAGCTATTTATTATACTTATTATTTAGTTAAGCAAAGAAAGTTATAGTAAATTACCTAATTTTAAAATTTAGAAGCTTTAAAAATTATTAAATCTAATTAGAGCTTGAAATTAAATTAAAAATAGCTAAGCCTTTAGTTATGTAGCTGCTTGATTAAACTACTAGAGTACATTTCAAATTAGTCTAATAGATGTGAATCATTTTTAACTTAAAAAGTTTTTGCGCATTTTCCATAATAAGCATAAGAATATTTAGAATATGATAAGCTAGTTAAAGACTAGATGCTTAAAATAAAGTAGAGCTAATTAAAGGAAGTTTATTACATAAGCATTATCTTAGATTAAGCCATTTTAAATACTTAAAATCTCCTTTAATATGAGTAAAATCTGGCTTCTTACTTTTTTTCCTAGCTATTCATCAAAAAGATTCCTCTCAAAGTCACTCTTTAGATCACAATATTTATATTTATAACTTTATATAATAATAAAAGTTAAATCTAATAAGCTAAATAGATTATATAAAGTCTTGATGTATTTATATAATTTATTAAATAAGCTAAGACTTAATTTAAATTTTGTCTTACTTGTAGATATGTCTAATCTACAAGAAGTATAAGATTACCTTAAGGATTTAAATTAATAGTACCTTCATGCTTTTTTCTTTCTCAGAGTCTAATAAGATACTAGCATGATAGATGCTTAGATGATAAGCTTTTTATTTAAGTTTATTAGTTTGAATAATCAAAGCTTTATAAGAACTTAGTTGTAGTTTTCCATCTAGAGTATTATATGGTTAGCTTAGATGGAGTTAGCTTATGTATCATTGGACTTTAAATTAGCTAAGAGTGCTTTTCTTTTTTCTATCTAAGTTATAATTATCGCCTACTTCATTTATAATTAAATTCTAAAACTTGCATAACTAAATAATAGCTTCGAACAAGAACTTCTAGTGCTTAAAAATTAGAAGCTTAATAAATTAAATATTGCAAGACCAGAATTCCATAAATAAGCAAATAGAGCAATCAATCAATTATCTTCCAAATCTAGTGCATCTAAGTAAGCTAATATAAGAGTGTAAAAAGAGGCAAATAATAAAGTTTAGCTAAAGTAGCCTTGCTAGAGGATTTTCACTGCAAAGATAATGATATTTATAGTCATTTTCTTTAAGCCAAAAAAATTATTTTATAAATACAAATTCTGAAGCAAAGCTATATTATAAAAGCAAGCCATTAGTAGCAGCTAGCTTTAAATTATTATAAAATGGCATTTATTGCTGAGAAATCAGAATGCTTAAGCTGTTCTGAAAACAATGTCTTAGTTGTTAAGCTTTAATGCACTCATTATTAATGCTAAGAATGCATTCTTGAGTAATATCAAGAAGGGTAAACAAAACAAAAAGGAATTCAGCTTTCATTAAGTATAAACTGGATTAAGTGCAAACTTTGTCAAAACTTAACAGAGATAAATTAAGTGATTCTAAATCAACTTTAGGAGAGTTCTTCTAAAAGGGTAAGAAAATTTAATAAATACAGAAAAAGTTGTCCCATTCGTTTGAAATAAGTGCCAACCAGAGCAACATTAACCAACAATAACAAGTAACTTTAAATAAAAATTAGATTTAAAGCTAATTATTTTCTCAAGGACTATTCTAAAATAATTATAGTAATATTCAAGAAGGAAATAGCTCTTTAAAGCTAAATTAATAAAATTAATAAAATTAAGAAGAGTATGAAAAGTAATTGAAAATCTGAAATGACACTTAAAATATAAAAGACACTAAAAGTTAATCAGAAAAGCCACTGTTTGTAGAAATATAGCAAACATAATAAAATGAAGATAATCCAGAAAATTTCACTTTTTACCCTTTGTCTAATAACCAAAATATGGCACAAAATAAGTTAGAAATATAATAAAAGTAGAATTAATAAAAGTAAGTTGATAATATAGTATTCAAAGTTAAACTTAACAGTAACCCTTTTTCTCTAAATAACAGCATAATTAATCAAACATTTCGTCTTATAAAAGCAACTCAAATATCTAGGAATCATAATTTTAGCAATAATAGAGCTTAAGGCAAGAAACTATTTAGAATAATCTTTAAAGATAATAAAGTTCCTAAAAAAGTTCTTATGAACTAAGTCAGAAATAGTACTAAGGTATATAGAATACCTAGGCACAAAATGAAGGGATGTAGCTCAAGTTTTCTAACTTGCAACAAAATAATTCCCAAAAAAAAATAGTAATAGAGCAAACGATGCCTAATTACTAGAAGCTGTAAGAAGAAAATAAATATTTAATTTTATAGCTAAACTAAAAAGAAGAGTCGATACAAAAAATAACATAGCAGGAGATTTAAGCGAAAAAAGATCAATAAACTTAGTTGGAAAAGACGTAAGCTTTATATAATAAAAGCATTGACTTAAAAAAATAATTAGAAGCATAGGAAGTAAAAATGAAATAATAATTTGAAGATCATGAAAAAATTAAAGAATAGCTAACAGATTAAAAATCCTAAAATGCAAAAATCCAGCTTGAAATGAAAAATATTAGTGATGCCACGCAAAAAATTAGCATTAGGCTTGAAAATGTTTCAGCTGAAAACACTTAACTTAAAAACTAAATAGAAACTCAACGAACTCAAATTTAGTAAGCAGAGCTTGACTTTAACTAGATGGATGAAAAATAAAAAAAATAAGCAATTATAATTAACTAACTACAATAAGAAAATAATGAGTTTAAGAATAAAATTTAAAATGATTCCTTGAAGCAGAATCAAGGTTAAGAATTTTAAGAAATAGTATCTTAAAACAATTCTCTTAAAAAATAAATTGATGCTTACTAAATATAAGCTAAGCAAAACGAAGCTTAAATGCAATAGATTAAAGAAAACTCCTAGAAATGGTAAGCTTAAATTAACTAATTATTACAAGAAAATACTGATCTCAAAAATTAAATGGGAAATGAAAATTTAATGTAATAAAAAAGAGAAGTGGAAATAACTCAACTATAGTCAGAAATTAATATGCTGAAAAAAGAAAAAGCCTAGTTAGAAAATAAAATCGCTTAAGAAGAAATGAAAATTAAAGATGTCTCCTAAAACTAAAATAATTTAAAATAAGAAAATTTTAATTTGAAAGACTAGTTAGCAGGTCTCAATGTTTAAGTTCAAAGTTTAAGAGAGATTTAGATTAATTCCGGTAGTTAATCTTTTAATTCTTAATAAGGTTTTAACTTTCAAAGTGTGGATCTAAATAGTTTATAGGAATAAATCAGAAGAAAAGATGAAAGTCTTTAGTTAATATAACTAGAAAACTAAAATTTATAGGAAAAATAGTCAATGAAAGATATACATTTAACAAATATGAAGAAAAAACTGGACGAGCTACGTACCTCAAATCAGAAATAATAAGAATAAATTTAAAATTTAAAACTGGAAAATTAAAATCTTAGTGCATAAAAAATCGAAGTTCAAGGAAAATAATAATAGTAAATATAGCAAGGGGATGGAAAATTAATATAAGAATTACGATAAAAACTAAATGAAAAAGACATTAAATTAGAATTATATGAAGAGTAAGTATAATTTAATGCAAAGTAATACTAGTAAAATCAACTACAAAGCTAAAATTTGATATAGAGTCTACAATAAGAAAATAACAATCTAAAAGAATAAATTCAAAATTTTAATAAAGTTTAGAAACAACAAATGGAGAATTTGAACAAAATTGAAAAAAATTTTCAAGAGATGCAAAAGAAAGTTTCGATCCTTGATTAAAACTAATAATTAATTTAGACTACATAAAGTATAAAATAAAATTAAGATCCATCATCCTAAAGGTAAATTTCTTAATAAAACAAATAGCAATAAAATAAAAATTAAGTGGTAATACAAGAGAACTATTAATAATTGTAGAAGTAATATTAAACGGCACCTATAAGATAAGATTAACAATTTTAAGCTCAGCTTCAATCGAAATAAAATACTCACTTAATTTAAGAAAAATCAACATATAATCTTTAAAATTTAAGAGGATAACAAATTAATCCTACATCCATTGAATAAGTTAATGTACCAATTGTACAATCTACTAATGTAGATCCTTAAGGAAAATCTAACCCTCTTTTTTAAACGCCTTAAATTTTATACTAAGTTTATGAAAGAAAGAAGTTATAAAGTATAGCTTAAGAACATCAGTATTCCTAGAATATCCAGCTTGCTATAGGATAACTTAAAGATTAATATAATTCCTATAGATAAGTTAGAGGTGATGGTAACTGCTACTATAGGGCTTTTGGCTTTTCTTATTTAGAACATCTAATTAGGATTACAACTCCTTCTCAAGAACTATAATAATTAATTAGCAAATTCAGTGAAGGAAAGGGATATTTCTAGACAAGATTAGATAACAATGAAAAGCATAAGGAGTTAAGAGGCATATTTATAGGTCTGATTTAGAACTTAATCTAAAGGAAAATTTAAAACGATAAGCAAATAATTCTATTTTTATTTGAAGAAATCTACCAAAATAAAAATTAGCAAGATGAAGCTCTTGTTTGGGAAATGAGAACTCTAACTGCTAACTACCTTGAATGCCATAAAGAACACTATGCAGATTTTTGTTAGAAGCCTTTCGACCAAATAATAAGAGAAATTTTGACAATGGGCAAAGAAGCTGACGGAATAGCTTTAGGACCGTTGTAAGTTGTATTAAATGTTAAGAAAGAAATAATCACTGTTGATAGAAATTATTAAGAAGCTTTAGCCTTCAAAGTTAGTGGAAAACTTCCAGTCATTTACATTTTATAAGAACCAGGACGTTACAATATTATATATAGTAAGGAAATGTCTTTCGTAGATGGATTTAATGAGAACACTGAAAAATAAGAAAGCCAAGTTATGTTCCCCAACTATAACGTTTAGAATCCTAGCCTACCTTTTTATAAAATGTTTCAATTAAAAGAGGGAGAGAAAATTAGTCCTAAAGATGAAAATAAAATCTTTCAACAGCTTGTTTAAAAGACATACTAATAAACATAAACTCCTGCTAGTAATCCTGTTTAAAGCTTTTAGTTGAACTTAAATTTGGTTAGATGCAACTCATGCTAAGGCGAATTTTAATAATCTGAAATTTCTAATCTTTAATGCTAGCATTTATTCGATAAAGCTTGTTTGACGTAACTCTTATATTAGTAAACACAAGGAAATTTCATATATGCTTAAGGAGACTAAATTTAAACAAAGGCAAAATGTCCTTAATGCAAAGCCTACTTACTCAATGACCAAGAAATAAAATAGGCAATAGGATAATAAAAATATTTAGAAGCTTATCAAAAAGCCAATTAAAGAGCTGCTAATTATTAAAACAAAAGCAATATTAATTAATACAATTAAGCTTAATACCAATCTTATTAGTAGAACTAAGCATTTAATTAATTAAATTAAGGAACCCGGAATTTATAATAGGAGTAAGTTTAAAATTAATGCTACTTAAAATGTGCAGCCCGGGATGATATTTATTTAAAGTTGAAATGTGAACACATCTTTTGCAAAACAAGTCTATTCAATCTCTTATAAAGAGAAACTGAAGGATTCTTTATAATAGGAGAAGATACTAATGGGAAAAAAATAAATTGCCCTGCTGAGGGATGTATTCATAAAATAAATAACTCCGATGTGCTAAATGTTCTTGGTTCTGAGGTCTTTAATAAAAAGTATAAGGAATACAAAGAAAATAAAGAAAAGAGATAATTTTGATGATTCAATTGAAACTAACAAATATTTCATTCAAATTTAATTTAAGATATTATTATTTAAAGCTTATAGCTTCATATGTGAAGCTTTTTAATTTTATATCAAAGTTGCAAATTTAGATCTGCTTTGGAAGATATAATTAAGAATTTCTTAATTTAAGCTTTAAAAAATAGATGTTCTATTTAAAAGCTTTTAATAATAGAGTGCTAGCAATAAATTAAACTCATATAGATTTAAAATTATTAACTAAGATTAAAATGCTTAAAGTATTAAGTTAATTTAAATGTGGATATTCACTCATAATAAAACGAATTATTATTCTTAAGTTATTCAAATTATATAAATCTAACTTTTCTAGAGTTAAAATTACTACTTCAAATCACAAAAAATTACTAATAAATTATATCACCAGAGAATTAGTTAGACAGCACATACAATAGATTTAAATTAACTAAGACAAGCTTATAAAATTTTGAAAAGATCGCTTTATTATAAAATTTCAAAAGTATTAGCAAAAATTTTAATTTAATAGGGATAATATCAGATCTTATAAAAGACTAATGCATCTCTTTATAACAATTTTAACTTTCCTTAGGTAGTTTTTTTAATTATTATTAATGCTAGTGTATTTAAATTAACTTAATAGAACTATTGTTTTATGGGGATATCTCATAGCAATTTAATTTAAAAGGTATGTAATTTGAATAAATTTCACATGAATTAGAAAAAGGCCTTTAATCATATTAACTCTAATTTTTAAAAATACTCTTTATAGGATATAAATTTAATAGTAAGCATTTCTTAAAATGTTTAAAATAGCTATTTGAATAAATTGGTGCTTCTTAGTAGAATAAACAGAAAGTCTTAACATAGTAAAAGTTTAAATGATCTGTCTTAGAAATAAAGACTTAAAGCTAGACACTGGTATTCATTGTATATAGTGTTCATTTAGTATGTTTTTTTCAAAGTTTATGAAAATAAAATAAATTAAGAATTGATGAATATATCTCTAATGCTAAACTGCTTAAATTACCAAGTTCTACTTATTCTAAAATTTGAACTTTTAAAATAAAACTTTTTTATTAGTAAGTCTATTAAAGATAAATACTTGAAAGGTTTGCTTTATATAGACTTAAAAATTAATTCCTTTAGTTATTACTATTTTATACCTACCTAAGAAAAGAATAAATAAGTTTATTTAAATACATAAGTACATTTCATTAGATTTCTCATTGTCTGCTTTAAAAGGAAAATTTAGAGATCAAAAGCTACTAACTTTAATTTAAGCAAGAAAAACTTAATTAATTTCAGTTTGCTAGTAGATAATAACTCAGCACTTTCTAGGATGCTTATTTAATTTTTAAAAATGAAACAAATTTTCAAATACAATTAAAATCTAAAATTGCTTATTATAAAAATTTAAAGGATGAATAGTTTATACATAATGCTTATAAAGTTATAATAAACGTAACTTAATCCAAATAAGTATTTATTTATCTTATATTAATAAAAAAAATATAATAGAATGTAGAATGTTTCTACAAGTTCCTTTTATTTAAATAGTTTATCCTTAGATAAATTACTAAATTCTTCTTTTCTATTATTTAATTTTTTATTAGTTTAACAAAGATTTTATTCATATTTTATAGCTTTGGCTGATTTTTTTGTTTCTGATTTAAAATTGTTTAAGCAATAAAATTTTTATTGCTGTGCAGTTATTTATAAAACGCGTTAGTGAATGATTATTCCTAAGCTGCTTTAAGTATTTCCATCCTTCACAAAAAAATTGTTCTTTACCATATCTTCTAAAACCTAATCTTTTTTTAATCAGTATTTGTTTTATATTTTCTCTATTTTAGTAAATTTTAAGTTTTGAATCTCTTTAATAAGTATCTATACTCAAATAAAAGGTTTTTAATTTATTTTATTATTTATATGTTTATTTATTAATGAACCAATAAGTCTAAGAAAATGACTTAGCTTTTAAAATCCCTCTCTTATTTCTTATTATATATATTTATTCGTTGAACTCAGTATATTTTATTTCTTATTTTTTTGCCTTCGAAGTTTCTATTATAATCGCCCAATTGATTTACTCAGCATAATTTTCTTTAAAAATCAAATTTAATCAAAAAATCTCTATAAATTTGAAAAAAAATATTTTTTCTCTAATTATCAAATGAAGTTTCTAACTAAGTATAAAGGATGAAAAATGAATAGATAGAACGTAAAGTTGAAATATTCTTTTGGTTTTTAATAACTTATGGAATAAAAAAAATTAATAACTAAAGCTTAAATCTTTCTGCAGCTAAAATTTTATCAATTATAATAGTAATTTCCCCTAATGACTTTATATTAAGGAGAAAACAATTAAATATTATTCGCCTAGCTAACTTTAAGACACTTCGCGAATGAATAAAATTCTGTTTTTTTAAATTCCTATTTTTTAAGATTTTCATATCACTTTTATTTTTCTTTCTTTAGAAGTTTAACTCTTGGTAATTTTCTTATTTTTTAAAAAATTAATTAAATTCAGTTCGAAATGAAATAATTAAATTAAAATTATAAAAAAGTGACATAAAGAGAGGAATCATATCTAAAATTATTTTAAAAAAGCTGGAATGAGGAATAAATAAATCACCTGCAAAGCTCAATTCAAAAGTAAATAAAGCTAGAGAATATTTATAGAGCACCAATTTGAAATAAATAATGGAAAAGCATGATTTATTTAATATGCTTAAATTAATTTTACTAAAAACTATAAAAGTCTAACTTTCTAAAATTTTATTTTTAAGTTTTGGAACCATCAAGCAAATTAAATTTTATGACTGATAAAGTTATCCAAGTAATTTGTTTTAAATTCGAAATTTTAGCTAAATAAAAATCATGATAATTATTTTTTTCAATCTAAAAATAATAAATTAGTGATTATTTTATTTTTATAAATATAATATCTATCTAAAATAAACTCTAATAAAGTTATAAATAAAATAATAAATTTTTTATATAGCTTAGTATAAAAATTGATAGATGCTAATAAAGATTTTAATAATAAATTTAAATATTTTTTGAAATAAAATATTCAGTTTTAACTTTTTTAAATTATTTTTTTAATAAATAAGCATATAAAATTTCATAATTTTCATTAAAGTTTTTCTATTTTTTTAAAGACAGAAAAGGGATTTTTTCAAATATAGTAATATTTCTAAATTTTAAATAAATTTAAGAATAAAAATTTAAAGGAGATTTATTTAATAATAACAGAATAAAATTAATTTTTATAATTTTAATTTAATTTAGATTTGCTTAGAGTTTAGTTGCTTGCTTTTCTTTGATTATAGAAATTTAATCAGAGTATATATAAGTTTATATTTACATTATGAAATCATTTTTTTATTTTTCCTCTTATTATTTAATATCCTTGAAATGCAAATTTATAAAAGTTCTTCAATTGATATCAAAAAATTTCTAAATAAATCATTTAAAAAATATTAGAATGCTTGTTTAATTTAAATTTTAAGTAAAGATTGAGCGAATAATAATGAGTCAGTTTTTAATTATTGCTTGGAAAAGATTACTAAATCTATCAAAAATTGAGTTTAATATCTTCGAAATAAATAATTAAAAATTGATAATTTTATTATTATTTTGTGTATATTAATTTAAATTATTTTAGAAAATTTAAATTTAGATACATCTTTGCTTGAGTTTAAAGATTTTCTTATAACTTAAAATTATTACTAGCATGTATAACTATTCTTTTAAATTTATTATTGTTTATTAATTTAATTATCAACTTCTTCATTCCAAAATAAAATTAAGTGTAGCTATCTTTTTTATTTCTTAAAATGCTCGAGTTATTTTAGTTTTTTCTAATTATTTTATCATAATGCTGATATCTATTATAGATTAAATCTTGCTTGTATAAAATTGATTATTTTATAACTTAAAAGATGATATCTCAATTTAGATTTTATATAATAAAGAAGGTGAACTAGGTTTTTATATTAAATTTCTATATTAATGAATATTGAGACTACGATAAAAGAAATAATGAAGGTAATTACTCAAAAATTATTATAATTCACTTCGAAAATTAAAAAGAATCCAAATTTCCTAAGGTTATTATTATTTTAATTTAAATAGAGATTAAAAGTTTTTTGGTATTATCTTTTATGCATCTAAAATTTAAAATATTTCTACTATTGTCACAAGTTATTTATTTTAAATTTTTTAAATAAAATGTAAAATGTATAGCTCTTTTAAATTAGAGAATGTCAACTATTCTATAAATAAAATTTTATAAGTGTATTTAATAATAATTTTAATTTTAATCTATTTAGAGTTAAAGATTGGATTAACGATATACATATCTTAAGGCTCTTTCATATTTCTCTTTCCCCACTACTTTCACTAATTCATCTTTCGTTAATATATAATTGCATTTCAAACAGTTTGCTCTTTTACTATTTAAAATGTAATTTCCTCCAGTTCTCAGTTAGATTTAATCTTCTAAATCATACTTACAAAAAGAATGTTTACAATTCAATTCTATTATATATTATACCTCCAATTCTATTTAGCAAGCATCACACTTTTTCAGTTAGACATATTTTTTCTGCTATTCTTCTCTAATTTCTTTTTAAATATTTCCGGCTTCACTTGTACTCACATAAGGGAAAACTCATTAAATTTTAAAAGGCTTAAATTCTTCAAAGGGACTCTCTTATCCAGTAGATGTTTCTGTTACGAAAAAGGGTAATCCCAGCCTTTAAATATCATATTATAGTGGAAGTTTTATTCTATCTTAAAACTATTCTCTCTATTCATCAAAACCATCAGCATTTGATTAATCTTTGGAATAGATTATATCATAATGTCCAGGCTTGTATAAAATATGAATCAAAGGAAACTTTCCTGCTATTTTCATCTAATCTAACTAAAGTGCTTTTCCATAGTTTCTATCTACTGTAACTATTTCGATCTTCACCCTTAGTACTACTTATAGAGGACCAATTCCTAAACCATCAGCTTCCTTACCCATTGTTAAAACATTTTTAATAAGTTCTTCGTAAGAAGTTTGACAAAAATGCTCGAAATAATCTTTGTGCGATTCCAAGTAATTAGCGGTGAGACATCTCATTTACCAAACGAGAGCTTCATCTTGTTTATCTTTATTTGCTTCAATTTCTTATTATAGAATGATTTAAAGATACTTTTATCCTTCTTATTTTTTATCTCTCAAGTTATTAAGAAGCCTAAGAAATGTTTGCTTAAGTATTTGATGACTATTATTACGATTGTTTGGCCTCATTTAATAATATCCTCTATCACTTTCTATTTTATTTATAAAATTTTCTATGTGCTGTACTGGAGTAGTATAGCGGAGAAGATGTTCTAGATAGGCGAAACCAACAGCTCGGAAATAGCAGTTACCATCACCTCTTATACTTCTATATGAGTTGTATTTAGACTATAATCCTATAATAACTGAATTAATGTTTTAATTGTATTTATATTCTTGTATAAGATGGTTTAGAGATCTACGAGGATAAACTTATCTTATTTATTTAGAGTCTAAATTTTATTAAGGTATTTCTTAATTTTATAATTTATTCTACAAATTTAAATAACTCTAATTTACTTAGAATCTATTTTCAGTAGCTTTATTTTGAGTAAAGTTAGATGTGGTATCTGTTTAATATTTATTTTATAATATCTACTTTTAATTCTATTACATTTGCAGATCTTAATCTTTCTAGACAGTTTAGGCCTATAATTATCTAACTTATTTTTCATATTCATTAAATTTTTATTATAATTTAATTTAATCCTATTTTAAACTGTCATTATGATTTTTAAGATTTTGATTTTCTTGTTGAAGAGTTTATATGGTTCTTTACATTTCTTGATTTTATTTTCTTTTTTCAGCTTCTATCTTATATACTTTTTCTTCAAGGGATTTAATTTATTAATCAATTTTTTTTTCAAGATCATTTTTTTCTTTTTATTATTGTTCCATTTATTTAACTTTATCTTGGAGAGATTTTATTTAATTTTATAAATCTTAATTTTTTTTAGTAGTTCCTTAGTTTTCTTTTTATTATTCTTATAGATCAGTTGCTTATTTTTTTACTTTTACGTTTAATTACTCATTTTAATCTTTAAGCCTTTGTATTTCAAAAGTTTCATTATGTTTTATTTTTAAACTCATAATTTCTTTAGATTTTTATTTACCTTCATTTTGCAAAAGTTCAACTTATTCTTACAATTGCTCTATTTTATTTTCATATTCTTTAAGAATTTTTTGCATTTAAAATTAGATTTAGTTATTACTTACTTAATCTTACTATCTTGTCTATACTTGAAAATTTGGCTAACATTTTTTATATTATTGTAATAAATTCTGTTATAGACTGTTCTAATTTTTTAATTCATTGTTCTGATTTTATAAAGCTTGCATTTGACTTTTTTATTCTTTATTTTGCTCTTTTAGATCATCATTGTCCTTTTAAATTTCTCTAAGTTTATAATATTCTTATTAATCACTAGTTTGATGAATTAAGCCTTTAGTTTAATTTACTTGAAGTCTCTGCATTTATTATTGATAATCTTATTTTTCATTTTCTATTTTCTTATTTTTATCTTGTAGTTGATCATAATTTTATTATAAGAGTTAAAATTAATTCAAATTTTTATGCTAGTAAGCATTGATATTAATCTCTTTTTTCATTTATTACAAATCATATTTAAATTAAGTCAAATCTGTTGGATTATCTTTAGTTTCTTTATTTAACCTTAG
This sequence comes from Loxodes magnus, assembly GCA_946699065.1. NCBI lineage: Eukaryota > Ciliophora > Karyorelictea > Loxodida > Loxodidae > Loxodes > Loxodes magnus. The sequence goes on from CAMPDV010000039.1 coordinate 1,004,083, forward strand.
ATTAGATTACTAACCCACATTTAAATTCTCACCAAAGTAATTATTTTTCTAATATATGTAAAACTAATTTTTTTCATTATTTTTTAAGGCGATGCTTGGCTTTTCCCTTTCTATTCTTTATTACATCAACATAAAATTTGAATCTAAGTCTAAATTTTACTTTAAGTCTTTTATTGGATTAATGTAATTATTTATTTTCAATGGCTAATAACTTATCTCTTCTACTTAAGCTTATTATTTCTTTCTATATTAGTCTTAAGGCAGAAGATTTTATATTTCTCTTTATTTTTAAATTTAATTTAAAATAGAGCTTTTGTCTGAAAAGTATTCTCTTTATAAATCTCTCTAATTTAACATATTTGAATGATAGTTTCGTTAGACAGAACTTAATTTAATTTAATCTTAGTTTGGTAATCCCCTACTTCAGTACTACATTTTATTAATAAATTTGAAACTAAAACATTTAAACTAAGAATTATTTTATAATTTTTTTATTTTCATTTATATTTACTTTAACTATATTATTTAAATAAGCTAAAGCCTTCAGTCTAAATATTAGCCAAACAACTATTTTTAATTTATAATTAGATTAAAATCTTTTCTTTCTACGAGTCTAAATTCTTTTATGATTTACACTAATATGCAATTATAATTTTAATGAAAGGTTTCCTTATTTATAATTTAGAGTATTGAGAAACAAATTTAAAACTCTTTAATTTTTATATTGTAAATAACTCAGAAAAAAATGCTTTTTTAAATTATAAAGCTGGTATAAATGGTAGATATATGTTTAAAGCTTTTTGTGATTGTGCTTAAGCAAATATAGCAATAGCTATTATGAGCAACTATTTCATACTTTTATACAAAAAAGGCTTAAAATTAATAACTTAAGCAAGTATTTAGATAAGAAGCTTTATAATTTAGCTAAGCTATTATTATTCTTAAAGGAGCTAGTTCTATTTTTAGTTTGAAGGACTTTACTTTCAATTTAGACAAATTTTACATTTTCAAAATCAAACATTAAACTAGCAGACAAAAGTAAAAATAGAACTAAATAAATAAAATTAGATATCATTTTAGTTTTGAGTAGAAATTATAAATAACTTAAACTAAACAGAAATTAATCAATATAATAAACTATCTTTCTTTAGAAATATTCTTAAGAAAATTCCTTCTTTCAATTATTTTGCGAAAAGAAAAAATCATTTAAAATTGGAATAAAACAAAGCTTTAAATTTATTTAGATATGTCATTTTTAATTTAATTCTAATTCGATTGACCTAACAATGAAAATAAGAAGCATCAATTAAATAAAAAAAATAATTTAGCAATTGAATGCTTTTATTTAGTTATTAATAAAGGAAATAGCAAATTCTTTTAAAAGATAACTTCTTACATTTTTTAAATTTGGTTGAAAGATAAATAAGTCTATGGTATATTTAATTTTAAAGCTAACTAGTAAAGAACAAAAGATTTAAAATAAACAAATAATAAAACATAATTAATCTAGAGAGAACTTAAAATAATCCTAAGCTAAAAGTATAATTAATTGACTATTTTTAATTTTTATATTTATCTAAATTCTTAATTAGATAAATTAAATAACTTGATAGAAATGCAATTATTACAATAGAAATTTTAATTACTTGTAAATTAAAATTTTAAATACTTTAATAATTATCTAAAAAAATGGACTTTAATATCGGACAGCATCTTAGCAAGGCTGAAATTAAGAAGGCTAGAAGAAAAGCCAATCTAATTTAGGAGTAAAAAAAGTAGGCTTTAGAATAATCAAGCTCTTCATCTCCTTTCTAGGGAAAGCGCATGGTTGACCCAGAAACTTCTTGAATGGAAAAGGAATAAGTTGAAAAACTAAATAAAGTTATAGTCAAACAAGAAGAAACTATCTGAAATCTGACAAATCAAATTCGAGAAATTCTTACTAACTACGAGCAACTCAACCTTGAAATAGATTAACTCAAGAAAATATTAATAAATAAATTACAAGATAATAAATTTGGTCTTAATCTTAACTGCCTCCATCATCAGTTATATCAATGTAGATTGAAGATCCTCAAAACAAATTAATAATCTCACAATCCTAAAAAAATAAAAGAATTAGAAAATAGTAAAAAACAACTTAATGAACACAAGAATTAAAAAAATTGAAAAAATTTTGAATATAAGAACTCAAAATAAAATAGAAAGAAAAAAATGGTGATACTGTGGATCACATTGACATATTCTAAGAAGATGTAAAAGTTTTTAAACCAAGCAAAAATTGAAGAATAAAAAACATATAGAATTTTATCAAGACTTTATGTAACAAAGGAAGGGATCTATAAAATAAAAATATTTTAGAATTTTAGCACGGAATCTGTTCATGAGAGTTGTATTCTCAATAAAAAAGACCGTGGGACTCAACCACGCAAAGAAATAGTGGCAGCTGCGACCAAATTTCAAGTCCTGTGATCGGCAAACGATTTAATTAACATTTAAGTATATTAATTTAATTTAATAATGATACGTAAATTAAAAAATAACTTTGACTAAGAAATTTGCTAAATTTTATTTATTGATAGAACTAAAAAAGATTGTTCTAATATAGCTAAGATTCATGTTAAAGAACATAAAATCTAATTTTAATTAAAGCATTAATTTAATGTTAAGGATGATATAGTAAATTTGAATAAAAGAGATGTTTTTTATTTTAAAAGTAGCCTTATTGTTAATTTTATTTTTTTAAAGCGAGCTAAATAGAAAGTTGAAACTTAGATAAATTGATTTTAAATATGAATAGTTGTTGATATTTGTACATTAATATATTATACTTAGAACTTGATCTTTGCGATTATTTTCTCTAATTACCTAATCTTATTTAAAAAGTTATTTCATTAATAAATTTAATTAAAAGAATAACTATAGATGTTTAGAACTTTTGAAAATGTTTTACTTAATCTCGAATTACCAAAAACCTTGCCTTTAATATAATTTAATAAAGTTGAAGTATCAAAATGAATAATAATATTCACTATTATCTTTTACAAAACTTATAGTTACTTTTAAAGATATCATTTAACTAGAAATATTTGAAGAAGGTTTTGAAATTATTTACAAAACCAATAAAAAATCATTTTTACATATATTTTATATAATCTCCTTGTTTCATTGAATATTATTTTAAAGACTGATATTATTCAAATAGATTAGATTTGAAAATTGATTTTAGTTTTAAATTTAGCTTAAATTATTGCTAGATTTGCACTGAAATACACTTGTATGATATATATAGTTTAAAAATTCATTTTATCTGAAATCTTTTAAAACTTTTCTATGTTTTACTTAATTCAGGTATACAACTAAAGCTGAAAAATTTTAATTATTAGGTTCAAAAAGCAATATAACTATAATTGAAAGTTTTAAAAAGAAAATAAAAAAGAATTAATTATAAATCCTTTAAAAGTTTTACCAAATAATGAGAAAATCTTTAATTTAACATTTGCTAAAGCATTGCTGCTTCAAATTCTAATTGAACTCTATCTAATTTAAAGAATATTTGTTAATTCTATTATAATTTATTTAATAAATATATATGCAGATGCAAAGTTTATTCTAATATCAAACATTAATTTGATTATATTTGACAAGAATAATTAATAAAAGTTTATTTGCTTTAAATTATTTTTGCTATATCTAATAATTATCTTATAATTGAAAGCATTAATATGTCTATACTTACTTATTACAAGTTTAATAATACATTTCCTTTCAAATATTAGATGTTTAAGATATTTTCTTTCAAGTTATTTTTTATTCTTCTTAATAAATTTTCATCTATTTAAATCATCTCTTATAGCGCTTTTTTAGCTTTCTAAATATTTTATTTCTGAACTATATAAACCTATTTATTAAATTCAACTGTTTTTAAGCTTCTTTTTTGCTTTAAAGGTCTATAATGTATAATTTTGAAATTTTTGTTTCGCTTACAAGTAAGAAATAAAGTTTTTGATTCCTGATTTTCCAACTAAATTACTACCCCTTTAAAATAGTTCTCTAATAAATTGTACTTCATCTAAGTTATTATTCTTTATCCTTTGCAAAATTTTAAGCATATATTCATAAGAGGTCTTAATTAGCTATTTTAGAGTATCTTTCAGATTTAAATTTATAAGAGTAAATAGAAACAATTAGACATTTTTTAGCAATAATTAGCTGATATTTTGATATAGCTATTTTTAGTTTGAGACTTCGTATAATTATATTATCTACTTGTTTATGTATTTTTGTGCTCATCTTATGTGTATTAAATGAAAACTCTTTAATTTCTTTGATTTTTCCTTTAATGATATTATTTAAACTTATTTCTTTCCTTGCTCTATCTTCAATATTTTTTCTAAAGTTGCTCAAAGTGACGTAGAAATGAGATTTCTTCTTATTTTTAAAAAATGATACATAAATTACGTTATAACCTACCTGGTTTAGAAAAATTGCTAATATTTTACTAGACTGAGTTCGAAATGTGAATCAGTTCCTTTTATCAATTAATTTTAACTGGTTGCTCTCTATATCTAAGTAGATAAAATGCTTAATAGTTTAGAAGTAATTATATTCTTCTCAGCTGCTAATTTATATAGTTTTCCTTCTAGAATCTTAGAAAGGATTTAAATTTAGCCTGATTTATTTCATTCAATAATACCACAAGTGATTTTTCTTAGAATTTTGATAAATTTTGTTTAAAAAGCTTCTTTACGAAAGTTATAAATAAACCAAAGATTTTACTACTATGGGTTATTTTTGCTTAAGTATCTTAGCTTTTATTATTTAAATCAAAATACCTTTAATTAAAAATGGGTAACTGTTGTGATCAACGAGACTAGACTTAATAACAAAGGGAGTAGAAAAATTAAGAATAGTAAAACTCAAATTAGTTAGCCTTATCAAACAAAAAATTTATAGTTAAAAATGCTAGACCTATTGAAGAAGTTTACACTCTTAAATATTCACATTAGAACTAGCAAACTTAATCTCGTTATTTTGAAGCCATTCATAAAAAGAATAACAACAGGTTTATAGCTAAAATGATTTAAAAAGAAGAGAACTTAAAAAATATATTGGGAAGTATTGATATACTTAAGTTATGCGATCATTAAAATATTCCTAAGCTAATTGAGTGATTTGAAACCAATCATGCAATTTATTTTATATTAGAGTATTACTCAGGAGGAACTTTATAGGATGAAATGGAGAGAAGATTCGCTTCAAATAATGAATTTTCGATTGAAGAAGTTAAACAAATAGCCTTATAATTAATATCAGCCGCTTCTTATTTGCACAAACTCCAAATAATTCATAAGTAAATTATTCCAAAAAATATTTGCCTTGTAAAAAAATAAAATTTAGAACTTATAAAATTAATTCATTTTGAGCAGGCTAGTATAATCAAAGGGTAACTTATTGACTTGAATAAAGATCCTTAATAATAATATTTATATGATTAAGAACCTCCAGAAGTAAAATTATAAGTAGAAAGTACTTCTTATGCTTATGATTTATGATCGATTGGAGTGCTTTTATACACAATGATTTTTAATAAGCATCCACATTGAAAAATAAAGAATATTGAAGAATTGAAAATAAGATATTAATCTAATACGAATCCAATTTCTGATGTTTCATTCACATAGAAGTACAAATAACTTCCATAAAGCTTTTAAGAATTCCTTTTTTCTCTACTGTAGCTCAATCCCAAAAATAGACCTACTGCTAAAAAAGCACTTAAAAGCAAGTTTTTGAAAATTTAAAGTGAACAAAATTTAAATAAATTATAGGATGCTGATTAATAAGTTGCTCTTTAAGGGATAAAATAAAACTTTATTAAATACGGAAACTTTAACGTTTTCTAGAAGCTATCATTCGCATATTTAACAAGATTCATATAATATGATGAAAAAAAGTTAGCTCTCGAAAAAATATTTAAAAGTATTGATAAAAACTAGGATGGTCTCCTTTCTAAAAGCGAACTTAAATAAGCTTTTTAATAAATCGATAGTTAATCAACTCCAGAGGAAATAGAAGAATTTGTCAATGCTTTAGTTCAATCTCTGGATACTGATCAGGATGGAAAAATTGGATATTGAGGTAATTTGCTATACAGAGTTTTTGGTAGCTGCAAATTTTTAGAATGTTGATATCGAAGAAAATATAAAAGAAGCATTTTAATTTCTAGATTCAGTAAGTGATCTAGCATTTAGGATTAATCTGGAGAAATTTCAGTTCCTGAACTAATTAAAAAATTTAACAGTAAAAAGTTTGATTTCTAATAATTTTAATAAATAAAGAAAGATAAAGCTTTAGGGCAACATATTAACTAAGAAGATTTTTCCTAGTTAATCAAAAGTAATCTTCATTCTCAAGAAAATAATTTCACGACTAGCAAGGAAAAAGAAAATGAAGAAAAATGATGGAAAAATAATAAGTTTAAACATTAAATTTTCATATTTAATATTAAAAAATTAATAGTAGATATTTCTTTATTTTTCAGTTAATGTCTATTGCTTATCTACTTGAATTTATATTAGCTTAAAAAGTATTTGAAAATTATACAAAGATTGAAATTTAATATTTCTAAGAAATCAAAATTTATAAAAGTTAATTTAATGAAGGAAAATTTAATTTTTCAAGCTCAATTTGGCTAAAAAACTAGAAGAGATAAAGAAAAAATTTAGAAACTTTACACATTCTAGTTGAAATACCTTAAAATTATTATTTTAAAAGATTCATAATTAAAATTTAAAATAATCCCCTCAATGATTTATCTTGATATCTTTTAAGTCGTAAAATTAAAGAACGTATGATAAATTAAGGCAAACAAATTAAATAAAAAAATGCTGAAAAGCTAATTTTTATAAAGAAAAAGTCTTAAAAAAGTAAATTATTTTTTAAGAATAATTTTAAAATTTTTGATTACAAAAGTCTATAAAATTAAAATGTTTAGATTATTCTTAATACAAATTTTATAATAATTTAATTCTATGTCTAGATATAATATTATTATAAATAAAATGATTTTATTAAGAAAAATTTATTATATTTACTTTAAGAAAAATTAACTATTTTTATTTTAGTAAATAAAGAAAGCTAAACCGTCTTTTTTAAGAAAAATGCTATAAATAGCTGAATTTCTTTAAAAGTAAAGAAGATAAAAGTTAGCTTCATTTTATTTTCAAGGTAGATCTAATAGCTTTAAATTTATAAAAGAGGTTTGCATTTACTGCCGATATTGAAAAATTAATTAGTTTATTACATTTTAAATAATAAACATTTTTTCAATTATTTTTTCTTATATATTATGTTCTTAAATATTTATATTTCATTAATGTGAATCTGGAAATTGAATATCTAAAATAAATAAAAATGATAAAAAGTTTAATCTTAAAAAATATTATTAAACTAAATAATTTATAAAAAATAAGCTTTAAAAATTAATATTTAAAGACTTTTATGTTTCTAAGCACATTTTTATGTTTAAATTTGAATTAAATAAATTTTAAATTTTAAGTGGTAAAATTATAAAAATAAGGTAAATTTAATTATTTTTTATTATATTTCTTTTTAATTAAAATTTGGAATAAAAAGGTGAAATTTTTTAATTATTATATATTTTAATAATACATCTTATTTTTTAAATGATTTGAACAGTGAAAAATAATTGTATAGCAAATTTTAGAGATTTAATATAAGTTAAAAAGGTATAATTTAAATGAAATAGTTAATTTTTAGCCTATTTTAACTTAAAATGAATACTATAATATTTTTTATTTGTATAAAAGTCTGAAATCTGATTAATTATATAAATTGAAATTAAGAATAAAATAATTTAAATGTTTCTATTAATTTAAATCTTTATTTATTGCTGTACTTTATGTTATAACTAGTAAAAATATATAATTATTTAATTTTTATTAGTTTAAATTAAAAAATATTTGATATATTTAAGAGTTAATCTATAAAGCCCTCCTATAAATAATATTTATTAATTAAGATTTTTTACAATAATTAAATAAAAAATTAACTAGTAAAGCTAATAAATGTTTAATTTTTTTAATTGAGATTTAATATACTTAATTAAGATTTTTCGTAGTGTAAATGATTAAATAATGATGGTTAAAAATAAATAATATTTATACTTATATTTAATTTTTATATCTTATAAAGAAAGTTAATATCCTTTTTTTTAATCCTTTGTAAGATATTGGCTTTAAAATTAATATTTATTAGTTCAAATATATTATAAATGGGAAAAATTATCTTTAGCAAATTAAGGTTTTAGCTAAAATTCTAATATTATAATAATGTTAATGTACTATTCTTCCAAATTGCTAAATTTTATAAATAAAGTTAAAATTAGCTTTTTACCTATAAAAATCACTTTTTATAAATAAATCATAATATTTGTCTATTTCCTTTTTTAATTATATTATATTTCAAATATTTATAATACTTTAATATAACTTCAAACAGTCAAAATTAAAACTTAATATAAAATTATTTTATTCATTTCATAGAGTTAAAATATACAAAAATCTAAATCAAATATATCCAATTATTAAATATTCAACTATTATTAAGTCTATCTTTGTACTAAGAAGCCATCAATTTTATCTTCATTTAAAAATTATATGAACTTGATGTTTAATCTAAAATCATTAAAAACTATTTTATTATTTATTAAGTTACGAAATGTTCTTACTATAATTATTCTTATTTAAAACGAAAAAGTAATAAATAGTCAAAGTTAATTATCTAAGCAATTATTAATATAAAGATAATTAAAATATATACAATTTAGATTTTTTAAGATTTTGTTTTATTTTAAATAAAAATTATGACAAAAGATTTACTTTTTTAATATTTAATTAAGCTATTAAATTTTTGATAAAATTAGATTTTTAAATCATCCATCCGCATTTTCTCCTTCAGTACCAAATTCATTTTCCCAATCATCTCCTTAAGTATCTGAAATTTGATATTAATCAGTATCTATTTTATCTTAAGAACCTGCTATATAGGGATAATCAGGTATTCTATGAGTAGTTATTTCTCGATTACTATTATATTCTTTTATATTCTTATTTTCTAGCTTATAATCATCTTTTATTTATACAACACCAGATTTTTGTAAAAGCTTATCTAGTTTTGTGTCATATTTTGTTTGAAAATGAGTTAAACTGCAGCAATATTTTCCAAACTTAATGACATTAAAATTCCCATCAATTCCCATATTAAAAGCAAAGGGATGAGTTGATGAAACCTCTTTAGTCTTGTTTTAAAGATAATTGTTATCTTTATTATTTTCATATATGAACTATTTAAGAGGCCATTTATATGTTTTCCAGCTTTTTTTATCTGGAAATTTTTCTGAATGATGATGATATGATCATTATTGAAAGTCATAGTTTCGGTAGAAATGAAAAACTCTTTCGAAAATTCCAGAATGTACTGCATTTTATCTTTACATTATCCTTAAGGATACATGCTATCATTTTAATGTAAAGTTTATCCACCAAAGAAAATCAAAAACTGTTTTTATTGGAATTGGAGAAATTTAAATCTATGGCTATATTCATTTAAGTCACCTCTAACCGTCTTTAAAATACCCACTTTCTTACATTACTAGTGGCATAATTTCTTTCCAATCCTTTTCTAAAGCTCCATAAAGAGAATTAAATTTTCACTTAACAATAGGTTTAAAGCTCTAATACATTAGTTAGCTTCCAAAAATCTAATCACCATGTTCGCCAGTAACAAGAATTGAAGAAGGTTCGTTTTACAATCAATTCATTACTATTGAAATGTGATCTTCATTTTGTAGAATGCATTTTTAAAATTTAGAGTTTATAATTTGCTTATAGAACTATTGATACTCAGTTATGGAGGATTGCTTTAGAACGATAAAAATCTTTTTATAGAGATCTTGCCTATTATTATTTTATATTCAAAGCATTAAAGAAATAACTGCTGCAGTAGAATCAATGCCTCCACTCCAAAGAACATATATTCTGCTACAAGGAAATGTTAGTATGTTTTCAGCTGTTTCATAGCAAATCTAACTAATTTGTTTCTGGAAGGTTTTATCAAATGCAGGGAGAGGATCTAAAATTTAAGTTTTTATTGGTCCTTTCATGATTCCCGTTCTATCGATAACTTAAAAGTGAAAATAGCAGGAATACAAGAACATATAATCTAATGTAGGCAATTTTTTGTTTTAGTTGAACTAAATTATCATAGGTAGTAGAGGATTATAATCAAGCATATAATCTGCTATTTAATCCTGTGTTTAAGTCTCTTTTATTTGCATTTCTTACTCTATTTTTATATCATCAGTTAAATTTGAGTAAGTTTAAAATTTTTTATCTCCAGATCAAAGCATTTTTGGAAGAAAAGAATGTTACTAAAGATCTTTTCCAGTAATATTGTTAATTTAAGTTTTAGAATATTTATCATTCTCCAAAATTAAGCTTTCGCTTTTTCTTAAAATATTTTTCATTGGCTACAGAACTGTTTTAAAAGCACTAAATACTTTCTCCAGTCCCATTTATACAATTAAAAGTAGGTTAATAAAAATAAATTAAGGTACTGAATTATAATTTTATAAATATAAATATACACATTTTTAACTGTAATATTTCAGTGATGAACAATAACTAATTATTACAATAAAGCTATTTCTTAGTTAGAAAATTTATTAAAATCAGATTAAATAAACATTTTTCACTTTAAGTTTTCAGAGTCATGAATTAGTCCCTTTTCAAGGATTAAGCTTTTGGTAAGAAGGATTAAGCGCTAGGAAGATTAGTAACTTAAAATATAAATAAGAATTTAAAAGTTTATTGTTAAATAGCTTTTTATTTTTTAAATTAGCTCTTTATAATTAAGAGAGTAAAATAGGAATTATAATAATAATAATTAAATTAAAATGTTCAACAGTGCCAATCTGGATACCGTTTAAAATAAGTTGTTTTATCAGCAACACTTCTCATCATTCTTGACTTTCTAATGAAATTATCTTCACTAAGGTCTTCTCAGTTTCTTTGATTTCTTTGATTTCTTGTTTTTATTATTTCAAAAGGTACTTCACATCATTTTCTTCTGTAAATATCTCCATGCTAATTACAATAGAGCTTCTAGTATTTTTCTTATTCTTTACGCCAAAATTTTCTCTTGAAATTCTAAAATTTTTAGCAATTCTTGTACAAATGTCACTTACTCTTACAGTAGTAGCATTTCTTCCTTACTTATCTGATTGGTTTTCGATTTATAATCTCTTTTTATTCTATCTCCATCTAATTTGACTAATTAGTTATGTTTGTGCTAATATTATTTTGCTTAATAAACTCCAACTCTTGTTTTTATACGATATTTTCAAGCCTTGCTGTTTCTTATCTATGTTCAGTTTAAATGTTCCAGTATGCTTGGAGTTCCCTTTCTTAATTAATAATTCTAATCTCTAAGTTATCTTATCCAAGCGATAATAAGTTTCTTAGTTCTTAATTTTCCTACTTAAGCACTTTAATCTCTTCCTAGAGATTGGATATTTCAAATACTAACTGTTAAATATTGATTTCCTTTTTAATTATCTTTGATGGAAGTTCTTTTCCTGTTATTATACTAGATTCCTTTCTTTTTATTACTTTAGGAGGTGTTTATTATAGTTATTAGGATCTTTATTAGTTTTGTAAGTGAGGAGAAGAAGACTCTTTATACTTTTTTTATGCCTGTTTTTTCTCCAGAGCCTATTTCTCTTCTTTGCTCAAGAAAAAGCCAGGAACAAGATTTTAAGTCTCCATTTTTTTTTAAATAGGAATTATTAATCATGAATATTCATCATTAAATAGAAAAAATATTATATAAAAGATAAAAAAACTCTATAACTTAAGTTTCAAAACAGAGTGAAAGGATAATCAGTAAAGGAGGTCAAACATTAAAAAATGCCTCAGAAGATAATTAATATTAGTTGTATAATTTAAAGTATATTTATTAAGATTAACAAATCAAAAATCAATCTCAACTTCAGCTTCACTTTCAAAATACCAAAATATAATTTCTAAAAATAATTAACTAGAAAATGAAGGAAGAAAAAATAAAAATATGATAGAATATAAAATTGATGAGGAAGGTTTTTAGATATATACATTTGATTATATAATATAAATGGAAAGTTAAAATCATTTTCACAGTGAAAATTCTTTAATCGGTAAAGTTAGCTTTACTCTCCCAATAAATTGGCACTGTTGTCATGTATTACCTGATGTTCTTTAACTACTTTAAATAGAAATAGAAAATTTAGTTGCATATGGTAAATAAAAACTTTCTCTTCTTTGAAATAGAATTTCTAGCAAGGTGAGAAGAATAGTTTGATACTTTAAAATAAAAAATAAATGAAAAGCTTAAACTAAACTAGTTAAAATATAGTCCAAAAGATTTAGTAGGAAGAGTTGTAAAGAGGTTTAGCTTATAGCCCTCATTTTAGAATAGTTAATTAATTACTATAAGCTAGGAATTAAAAAGAAGTAATATAGAAAAAGCAAGCAAAAAGCTAAGTAAAATTTATATATGGATCTTACGAAGAATCCAAGTATGGATACTTTTTTGGGAAACCTTTCTTACTTATTGGTAATTTAAAGAATTATTATGAAACAATTAATGAAACATTTGATTGGATTTTATATTACACTGGGCTACATTGATAAATTAAAACTCCTATCTTTGAATTAGCATAAAGATTTTTGTATTAACTACTGCTACAAATGCTGAAAACACCAAGATGACTTGAAAAGCATTACATAATTATATATTTGCTCTCCATTCATTCATTGAGTAAGATATAATTGATAAAAAAACTAATGGGCTTTAAGAAATTAAAAAAATCTTATGGTACACGAAGAATCTAGTTCAAATACTAGCAGAAACTCCAGTCAGACTAAAGCAAATAATAGAAATCTAAATAAAAGTTAGTACAGAAGCAAATGATAAGATTTATTACATAGAAATGATAGAAAAAGTTAAAGAATGAAATAAGCATTACAAGCATAAATGCATTAAAAAGGCAAAATATCTTGGTAGGTTAACAGAAAATATAGAAAAATTTACAAATGCATTCCATATTACTTAGAATCTTTAATATGATATGGAAAACATGATTAAATATATAACATTCTCTTTAAATTTCTTGATTCAAAAGAAGAAGAGCAATAAATTTAAACCGTTGTCAATGCAGCTCACAAAGCTAGTAGTAATATATCTATATTAGTAATTTGATAGATTGTAATTTAATGAATAGACTTTATTTTAGAATATCTGAATGATAAAAAATTAATTTCTATATATATTTATAAAAAGTTAGAATAGTTTTTATTCAATTCTAAATTAAAGAATTGATTAAGATTTTATTTTTTGATAAATAAATGCTTAATAATCTAGCTTGATAGATTTAAATATTTACTATTTATATATATTTTTTAAAACCGCCATAGTTGTTCGAAGGTGAACAACAAGGTCATCTTCATCAGAGGTGGGGAATTTAAGTACCCATAATTGACACATGTCGTCCTCTGCTATGGTGATGCAATGAGACACAATCCTGCCATGTCCTTGGACCTCCAACAAGTAGATAAGATTGCGAGTATTCTAAAATTATATCAGTATTGAACATTTTTATCAGTACTGAATAATTATACCAAAAATCTAAATTTTCTGTCTTATTAATTTCCATAATATGTTTATGTTTTGTTGATTAAATTAGCTTTTTTAACTTTTGAAGAGCTGCGCACCAACGAGAGTGCTACGCGCTCTATAATAAAATTTATTTATTTATTTAATTTTTTTCTAATCTTATTATTTATTCTTTTTATTAAAACTTATTTTATATATTAGACATAATTTTGTTCAATTCTATTTTATTTTTTAGTAATATAGTATTCATAAATATACTTGGAATGAATTAATACTTTTTTTTATTTATTTTCCTTAATAAAAAGTTAAAGTTAAAAAGCTTTGTTAAAGCCTTAGTAGTCAGCCATCTGACCTATTCTATCAGCTTGTCTCTATTAGTTTGTCTTGAATTCTTACTAGGCTTAGTTAAGCGGTGTAGCACTTCATTACTGCACCATCCTTTAATATTCGGAATAGTTTTCATCTTGCAAGTAGCTTTCCTAATTATTTCTCCAAGGATTAAGATTTGAATTAAAGAATTTTTTCTATAAATTTTTCCGCTTTATGTTGGATATATCCTAAATAATTTTCTAAAAATATCTTATTTATTCTTTCTTTAAATTTCGCTTAGTTAGTAGCAGTATTTTCATTGGTGTTATTTATTGCACACGTAGCATTTTATTCTTTTTTTAAACTATTATTCCTGTAACACTTATTTAATTTAAATTTACTACTTATTTTAAATAAACGTTTACTGTTTATTTTAATTTGAGGCTTCATTTTCTATTTCCATAGGATCTGATTAATTCTGTTAAACCGAAAATGGCGTAACCTGAATTTATTATTAAATTTAAAGAATTCTTTGTTCCAGTTTGTTTTCTATTTCTTATGATTATTAATATTATTTCTCAAGTAAAGAAGTTATTAGTTTTTCTAATTTTTCTATTTTATCAGTGAGGTATCTATTTTTAAAAATAAACTCTTTTAATGACTTAGATGATATTTCTATTTGAGTTTGTGTCGGAAGTTTTTTTAGTTCTGGATTTCCAAGTGGTTAATGTTCTTCATATCAATCATATTTCTCACTTTCACTCATTGTAATTATTTCGTTTTTTTATTTTTTAGAAAATTTTCCTGTTTAAATGTTTTGTTCAAAGTTCTGTTATTTCTTAGAAGCCATTTTATATATATATTTAATAATCTAACTTATTTTATTTTTATTTAAACTAAGTCTTTCCTCCTTTAATTTTCAAAACTTAAATTTAAGTTATTTTGTTCCTACATAGCACGAATTTTCTTGCTTTACTACTTTAATAATTATATTTAATATTATTAATAGAACTTAAAGAATAGATTTTCATTATTTATTCTATATTAAAAAATTTAGAGAGAGATATGATAAAATAATTTATGTTAAGTAATAGTTATTATTACAGTAAAATGAGTTAAAATGATTTACTCTTTTTTAAATATTTCTAACTTTAAAATTTTTTATAATTTATTTTTTTCCATCCTTAATTTCCTGTAATATAAACCTCTGAGCAAAAAATGCAAAAATGATCTTGAAAAATATTTCTTCTTTATGTTTCTTATTCTTTTTTTGCATATTAAATGAAAATTAAATTTTTCAGTAACTATTATTTAATAAAAATAGCTTTTTGAGTATAGTTATATTTAAAATTTCTAAATGTTGTCCATTCAAAAAATCTATAGTATAAAACCCTGAGCAAATAAAGATTAAGCTTTGGCAAAATTTTGGCTTTTAGCAGTTACTTTTGACTTTTTTCTGTCCAATATTTCGACATTGTTCCTAACAAATTTTATTTTTAAATTAAAAAATGCATTTCCTCTTTTTCTTTAAATTATATTAGAAATTTTTTACGTTTTACTTTACTTTATTTCCAGAAATCTTTTTTCTCTTTATTCCCTTTTAATTAAAATAAAAAATTTTTGCCTTAAAATTTTTATAATAAAAATCGCTAATTAAAAAAGCTTTTTTAATTTTTTTTTTAAATTACATTTTTTATTGATTCTTATATTCAAATCTCTAATCTTTTTCATCTTTTTCTTCACTCGCTTTTACATTTCAACTATAAAAATTTCTGACTTTTCTTTCAATGATTCTGTTTTTAATATTTAATATTTTCTCTCTTATAATTATATTTAATTTAATCTTCTCCATTTTTTGTATAATATTTTTTATCTTTAGAAATATTTTCATTACTCATAATCTTTCTCTTCTTTCTCTTCTTTCTCTTCTTTCTCTTCTTTCTCTTCTTTCTCTTCTTTCTCTTCTTTCTCTTCTTTCTCTTCTTTCTCTTCTTTCTCTTCTTTCTCTTCTTTCTCTTCTTTCTCTTCTTTCTCTTCTTTCTCTTCTTTCTCTTCTTTCTCTTCTTTCTCTTCTTTCTCTTCTTTCTCTTCTTTCTCTTCTTTCTCTTCTTTCTCTTCTTTCTCTTCTTTCTCTTCTTTCTCTTCTTTCTCTTCTTTCTCTTCTTTCTCTTCTTTCTCTTCTTTCTCTTCTTTCTCTTCTTTCTCTTCTTTCTCTTCTTTCTCTTCTTTCTCTTCTTTCTCTTCTTTCTCTTCTTTCTCTTCTTTCTCTTCTTTCTCTTCTTTCTCTTCTTTCTCTTCTTTCTCTTCTTTCTCTTCTTTCTCTTCTTTCTCTTCTTTCTCTTCTTTCTCTTCTTTCTCTTCTTTCTCTTCTTTCTCTTCTTTCATACCTTTATTAATTATTTTTAAATATGAATTCTTTATCTAAAATTATTAACTTCTTTTAATAATATTTATTTTGAATCTTCTACTCATTAAACAAATATTAATTATATTTATTTAAATAAGTCATTTATTTTAAGATTTTTCTTATTAAATTTTAACTCATTTATCTTTCCTCTTTTTTTCTTTATTTTCTATTTTATTTACTTTTAAATTTAAATTATTCTCTTATGTTTTTAAATTTTAAAACAAAATATACACTTTTTTTTGAATTTTTATATCATTTTAAATTATTTTTGCTTTTGCTTAAATTTAAAATTTTAAAATTTGTTTCTTTTATTTTTTATTAGTTTTTTATTGCAATCCTTTTTATTTTATTTTCTCTATTTTTAAAATTTTAAAAATTGTGCTATCTTTTATAATATTTTAGCTTTATTAGATAATTATTATCTTTAATTCTACTATCTGATCTAAAAAATTTCTTTAAATTTGTAAGAATAAGCTCTATTAGTTAATATTATTTTATTGCATTTATATTTTAATTATAATTTAATTATAATTACTTTTAAATTTTTAAATTTTTAAATAAGTTTAAAAGTTTTTTCACTCTCAATTGATCAATAAAAAATTAACTCTACCTTACATCCTAATAAAATAGATTTATTTACTCCCACTTTTAATCTTTAAGCTTTTACATTTTACATTCTACATTTATATTGATAAACTCGCCACCCTTTTAATATTTAAAAATTTAAGTTCTAATATTACTATAAAACACTTCTTACATACTGTTAACTTAAGTTCATTTACATTCTTTATTTTACATTTAGTGTCGACATACCATCTTTATTTTCACATTAAATGTCAATTTACATTCTTCATTTTACATTAAATTTCAATTTACAAGCTTCATTTTGACAATAAAAGTCCACTTACAAGCTCATTTGACAATAAGTGTATAGTTTCTAACTAAATTATATAAATATTAGATATAAACTTACAAAATTCATTTTCACATTAAATATAAACTTACATGCTTCATTTTCATATTAAATATCAACTTGCATTCTTCGTTTTTACATTAAATTTCAACTTACATTCTAAGTAATAAAATTATTAAATATTAACTTTCAATCTGCATTATCACATTAAATGTCCACTTACGTACTTCATTTTCATATAAAATGAAAATTTACTTCCTATATTATGAATTATTTATTTTCAATCTTACCTATATTTAAATTTGAGTTTTGAAATTAACTGTACTTCCTATTAAATAAATAAAAATGATTATAGAGTGTGTAGCACCTCATTGGCGCGCAGCTCTTTCAATATTAATATTTAATATTAAGAAAAATGTTCTCACGTTTCTTGTTAAAATTCTAGAGATTCGATGAGTCATGTCAGCTTCTCCTTAATAATGTTAATAAAAATTAAATCTACTTCCTATATTTTTATTTTATTAAATATTTATCATCTGTATAAATTTGGAATTTTTTAAACTATAACTCACTCCATTTTATTTATAAACTTTTACCACTCATTATTTGAAAAGATTATATAGTTTCTATGTCTTCAAAATTGCTATTATTCTTAAAGATGTCCAATGACCATGAGAATAATTAAGTTTTTTTTTAGATTAATTCCTTTATCGCTTTAATACTTGTGTCTTATTTAACTCAAATTGATACTGATCTTTTGTTAGGGATACAACAGTGATTTAGAAGTTTTTATTCTTATCCTACTATGGTGAAGATTATTTCTCCTAAATAACTTAAGTGTTCAAGACTTATTATTATTATTAAATTTAGATAGCTTAATATTTTATTTATTATTATGTTTAAGACTTTTTTGCTTCTATTTAAATTTAATTTTTCGATATTCACTCAACTATATAGTAAGTTTTTATAATTAATTTTTTCCACCTATAAACTCTAGATTTATTTATTCAGCTACTATATCTTACTCTCTTTTAATACCTTATATTATTCATACTACTCTTATAATTAACGATTGATTTAATACCTTCTGCATTTATTTATTCTAACTATTTTATTTTAATTTAAATTTATTCATTCTTGCTCGATAAGTTTTTTATCTATAAGTTTAGTCTCTTCTCATCTACCTCAAGATGGTTTTTAAGATCTCCCAATTCTTAATCTTTTTGGTTCAAAAAAATATCCTTTTGGTATATTATTCTTTCTCTCTCATCGATTTTATTTTTTATTATTTTTAAATTGTGATAATTTTAAATATTTAATTTGCTTACCGTAAACTCATACTTCTAAATATTTTTATTAATCCTTTATTTACTTCTCTTATACTTATATTTCCAATTTTTCTATCTCGCTCTTCTTTAGCTCTCATTGCTATATTATATCCTATTACATTTATCTGATATTATGTACTTATTAATTTATCTAAAAATTATTTTATTTTATTTTATTACCTACTAGCGCTATTCACTTATCTCGTATGCTTTTATTGACATCTCCTCACACTTTTATTCAACACTTCTCTTTATATTAATATAGAACTACAACATCTTATCTCTATTTGCCATATAAGCTCCTGTTAACTGCTTTTATCATTGATCTAAGATATTATAATGTTCTACCAGTCTCTCTTTTATAGTACTCAAAGTAGTTAATATTTAAATTACATAATAGACACTATCTCTTCTTATTAAGTACTTTTTTGATTTTCATGAGATAGATATTGACATTTTTAACATATCAGATATTATCCTAAGAACTTTATAAAGTTAGAGACTCTTTATGGATTTAAAATATATTTAAGTTATTTTATTTTTGATCCTCTTCACTTTTTAATACCAAAATTTCCAATTATTCAATTGGCTTTTAAGTTACATTTTTGTGAAAGTTACAAGCAAACTAAAAATAGAGATTATATACAGTTTTCAAGTATTATTCACATATTATACAACCACAGTCCAATCTTCTAGGTCTTTTGATCTCTTAGTTGAACTCTTCTTCGTCTGCCTTACACTTAGCAGCTTTCATTTGATTTTGGAATTAATTACTTTAATAATAAATTAAAGTGATTACTAAATAAACTAAATATAGTTAAATAAAGATTCATTTATTAGCTTAGTCACTACTTAATAAATACCAATCAAATAAATAATTATTTTTTAAATTCAAACATAAAATGAAAGCATTTCCCTCTTACTTTTAGTTAAAATTTGCATCTCAGTTAAATAGTAAAAAAAGAGCAAAAAATAGTTGAACAGTAGTGTTGTGTGCTTAGTATATTAATAGACTATAGTGAGATTTAACTATATCGTTTATAGTTAAAAGAAAAACTAATAAGAGTAGTTGTGAAGATATTATGAATGGGCTAAATTGAAGAATCTAAAGCTAATGATAATTATTAAGCACTGCTTTTGTTTTAAAATCGGGAAGATAGTTGGAAATTATTATATATAAAGTAGGTAGAAATAATAACTTATACTTAGCTTAGTAGCTTCTAAGCTTATAGTTAGAAATAAGAAGATTGATAACTTGACTTTAGTATAATAGAACATAAGATATTAAATTATTTTATA
This sequence comes from Loxodes magnus, assembly GCA_946699065.1. NCBI lineage: Eukaryota > Ciliophora > Karyorelictea > Loxodida > Loxodidae > Loxodes > Loxodes magnus. The sequence goes on from CAMPDV010000039.1 coordinate 1,024,070, forward strand.
GAATTAACATTTTAAAGGAGATGCAATTATTAAGGTTTTGCAAGATTGTTCTAGCCATGGGTAAAATGGAAAGCTTAACTAATGTTAAAGATAGCAAGACTTAAATAAATAAAAAGAATGATAGTAATTATTAAACTAGTTTTAATACTTAATTAATAGAGAAAATCAAGATAATTATGTTTAATAGCTTTACTCCAAAGCATAATTATCAAAGAAATTATCAGTTTATTTTTTAAATGGTTGATTAAATTTCTTTAAAACTTATACCTGCAATTCTGTTTATTTAAAACTCAGATTTAAGTTAAGAGCTAAGTGTTAATGTTAAGAATGTCTTTTTAATTTAAGTATAATAACAGATATTATTAAGAAATTTCAAATCTGTCAAGAGTTAATCTTATGATTTTCTGAGTTAAAAATAATTAATATTCTTCTAAATCAACAGATCAGTCTCTGGTTTTTTAATAGAAATCTTAGTAAGAGCTCTAAAATTTCAAGATACTTATGTTCTTTTAAACATTTAGCCTGCTCTAAATCAGCTGAATGTTTTTAAGGAATAGTCACATTCTAACAATTTCTATTAATGAAATTTAACTTTTTGCTCGTTCTTATATATCATTTAAAACATCTATTTGCTATTGTTTAGCATCTTAAGTTATCGTTCATATTCACATTAGAACTAGCAAATTGTGACATTATTTGCTCTTTTTTTGCTAAAACTTTACTTAGCATAGATTCAGCTTTTTGCATTTTACTTCTGTAGATTTCTTCTTTTATCATTATAGTTTATAAATACGAATACAAATAAATCTTTCCTTATCTCTTATTTTCCCTTCTGAACATCTTATCTTCTTAGTCTAAAACCTAAATAAATAATAATAATTAAAGCTAATTTTAGACTTAGAACTAATAATAGTTCAAAGATAATAAAATTAGAATTGATACTAAACTACAAGGCTTATCTAAGAGGAATAACTTTTAACAGTCTTTACGCTTATCTATTTTCTGAGACTTTATTAACAAGAAAGAAGGTCAAATATCTAAAATTTGAACTTGGATATTAAACTTTTTAGTTTTATTACTAAATAAGAAGCTAAATAGACCAGCTTGGATACATTAAGAAATTTTCAGTGGAAGATTTTTAATAAAAATGAAGAAAGTATGAGATAAAAAAGCATTGGGATAATAAAGTAAATGGAAGATAAATAATAAAAGGAAAGGAAGAAGATCAAGCACATCTACTAAAGAAGATTGTTCATCGATTAATATATCAAATAAAATACTTATAATCAAAACTCTAACATGAAACTCTATTAAAACTTAATAGGAATCATTTGCTAGAGATTTTTAAGTACTAGATATAATTTATAAATCACTAAATATTCTCTAAGTTCAATAAAAATATAACGAGATTAAGCAGCATATTTTGTTTGAGGTACACTAAAATGAATTTGAAAGAGTATTTTACATAAAGAAGAATAGTAATATTTATATATAAAAGAAAAATACTTTCCTATAAGCTAAATACAGAAAATCAATGAATTTGATTATTTTATTTTTATAAATATAATATCTATCTAAAATAAACTCTAATAAAGTTATAAAAAAATATTAAATTTTTTATATAGCTTAGTATAAAAATTAATAGATACTAATAAACATTTTAATAATAAATTTAAATATTTTTTTAAATAAAATATTCATTTTTAATTTTTTTAAATTCCTTTTTTAATAAATAAGCAAATAAAATTTCATAATTTTCATTAAAGTTTTTTATTTTTTTAAAGATATAAAAGGGAATTTTTTCAAATATAGTAATGATTCTAAATTTTAAATAAATTAAGAATAAAAATTTAAAGGAGATTTGTTTAATAATAACAGAATAAAATTAATTTTTATAATTTTCATTTAATTTAGCTTTGCTTGAGGCAGTTGCTTGCTTTTCTTTGATTATAGAAATTTAATTAGAGTATATATAAGTTTATATTTATATTATGAAATCATTTTTATTTTTTCTCTTATTATTTAATATCCTTGAAATGAAAATTTATAAAAGTTCTCCAACTAACATCAAAAAATTTCTAAATATATCATTTAAAAAATATTAGAATGTTTGCTTTATTTAAATTTTAAGTAAAGCTTGAGCGAATAATAATGAGTCAGTATGTAATTATTGTTTGGAAAAGATTATTAAATCTATCAAAAATGAGTTTAGTATCTTCGAAATAAATAATTAAAAACTGATAATTTTATTGTTATTTTGTGTATATTCATTTAAATTATTTTAGAAAAATTAAATTTAGATACATCTTTGCTTGAGTTTAAAGTATTTTTTATTTTGATAAATTTAAAATTATTTTTAGCATGTATAGCTATTGATTTAAATTTATTATTGTTTATTAATTTAATTATCAACTTCTTTATCTAAAATAAATACAAATGTAGTCATCTATTTTATGTTTTTTAAATGTTCGAGCTATTTTAGTTTTTTTTAATTTTTTTATCATAATGCTGATATCTATTATAGATTAAATCTAATTTGTATAAAATTGATTACTTTATAACTTAAAAGATGATATCTCAATTTAGATTTTTCTCTAATAGAGAAGATTAACTATATCTTTATATTAAATTTCATATTAATTAATATTGAGACTGCGATAAAAGAAATAATGAAGGTAAAAGAAGGTAATTACTCAAAAATTATCATAATTCACTTCGAAAATTAAAAAGAATCCAAATTTCCTAAGGTTATTATTATTTTAATTTAAATATAAATTAAAAGTTTTTTTTGGTATTATCTTTTATGCATCTATTGTCTCAAGTTATATATTTTCAATTTTTTAAATAAAATGTAAAATGTATAGCTCTTTTAAATTAGAGAATATCAACTATTCTATAAATAAAATTTTATAAGTGTATTTAATAATAATTTTAATTTTAATCTATTTAGAGTTAAAGATTTGATTAAGAAGATAAATATCCTTAGTTTTTTTCATATTTCTCTTTCCCCACTACTTTCACTAATTCATCTTTCGTTAATATATAATTGCATTTCAAACAGTTTGCTCTTTTACTATTTAAAATGTAATTTTCTCCAGTTCTCAGTTAGATTTAATCTTCTAAATCCTACTTACAAAAAGAATGTTTACAATTCAATTCTATTATATATTATTGCTCAAATTCTATTTAGCAAGCATCGCATTTTTTCAGTTAGACTAATTCATTCTGCTATTCTTCTCTAATTTCTTTTTAAATATTTCCAGCCTCACTTATACTCACATTAGGGAAAACATATTAAATTTTAAAAGGTTTAAATTCTTCAAAGGGACTCTCTTATCCAGTAGATGTTTCTGTTACGAAAAAGGGTAATCCCAGCCTTTAAATATCATATTACGGTGGAAGTTTTATTCTATCTTAAAACTATTCTCTCTATTCATCAAAACCATCAGCATTTGATTAATCTTTGGAATAGATTATATCATAATGTCCAGAATTGTATAAAATATGAATCAAAGGAAACTTTCCTGCTCTTTTCATCTAATCTAATTAAAATGCTTTTCCATAGTTTCTATCTATTGTAACTATTTCGATCTTCACCCTTAGTACTAATTATAGAGGATCAATTCTTAAACCATCAGCTTCCTTATCCATTGTTAATACATTTTTAATAAGTTCTTCGTAAGAAGTTTGACAAAATTGCTCGAAATAATCTTTATGCGATTCCAAGTAATTAGCAGTGAGACATCTCATTTACCAAACGAGAGCTTCATCTTGTTTATCTTTATTTTCTTCAATTTCTTATTATAGAATGATTTAAAGATACTTTTATCCTTCTTATTTTTTATCTCTCAAGTTATTAAGAAGCCTAAGAAATGTTTGCTTAAGTATTTGATAACTATTATTACGATTGTTTGGCCTTATTTAATAGTATCCTCTATCACTTTCTAACTTATTTATAAAATCTTCTATGTGCTGTACTGGAGTAGTATAGCGGAGAAGATGTTCTAGATAGGCGAAACCAACAGCTCGGAAATAGCAGTTACCATCACCTTTTATACTTCTATATGAGTTGTATTTAGACTATAATCCTAAAATAACTGAATTAATGTTTTAATTGTATTTATATTCTTTTATAAGATTGTTTAGAGATCTACGAGGATAAACTTATCTTATTTATTTAGAGTCTAAATTTTATTAAGGTATTTCTTAATTTTATAATTTATTCTAAAAATTTAAATAACTCTAATTTACTTAGAATCTATTTTCAGTAGCTTTATTTTGAGTAAAGTTAGATGTGGTATCTGTTTAATATTTATTTTATAATATCTACTTTTAATTCTATTACATTTGCAAATCTTAATCTTTCTAGATAATTTAGGCCTATAATTATCTAATTTCTTTTTCATATTCATCAAATTTTTGTTATAATTTGATTTAATCCTATTTTAAACTGTCATTATGATATTTAAGATTTTGATTTTCTTGTTGAAGAGTTTATATGGTTCTTTACATTTCTTGATTTTATTTTATTTTTTCAGCTTCTATCTTATATACTTTTTCTTCAAGGGATTTAATTTATTAATCAATTTTTTTTTCAAGATCATTTTTTTCTTTTTATTATTGCTCCATTTATTTAACTTTATCTTGGAGAGATTTTATTTAATTTTATAAATCTTAATTTTTTTTAGGAGTTCCTTAGTTTTCTTTTTATTATTCTTATAGATCAGTTACTTCTTTTTTTACTTTTACGTTTAATTACTCATTTTAATCTTTAAGCCTTTGTATTTCAAAAGTTTCATTATGTTTTATTTTTAAGCTCATAATTACTTTAGATTTTTATTTACCTTCATTTTGCAAAAGTTCAACTTATTCTTACAATTGCTCTATTTTATTTTCATATTCTTTAAGAATTTTTTGCATTTAAAATTAGATTTAGTTATTACTTACTTAATCTTACTATCTTGTCTATACTTGAAAATTTTGCTAACATTTTTTATATTATTGTAATAAATTCTGTTATAGACTGTTCTAATTTTTTAATTCATTGTTCTGATTTTATAAAGCTTGCATTTGACTTTTTTATTCTTTATTTTACTCTTTTAGATCATCATTGTCCTTTTAAATTTCTCTAAGTTTATAATATTCTTATTAATCACTAGTTTGATGAATTAAGTCTTTAGTTTAATTTACTTGAAGTCTCTGCATTTATTATTGATAATCTTATTTTTCATTTTCTATTTTCTTATTTTTATCTTGTAGTTGATCATAATTTTATTATAAGAGTTAAAATTAATTCAAATTTTTATGCTAGTAAGCATTGATATTAATCTCTTTTTTCATTTATTACAAATCATATTTAAATTAAGTCAAATCTGTTGGATTATCTTTAGTTTCTTTATTTAACCTTAGATTAGATTACTAACCCACATTTAAATTCTCACCAAAGTAATTATTTTTCTAATATATGTAAAACTAATTTTTTTCATTATTTTTTAAGGCGATACTTGGCTTTTCCCTTTCCATTCTTTATTACATGAACAATAAATTTTAATCTAAGTCTAAATTTTACTTTAAGTCTTTTATTGGATAAATGTAATTATTTATTTTCAATGGCTAATAACTTATCTCTTCTACTTAAGCTTATTATTTCTCTTCATGTTAGTCTTAAGGCAAAAGATTTTATATTTCTCTTTATTTTTAAATTTAAATTAAATTAGAGCTTTTGTCTGAAAAGTATTCTCTTTATAAATCTCTCTAATTTAACATATTTGAATGATAGTTTCGTTAGACAGAACTTAATTTAATTTAATCTTAGTTTGGTAATCCCCTACTTCAGTACTACATTTTATTAATAAATTTGAAACTAAAACATTTAAACTAAGAATTATTTTATAATTTTTTTATTTTCATTTATATTTACTTTAACTATATTATTTAAATAAGCTAAAGCCTTCAGTCTAAATATTAGCCAAACAACTATTTTTAATTTATAATTAGATTAAAATCTTTTCTTTCTACGAGTCTAAATTCTTTTATGATTTACACTAATATGCAATTATAATTTTAATGAAAGGTTTCCTTATTTATAATTTAGAGTATTGAGAAACAAATTTAAAACTCTTTAATTTTTATATTGTAAATAACTCAGAAAAAAATATCTCAAATTTATGTATTAAAGCTTTTCTGTTTTTTACAGTTTTAACAGTAATAAAACTGGGATATTTTAGTATAAAGGATTTAAATCGATAAAAAGTTGTGCATTTTATTTTAGAAATAAAGGAATTAATAAGAATTTTAGTAAGCTTATACTCTTTACAATTCATTCTAAATAGTAACTAATTAAATAGATGCTTTAATAATTAATATTTTAAGTTAGTTTAACTGAAATCTTCCTGCTTTTTTAAATTATAAAGCTGGTATAAATGGTAGATATATATTTAAAGCTTTTTGTGATTGTGCTTAAACAAATATAGCAATAGCTATTATGAGCAACTATTTCATACTTTTATACAAAAAAAGGCTTAAAATTAATAACTTAAGCAAGTATTTAGATAAGAAGCTTTATAATTTAGCTAAGCTATTATTATTCTTAAAGGAGCTAATTCTATTTTTAGTTTGAAGGACTTTACTTTCAATTTAGACAAATTTTACATTTTCAAAATCAAACATTAAACTAGCAGACAAAAGTAAAAATAGAACTAAATAAATAAAATTAGATATCATTTTAGTTTTGAGTAGAAATTATAAATAACTTAAACTAAACAGAAATTAATCAATATAATAAACTATCTTTCCTTAGAAATATTCTTAAGAAAATTCCTTCTTTCAATTGTTTTGCGAAAAGAAAAAATCATTTAAAATTGGAATAAAACAAAGCTTTAAATTTATTTAGATATGTCATTTTTAATTTAATTCTAATTCGATTGACCTAACAATGAAAATAAGAAGCATCAATTAAATAAAAAAAATAATTTAGCAATTGAATGCTTTTATTTAGTTATTAATAAAGGAAATAGCAAATTCTTTTAAAAGAAAACTTCTTACATTTTTTAAATTTGGTTGATAGATAAATAAGTCTATGGTATATTTAATTTTAAAGCTAACTAGTAAAGAACAAAAGATTTAAAATAAATAGATAATAAAACATAATTAATCTAGAAAGAACTTAAAATAATCCTAAGCTAAAAGTATAATTAATTGACTATTTTTAATTTTTATATTTATCTAAATTCTTAATTAGATAAATTAAATAACTTGATAGAAATGCAATTATTACAATAGAAATTTTAATTACTTATAAATTAAAATTTTAAATACTTTAATAATTATCTAAAAAAATGGACTTTAATATCGGACAGCATCTTAACAAGGCCGAAATTAAGAAGGCTAGAAGAAAAGCCAATCTAATTTAGGAGTAAAAAAAGTAGACTTTAGAATAATCAAACTCTTCATCTCCTTCCTAGGGAAAGCGCATGGTTGACCCAGAAACTTCTTGAATAGAAAAGGAATAAGTTGAAAAACTAAATAAAGTTATAGTCAAGCAAGAAGAAACTATCTGAAATCTGACAAATCAAATTCGAGAAATTCTTACTAACTACGAGCAACTCAACCTTGAAATAGATTAACTCAAGACAATATTAATAAATAAATCACAAGATAATAAATTTGGTCTTAATCTTAACTGCCTCCATCATCAGTTATATCAATGTAGATTGAAGATCCTCAAAACAAATTAATAATCTCTCAATCCTAAAAAAATAAAAGAATTAGAAAATAGTAAAAAACAACTTAATGAACACAAGAATTAAAAAAATTGAAAAAATTTTGAATATAAGAACTCAAAATAAAATAGAAAGAAAAAAATGGTGATACTGTGGATCACATTGACATATTCTAAGAAGATGTAAAAGTTTTTAAACCAAACAAAAATTGAAGAATAAAAAACATATAGAATTTTATCAAGACTTTATGTAACAAAGGAAGGGATCTATAAAATAAAAATATTTTAGAATTTTAGCACGGAATCTGTTCATGAGAGTTGTATTCTCAATAAAAAAGACCGTGGGACTCAACCACGCAAAGAAATAGTGGCAGCTGCGACCAAATTTCAAGTCCTGTGATCGGCAAACGATTTGATTAACATTTAAGTATATTAATTTAATTTAATAATGATACGTAAATTAAAAAATAACTTTGACTAAGAAATTTGCTAAATTGTATTTATTGATAGAACTAAAAAAAGATTGTTCTAATATAGCTAAGATTCATGTTAAAGAACATAAAATCTAATTTTAATTAAAGCATTAATTTAATGTTAAGGATGATATAGTAAATTTGAATAAAAGAGATGCTTTTTATTTTAAAAGTAGCCTTATTGTTAATTTTATTTTTTTAAAGCGAGCTAAATAGAAAGTTGAAACTTAGATAAATTGATTTTAAATATGAATAGTTGTTGATATTTGTATATTAATATATTATACTTAGAACTTGATCTTTGCGATTATTTTCTCTAATTACCTAATCTTATTTAAAAAGTTATTTCATCAATAAATTTAATTAAAAGAATAACTATAGATGTTTAGAACTTTTGAAAATGTTTTACTTAATCTCGAATTACCAAAAACCTTGCCTTTAATATAATCTCCTTGCTTCATTGAATATTATTTTAAAGACTGATATTATTCAAATAGATTAGATTTGAAAATTGATTTTAGTTTTAAATTTAGCTTAAATTATTGCTAGATTTACACTGAAATACACTTGTATGATATATATAGTTTAAAAATTCATTTTATCTGAAATCTTTTAAAACTTTTCTATGTTTTACTTAATTCAGGTATACAACTAAAGCTGAAAAATTTTAATTATTAGGTTCAAAAAGCAATATAACTATAATTGAAAGTTTTAAAAAGAAAATAAAAAGGAATTAATTATAAATCCTTTAAAAGTTTTACCAAATAATGAGAAAATCTTTAATTTAACATTTGCTAAAGCATTGCTGCTTCAAATTCTAATTGAACTCTATCTAATTTAAAGAATATTTGTTAATTCTATTATAATTTATTTAATAAATATATATGCAGATGCAAAGTTTATTCTAATATCAAACATTAATTTGATTATATTTGACAAGAATAATTAATAAAAGTTTATTTGCTTTAAATTATTTTTGCTATATCTAATAATTATCTTATAATTGAAAGCATTAATATGTCTATACTTATTTATTACAAGTTTAATAATACATTTCCTTTCAAATATTAGATGTTTAAGATATTTTCTTTCAAGTTATTTTTTTATTCTTCTTAATAAATTTTCATCTATTTAAATCATCTCTTATAGCGCTTTTTTAGCTTTCTAAACATTTTATTTCTGAACTATATAATCCTATTTATTAAATTCAACTGTTTTTTAGCTTCTTTTTTGCTTTAAAGGTCTATAATGTATAATTTTGAAATTTTTGTTTCGCTTACAAGTAAGAAATAAAGTTTTTGATTCCTGATTTTCCAACTAAATTGCTACCCCTTTAAAATAGTTCTCTAATAAATTATACTTCATCTAAGTTATTATTCTTTATCCTTTGCAAAATTTTAAGCATATATTCATAAGAGGTCTTAATTAGCTATTTTAGAGTATCTTTCAGATTTAAATTTATAAGAGTAAAAAGAAACAATTAGACATTTTTTAGCAATAATTAGCTGAGATTTTGATATAGCTATTTTTAGTTTGAGACTTCGTATAATTATATTATCTACTTGTTTATGTATTTTTGTGCTTATCTTATGTGTATTAAATGAGAGCTCTTTGATTTCTTTGATTTTTCCTTTAATGATATTATTTAAACTTATTTCTTTCCTTGCTCTATCTTCAATATTTTTCCTAAAATTGCTCAAAGTGACGTAGAAATGAGATTTCTTCTTATTTTTAAAAAATGATACATAAATTACGTTATAACCTACCTGGTTTAGAAAAATTGCTAATATTTTACTAGACTGAGTTCGAAATGTGAATCAGTTCCTTTTATCAATTAATTTTAACTGGTTGCTCTCTATATCTAAGTAGATAAAATGCTTAATAGTTTAGAAGTAATTATATTCTTCTCAGCTGCTAATTTATATAGTTTTCTTTCTAGAATCTTAGAAAGGATTTAAATTTAGCCTGGTTTATTTCATTCAATAATACCACAAGTGATTTTTCTTAGAATTTTGATAAATTTTGTTTAAAAAGCTTCTTTACGAAAGTTATAAATAAACCAAAGATTTTACTACTATGGGTTATTTTTGCTTAAGTATCTTAGCTTTTATTATTTAAATCAAAATACCTTTAATTAAAAATGGGCAACTGTTGTGATCAACGAGACTAGGCTTAATAACAAAGGGAGTAGAAAAATTAAGAATAGTAAAACTCAAATTAGTTAGCCTTATCAAACAAAAAATTTATAGTTAAAAATGCTAGACCTATTGAAGAAGTTTACACTCTTAAATATTCACATTAGAACTAGCAAACTTAATCTCGTTATTTTGAAGCCATTCATAAAAAGAATAACAACAGGTTTATAGCTAAAATGATTTAAAAAGAAGAGAACTTAAAAAATATATTGGGAAGTATTGATATACTTAAGTTATGTGATCATTAAAATATTCCTAAGCTAATTGAGTGATTTGAAACCAATCATGCAATTTATTTTATATTAGAGTATTACTCAGGAGGAACTTTATAGGATGAAATGGAGAGAAGATTCGCTTCAAATAATGAATTTTCGATTGAAGAAGTTAAACAAATAGCCTTATAATTAATATCGGCCGCTTCTTATTTGCACAAACTCCAAATAATTCATAAGTAAATTATTCCAAAAAATATTTGCCTTGTAAAGAAATAAAATTTAGAACTTATAAAATTAATTCATTTTGAGCAGGCTAGTATAATCAAAGGGTAACTTATTGACTTGAATAAAGATCCTTAATAATAATATTTATATGATTAAGAACCTCCAGAAGTAAAATTATAAGTAGAAAGTACTTCTTATGCTTATGATTTATGATCGATTGGAGTGCTTTTATACACAATGATTTTTAATAAGCATCCACATTGAAAAATAAAGAATATTGAAGAATTGAAAATAAGATATTAATCTAATACGAATCCAATTTCTGATGTTTCATTCACATAGAAGTACAAATAACTTCCATAAAGCTTTTAAGAATTCCTTTTTTCTCTACTGTAGCTCAATCCCAAAAATAGACCTACTGCTAAAAAAGCACTTAAAAGCAAGTTCTTGAAAATTTAAAGTGAACAAAATTTAAATAAATTATAGGATGGTGATTAATAAGTTGCTCTTTAAGGGATAAAATAAAACTTTATTAAATACGGAAACTTTAACGTTTTCTAGAAGCTATCATTCGCATATTTAACAAGATTCATATAATATGATGAAAAAAAGTTAGCTCTCGAAAAAATATTTAAAAGTATTGATAAAAACTAGGATGGTCTCCTTTCTAAAAGCGAACTTAAATAAGCTTTTTAATAAATCGATAGTTAATCAACTCCAGAGGAAATAGAAGAATTTGTCAATGCTTTAGTTCAATCTCTGGATACTGATCAGGATGGAAAAATTGGATATTGAGGTAATTTGCTATACAGAGTTTTTGGTAGCTGCAAATTTTTAGAATGTTAATATCGAAGAAAATATAAAAGAAGCATTTTAATTTCTAGATTCAGTAAGTGATCTAGCATTTAGGATTAATCTGGAGAAATTTCAGTTCCTGAACTAATTAAAAAATTTAATAGTAAAAAGTTTGATTTCTAATAATTTTAATAAATAAAGAAAGATAAAGCTTTAGGGCAACATATTAACTAAGAAGATTTTTCCTAGTTAATCAAAAGTAATCTTCATTCTCAAGAAAATAATTTCACGACTAGCAAGGAAAAAGAAAATGAAGAAAAATGATGGAAAAATAATAAGTTTAAACATTAAATTTTCATATTTAATATTAAAAAATTAATAGTAGATATTTCTTTATTTTTCAGTTAATGTCTATTGTTTATCTACTTGAATTTACATTAGCTTAAAAAACATTTGAAGATTATACAAAGATTGAAATTTAATACTTCTAAGAAACCAAAATTTATAAAAGTTAATTTAATGAAGGAAAATTTAATTTTTCAAGCTCAATTTGGCTAAAAAACTAGAAGAGATAAAGAAAAAATTTAGAAACTTTACACATTCTAGTTGAAATACCTTAAAATTATTATTTTAAAAGATTCATAATTAAAATTTAAAATAATCCCCTCAATGATTTATCTTGATATCTTTTAAGTCGTAAAATTAAAGAACGTATAATAAGTTAAGGCAAACAAATTAAATAAAAAAATGCTGAAAAGCTAATTTTTATAAAGAAAAAGTCTTAAAAAAGTAAATTATTTTTTAAGAATAATTTTAAAATTTTTGATTGCAAAAGTTTATAAAATTAAAATGTTTAACTTATTCTTAATACAAATTTTATAATAATTTAATTCTATGTCTAGATATAATATTATTATAAATAAAATGATTTTATTAAGAAAAATTTATTATATTTACTTTAAGAAAAATTAACTATTTTTATTTTAGTAAATAAAGAAAGCTAAACCGTCTTTTTTAAGAAAAATGTTATAAATAGCTGAATTTCTTTAAAAGTAAAGAAGATAAAAGTTAGCTTCATTTTATTTTCAAGGTAGATCTAATAGCTTTAAATTTATAAAAGAGGTTTGCATTTGGCTGCCGATATTGAAAAAATAATTAGTTTACTACATTTTAAATAATAAACATTTTTTTAATTATTTTTTCTTATATATTATGTTCTTAAATATTTATATTTCATTAATGTGAATCTGGAAATTGAATATCTAAAATAAATAAAAATGCTAAAAAGTTTAATCTTAAAAAATATTATTAAACTAAATAATTTATAAAAAATAAGCTTTAAAAATTAATATTTAAAGACTTTTATGTTTCTAAGCACATTTTTATGTTTAAATTTGAATTAAATAAATTTTAAATTTTAAGTGGTAAAATTATAAAAATAAGGTAAATTTAATTATTTTTTATTATATTTCTTTTTAATTAAAATTTGGAATAAAAAGGTGAAATTTTTTAATTATTATATATTTTAATAATACATCTTATTTTTTAAATGATTTGAACAGTGAAAAATAATTGTATAGCAAATTTTAGAGATTTAATATAAGTTAAAAAGGTATAATTTAAATGAAATAGTTAATTTTTAGCCTATTTTAACTTAAAATGAATACTATAATATTTTTTATTTGTATAAAAGTCTGAAATCTGATTAATTATATAAATTGAAATTAAGAATAAAATAATTTAAATGTTTCTATTAATTTAAATCTTTATTTATTGCTGTACTTTATGTTATAACTAGTAAAAATATATAATTATTTAATTTTTATTAGTTTAAATTAAAAAATATTTGATATATTTAAGAGTTAATCTATAAAGCCCTCCTATAAATAATATTTATTAATTAAGATTTTTTACAATAATTAAATAAAAAATTAACTAGTAAAGCTAATAAATGTTTAATTTTTTTAATTGAGATTTAATATACTTAATTAAGATTTTTCGTAGTGTAAATGATTAAATAATGATGGTTAAAAATAAATAATATTTATACTTATATTTAATTTTTATATCTTATAAAGAAAGTTAATATCCTTTTTTTTAATCCTTTGTAAGATATTGGCTTTAAAATTAATATTTATTAGTTCAAATATATTATAAATGGGAAAAATTATCTTTAGCAAATTAAGGTTTTAGCTAAAATTCTAATATTATAATAATGTTAATGTACTATTCTTCCAAATTGCTAAATTTTATAAATAAAGTTAAAATTAGCTTTTTACCTATAAAAATCACTTTTTATAAATAAATCATAATATTTGTCTATTTCCTTTTTTAATTATATTATATTTCAAATATTTATAATACTTTAATATAACTTCAAACAGTCAAAATTAAAACTTAATATAAAATTATTTTATTCATTTCATAGAGTTAAAATATACAAAAATCTAAATCAAATATATCCAATTATTAAATATTCAACTATTATTAAGTCTATCTTTGTACTAAGAAGCCATCAATTTTATCTTCATTTAAAAATTATATGAACTTGATGTTTAATCTAAAATCATTAAAAACTATTTTATTATTTATTAAGTTACGAAATGTTCTTACTATAATTATTCTTATTTAAAACGAAAAAGTAATAAATAGTCAAAGTTAATTATCTAAGCAATTATTAATATAAAGATAATTAAAATATATACAATTTAGATTTTTTAAGATTTTGTTTTATTTTAAATAAAAATTATGACAAAAGATTTACTTTTTTAATATTTAATTAAGTTATTAAATTTTTGATAAAATTAGATTTTTAAATCATCCATCCGCATTTTCTCCTTCAGTACCAAATTCATTTTCCCAATCATCTCCTTAAGTATCTGAAATTTGATATTAATCAGTATCTATTTTATCTTAAGAACCTGCTATATAGGGATAATCAGGTATTCTATGAGTAGTTATTTCTCGATTACTATTATATTCTTTTATATTCTTATTTTCTAGCTTATAATCATCTTTTATTTATACAACACCAGATTTTTGTAAAAGCTTATCTAGTTTTGTGTCATATTTTGTTTGAAAATGAGTTAAACTGCAGCAATATTTTCCAAACTTAATGACATTAAAATTCCCATCAATTCCCATATTAAAAGCAAAGGGATGAGTTGATGAAACCTCTTTAGTCTTGTTTTAAAGATAATTGTTATCTTTATTATTTTCATATATGAACTATTTAAGAGGCCATTTATATGTTTTCCAGCTTTTTTTATCTGGAAATTTTTCTGAATGATGATGATATGATCATTATTGAAAGTCATAGTTTCGGTAGAAATGAAAAACTCTTTCGAAAATTCCAGAATGTACTGCATTTTATCTTTACATTATCCTTAAGGATACATGCTATCATTTTAATGTAAAGTTTATCCACCAAAGAAAATCAAAAACTGTTTTTATTGGAATTGGAGAAATTTAAATCTATGGCTATATTCATTTAAGTCACCTCTAACCGTCTTTAAAATACCCACTTTCTTACATTACTAGTGGCATAATTTCTTTCCAATCCTTTTCTAAAGCTCCATAAAGAGAATTAAATTTTCACTTAACAATAGGTTTAAAGCTCTAATACATTAGTTAGCTTCCAAAAATCTAATCACCATGTTCGCCAGTTACAAGAATTGAAGAAGGTTCGTTTTACAATCAATTCATTACTATTGAAATGTGATCTTCATTTTGTAGAATGCATTTTTAAAATTTAGAGTTTATAATTTGCTTATAGAACTATTGATACTCAGTTATGGAGGATTGCTTTAGAACGATAAAAATCTTTTTATAGAGATCTTGCCTATTATTATTTTATATTCAAAGCATTAAAGAAATAACTGCTGCAGTAGAATCAATGCCTCCACTCCAAAGAACATATATTCTGCTACAAGGAAATGTTAGTATGTTTTCAGCTGTTTCATAGCAAATCTAACTAATTTGTTTCTGGAAGGTTTTATCAAATGCAGGGAGAGGATCTAAAATTTAAGTTTTTATTGGTCCTTTCATGATTCCCGTTCTATCGATAACTTAAAAGTGAAAATAGCAGGAATACAAGAACATATAATCTAACGTAGGTAATTTTTTGTTTTAGTTGAACTAAATTATCATAGGTAGTAGAGGATTATAATCAAGCATATAATCTGCTATTTAATCCTGTGTTTAAGTCTCTTTTATTTGCATTTCTTACTCTATTTTTATATCATCAGTTAAATTTGAGTAAGTTTAAAATTTTTTATCTCCAGATCAAAGCATTTTTGGAAGAAAAGAATGTTACTAAAGATCTTTTCCAGTAATATTGTTAATTTAAGTTTTAGAATATTTATCATTCTCCAAAATTAAGCTTTCGCTTTTTCTTAAAATATTTTTCATTGGCTACAGAACTGTTTTAAAAGCACTAAATACTTTCTCCAGTCCCATTTATACAATTAAAAGTAGGTTAATAAAAATAAATTAAGGTACTGAATTATAATTTTATAAATATAAATATACACATTTTTAACTGTAATATTTCAGTGATGAACAATAACTAATTATTACAATAAAGCTATTTCTTAGTTAGAAAATTTATTAAAATCAGATTAAATAAACATTTTTCACTTTAAGTTTTCAGAGTCATGAATTAGTCCCTTTTCAAGGATTAAGCTTTTGGTAAGAAGGATTAAGCGCTAGGAAGATTAGTAACTTAAAATATAAATAAGAATTTAAAAGTTTATTGTTAAATAGCTTTTTATTTTTTAAATTAGCTCTTTATAATTAAGAGAGTAAAATAGGAATTATAATAATAATAATTAAATTAAAATGTTCAACAGTGCCAATCTGGATACCGTTTAAAATAAGTTGTTTTATCAGCAACGCTTCTCATCATTCTTGACTTTCTAATGAAATTATCTTCACTAAGGTCTTCTCAGTTTCTTTGATTTCTTTGATTTCTTGTTTTTATTATTTCAAAAGGTACTTCACATCATTTTCTTCTGTAAATATCTCCATGCTAGTTACAATAGAGCCTCTAGTATTTTTCTTATTCTTTACGCCAAAATTTTCTCTTGAAATTCTAAAATTTTTAGCAATTCTTGTACAAATGTCACTTACTCTTACAATAGTAGCATTTCTTCCTTACTTATCTGATTGGTTTTCGATTTATAATCTCTTTTTATTCTATCTCCATCTAATTTGACTAATTAGTTATTTTTGTGCTGATATTATTTTGCTCAATAAACTTCAACTCTTGTTTTTATACGATATTTTCAAGCCTTGCTGTTTCTTATCTATGTTCAGTTTAAATGTTCCAATATGCTTGGAGTTCCCTTTCTTAATTAATAATTCTAATCTCTAAGTTATCTTATCCAAGCGATAATAAGTTTCTTAGTTCTTAATTTTCCTACTTAAGCACTTTAATCTCTTCCTAGAGATTGGATATTTAAATACTAACTGTTAAATATTGATTTCCTTTTTAATTATCTTTGATGGAAGTTCTTTTCCTGTTATTATACTAGATTCCTTTCTTTTTATTACTTTAGGAGGTGTTTATTATATTTATTAGGTTCTTTATTAGTTTTGTAAGTGAGGAGAAGAAGACTCTTGATTCTTTTTTTATGCCTGCTTTTTCTCCAGAGTCTTTTTCTCTTCTTTGCTCAAGAAAAAGCCAAGAACAAGATTTTAAGACTCCATTTTTTTTAAATAGGAATTATTAATCATGAATATTCATCATTAAATAGAAAAAATATTATATAAAAGATAAAAAACTCTATAACTTAAGTTTCAAAACAGAGTGGAAGGATAATCAGTAAAGGATGTCAAACATTAAAAAATGCCTCAGAAGATAATTAATATTAGTTGTATAATTTAAAGTATATTTATTAAGATTAACAAATCAAAAATCAATCTCAACTTCAGCTTCACTTTCAAAATACCAAAATATAATTTCTAAAAATAATTAACTAGAAAATGAAGGAAGAAAAAATAAAAATATGATAGAATGTAAAATTGATGAGGAAGGTTTTTAGATATATGCATTTGATTATATAATATAAATGGAAAGATAAAATCATTTTCACAGTGAAAATTCTTTAATCCTTATTGCTAAAGTTAGCTTTACTCTCCCAATAAATTGGCACTGTTGTCATGTATTACATGATGTTCTTTAACTACTTTAAATAGAAATAGTTAGAAAATTTAGTTGCATATGGTAAATAAAAACTTTCTCTTCTTTGAAATAGAATTTCTAGTAAGGTGAGAAGAAAAGTTTGATACTTTAAAATAAAAAATAAATGAAAAGCTTAAACTAAACTAGTTAAAATATAGTCTAAAAGATTTAGTAGGAAGATTTGTAAAGAGGTTTAGCTTATAGCCCTCATTTTAGATTAGTTAATTAATTACTATAAGCTAGGAATTAAAAAGAAGTAATATAGAAAAAGCAAGCAAAAAGCTAAGTAAAATTTTATATATGGATCTTACGAAGAATCCAAGTATGGATACTTTTTTGAGAAACCTTTCTTACTTATTGGTAATTTAAAGAATTATTATGAAACAATTAATGAAACATTTGATTGGATTTTATATTACACTGGGCTACATTGATAAATTAAAACTCCTATCTTTGAATTAGCATAAAGATTTTTGTATTAACTACTGCTAAAAATGCTGAAAACACCAAGATGACTTGAAAAGCATTACATAATTATATATTTGCTCTCCATTCATTCATTGAGTAAGATATAATTGATAAAAAAACTAATGGGCTTTAAGAAATTAAAAAAATCTTATGGTACACGAAGAATCTAGTTCAAATACTAGCAGAAACTCCAGTCAGACTAAAGCAAATAATAGAAATCTAAATAAAAGTTGGTACAGAAGCAAATGATAAGATTTATTACATAGAAATGATAGAAAAAGTTAAAGAATGAAATAAGCATTACAAGCATAAATGCATTAAAAAGGCAAAATATCTTGGTAGGTTAACAGAAAATATAGAAAAATTTACAAATGCATTCCATATTACTTAGAATCTTTAATATGATATGGAAAACATGATTAAATATATAACATTCTCTTTAAATTTCTTGATTCAAAAGAAGAAGAGCAATAAATTTAAACCGTTGTCAATGCAGCTCACAAAGCTAGTAGTAATATATCTATATTAGTAATTTGATAGATTGTAATTTAATGAATAGACTTTATTTTAGAATATCTGAATGATAAAAAATTAATTTCTATATATATTTATAAAAAGTTAGAATAGTTTTTATTCAATTCTAAATTAAAGAATTGATTAAGATTTTATTTTTTGATAAATAAATGCTTAATAATCTAGCTTGATAGATTAAATATTCACTATTTATATATATTTTTTAAAACCGCCATAGTTGTTCGAAGGTGAACAACAAGGTCATCTTCATCAGAGGTTGGGGAAGTTAAGTACCCATAATCGACTTTATGTCTTCCTCTGCTTTGGTTTGACCTCGAGACATAAGATTCTTAGACCTTCGACACTGGCTTGGCTTCGTTTATTTTTAATTCTGGAACGAAAAAGAAATAATATTGCGAGCTTCATCAGAGGTGGGGAATTTAAGTACCCATAATTGACACATGTCGTCCTCTGCTTTGGTGATGCAATGAGACACAATCCTGCCATATCCTTGGACCTCCAACAAGTAGATAAGATTGCGAGTATTCTAAAATTATATCAGTATTGAACATTTTTATCAGTACTGAATAATTATACCAAAAATCTAAATTTTCTGTCTTATTAATTTCCATAATATGTTTATGTTTTGTTGATTAAATTAGCTTTTTTAACTTTTGAAGAGCTGCGCACCAACGAGAGTGCTACGCGCTCTATAATAAAATTTATTTATTTATTTAATTTTTTTCTAATCTTATTATTTATTCTTTTTATTAAAACTTATTTTATATATTAGACATAATTTTGTTCAATTCTATTTTATTTTTTAGTAATATAGTATTCATAAATATACTTGGAATGAATTAATACTTTTTTTTATTTATTTTCCTTAATAAAAAGTTAAAGTTAAAAAGCTTTGTTAAAGCCTTAGTAGTCAGCCATCTGACCTATTCTATCAGCTTGTCTCTATTAGTTTGTCTTGAATTCTTACTAGGCTTAGTTAAGCGGTGTAGCACTTCATTAGCGCACCATCCTTTAACATTCGGAATAGTTTTGGTCTTGCACTTAGCGTTCCTAATTATTTCTCCAAGGATTAAGATTTGAATTAAAGAATTTGTTTCTATAAATTTTTCCGCTTTATGTTGGATATATCCTAAATAATTTTCTAAAAATATCTTATTTATTCTTTCTTTAAATTTCGCTTAGTTAGTAGCAGTATTTTCATTGGTGTTATTTATTGCACACGTAGCATTTTATTCTTTTTTTAAACTATTATTCCTGTAACACTTATTTAATTTAAATTTACTACTTATTTTAAATAAACGTTTACTGTTTATTTTAATTTGAGGCTTCATTTTCTATTTCCATAGGATCTGATTAATTCTGTTAAACCGAAAATGGCGTAACCTGAATTTATTATTAAATTTAAAGAATTCTTTGTTCCAGTTTGTTTTCTATTTCTTATGATTATTAATATTATTTCTCAAGTAAAGAAGTTATTAGTTTTTCTAATTTTTCTATTTTATCAGTGAGGTATCTATTTTTAAAAATAAACTCTTTTAATGACTTAGATGATATTTCTATTTGAGTTTGTGTCGGAAGTTTTTTTAGTTCTGGATTTCCAAGTGGTTAATGTTCTTCATATCAATCATATTTCTCACTTTCACTCATTGTAATTATTTAGTTTTTTTATTTTTTAGAAAATTTTCCTGTTTAAATGTTTTGTTCAAAGTTCTGTTATTTCTTAGAAGCCATTTTATATATATATTTAATAATCTAACTTATTTTATTTTTATTTAAACTAAGTCTTTCCTCCTTTAATTTTCAAAACTTAAATTTAAGTTATTTTATTCCTACATAGCACGAATTTTCTTGCTTTACTACTTTAATAATTATATTTAATATTATTAATAGAACTTAAAGAATAGATTTTCATTCTTTATTCTATATTAAAAAATTTAGAGAGAGATATGATAAAATAATTTATGTTAAGTAATAGTTATTATAACAGTAAAATGAGTTAAAATGATTTACTCTTTTTTAAATATTTCTAACTTAAAAATTTTTTATAATAAAAATCGCTAATTAAAAAAGCTTTTTTAATTTTTTTTTTTAATTACATTTTTTATTGATTCTTATATTCAAATCTCTAATCTTTTTCATCTTTTTCTTCTTTTTCTTCACTCGCTTTTACATTTCAACTATAAAAATTTCTGACTTTTCTTTCAATGATTCTGTTTTTAATATTTAATATTTTCTCTCTTATAATTATATTTAATTTAATCTTCTTCATTTTTTTGTATAATATTTTTTATCTTTAGAAATATTTTCGTTACTCATAATCTTTAATTTCTTTCTCTTCTTTCTCTTCTTTCTCTTCTTTCTCTTCTTTCTCTTCTTTCTCTTCTTTCTCTTCTTTCTCTTCTTTCTCTTCTTTCTCTTCTTTCTCTTCTTTCTCTTCTTTCTCTTCTTTCTCTTCTTTCTCTTCTTTCTCTTCTTTCTCTTCTTTCTCTTCTTTCTCTTCTTTCTCTTCTTTCTCTTCTTTCTCTTCTTTCTCTTCTTTCTCTTCTTTCTCTTCTTTCTCTTCTTTCTCTTCTTTCTCTTCTTTCTCTTCTTTCTCTTCTTTCTCTTCTTTCTCTTCTTTCTCTTCTTTCTCTTCTTTCTCTTCTTTCTCTTCTTTCTCTTCTTTCTCTTCTTTCATACCTTTATTAATTATTTTTAAATATGAATTCTTTATCTAAAATTATTAACTTCTTTTAATAATATTTATTTTGAATCTTCTACTCATTAAACAAATATTAATTATATTTATTTAAATAAGTCATTTATTTTAAGATTTTTCTTATTAAATTTTAACTAATTTATCTTTCCTCTTTTTCTCGTTATTTTCTATTTTATTTACTTTTAAATTTAAATTATTCTCTTATGTTTTTAAATTTTAAAACAAAATATACGTTTTTTTTTGAATTTTTATATCATTTTAAATTATTTTTGCTTTTGTTTAAATTTAAAATTTTAAAATTTGTTTCTTATATTTTTTATTAGTTTTTTATTGCAATCCTTTTTATTATATTTTCTCTATTTTTAAAATTTTAAAAATTGTGCTATCTTTTATAATATTTTAGCTTTATTAGATAATTATTATCTTTAATTCTACTATCTGATCTAAAAAATTTCTTAGTTTTGTAAGAATAAGCTCTATTAGTTAATATTATTTTATTGCATTTATATTTTAATTATAATTTAATTATAATTACTTTTAAATTTTTAAATTTTTAAATAAAATTAAAAGTTTTTTCACTCTCAATTGATCAATAAAAAATTAACTCAACCTTACATCCTAATAAAATAGATTTATTTACTCTCACTTTTAATCTTTAAGCTTTTACATTCTACATTTATATTGATAAACTCGCCACCCTTTTAATATTTTAAAATTTAAGTTCTAATATTACTATAAAACACTTCTTACATACTGTTAACTTAAATTCATTTACATTCTTTATTTTACATTTAGTGTCGACATACCATCTTTATTTTCACATTAAATGTCAATTTACATTCTTCATTTTACATTAAATTTCAATTTACAAGCTTCATTTTGACAATAAAAGTCCACTTACAAGCTAATTTGACAATAAGTGTATAGTTTCTAACTAAATTATATAAATATTAGATATAAACTTACAAACTTCATTTTCACATTAAATATAAACTTACATGCTTCATTTTCATATTAAATATCAACTTGCATTCTTCGTTTTTACATTAAATTTCAACTTACATTCTAAGTAATAAAATTATTAAATATTAACTTTCAATCTGTATTATCACATTAAATGTCCACTTACGTACTTCATTTTCATATAAAATGAAAATTTACTTCCTATATTATGAATTATTTATTTTCAATCTTACCTATATTTAAATTTGAGTTTTGAAATTAACTGTACTTCCTATTAAATAAATAAAAATGATTATAGAGCGTGTAGCACCTCATTGGCGCGCAGCTCTTTCAATATTAATATTTAATATTAAGAAAAATGTTCTCATGTTTCTTGTTAAAATTCTAGAGGTTCGATGAGTCATGTCAGCTTCTCCTTAATAATGTTAATAAAAATTAAATCTACTTCCTATATTTTTATTTTATTATTTATTTATCATCTGTATAAATTGGGAATTTTTTAAACTATAACACACTTCATTTCATTTATAAACTTTTACCACTCATTATTTGATAAGATTATATAGTTTTTATGTATTCAAAATTGTTATTATTCTTAAAGATGTCCAATGACCATGAGAATAATTAAGTTTTTTTTTCGATTAATTCCTTTATCGCTTTAATACTTGTGTCTTATTTAACTCAAATTGATACTGATCTTTTGTTAGGGGATACAACAGTGATTTAGAAGTTTTTATTCTTATCCTACTATGGTGAAGATTATTTCTCCTAAATAACTTAAGTGTTCAAGACTTATTATTATTATTAAATTTAGATAGCTTAATATTTTATTTATTATTATGTTTAAGACTGTTTTGCTTCTATTTAAATTTAATTTTTTGATATTCACTCAACTATATAGTAAGTTTTTATAATTAATTTTCTCCACCTATAAACTCTAGATTTATTTATTCAGCTACTATATCTTACTCTCTTTTAATACCTTATATTATTCATACTACTCTTAAATTAACGATTAATTTAATACCTCTCTGCATTTATTTATTCTAACTATTTTATTTTAATTTAAATTTATTCATTTTTGCTCGATAAGTTTTTTATCTATAAGTTCAGTCTCTTCTCTTCTACCTCAAAATGGTTTTTTATATCTCCCAACTCTTAATCTTTTTGGTTCAAAAAATATCCTTTCGGTATATTATTCTTTCTCTCTCCTCGATTTGATTTTTTATTATTTTTAAATTGTGATCATTTTAAATATTTAATTTGCTTACCGTAAATTCATACTCTCTTATTTTATTTAATAAATTTTATATTTATTCTTGGCTTTCCTTTTCTCTCACTTAAACTTATACTTCCTATCTTAAAATTTTTATAATTCTTTTGTATGATTATATTTATACTCTCTGTCTAACACTCAACTCTTATATTTATCTTATATACTTATATTTAATTTTTATATCTTATAAAGAAAGTTAATATCCTTTTTTTTAATCCTTTGTAAGATATTGGCTTTAAAATTAATATTTATTAGTTCAAATATATTATAAATGGGAAAAATTATCTTTAGCAAATTAAGGTTTTAGCTAAAATTCTAATATTATAATAATGTTAATGTACTATTCTTCCAAATTGCTAAATTTTATAAATAAAGTTAAAATTAGCTTTTTACCTATAAAAATCACTTTTTATAAATAAATCATAATATTTGTCTATTTCCTTTTTTAATTATATTATATTTCAAATATTTATAATACTTTAATATAACTTCAAACAGTCAAAATTAAAACTTAATATAAAATTATTTTATTCATTTCATAGAGTTAAAATATACAAAAATCTAAATCAAATATATCCAATTATTAAATATTCAACTATTATTAAGTCTATCTTTGAATAATTTATTTGTGCTACTTATTACTTTATAGTTTCCTTGCCTTTATAATCTATTATTTTTGTCAGCTTTCTTCATGTCTCAAATTAACTCGTTAAAGCATTATATTTATTTAGTTTCTTTAATTTATTTTATTGGGAATTTATTTTAGTTAAATTTAGATTTAAAGTGTTTTATTTCTTTCTTCTTAATGATATATAGTCTCTAATATTCATTTTCTCTATATGTTTTCTATCTAGAGCTGATTGCTATTTTAAAATCAATATTTTCTTATTACAGGGAATATACTTGTGCTATATGAATAAAATGCTTCCTTTATTTTTATTTATAAAAATTAAGCAAAATTATTTACTTTTAAGAGAGAATAGAAGTGACTTAAAATAAGTTTAAGTAAAGTTATGTAAAGCATTTTGATAAATAGCTTATATATAGTCTTAATACAAAGAAATATAGCTTAATTTAATATTTTATTAATTAAAGAAAGTATAGCTAACTATAATGCTTATAGCTATTCATTTCTTACATTGATTAAGTCAATTATCAAAACTTATTAAATATATACAATAAATCTTATAGTCATTTAACCAAGAAATAGTGACCCTTATTTAAATATTTCTTCCTTTTATTTCAGAATCTTTTGCAATTAAATAATTTTTTAATCTCTTTAAAGATTGAATCTTCAACTAAAATCATTATTATTACACATTAGGTATTTTCTCTTAATTTCTTGATCTTAATATTATAAATGGTTTATGTATTAATGAGCATTTGCAAAAGATGACATTAGACTAAATTCCCACTTTATCCTTATTAGATAATTTTTACTAAGCAGCAATTTATTTGTTATATCAACGGAAAAGTAAAATGAAATAAGCATTTATTAATAGAATGCTTTTGTTATCAGGCTCATTTTATGCTTTTCATTTTATCAGATATTTAAATAAAATAATGACCAATTAATTTTTATTCCTGTATAAGCTAGGATCTTAGCTTGATTTTTTTATTATTTCTATTTATTTTCTTCCATTAAGACTAAATTAATTTCTTCCAATTCAAATTTATTACATAGCCTTTTCTTTTTCTCTTCTCTTAGTTATAAAACTAATTTAAACTCAGCTCCCTTCATTAATTAATTTCATAACTAGGAAAAACGCTTTAATATCTATAATCTAACTTACTTTTACACCTGAATAATAAAGTTTATTTTCAATTTGGTTAAATTCTAATATCTAAAATAGATTTTTAGTTTAGAGTATTCTTAAATCTTAAGCTTTATCTATTTATTTAAATTAAATTAAATTAAATTAAAATAGCTTTAAACTTTCTTTAATATACTTTTATTTCTATTAATCCCTTTATAACTTACTTTATTTGAGATAACACTTAATCCTTTTTATTAACTCTCTGCTAAATTTAATTATTCTTTTAAATCCTTTTTTAATGCAAAATAATTTGATAGATAAATTTAAAAAAAGTAAGACATAAAGGGAACTTTAGAAAAAGTAAAGACTTAATAGAAATTTTAATAGCATATATAATTGAAATTATAATAATAATAATAATAATAATATACTTAAAGTTAGTAGAGTTTTGCATTCTCTGGAATTGCAACCAGTTCCTGCGGACAGTTTTTTTAACGTGGGTGTGATCCACGACCTTTTTATTAAGTGGAAGGTTACCACTGTAACCGTTCAAGTGGTCTTGCAAAAAGCTTTTATTTGTAGATCCCTGTTGGAGTTATTCATAGTTTATTGAGTTGTCTCCATGTTCTTTTCTGCTCTTATTCGTTTATTTTCTTTCATTATCAACAGTTTTTTAAAATATGTTGATTTGATTTGCAACATCAACAAAGTTTGTATTATTGTCTTTATTTCGTTCTTTTTTATAATAATTTATTTTCTATATTTTCTAATCTTTTAATGAAACTTGTAGCAATCATTTCTTTTTCTGGATTCAATTCTGTTTTTAATTCTATTGGTATTTTTTCTATTTCCATTTTTGTATCGTATTTAAAATTTTATTATGATTAAGTTCAGAGTTATTCTTCCGTTATTAATTTGCTACAAATAAGTTATCTTCTAAGTATTAGTAATTCGTTGTTCTAATCTTCTATGTTACTCATTAGTTCCCGTATTTTTTCGCCTAAGTTGTAAGTTGTTTCTTCATAATTTGAGATTACTTTTTACATTTGGTCTAATTAAATTTAAAGTTTTTGATTAGTTTCGTTTTTAGGTTAACTTATCTCTATTTATCCTACCATAACTTTACCTTCTGAAGAAGAGCTTGACTCCTCCTATTGTTATTATTTTTTCTAAATTTCTTTTGCCGCTTTTCTCTTTAGGTTTCTAAGTTAATTTTTTGAGAGTCGAAGAGATTAATCCATTTTTTTCATTGAAATTATATTAGATATTTCTATATCTAAACTAGATAAAACAACATATTGTATAATAGATTTGTATATCCATTATGAATCATTTAGTACATGCTTTTATTATTAGATTATAAACATAGTAATTATAATCTAAACAAAGATCACCTTTTATACTAGATACTTAAAATTTGCAATTAACTAGCTAATGCTTACACTTTAACTTTAATTCTAGAGATATTTGCTTAAGTATAAATACCTTTAAACTAGTTAAAATTTAATTTTATATGGGAAAGTTATTTAATTTTAAAGGGAGTATGAAAATAATAATTACTAAGAAAAATGACAAAGTAGATAAAAGTAAATTAAATAAAGATAGGATAAAACTTAATAGGGTTTTAACTAAATATTTAATTAATTTGAACTATTTATATTAATTGTAATAGCTGATAAATTTAATTTTTATTCTAATACTTTTATTTAAAGCTAGGATAACTTTAACTTTTAGTGTATAATTAATATTATATCACATTTATAGTTCCAGCTTAAATTTTTAAATTATAATACATTTCTATATTTTTAGTTAGTCTAGGATCACTTTTCATATTCCCAATTATTTTTATGATATCTATTTAAGTCTAATTATTTTATTACTTCTGACTTATTTTATTTTAAATTTAGAAGTATTGTAGTATGAGTTAAGAGGAAGGATTTAGTAGGATATCTTCTTGAAGTTAATTAAAAGTGATATTATTATAAGTTGTATGGTTGAAATAATCTTTCAAAGTATTTCTTTTATTATTGCTACTATTTATATCTTTAGGTTCTTTTAGTTTCTTCACTATAAATTTCTAAAATAATTAGTTTTGTATTATACTTAAATGTTTCTTTAATTGTATATTAAAGTATTTAATTTCACTTTAAATTTTACAGTGCTTCATATATAACTTACCTTTATTTTAAATACATCAAAACTATATATAACTTTAGTTTTTTATCTCAAAAAAGCTTTGTATACTTAATTATTTAATAAATAGTATAAAACTAGCGTAAATAAATAAGTGTTTCATATAAGAGATAAATTATAAATATTAGTATTAAATCATCTAAATCTGAACCATTTTCTTTAGATTATAAAACATTTCTAAAATACTAAACAAATACCAATTCAAATATTAAGCTTCTTTCATAAATATCTCTATATATTAATCTTAAATACTCCTTACAGAGTCTAGTAGTTTCTTTTTGTTATTAAATAAAGAATCCATAGTGCAACCTTTTAATTAGTTGTTATTAAGTTAAATGTATTTAATTATAATCAAATCAAGGAAAATATGTATAATCTTATTCCAAATTTAAGAGACTAAAATTTTCTCAGCTAGTAGATTCTTCATAGTGCTAATATTCTTATATCTTAATTATATTAATATTTATAATATCATAACTGATTTAGTTGCTCTAATGCTTTTATTCAACCTATCTAAGTTTCTTAACTTACTTATTAGTTTTGTCTTTATAATTTAAATGATTTAGCTTATAATTATCAATTAAATATACCTTCTTTTTACAAATAAACAGTATCTATTTAACTTTTATATATACTAGATATCATTGTGCTAGATATAAACTTATATCCATTAATTATCTAACTTATTAATAAAAGTAAAGCTTTATTTCTTATATCTTTCTTTTCTTTTTTAGCTGCTTCTTTAATTCTAATTTTTATATTAATTTTAAATATTTTTATATACATAAGAATATAGTAATTATAACTACTCAACTATGATAAATGTTTCTACCTTCAGATTATAACTAAATTATTAGATTCTATAAAGGATATTCACTTATAATATGATATATTAAGGTTAATATTTCTACTTTGTGTCTTTACAACCTTTAACTATTTATATCTAATTTAAATAGAAAAGGATAATCGATTTTCAGTTCCTATACTTAGACTGAAATGCCTTTCTTCTTTAACCTCAGATACTAAAGAAACTTTTATCTTTTGCCAATCATTTCTCGGCTTTAGTTAAGAAAAATTATCTTTTTTTCTTACTTCAAACCATAATATTTTTCCTTATAATTTTAGGTTTCCTGCTTAATTATTTTTTAATTCTTAGAGAAACCAAATATTATATTTAAAGTTGATAGCAATAATTTATATTTACTAAATAAGTAAATAAAACATCTAAAATTGAGATAAAAGCTAAGCAAAGATATTTAAACTGATAGAGTTTTAATAGATTTTCTTGCTTTGCTGGCTTTATTTCTATATACTAAATTTTAATTTATACTTATTAATTTCCAAATTAAATGTAAACACTTTATTGATTCATTAAAGAGAAACTTAATTTGTATTTAGTTTTATTACAATAGTTGATATTCCAAACACTAATATGATCATGTAATGAAATCAATCAGCTTGTGCTTAAATATTACTATAATGGTCATTAATAAGTTATATACTTAAATCATATCAAAGTTAGGGAAATGATACCAGTCTCAAATATATAGATTAGTTGTTAAAGCATATGATTTATAATATGAGATGCTTAGGAATTATATTAGGCATTTTTATTAGTCTATATCTCATATCTTTTTCTTTATTATTACAAGTTACTTACTTACATGCTTCTATTCAATATTTTAGATTTATTTAGCATCAAAGAAGGTATATCCATGTATGCAAATCTTTAAAATTTAGCTTTTGCTTTCCTTCTTTTTCTATCGATAAAATGAAAACTCAATTATATCTTATTTAATCCATTTAGCTAGAAGCGATAGAATAAGTAGCTGAGCAGTGATTTTTATTATTAAGAGCTGTGAGCTAGTGAGACGCTACGCGCTCTTTAATGTAAGCTTTTTTTATAAAAATAATAAAAATTAGACATTAATATTAAATAATCAGCTAGCTTCATCCTATATTGTTCTTGCTCTTTTGTTATTCTAATTTCTTATACTTCTTGGAGTACCCTTGATTTTCTAATTTGTACTTTCAAGAAGCATTTAAAATATTTATTCATTACGGTAATATAAAATAATTCTTAGTTCATACAAGTTCTTTAGTATTCCAAATCTTAGAACTGATAAAAAAGAATGGGAAGTTGCTAGACTTTTGGCAGAAACACTTAATGATAAGTTATTTAAAGAGAGATAATTTATTACTCTATCAACTTTTACTAGGTTGGTTATGTTGGATAATGTTTAGAATATATAATTATCCCTAGACAAACTAACTTAAAGATAATGTTTACAATTATTTGGGTAGAATTATTTATCTTAAAGTTTGATTAAAGTGCTAAACTTAGCTGACTCATATTTAATGTAAGTAAAATAAAATTACTAAATTATACATTTTGCTCTATATCCTCTACTAATAGAGGATCTTAATGAAGAAAGCAATTTATTCTCCCAGTTAATTCTAAAATATCTTATATTTAATAATTTTCCAATGCTAATACTTAATTTGCTTCTTCTGCTAGCTTAGCCCATATGAATCTAAGATTCTTTTTTTAATTATTAGAATATAAGAGTTTTAATAATTAAGCAAAGCTATTTTTTAATTTCTCTTCATAGTATACAATTTAATTGTCTAGCTATTTAATAGATAAATCTAAATAGCTTCAATCTTAATTGGGGAGTTTTAATAAAAGTTAAGAGAAAAAGTAGAATCAGTTTGAGTTTAAAATTATATTTTCACTATAAGTTTTTAAAGCTTCTAAGACTAGGAGTATTTTAAATCATTTACTCTAAGTCAATCAGATTTAAAATGCTAAGCTGCTTCTAAAAGCTTTATGAGGCTATTTAGATGCAAAAGAAGCATTTATTGAAATTAAAAAATCTCCGTTATTAAATTTTAAATTAGAGACTTTTAAAGGAATAGTTAACTGACGTGGAATTACGTATATAGGTTTAAGATAGTAGTTATTTGGTTAATTATACATAAAATGTATAAGCAATTTATTATTCTATACTTCCTTAACTTTTGCTTTGGCTTATATTGCTTCTAATATATTCCTAGTCAGTTATCATACTTATCTTGCTTACAATGCGATTAAAGCACTGCCTACACATAACTTTGCGAATCTGAAGATTACTAATATTGTAAAGGTTTGTCAAATTATAATAAAAGCGAGTGTGTCCTTAAGAGTTTCTCTATAGGAGCGTCTTGCTCGACGGATTTTTAATGCTAGACTAATTTATGTGTAAATGAAACATGTCATCCAATAAAATTGGAAAAGTGCTCAAATCACGAAGAATGTGATATAGGATATTTTTGCGATTCTTAGTCATAACAGTGTGAGAAACAAAAACTTAAGGGGGAAAAATGCTAAAATCCTCCTGATTGCTAAAACAATCTAACTTGTGACGGTAATGTATGCATTCCCTTTTTATCTGTATAAAATGGAGAAAATTGTTAGAAAATGCTAAACAGCACTCTTACAACAATATGCTGAAACTCGTTTTACTTAAATAGACTTGAATTAGAAATGTGATACTTATCGTGTGAATCTATGTAATGCTAAGAATAATAAAATTAACAAACTTATAAGTGTGTAGATCCTCCTGTCAATATCAATTAATATCCAATTCCATGTAGTGAGCAAACATAAAATATTGATTGTAAATATAAATCTGAAGGATATGGAACTTGTAGTTGTTCTATATCGAGAAAATAATATAACTCGTTTTGCAGAGTGGAAATGTCAAGCGAACTAGCTAAAGTATTCAAATAAGATTTTAGAGATTATCTTGTTCCTTGATTAGCCTAAACTAATGACAAATGTCACACACTTGATAGATTCAATTTTGATTGCTGATAATAAAAGATTAATAATAATGCTTTAGCCATACTAAGTGGTGTATTTCTAATGGAGTGACTTCCTATTTTAAATAACGGAATAGGAATAGATGAAATCGATGACTCTACTCTGTTTTCTTTTTAATTATAGCATGATAATAAATTTAACTATTGCTAAGCTAAAAAGTTTTTATTTCAGCATGAACAATGTTTCAAGTTTTAGTGTTAAGACCTAGATTATTAAACATGTGCTTTTAGAGTATAAAACAGCATTTACTTAGATCCTTGTAATAATTCAACTTCCTGCGATTGAAATTAAGATTTATAAAGCTATGATATTATAAAATGCGAAAATAAAGAAGATTATATTGCTACCTAAAAATAGTATGCAGGAACATTCTGTAAATAAAACAGTTCATGCATTTCTAATAAATGCAAAAACTTCAGATGCTGAGGAAAAAAAGAAAACTAATCTTGCATAGAGGAAGCGGATATATGTGGAGTAGGTTTAGCTTGCATAGATTAAATTTGCTAAAAATAAATAAAACCTGAAGAAGATAGAAAATGTACAAATGATACTGATTGCACTAATGATGCAGTTTGTGTTGGAAGTAAATGCTTTAAAATGTTTTCTCTAAAGATTGGAGAAATTATAGATGCCCCATGTGATTTAAATGCAAAGCTATAATACGCTTGTGAGTCTTTGACTTGTGGAGCTTTAACACTTGAGAATATTCAATCAGTATGTGCTTATCCTTATGAAACTAAAAGTTAAGAAATACCAATAAAAACAGAAAATAAGTGGGATTGTAGAAGTATAAATCAAAATAAAGAAATCAATTTTGTTAATCTTTCTTGTGATTACAAAGAAGGAGATACTTACTGTGGTGCTCATACAGGTGATAAGGTTACTCTAGAATACATTGAAGCTCTTAAAAAAGTAATGGGACTGGATCAAAATTTATGCCATAGTAACTCAAGACTTTCCATAGACTGTTGAATTTACAATATGGATTAAGATAGCTTAGATCTACTAGCTCAGTATATAATAAAATATAATGAATGAAAATATTATCCAGCTCTATAGTAGAATTTCTCTAAAGAATGCTCTTAATAAATAGTATTCAGAGATTATTGAATAGCTAAAACGTAAGGATTTGAAAAATAAAATTGGCCTTAAATAGAATGTTATGATCATGGTTGCAACTAAAATTATAATTTAGAAGAGTTTTAGTGCTAAACATTTATTCCAGAAGATGAATTCTATGTTCACTAAGTATGTTATGGACAGTAAGTTTGCAATAAAAATTATGAAATTAATTGAGAAACTGGAGTTTAAAATTTTACTAATTGGAACTGTTCTAATTTAAAATCTAGAGAAGTGTATTGATATCTCCCAGGATATCCATGCTTTAATTAGTTGAAAGATTATTAAAACATTTCAAAATAAATATGTTACTATGATGCTTAGCATTATAAAAGCTTAAACCAGTAATGCACTGGATCTAGTGACATAGCTTGTGAAGCTGGAACATTTTGCATAAAATTTGAAAATGATTAAATTTATACTTGCTAGAAATAAATAAAGCCTGGGGAAAATAAAGCATGTGAAAATGATTGATAATGTGCTAATTACGCTGTTTGTCGAGGATAATAGTGTGTTGAATTATTTTCAAAACCAGTGGGTTGAAAATGGAAAGGATAGTGTGAAGACATTTTATTTACAGGTTATTGTGAATATTGTAACTTTGTTTGTGAGAGCTTTACTTGCTAATAAAATGGAGAATTTGCAACTTGCATAGAACCTTTTAACTATGGCTGAATTCCATGCGCATATAATAGTGACTGTGAAGTTATAAATGATTAAGGCATAAAAGTAACGGGAAAATGTATATGTAATAGTTAAGGACTTGCATATTGTGAAGCCTTTTCAGGTTCATAATATACAAAAAATTATATAAGTACTTTTAAAGAAATAATGAAAGATGATTAAGACATCTGCGAATCGTTCTTTAGAAGATGACCTGCATGTTGATAAAGACATTTTTATTACTGGAGCAAAAGTTAACTATAGAAATTTTAAAGGTTAGTAATAGCAGTCAACGAGTTTTGATATTTTCCATTTGTAAGTCTTTAAAATATAGATTCAATCTTCAGACTAATGTGTACTTTAAACTAGTTTTGATTCTTATATACTAGTCAAAGAAGTTATAGATGTAAACGCTACTAATGAATGCTAGAAGTATAGTTGCTAAGACGAAAACAGTAAGTCAATCTTAGATGTACGTAATAACTAATGTGCATATTATAATTAATCCTTAGATACCATGTTCATAAGAAAATGCTTATAAGAAAATGAGTACTGCAATATTACAAGCCAGGATAATTTATTTTGCGTTGAAAATTAAATAGAAATAAAAAAATTGTTTCCAGGCTCTTATTGTCAAAATGATTTATAATGCATTAATGGTGTATAATGTATTAACAACATTTGCTGAGGAAAATATATAAATGAATTATGCTAAAACTAAAATGACTTTTCGTGTAATGTAGGATTAGCCTGCATTTTAAACTAAACTAACTAAACTTATTAATGCTTACAATAATTAAATTCATCAGAATGCTAAAATGATTATTAATGCATTAACTCTTAGATTTGTAGAAATAACAAGTGTATTGATTATTTTAGTGCTCCTTTAGGTACTTATCTCTATGATTAAAACTGTTCAGTAAATATCATTTAATATGCATGTAACAGCTTTACTTGCATCAATAACATGTAAGCTCAATGTACTGAGCCTTTTTAATTTTTTGAGCGAGAGTGTAATTTCGAAGCAGACTGTAATTCTTATAACAATAAAAACGAATTTATTTATCTTGATTGTAAATGTGTTAAAAATAATACACACTCTAAATAATTCTGTGAAGCAGGAACTAATTCAACGTAAGCAAAAGAGTATAAGGAATTGTATTTGCAGCTTTTCTAAAGAGATTGAGCAATTTGCCATACCAAAAGAAGGTTAGATCCTGACTGCTGAGGAGAAAACTTTGTATTTCACTTCACTTGAGAAGATATTTTAGAAGCATATAAGCTAAAATAACTTTACTATGAATTCTTTTTATACCCAGAAGTTTAAAAAGCAGATGATTGTACTTTATATACTTATTATAATGAATATTGATTCGCTAAACACTTAACGAATCTTGAATAATTGGGATACAAAGTAGATACTTTAAGCTTACTACCTTGGAATTTATAAATTCACATTTCTATTAGCATTGTTGTAGTAGCCCTTTTCTTAATATTGCTGTTTGCTTATAGATATATAAAACAAAAAATTTGGTTCATATAATTTTATAATTTCCTAGGCAAAGAAGAAGTTTATGACCTTTATATGCAAATCTAAAAAGAACTTAAATATTGAAAAATAGAAATTCTAGATTTTTACTTAGTTATTAATTCTATTCAAACCAAAATAGGAGAAGGAGGATTCGGAAAAGTTTTCAAAGGAAAAATAAATAAAAAAGAAGTAGCCATCAAAATAGCTAGCAATAAAATCTAAAATCATGAGTAAATTTAAGAATACTTAAAAGAAATTATCATAGCTATGGAATTAAAATCTGACTATTTATTACAACTAAGAGGAATTTGCATTGATACTAAAAATCAATTCTGCTTCATTACAGATTTAATGAGCACTTCATTAGACAAACTTCTTTATAGAAGATAAACGTGGAAAAAAATAGATACTGCTACTAAACTAAAAATAGCTTTATAAATAGCTTATGGAATAAAAGATCTTCATCATCATCCTAAATCAATCATTCATAGAGATTTAAAACCTGAAAATATTCTCTTAGATGAAAAATTTAATGTTAAAATAGCTGATTTTGGAATGTCAAGATTTATAGGAAGTAAAACAGCAGCTAGAAAATTTGATGATCACTAAATTGGATCGATTTAGTATATGGCTCCTGAACTTTTCACTAAATCTGAGATAAATTCCGCAGTCGATATTTGAGCTTTTGGATGTATAACTAATGAGTTATTTAACGAAAGTAGACCTTGGAAAAATCTTGATGCATATAATATAATAATTAGCTTATAGCATAATTAATATCCTAAAATATGTAAAGCAATAAAAGGAGAGTTAAGAGAGTTAGTTTAGAAATGTTTCAATATAAATCCAGATTAGAGACCTAAAATAGTAGAAATAGTTTAAGTTCTGAAGAAAATAATAGAATAAAACGAAATAGCACTTAACATAGATGAATAAGTGTTGAGGCAATTTACTTAAAATTATCTTTCCTTTTAAATAGAAAATAAAGATGTAAGAAAAAAATAAAAAAAATAAATTAAGCCTTAAAGTTTTGACTTCTAAAGCAATTATATTACTAAAGCTCCTGAATCCCAATAAAGTTAGTTTCAGAATTTGGAAGCTTCCCTGTTGACTGTTAAAAATGAACTTCAATGACTAAACTTATTTTATTAAATTTAATATTTAGCATAAATATTCATTTCATATGTAAATTTAATCTTTTTAATTTAGCCTTGTTCAAGTTATTCCTTTAGCTAAAATACTATCAATTCTTTAAAATTTTAAAAGCTAAGTAACTAGCTTTAAATTTAACTTTTAGAAGAGAATAAATGGAACCTAAATTTAAGGTAAAGTTTATTTATGAAAATTTTAGCTTTCATGTAAGCCTTTAATAGCAATAAAGAAGAGAAAAGAAATAATAGGCAATTATTAGGAAAATCTTAATGTTTATCCTTATGATTATTTTATAACATAACATTATTTATTATAGTGGCGTCACCTTTATTTAGTTTGCCTCTAATCAAAAGTTTAAAATTTAAAATTGTCTCAAGTGTTATTCCATTTCCAATCTTCTTATGAA
The DNA here is from genome assembly GCA_946699065.1 of Loxodes magnus. NCBI lineage: Eukaryota > Ciliophora > Karyorelictea > Loxodida > Loxodidae > Loxodes > Loxodes magnus. The sequence goes on from CAMPDV010000039.1 coordinate 1,060,502, forward strand.
TCTTCTTCTTAGAATACATATCTTGCAGTACTCCGTTCACCCTTTTAATTAAAAGTATCTTACTTCAATCGAGTTTGATTACAAATATATTCAAATTTGTTTAATATTGAGCAAATGCGATGTCATCCAAGAGTTCATTACCTTTGTACATCATTTTTCTATATAATAAACTTTCTGGAGTGCAGTATAGATTAATTATGGATTTTCATAACTTAAAGCTTTCAAATTTTTATTTTTTTTAGAATTTTCAGCAATATCTTAAAATGTGATCATATTTCCTGCAATGCCAGCTTTACTTTCTATTCTTTACTATCCGAGTTTTTTCTTGATGAGAATTCGGCTCCACAACCATGGGGTCATTTTTTGTTGTATTTTTTAGAAATAAGCTTTCAGTCAATTCCTCTAATTGATTGAATTTGGATTCTATTTGTTCAATTCTAGATTGACTGCTGGAAATTTTCATTTTTTAGTCTTTTTTTGTTAGACATTAGAAATTGATTTTTCCTTCAAGCTCTTATACGTTTCTTAAAAGTTTAAAATTCACCTATTACATAGTTTTGAGTTCTTAGAGTATGTTTTGCTAATCGTAATTTGATTTGGATGGATCTATTTAGAAGAGACTTTTTGGCAAGAAATTTTCCATTTTTTAATAATCATAATATAAAAGCAAGCAATCTATAATAGACTTTCTCTATAAAATTTTTAGATTCAGATGACCTTAATATTCATGATTCATTAATAATAGAATATATATTAATTGTAAAGTTAAAATTATAAACAATTCAATTTTTTATTTAAATTGATATTTATTTAACTAAATTCTTGTAATTTAAATAAACTAAACTTGAGCTGCTTTGAGAGCAAGAGACTGATTACTACTATAAACCTTTTATTATTTATAATTTTATTCAATTTAATACAAATAGGCTGGTAATTCCTTTACGTTGGAAATTGCTTGGTGACCCAGTAAGGCAATTAGAAGTGAGCACTGCTGGAGGATAAAACTTAAGAAAATCTAATGTTTCAAATAGATTTTCTAATGGAAGACTAACTTAGTTCAATAACTCCAATGCCGGCAGAGAAATCAACTTCATCATAGGTTGGGGAAAATAAGTAATTTTACTCGAAAAATGCTCCCTATATTTTGGTAGGTTTGAACTGCAAACCCGCACTGCTTTTAGAGGATCAAGATTTAGTGATATTGTGAATAAAAATTGTTGATAGGATTGTGCGTCATTAAGGTTCAACTTCTCTTTAATTTAATTTTTATTAGTAACTAAATTTTTATAAATCTTAATTGATTTGCTTTAAGAATTGAATAAATTTCTAAATCTTAACAACATTTCTATATGTATGTTCTTTGCTAGTTCGAACTAATTCTATAAGCTTTAACAAAAATTTATCTATTCACTCTTATTCATTCTCTCTACAATTCTCAACGATTCTCTTCCTTTTATTTTTTTCTTCTAATTAATAATAAATTTTCTATCCTTTCTTTAGATTTGATTTATATGATGGATATCATGAAATAGATGCTCAGATACATAAATAATTCTATTATGTAATAAAAAATATGGATGTAGGTTGTGATCAGAAGAACTAGTAGGTAATCTGGTGCAGTTATGCTGCGTTGCGAGTTTGCACTAGATGCCACCACGGAGAAGGATGGACAAGCTAGGAAGAGACAAGTCTAACTTGCGTGAGGTTTCTCTCTAGCGAAATTAAATCTTGACTTAAGGACATACTAATGACTAGATTACTAATTCTTATTAGGATCTTATTCAATAAGACTGGTGCATTTTATTCGAGCTTCAAAAATAATTTTTAATAATAGATTCCCCATTTGGAGAAGCTGACGTGGCTCATTGGACGAATAATTAAAAAAAAGATGTATTTGAAAAAAAAATTTTAATATTAAATATTAATGTTAAAAGAGCTGCACGCCAACGAGGCGCAGCTATCTCGATAGTCGTATTTATTTATACTTTTTTCTCTTTTTCTATATAATCGAAAGATTTCATTGATTTTTCAGATTTTTGTCAAACTTCTCTTGCTTATAATTAAATTTTACTTTTTGAAGTTTAAATCATTCAGATCTAGGAATATATTAATATCTTAATTAAATGAGAAATATGCAATGAAGACTTCGAAATAAGAGAGATTATTTATCTTTTCTTGATAGTTAAAGATATGAGTTTAATAAATGAATCAATTTTAGCTAAAATCTACTTCTAATTTGATAAAAAGGTATCAATTAAAATAAAATAAAAGACAAATATTTTTATAAAAGATTGTAAAAATACTAAGCTGCTACTTATAATATATTTCTATTATAATAAATTTAGTAAATAATAATATTGCTTTAGGAGAATCTAATAATGGAAATAGGCCCAAACTGATCAAACTAAGAAATGATGGAACTCATGGAAGAAGAACTAGACCAAGAGGAAGAAAATGAAGCAATTATAGCGAAGTAGGAAGGAAACATAAACATTTACTATAACTGATATAGTGAAATGGTTAACTAATTAAGGTAGCGCCACGTTAATTAATTAATTAATTATTATAATATAATTTAATTTATTTTATCTAAAAAGCTGGATCAAAATAATTTTTTTATTCAAAGGATAGCTCTTTTATATGTGGTAGAAATTATATGCTGACAATCTTAAATACTTTAAAGATGGTAAGTATATTTATAAAATTATTAAATCTATGTAGTACATTTTAAATACTTAGGTTATCTATCAAAAGGTTTATTTATAATTATAAAAATATTTATCATCTTTAAGGAATGTTTATTGAACTATACTTATATATGAATCATCCAATACTACTATTTTTAGTTAATTGAAGAAAATAAAAATTTTAAATCTTAAATTTTATAAAGAAAAATAAATCTGAAGACTGAATTAATATTTCTTAATTGATTAATAAAGTGAAGGAAATAAAAAAGCAATTTAGGAAGATTTATCTTAGTATTTAATAGTCAAGCAATTTTAAATTAGCTATGCTCTATGAATTAAAATGAGTAAATAGAAAGTTAAATCAATGATAACTAAATATTAAATTACATTATGATATGTTTTCACATAAACTAGTATAATATAAATTCGATAATGTTTTGTGTGATTTTCTATTAAAGTAAAAATATTATCTTATCAATCTTTAAAATTTCTTAAGGCTTTAAAATAACTTCATATTTTATTAAATTTCATGATTTTAAACTTTAAGATAGTTAAATTATCCTAAGAATTTATCTATAAATGCGAAAATAATAAAAATTCATTAAAAATTAAAAAATATCAAATTTCTTTAATCATTTCACACTAAAAATTTATAAAACAACTTAAGACTTAAAAATATAGATTGTTATAAGTAAAGTTAACTAACTAGATAAAATAATATCTTAAATTTAGAAAAATTAGTTAATGTCAACTTAAAATGTTTTTGGAACATGATCAACTTATGCTTTTCATGCTTTAAAATAAAAATTATTCTTTCTCTTTTAAGCTGATATTGTTTATCTTCATGTCTTCTCACTCTTTTTGGATATTGTTTCTCCATACCTTTTAAACTCATGTCTTTCTTAAATTTTACCATCATTTGTTACTTAGAGCTTTCCAAAGTGTTTCACAATTTATTCCAGTTTTTATTATTTAATTGATTTTATCTTCAGCAATTCAAGTATGTATGTCCAAATTTTGTACATAATTCCCATTTCTTTATTTTTCTTTTGTAATATTATTGAGAGTTTTCTTAGTTTTTCAAGCTTTTTTATTCTATTTCCATTATAATTTTATCTTAAAGATACTTAAGCTTGAAATTAAATTTATTCTTGAGTTATTTTCGAATTTGTTGTAAATTATTTCCATTAGCATAAATTTGGACATTGATGCTTCTAATGAATTTTAGATTTTAATTGCTAAATTTTGAACTTCTTTTCTTTTTTTTCTAGCAATTTAAGATTTTGGTTTTCCTCTTTTACACTCTTCATTTCTATTTTAATTTGCTTAATTAAGGAATATAGTTACATAATTTCTTAATCATAGTTTCTCAATCTTTTTTATTTTACTTGGAATATCTTGGATGCCCATTTTCTAAAATAATAAATTTGTATTTTTGACTATAGAATCATACTTTTCAATGACCGACTACGATTAGTCTGTTAACTAAGAATTTTAAATTTACATTCCTTTTGTTTTTTCCATTTTTTTTAACTAGTTTTGTGCTTTTACTAAGATAATTGAAATATTTAGATAAACTAATAAATTCTGAAAAAGTTATAAAGAGACTAAAAGTTAATAAAATAGAATAGTATATAGTAAATCTCATTTGGCAATTTCAATTTTTTTACTATAGTATTACTACTTTTTATTTGCAAGTATATTTTTCAACTAAATTTTCAAAATGGAAAAGGAACTGGATAGAATTATTGCATTTGTTATGATCTTAGTTGCGACTAATTTAATTTTACTCATTCATAAAAAAGACTATAAATCTAATTTTTACCGTAAAAGTTCGTAATTACTTATAATTAACAAATCTTATACAGAAAAATGAAATAGATGAAGAAAAATTTGATTTAATAAAGAAGATTATAATAAAGAAAATGCTGTAAAGAAATATTCTGAGAATAAATTTATAAATTTTTTGCTCAAAAATCTAATTGAAAATTAGCCTATTTATTTACAAATATTTTATATTACAAAACATAAAAAAAGATAAAATTAATTTTTTTTATTGATTGTTTTGAGTCCATAAATCTTTCTGAGTTATAAAACTCTAAGTAAAAATAAAAAAGAAATTTTAAAATTAATCCTTTTTCGTGTTCCTTTTTCTCTCTTTATAAATTATCTTTTAAACTTTTCATTAAAATACTATTATTTTAATACAAATTATTTTAGATTTCTAGTGTAAATTCAAAATTTTTAAAATTTCTAATATCTCTGAAGATTCTTATACAGTAAAAATGCTGAGCAAAAAAGAAAATTCATTTAAGTTATATCTTTTAACTTATATTTTAATAAAATTTACCAGAATTTACTTACTGTCTTCTTAAAAATTGTTATATTCCTCTTTAAAAAAATTTTAGCAATAATTCCTTACTTAACCGCTATTTACTCCTTTTTTTGTCTCTTATACCACAATTTTTTAAAATTAACATAAATTTTACATATTCACTTTTAAATCTCTTATATTCTTAATATTACTTGTTTTCCTTCCGTTCATTATTCCCAAAATAATATTTAGTCAGTTCAAAAAATTTCTAGTAGTGTAAAAAGGTGAGCAAAAGTAAAATAGAAAATTTTAGGAAATTTATATACTAAATTCACAACTTTTACTTTATTTAAAGAAATGATCATCTTTAAAATTTTTATATGTTTTATAATTTTTAAACTTTTCGAAATAAAAAAACGAAATTACTTTTACATTTTTTCCAAAATTTTTAACTAATTATCTTTTAAAATTCAGATTTAGAAAATCTTAAAACTTTTTAATTTTTAATGCTTTGTTATTTTTCTTTATACCTTTCAAAACTTATATAAGCACATACTTATTATACTCTATAAACTTTTTTACTTTTAATTTACTATACTTTAAAATTTCTAAATTTACTTTAAATTTTTTCAATCAAATTATAAATTTTCCTTTTCTTTTCATTCACTTGCTACTATTTCAAAATTTTCTTCTTTAATAAACTCACATTATTTCAATTCTTTTATCATTCAGAAACTTATTAAACTTTAGTAATGCAACATATACTAATTTTATATTCAGCCCTTTTAATATATTTATAGATACATTTCATAAAACTACTCAAAATCCAAAAATATTAAACGAAAACTTTAAATTTTTTTTTGATTATAACTTGTATCTTAAATAAAATTAGATGTGATCTAAAGACTAACAAAAAACCGAAAATGAATATAATACTTAAGTACTATAACAATATAATATAATTTTACCCAATTTCATTTACTTAAATAATAATATCTTTTATGTGGCCTTTATGATGTCTTTTAGATTAAAATTTACTCAATAACTTAAGATTTCTCAATCAATTGAAACTAATAATTGAAATTAATTATAAATAAATAAATTTGATTATAGAGCGCGTAGCACTCTCGTTGGTGCGCAGCTCTTTAAAAAAAAAATGTTTCATACTGACAAGAATGTTTATTACTGATAAAATTATCAGATACTGGTAGACCTTGTTCAATAATGGTATAATTATTCAGTATTGATAAAAATGTTCAATACTGATATAATTTTAGAATACTCGTAATCTTATCTACTTGTTGGAGGTCCAAGGACATGGCAGGAATGTGTCTCATTGCATCACCAAAGCAGAGGACGACATGTGTCAATTATGGGTACTTAAATTCCCCACCTCTGATGAAGCTCACAATATTATTTCTTTTTCGTTCCAGAATTAAATTAAATTTTAACTAAGCCAGTGCCGAAGGTCTAAGAATCTTATGTCTCGAGGCCAAACCAAAGCAGAGGAAGACATAAAGTCGATTATGGGTACTTAACTTCCCCAACCTCTGATGAAGATGACCTTGTTGTTCACCTTCGAACAATTATGGCGGTTTTTAAAAAAAATATAATAAAAATGTTTATTAATAGCAATTTAAGCTATTTAGTATATTATAGTATCATATGTTTTAATAAAGTAAAAAGTTCATTTCTTTTCTCGATTGATTGATCACTACAATAATTAAAGTTATTCTTATATCCTTGATTCTATAAAAAAATAGCCTCCTCAAATATTTTAAAATACTCAAACATTTTATAATACATATAAATAAAATTTATCGCCTAATAAAAATAGTTAAAACCATTACGAATTTAAAATAATCCTAATGCATTCTTACATACTATTATAAAAATTCTTTACGTTCTAATTAATATTAAATGTAAATTTACATACTTCAGTTTCACATTAAATGTAAACTTACTTTCTATGTGTTAGGAATAATTGCCAACTTACTATCTTCATTTTCACATTTTACGAAAACTTACCCCCTTCATTTTCACATTAAACATCAATTACACACTTCATTTTCACATTAATTGTCTACTTACCCACTTCATTTCAATTAAGTATCGACTTACATGCTTCATTTTTACATTAAATATCTATTACGAACTTCATTTTCATATTTTACGTCAACTTACCTTCTTTATTTTTGCATTAAATGTCAATCTACATTCTTCATTTTTGCATTAAATGTCAACTTACCTATATTTAAATAATTTTAAATGGTAAATTTGATCTTACTCAGTTTCATCTAAAGCTTTTCACCATGTATTATTCCATAAAATGATAAAATTTAATTGTCTTTTAAGATTTTATTATTCTTTAAGATGTCCAAATAGTCTTAGTATAATTAAGTTTATTATTAAATCATAACCTTGATTTATTCGATAGTTGTGTCTTATTTGACTTATATTGATGCCGTGCTATTATTAGGTGAAATAATCGTAATATAGAATTCTTAGTTCATGCTCTATTACTATTAGACTAAAACAATTTATTATTCTAACTTATACTTTAGTGCCTAAATCTCATTTGCTTAACTTTCTATTTAGGCTTATAAATTAGACTTATATTAAAGCAAAATCTAAATTTGCTGATCCATCTACGACATCTAATTCTTGAATTTGCTGTTATCTTATGTTAACTGACTCAAATACTTCTTAACGTTAGCTAATTCTTCATATACTTTCGAAGTTACCTAAGATTTCTACTAGACGATTTTTTATGAATCAGTTATTAATATTTTAACTTTCTAGTCCTTCTGAGGATTAATGAAACTTTGCTAACTGAATTATTATTAAGTTGACTATTTATTATTCTATATCTAATATATTCTTAAATACTACAACTACTTCTAGATTTCCTTTTACTACTTACTCAATTCTCGTTATAAAACTAAGTTATCCTTGAGTATATAGACATTGACATGCTGTACCAACTATTTCATGAATTTTATCTAGGATTTTATCAACTAAGTTTTAGAAGAATTTATTTAAGTCTATTAACTTTCAAGTTAAGCTATGGTCTCTATAAGTACTATCTATTCTAAATTTTTCAGTAATTGAGTATCTTTTTGTAGCTAATAATAATGTATCTTGTGAACTATCTAGCAATTTTACTAGAAACATTTCATATTCATACTTTTTTTAGTACTAATCAGTTGCACATACTAAACATATGGTGTGCTTACAAGGTAAAACCATTGCTACCACCAACTAGCCATTGAAATCGCCTTGACAAGACTGACATTTATCAATCTAGGACATTTCAAGAATTATTATAATTTTTAGAAAATTTGGCTCTTAAAAAATAATTAATAGTCACACAATCTTTATATAATTTAACAGAATTAAACAAAAATAAAAAAATAATACATTTAAGCATTTATTTTTTATACAATGTTCATTTCTATCAATGAACTATAATTGATAGAAAATTGATTTTTTATAGAAATAATACACTAAAATAAATGTATCCTAAAACGCCTGATAGTAACTTAAATACATTCTTATTTTCAAATTTAAGTATTTTAAAATCAATTAAATTATTTAATAGAAAGGCTGCGAAAATAAAGTATTTTCAATATAAATTAAACAAAACTAAAACTTTAAAAAATAAATATTAATAATAATTAGTTAACTTTATTTCCTCCTTTGCTTGGTTAATTGAGAAATAAAAACTTTATTTTAAATAAAAGTAATTACTTCAAACTTGTTAAGGTTATCTCTGTCATAAGTCTTCATGATTTTAGATTATTTTTCCTATTTTTTCCTATATGTCAAATAATAATCATTCTTAGTTTAATTAAAAATTTAATATATTTTTACTTATTTCATAAATTATCAAAAATGTCTTGCGGATTCCATCTCAATAATCTTTATTCAATCTCCTTTAATCGTTTTTTCTTAATTGCTCTCTAAGAAAATTGCTCCAAAAAACTTTCATTTGTTCGTCATTTATCTTTAAATTTAAATTCTTCTGTGAAGTAACTTTGAATGAAAGCATTTAATACTTAAATCAATATATTAAAGCTTTTTTCGAATAAGGAAATTATGACTAACATAATTTTGATTGTATATTAAAAGTTAAGAAATCGCAATTTTTTAATTTTTAAATTCTTCACCTAAATCTTGCAGAACTTTACTCTAAGAATGAAATTTATTTTCATAAGATGAGTTACTTTAATTATAAAATCTAATAGAGTAAGTTATAAAAATAAAATGAAAAATAAAGAAATACAATTTACTAAAAGTATTTTTTTAAGAAAACTCTTAAGATAAAGAAACTATTCCCTTGGCAGAATACCGCTTCTTATATTTAAATATGAAATCTTACCAAACTTGTGTTTCTAAAAACTTGTTAATAAAATCAATTATGATTAATCTAAAGGTAATTGCTTTTTAATATTTTAGAATAAATATTGACTGGACATCAGTTTTCAATTTGCTCTTTAGCAATAACAGGTGACTAGAAATAAATCGTATCGGGAAGTCACGATAAAACGATAAAGATATGGGATTTCTAGACTGGAAGCTGTATGAGAACTTTGACTGGACATAAATCTTTCGTTAATTCGATAGCAATAACAAATGACTAGAAATAAATTGTATCGGGAAGTGACGATACAACGATAAAGATCTGGGATTTCTTGACTGGAAACTGTACGAAGACTTTGATTGGACATTCGGATTGAGTTATCTCGTTAGCAATTATAAGTGATTAGAAATGAATTGTATCAGGAAGTTACGATAAAACTATAAAGATCTGAGATTTCTAGAACTATACCCTTACGAGAACTTTGACTGGACATACGAGCTCAGTTTTATCGGTAGCTTTATCAAGTGATTAAAAATAAATTGTATCGGGAAGTAACGATAAAACGATAAAGATATGGGATTTCCATACTGGTTAGCTTATTCGTACTCTTTCTGGGCACTTAGATTCAATTTGATAGGCAGTTTTATCATTGGATAATAAATATATAATATCAGGCTCTAAAGACTAATCAATTAAGATATGGTACTTCTCTACTGGATAATGTATTCGAACTCTTCAAGGTCATACAAATACTGTACGATGTATTCAACTTAGTACTGATTCAAGTGTTATATTTTCTGGATCTTATGACTAAACAATCAAGATATGAAATTTTAAAACGGGTGGATGTATTTAGACTCTTTAAGGGCATACAAAAGCAATATTTTCTATAGCACTTAGTAAGGACAATAAATGATTAGTATTTGGAGCGAACGACAAGACGGTGAGGAAGTGGATGATTGCAAATTGAGAGAAAGGAATGAAATTATTTAAGACTATTAAAAATTTTACAATTCAAGAAGTTAATTATTAGATTTAGATAAATCAAATTAAATATATTTTATATTATTAAAGATTTTTATAAAGGTTCAAAGTTCTTTTAGTTTTAATTTTTTTATTAAAGTTTTATTTTATTTTAATTGAGTATAAAAGGCTTTATATTGTTTACTACTTTGTATTTAAGAATATTAATTTAATTAGTATCTTAGAATATATAATATTATGACTATATCATTTTATCTTACTTTGCCTTTTCTATTTTTATTATTTACTCGAATTGAACACTCTGTCCCAAGTTTATGCAACGTTATTCCAGGTTTATATAAAAGGTTTATATTTTTACATAATAAAAGACGAGAAGTTAAGCTCCGTTGAGACATGCCTAACTTACTTAGAGGGTTCTCTTTAGCAGTATGAAAGTTTGACTGACGGGCCTTCTAATTAATAACTTAATAACTAATTCTTATCTGGACCTTATTTAAGAAGACTGAAGCATTTGACTCAAGATTCAAGACTAATTTTTAATAAGAAGATTCCCCATTTGGAGAAGTGAAGTGACTCTATGGACGAAAAGAATGAAATCAAGCTTTTGAGAACACTTTTTTTAATATTAAATATTAAAACTGAAAGAGCTGTGCGTCAACGAGGTGCTACACGATCTATAATCATATTTATTTATTAAAAATTTGCATGACTAAAATAAATGAATTCACAAAGAGCTTTCTAATTTTGCAAATGAAACTTAAAATAATTATTTGGAATTTATTGCAAGTAGTTTTGGAAAAATTTAATAAACTTAGGATCTGAAGGTAAAAAATCAATTAGTTGTAGCTATAATGTTAAAATATAAACAACATATTCTTTTAATTTACTTTTGCTTTTTAGAACATTTCCACCTTGAAAGATGACACCATACTCATATCAATCTATTTTTATTTTATTATTTAATAAGTTAATTCTAGTTTTATTTTGTTGCTCTCTTTTATCATATTTTTTATTTATAAGACTAACATCCTTAAGAATTGAAACTAACATAATTTATTCTCAAATTATTAAATAAAAAGGAATCTAATCAAATTTACTTGTTAATAATTATTTTTCCTTATTTTTTATTAAACATATCATTCATTAAATTAAATTCTAGTGGTATAAATAATCAACTTTTTTCCATATATAAAGGTTAAATTTCCATAATTATTGTAATTTTTTCAATGAATATTTATAAAAAAATAAATATATTTTTGAAAGAGATTTTAAGAAAAAATTAAAAAGGTTCTATTTTAATATAATCAATATATTTAAGATTATTTAGATTTAAGTTAATTTATTATTTTATTTCCAGATTATGTTTTTTATATATTTTAAAGTCTTTTTAAAAAGTAAATTTTATTATTTATTTATCTTAGGTTTAAGTATAACTAAAGAGTATTAATGTGATATTTAAAATCTATCTTAATTTTTTTAATTTCCGTAACAATGTTTTTAAAAAGCTTCTTTATGTTTTAATGAGATTAATTTTAGAGTTTTAAGTAATTAACTTGGGTATTTTCAATAGAGTTACAATTAAGTTTAAATATGCGTTAAGATTATTAAACAATTATTTATTACAGTGGAAATATTTAAAGCAATTAAATTGTTAAAGCTTGGATACTGGACTAATTAAAATCAATTTTATATTTGTCTATATTAAAAATAAAAAAGAATTTTAAAATAATTTTATTAATAATAGAGTATTATAAGTATCTTAATAAATTATTTATTTATTTACTTCTAATTAAATTAAGTTAGAAAATTTATTTTCTTGAGATGAGTAAATTTAATTTGAATATTATTAAAGTGAGTTATAAAAGTTAAAAATGGAGAAAAAAACACAATTTACTAAAAATATTTTTTAAAGAAAACTCTTGAGACAACGAAGCCATTACCTTGGAAAAATTCCTTTACTTGTATTTAATTATGAAATTCTGCCCAACTTATGCTTCTAAAAACTGGTAAAAAAATTTCCTACGATTTAAGTTAAGGTAATTCGTTATTATTTTAGATAGAACTTTAACTAAATATTCGGCTGAATTTTACTCGGTAGTAATCTCTTTGACCAGAAATTATTTACCTCAGGAAGTTATGATAGAAGTATTGACTCTGGGATTTCCAGACTTGTCAGCCTATTAGAATTCTTCAAAGTCATACAGATGTTGTACGAAGTATTTAGCTTAGTACTGATTAAAGTGCTATATTTTCTGGGACTTTTGATAAAACAATTAAGATATGGACTTTAATACGGGTGAGTGCATATAGACTCTTTAAGAGCAAACTAAAGAAATAGTTTCTATAACACTGAGTTGTGACAGTAGATAGCTGGTATCTGGAGCTGATGACAGAATTATTAGAAGATGGAAGGTTGCGAGCTGATTAAGCAAGTACGTTTAATATTTTAAATTTTACGTTTAAAGCTGATTAATTATTTAAGTTAGATAAAGGCAATTAAAATATATGCTAGTGAGAGTCTATAAAATTCAAGGTTTATTAATTTTTACTAAAGGTAAATATATTTGTGTTTATGTTTTTTTATTTCTAAAAAAATGTAATATTCTTTAGTAATTTAATATTAAGCTTATTAAATTAAATAATATTTATTGGCTTTGAAAATTTATCAAAATGTGAATATCAATATAAATGGCTATTTTAAATTTTATTTTATAATATTTAATAAAAATTTATCTAATTAAAAATATTTAAGTTTTTTAATAACCAAAATAAATTTTGTTTAATTTATTTTTTATTTTAATTAATAGTAAAAAAAGTTAAAATAAGCAATAATTTTAAGTTTTTATATCAGAGTTGCACAATAATAAGAAACTTTTTTAGATAGATTGAAAAAGTTATCTTTTAATTATAGTTTTTATTTAAAAAAATTTATTTTTTGCATTTACAAATTTTTATTCAGTATTTCATTTAATTTTTAGTATGCTATATTAAATAAATGTTTTTATAATTTTCTAATTTTAAGATACGTTTTTTTCTATTAATTTTTGGAATAAATATTTTATTATTTTTGAAGACATTTAGTTTTATAATTTCATTCAATTATTTTTATTTATAGTATATTAATTTTTTACTATTATAAAAATATTTTTTCTGATAGTAAGTGTTTTTAGCATTATCTCTCGTAATATTTACTTAAAATTTACACAAATAAAAAAAATTTTGCCCAGCGTTTTGAAGTAAAGAAAATTTTTCCAATTGACTAAAAGTTGCGAAATCGAGATGAAAAAGTAAAAAAAGGTATAAAATTTCATAAAAGTAAAAAATATTAAAAAATCTCGAGAAATTAAAATGGGAATTTAAAAAAATTTTCAATTAAATTTGTAATCAGGTTTTTTTTATGATATTTTGTGAAATGAAAAATTGTTTTGCTTAAGGAAAAAAATTTTGAATAAAATTAAAAAATCTTTCTGATACATTTTTTTTATAATTCTTTTTTGGAATTTTACTTAGTTTTAAGGACTTAAAGAAAAAAATAGATAAGAGCATGTAAAGTATTAAATTGTAAAAAGTCTATTTTTATTTTTGCTCTGAGTTTTACACTAAAGGAGATTTTTGGGCCAATTATTTTTTCTAAAAAAATGAGGGATAGATTCTTTAAAGAAGGGAAATTTTTTAATAATGGACTTTGAAAAACGAAGAGTAATAAAGATAATTTAAAGATTGTGAAAGCCTTTTTTGCTCTGAGTTTTACACTGTAGGAAAATTTTGTCGGAACAAGGTTGGAAAAATTTAGAGATTATGTAAGAGAGTTAAACATTTTTTTTTATAGATTTTGTTAAATATTTCAAAAATACAAACTAACATCAAAAAGAGTTTAAAAATATCTTTCTCTTAAATATTAATTTTCAAATAGAAGAAAAAGAGGTATAATGATAATTTTCTATAATTTTTTAGAATAAATTTTAAGAATAAAAAAATATTTAAATATTAATTTAAATAATTTAATTAAATAGCAAGGATAAAAATAAACATACTAAAAATCTTAAATTAAAATATAATTAATTCTAATAAATAAAAAAATGAAATAAGAGGGGAAAAGTAAAATGACTCTTATCTATTAAGTTTTTGTTCACTAAAAAAAAAACGAAATAGACAAATTTAAAATATCAAACCGTGCTTATTACTTTTACTGTGCTAATTGAATTATCCAAATACTAAAATTTAATTTTAAATTTACTTGTCTGGTTTATAATCCCTATTTAATATTTTTTTATTTAACATGATTTACTTAGCTATTGCTTAGAAAAATAAGCAAATCCATTAAGTATATTCTAACAAACTCTAAATAATTAATTTCTTTTTTATAAATATAAAGAAAAACAATAATCAAAATTCTTTATACTTTTCTTTTCATTTTCTAAGCTTAACTATATAAAATATTGTTATATTTTCTAATATTATTTATTTATTTGTTGAGTTTTCTATTATTTCTGCTTTCTAGTAATTTCCTTTTTTATGCTAAATTTAATTTACTTTTTATTCAATATTAGTTTAAGTTAAGCTTAAAAGATGCTTAAAGTATTTATTTAATTTCCTAATAGGTATTTATACTTTATTCTACTCATTATTTTTAGCATTTTTAATATCTTCTGAAATATCTAGTTCTAGAAGATTTAATATCTTAATTATATAAATCTATTAAAGCTGTTTTCAAAATCAAAGATAGCCTTGAGGCGTTAAACTAATTCTATCTATAAGTATATTTCTATTCCTTTGAAGTTTAATACAATAAATGTCCAAAATTTAGAGAAAAGCTTAATTATCAAAGGAATACTAAAGAATAATAATATGTTAGGATTCAATCAGGATTTTTAGCTGCTTAAAAAGAAGGAATTAACGTCATCATTGAGAGGCTAGGATCAGGAAAAGGAAACTGAAAAGATCATCTATAAATCGAATCTTCTATTTCTTAAGAAAAGACTGGAAAATAGGATAAAAGTAAAATGTGCTCAGAAATCTCGAATTTCACCATAGAACATTAAATAAGCTATGATTAACTGATTAAAGTAGTGCTAGAGTACCAGAAATAGGTAAAAAACTTAAGAAAGATAATAAGAGACTGATGGAAAAACTTGAAATTGCAGAGGAAATAGAATTGAGACTCATGACTTAAGAAAGAGAACTTAATGCATTTTTAAATATTTCACAAGACCAGAGCATTTGATCATAACACTAACATTAGAAGCAGAAAGTACCGATCGACAAAATAGAAAAAATAGAAGAAAATCAGTAAAAATTGTATTCTTAAATGGACTTAAAAGAATAAGGAAACAACTCAATGATAATCGAAGGAGAAAAAACTCAAGATTTAAACTTAAACAAGAAGCAAAATGATGTTATTATTGTAACTCATAACGCATCTATGGAAAAGATGCTAGAAATTTCGAAAATTTAAATAAGAATACTTAAACTATCAGAAGAAGTTGGAGAATAAAAAGAAGATACAACAATAACTAAAACTAAAAAGAGAAAGACTATATTGTAACAAATTAGGAAAAATATACAAGATAAAAGATACCAATTATTATATATATTTTTTTAAAACCGTCATAGTTGTTCGAAGGTGAACAACAAGGTCATCTTCATCAGAGGTTGGGGAAGTTAAGTACCCATAATCGACTTTATGTCTTCCTCTGCTTTGGTTTGGCCTTGAGACATAAGATTCTTAGACCTTCGGCACTGGCTTAGTTAAAATTTAATTTAATTCTGGAACGAAAAAGAAATAATATTGCGAGCTTCATCAGAGGTGGGGAATTTAAGTACCCATAATTGACACATGTCGTCCTCTGCTTTGGTGATGCAATGAGACACAATCTTGCCATGTCTTTGGACCTCCAACAAATATTAAAGATTACGAGTATTCTAAAATTATATCAGTATTGAACATTTTTATCAGTACTGAATAATTATGCCATTATTGAACAAGGTTTATCAATATCTGATAATTTTATCAATAAGAAACATTCTTGTCAGTATGAAACATTTTTTTTTAAAGAGCTGCGCACCAATGAAAGTGCTACGCGCTCTATAATCAAATTTATTTATTTATCTAGACGAATGGATGCCTCAGTGATAGTATGCATAAGAAGGAGAAGAGTTGTAGAGACATTTAAACTTTTATATAGCCTCTGGAAAAATTTATAGGTTGATGGGAAAGAAGTAAAAATACCTCAAAGAACGCCAAGCATTTAATTTTGTCTTTCATTTATATTAGTCTAAATTTAAGTTTCATTAAGCTTTAAATTTGTGAATTAAACATGTATCACTGCTTTTATTTAAAGCTCAAAAATTAAAATAATTTAAATTAAATAATTGAAAGATGTTTAAAGAAAATACCTTAATGAGGCTTTTAAAAATAATTAAAGAGCTTAATTTAGAGATCAATTATATAATTAATTCCTTTTAAAAAAGAGTATAAAAAGTCACTAATCATTTTTAATAGTTATCAAAGGAACACTTATCTCCAGGTTTAAAATACTCGTATTTTCTTCTTTTTCTGTTCTAATATATTAACTTTTTTAATCTTCATTGCTTTTGTAATCCTGAATAGTTTCTCCTTTTTATTAAGCAAAATAAGATTCTTCTTAGAGTTTAGAAATAAATTTATTTGTTAGCTTCAATTTAAGTAAATCAATATTAGCTTCTATTTCGTTGCTCTCTAAAATTTTCCTTAGAATCTATATTATTTCTTCTATCTTTGGCCTTTTGCTTGGTTTAAAGCTGAAACATCTATTTATCATATCTTTTAATTCCCCCTTAATTGCTATACAGATTTCAGGATTCTTTTATTATGATAGATTGTTTACTATATTGAAATCATCTAACTTATTTCATGGCCTATTTTATGTAAATAGCTCATTCAAAATACATCCAAATGCCCAGATATCTACAGGAGTTCCTATTTAAGTATCTAAAAAGAATTCAGGTGCCATATATTAAATAGTTCCAATCAATTAGCTATCAAAATGTCTGGTTTATTAATTATCTCCTGTAAATCTTGACATTCCAAAGTCTGCTATTTTTACGTTCAGCTAATCATCTAAGAGTATGTTTTCAGGCTTTAAATCTCGATGAATAATTTTATTAGGATGACTATGAAGATCACTTATTCCATAAGCTATTTATAGAGCTATTTATAGTCTAGTGCTGACACTTACTTCTTATTAGTTTTCATATATAAACTATAGTAAAGAGCAACTCATCAAATCCGAAATCAAACAAAACTGATGCCTTACATCTAGACAAACTCCTCATAAGTGTAATAGATGATTTGATTTAAGTTCCATTACTATGATGATTTCCTTTAGCAAATCTTGAATTTATTCATGATCTTAAGTTTATAAATTTGCTACTTTTATCGCCACATTTTTCTTATCAATCACTCCTTAAAACACTTTTCCGAAACTTCCTTCTCCTATTTTCGACTAAATAGAGTTTACTATTTTATCAAAGGTAAGAATTGCCACGTTACGCTAATCCAGTTCTTCCATTATTTGCAAATAGAGCTCATAAATTTCTTTCTTTTCCAGCTTCTCGTAGAGTTACATCAACTTCATTCTTTTTCTCTAGATCTTGGAGAAAACACTAAGTTAATATAGAATAGCAATAAGAGTTAGAAGTAGAATACTGACATAAACGTAGATTTCTAGATTTCCAGGTAAGAAGGAAGAAATAGTAACTTCATATCCTAATTGCTCTGGATTATTCAGGTTTATGGCAATTCAATATTCAGGATAATAAGCACTTAAAGTACACTCATCTGCCATTTGCACTTCCGGATATAAAAAGAATTCATCTTGAAACTACTTTAACTTAAATACTTCTAGGATATCTTACCAACTAAAATGAAGAACATAATTCTCTGCTCAGCAATTAACATCTAATCTTCTTTTAGTATGGCATATTCCTTAATCTCTTTTATAGAGTTTTAAGTATTACTATTGATATCTTTTGGCTTCATCTGAGTTTGTTCCTGCTTCACAGTACTTCTTAGTATCATTTTTACTTTTTACACATTTACATTTAAAACTTCAAAGTTATCCTTCTTTATTAGACGTCAAACAATCGGTATCTTAACCACAATATTTATACTCAGAATCAAAAGGATATGCACAGACTATTTCACTATCGTGTATACAAGTAAAGCTTTAACAAGCAAACTAAACTATATTTGTACAGTTTTGATCAGTAAAAACATAACCTAAAGGAGCTGAAAAATAATCCATGCATTTTTTATTTCTACACAGCTATGAGTTTATACATTAGTAGTCATTTTCACAAAACGAGGAATTTATTTGCTCTTAGCATTTATATCCTTATTTTTCTCTGTTATATATACAACTTAAACCTATATCACACGAAAAATCTTCACTACCGGTACAGTTTTCCAATAATCATTTTCCTTTACAAACTCCGTTTATACAACTAACTGTTGGAATGCACTGATCATCACTTGTACAAAATGCTCCAGGATATAAATTTATTTGTTACTAAATTCTCTAATCGCAATAGAAATCTTATTGGTCAGTGAGTTAACATTAATCTTTTTTGTTCTTGCAATTCTTTAAAAATCTTGTATCTGAACTCTCATCTAAGTGACCACATTGATAATTAGACCAAATGTATTAGAAATCTTCTTCACTTCAGCATCCATATTTACTACATTGATATTCGCTTTCATTCTTTTATTTTTTCGCTAGTTCAAATCAAAAGAAAATTGTATCTAATATACAAGAATCGGAGGATTAAACCTATAATTTATTAAAACTTACAAATGGAAAGAAATGATATTCAGTCGATGTAATAACCCATTTAATTATTTTAAGTAAGTCTAATTTATCTCTATTCTTGTACCAACATTCATAAGATCTTCTAAAATACGTTTAACAGATATCTTAGTCATCATACATTAATTCTTTAAGCGCTTCAATATATTTCTATGTTATGTTCGAACCCGAAAATGCTTCGCAATATGCATGTCCTTCACTATCACAAATGCATTTCCCTCTTACTTCGTCTCCATCTATGTTGCTAACTTAACAATCACTTCCGTATGCACATGGAATGTACTCGATATTAAAAGACTCTATACAAACTGCATATTCTCCTTGTTGTTTACAAGTAAAGCTTTAGCAAGCATAATTACAATATTCACACATTCCTATAGGATTCTCTTATTTGCATTACCCTTTTCATTTCCAACCCACTGGTTTTGAGAAATACAGAATACATTTCTATTCTCTACATACAGCATAATTAACACATTACCAATCATTTTCACAACTTACATCTTATGAAAGCTTTATCTACTTTTAGCATTTATAACTCTCATCATTTTAATGCTTTATACAAGCTAAACCTACTGAACATTCTACATCACTTCCATTTTTGCATTATTCTCCTTCTTTCTTTGAATCATTGAAGGAAATTACGCATTAATCTTAGGGACTTTCTCTATAATAATTTTAAATATAACAAGGAGATCTTATTAAATAATCTTTTTAACCTATCGTTTCCTAATCACTACAATTTTACTCACTAAAATAATAAACTCCTGCTTGTCAATCAATTTTCATCGTACTATTGCAGTACAGTTATCCTTCACATTTTTAGTTAGCTCAATATTTTTCTCTTGCTTAATACTTTTAACATTCAAAAGGATTAAGACTTTAACTTTTCGAGCACCCATGTTTGAGACAAGTCATTTCCGGATAGAATTTCTTATTAAATCCTTCTGTTTTTGCAATTCAGTATTCGGCAAAAATTATTTCTTAGGTGCAGTTTTCAGTTAAGTTATAGGATAAAGCAGGATAGTATTTTCACTCCCATTACTTAATGATATATTAAGTTAATAAACCAATGCTTTCTTAATCCAAGTTATAGATTCAACATTCTATTTTAAGTCTATTCTTTGTATAACATTTATCTTAATCAATATCTTTCACTCTTTTAAGACTTTCTATATACTCTAACGTTACGTTATCTCCTGTATGAGCTCCACAGTAAGTTTCTCCTTAACTATAATCACATGAGAGGTTTACAAAGTTCAACTCATCTTTTTAGTTAATGCTTCTACAGTCTCATTTATTATCTGCTTTAATGGGTTATTCTTATGATGCTTTATAAGGAAAAGTACATTTCGATTACTTATTCTCCAGAGTTAAAGGTTCGCAGGTAAAAGACCTACATGCTAGTTATTGCTTTGTATTTAAATCGCAAGGAGCATTAATGATCTCATTTATATTGAGAGAGAAGATTCCATAACATTAGTTTCCTAAACAAACAGCATCATTAGTACAATCATAATCATCTAAGCATTTTCTATCTTCTCCAGGTTTAATTTATTTCTAGCACTTCTAATTTATACATGAAAGTCCAACTTCGCATATATGATCTTAGCATTCTTCGAATTCCTTTAATCCTTTACATCTAAAGTTCTTACACTTATTAGAAAAGCATTACTTATCTTGTATACAGAACTCTCCAGCATAAGCTTTAGCTAGTATGTATTTTTTATCTTATTAGCAGTATTAATTTTCTATATCTGTCTATTAATCTTAATAGCATGTTTAATTAATGCAGGGATCTAAAAATATTAAATCTTATTATTTATAGATGCATAAATTATTTTAAAGCTCCTAGCATTAGAAAGTATAGCACTCTTGATGAAAAGTCAAAAATTATTTTGAATTGTAATATTAGAAATTAGTACTCAAAATGGAGTATAATAATGTATCATCTATGTAACTGTAATTGACTCCATAGTTTATAATAGGTAGTCATTCCATTAGTACTATACCACTTAATATTGTTAAAGCATATGTGTTAAGATGATATTTCCAACATTCAAAACTAAACCTTTGTGAGGTATAACAAACTCCGTTTGTAAGTTATAATCAAGGAACTAAGTAATTCTTGAAATCATGCTTAAAGTTTTATGATAGGTTAGAGGACATTTCTACCTTACAGAATGAGTTACTTTCTTTGGAAGATACAGCACATCCACATATACCAAAACTGCCAGATTCATAAGCGCAATCATTCATTTTAGTTTCATCAGAACAAGGCATAGGAGGAGTGTGAAGACTTACAGGAGGATCCATACATCTATAGCCTTAAGTTAGATTATCTAAAGAGCAATACATAGATTCACACTGAATGTAAAAGATATCCATAAAGTTAAATGAAGAATAATTTTAGTAATAGCATATTGAATCAAAATTTTCAAGTTATTCTATTTAACATTACTAATTGTTTTAAACTGATAAGTAAGGAACGCAAACTGAATTACATGTTAAGTTATTTAAGCAATCAGTTGATTATTAGCAAATCTATCCTTCTAGTTTCTATTTTTAGCACTAATTGGATGTCAAATTACAGAATTCTCCAATTTCACAATCGTACAAAGCTGTGCAAGTATTATGTTTAACACTTTAACATGTGTTATTATTGCAATTTTTACTTACGCAAAAAGCATTATTAATACAGTATTCTCCTGTATTATTTAGGTTTATCAAGCAAATTCCCTTAAAATGTAAATTTACACATGTCTGCTGATTAACTTCTTTACAAAACTAAACTACTATTATAGGAGGATCCCTGCATATATAGCAATGCTTTTACTAAATAGTAGTGGAAACGAACTTTGCGCATTCTATACTTAATCCCAACTAAACTAAAGTGAGAATTATGAAAATGTGAGTTTTCATTTTATAAATGTGGTATAATTGAAAATAAGTTGAGTAATTAGGACTTTATGCTCTCTTTTAGATAAAATTAATATAAGATAAGTATAAATTCCTGAATAAGCTTTTATTAGAGAGTTCGAAGATATACTTTATGAAGTATTAGTTTATGAGTAAAGGCTTTAATTCAATGATTAGTATAGTTGATCTAAGAATTAATAGGATAATTACTTCTAAAGTTGGTTTTGATTTTTTTTATGATATATCAAATATTATTATATTTAGCTTATTTAAGTTCTAAAAACCATTTTGTACTTATATGATTTATAGGTATTATTTCTCTATCCCTAAGTTTGATAAGTCTGTTTTTTACTTAAATCTCATTTAATAAAAGATTTTGCTTAGTTCTAGGAAGTTTTTGCTTTGAAGTATAAATTTGTATATGTTTATACTTAGCTCTTTTAAAGAGTTCTAATGGAAGTAATAAAAGTGATAAGTCTCATTTTATTATTCCTAGATTTTATGCTTTTTAATTAGTTTCGCTAATGAATTTTAAAATCCCTCTTTATTATAGTTCTGCTTATAAATTACTGCTAGAAAAATGAATAATAATCAGCATCAAAATACAAACAAGCTATTTATAATGCAATATCTTAAATTTAGGTGTAATATTCAATCTCATGCTGGAAGAAATAAGACTTAATAAATATCTTATTAGAGGTAATAAAATCTGAAAGTATTCAGATAAATTTAGTTATTAATCAACAAATCTCATATATTATGCATAAAAGAACTGCTAATACTAATGTAATCATTTATACTAAGATATATTTAGAAAAGAAGCAACGAACTCTTAACCCAACTGCTATTAAGAAGTATATTGATTTCTCTTTTAGAGTAATAATAAATATATAGGATATTTTATAAAAATAAGCTTTTCTATTTAAATAAATAAAATAAGCTTTAATCACGTACAACTAATAAAACTTATAAAGGTATTAGTAAGATGCTAAAGAATTAAACTAAGCTATATAATCTAAATCTAATATTAATAATAATAGCTAGAAATTTAAAAGAAGAGTTTATTTCATCTTCTTTAAATGTATATTATGCACCTTATTTTCTTAAATTAGTTTAATAACTAACTAATTATATTTACTAAATATAACTTCAATTATACATCTTTTACCATACCATTTATTAGGAGATATGATTTTTAACTAAATTTATTTCGTTTTGCTATAAAATATTTAGACTTTACTCTTTTATTATATTTTACAGTTATAATTGAGATTTAATACTCATTTAATAGTTTAAATTATCAAAATAATTTAAAAGCTTAGCCTATGACAAATTCTTGACTTTATCCCTTGTTTAATTTGGCTTTAAATTAATTATATTGCTTATCTAGACATTAAATCCATATTAAGGATTTAATTCCTTATATTATATACAACATTGAAGTTAAATTTTTAGAAATATTTTAATTTTATTAGCATGCTTTATTTAGATTAAGCATTTAATATATGTACTTAGAAATTCATTAAGTGTAAATTATAACTGGAAACTTAAAAATTCAAGGTTTTTTCTGGATTTTTAACCAGTTTAGACTGTTCTATTTTTGTTATAATGGAATTCTCATTCGTTTTTAAATATGAATTGCTAGCTTTATCTTAATAAAATTTTATCTGTCTCATATATTTTTTTGTAAGGTTCTATTATTATTTATAAATGAGGCTTAAAAATTCTTCAATTTCTTTATCCTTTATTTTTAAGTTTTTTTTAGTGCTAAAGCAACAATTTACTAGATGATAGACAGAATTGTAATATAAAAATATTTTTTATTCTATTTCAGCTCTGGCTATGGAAGAATGTATTTTTTTAATTTTCTCAATCTTTTATTAACTTTGCTTTTTATTTTATTTTATACTCCAACAATCACGATATTCGTCTTAATTATCATTCAAAAATGTTCAATTTAGTCGAGTTAGGATTTTATGCGCTGATTATTTTAATTTTTTGAGCAAGCTATTTATAAGGATATGGATCTTCTAAACTTAGTTACTTGTTATGTATAAAAAATCTCTTATTTTCTTTGAAAGATTACTCATATGATTGTCGAGCATTTATTTTATTTCCACATTGTTTTATACAACTTCGCTAGTTTACAATTATAAGAGTTCTAATTTAACTTACTTTAAGTTAAATGTTTTGAAACTATAACCAAAATTTTAGTTATTTTTGCTTCTTTTCAGCTAATCTTATGATTTTCCATTTAATTTTTTAAATAACTTGTAAATTTCCATTTTAATTTAATTGCTTAAATAATAAAATATCAAATTAAATTAATTTTCTTAGATTAAAAGTATAAAAATTCATAGCTTTATTTCTTCAGTTGGATATTACTTATCAAGTATCTATTTCTAAAAATTCTCTTGTAGCTTATTAATATAACCTTGTTCAAAATATTTTGGGTAGAATTCAGAAATTTTTTAAATATGCTAAACCAATATTTTGCTTATTAGTATGTTAGAATATTTCTCCTCTTTTTTTAAAACTGGAGGAAGCTATTATTGTAGAGGCTAAACTTATTACTTACTTTATTATGATTGGACTGATTCCATATTCTTTTATGTTTCTTAATTTGGAACTGCTTTAATATCTTAGTTGTATAATATTTTGACAGTTTCTTTTATTTAAAAGCTGGAGTATGAAGCTTGACAATTTTCAATAA
This sequence comes from Loxodes magnus, assembly GCA_946699065.1. Taxonomy (NCBI): domain Eukaryota; phylum Ciliophora; class Karyorelictea; order Loxodida; family Loxodidae; genus Loxodes; species Loxodes magnus. The sequence goes on from CAMPDV010000039.1 coordinate 1,085,328, forward strand.
ATGTAATGCAACTCTACTGAGGTAATAGAATTATCTATTCTTTTAGTTTGCTTGATAGTTCATAATTCTCTTATCTTTACTATTTAGTAGCTTTTAATAGTTCTTCATTTGAACTTTCTTCACTTTCTTCATCTGATTCTATCTCGATGCTTGATTTGAATGCATTTTCTTATAGGAGGGAACTCTAAGCGATCAAGAATACAGATCTATAAGAAAGTGTTTGAATGGCTGAAAGTTTGCGTTCAAAAGTTTTTTGCATACTGCTAAGGGACAGTTAAAGTTCTTAAAGTAGCTTGACATCTATTGCAAGAACATCGTCTAAATGGCTATTAATTTAATAGTCTAAAAGCTATTTTTTTTCTTATTTGCTGTGATCACTAGATGAATCTTCGGCCATAAAGTAGATTTTGAATTATTTGAGTACACTAGGAGGTAGAAACCCTGAGTTTGCTATAGTCAATAGTTACTTAATTAATCCTTTTGCGATTTATTCATCTTGCTTTGACAGTAAAAGACTTCTATCGAACTTCTTTTAATTTATCCATTATATGCTTCAATCTGATTTTTTCATATTAACGAAAGCAATTTTATTACTTCTTTGAACTGCCTGAATGACTTCTTGATTTTCAGGTTTGCTAATGATTTTATAGACCGTATCATTAGAGATATCATCAGTATTGAACTTAACAAGATAGTTAATATTCTCTACTTTCGTTAAGAGTTCATGCTTTTATAGCTAAATTCATCTAATGCTAGAAATCATTTTATGCAAGCTAAGTTAACTTTAAAACTGCTTACTTAGAGTCATGAGTTCTTCATACTTACTATTTACTTAATGAATTCTTATTTGAATTGCTTCTTTATCGCTTATCATTCCATAAATATATCAATTAAAAAGCACCGTGAAGCCACCATAATTGCTTAGCTCTTAGTATATTTGATGAGTTTCAAAATCTTGAGAAGATAAAAGCTGGAAAATAACCAAAGCACTGAAAGGAATAATATTAGCTGTATTTTTAATATAATCATCAAGTCCTTTTCTTTCCATGTATAAAGCCAGCGATACTATCTAGAAACTATTGAGCTAGAAATCTCTTACTACTTGCTTAAAGTAGTTATATAGCTACCTTTATTTACACCAGCTAAATAATTATTTCGTACTTCATTTTTCTTCTCTAGCTACTTCGCTAATTTATAAAAGCTTTCTAAATTCTTAGTGTAAGTTATATTGAAAAGCTTAGTCATTAAAAATTCAAATAATCAAACCTTTCAAAAGCTATTTTTCAAATTTTTTATAACCTTTATCATAATTAATCTTTAGAATTTTAATCCTCTCAGTTTGCTTCTATAAGCTATCTAGTCATTGCTATTTTTATTCATTTGTAATATTAATTTTAGTCATATTTGAGTAATTTTATATTACTTATTAGTAAACTTTGAGAAGATTTGAGTTTTCCTCTTATTAATCCAGATTATTTAAGAAACTGTTCGATTTGCTAAAGAAGTCTGCATATTAGAGTTTCTGATTATTCCTTTATTTTTCTGTTTAAGACATTTAGTATTGTTTCGTTGATGTCTTGCTGTTTGCCTTCTCTAAATTTTACCTTTGCACCGATTTTTATTTCTTATCTTCTGTTTTTTTAATCCAGTTTTATAAAGTTTGTTGAATGAGTTATTAATCTCCAGCTTATGAAAAGGTAATTTACTAATTTAGCTGATTTTCAATCACAATCACTAGGCTTTACATTTCCTGTACCTGGCTTTAATTTAAATTCTGCTAGCATGAAATAAAGGTTTTAACGAACATTATTAAGGTATTTTATTTTGGATTTGCATTAGTCTAGAAGTTAACTAGCTAAATAAAGTTCTTATATTGTTATCTTTCTTCCAGTTTAGTTTCTACTAATTATTAATCTTAAGCATCTTAAAGTTATAATAAGTTACTTACAAGTAAGATTATCTAATTAACTATCAGTCGGTAAAAGTCTATATTTCCTACTCCTTAACTCATTAGGCTTAGTTATTCTTATGGTATATACTTATAGTTATCAGGATTACTCTCAAGTATTAGAAATATTTAGTTTTTTAAGAGTTCAAGCTAGACTGGCTAGTTTAAAAATCTAACCGTTTATAAGTCTTAACTAACTAGAACTGAATACCCTTAAAGTATTACAAGTAAATTAGATTAAAGGAGTTTTAAGGTAAAAGTTAAGACTTTATAAACGAATAGTTCTAACTATTAATAAGTGAAACTATCATTTTGATTCCTTTGCTGCATTAATTAAGATAATGGATATAGTTAGTTTTGCTCTATTGATTACGGGATTTTTATTTCATTAATGCTCATGATACTACTTTCATTAGTTGATTCTCTTATTTAATGACAGACTAAGCAAATATCACTAATATTTTATTTCTTAAAGTATTAAATTTACTTTCTCTTATAGCATTCCATTAAAGTGTATTACTCTATATCTTTGTATATTTCAATTTTAATAAGTCTATAATTCTTTTCTTTATCTTAAACTGTCAAATAAAATTCTATTCGAGATTTTCCAAGGCTATAGGCAGAAACAATCTTAGGCTCACTAAAGTTTAAATCTTTGAATGGGATTATAGCTATATAGTTTGAATTAGCTTTTTTGAACATTCCTGATAAGCTCTATATCTCTTTTGAAGAAATAACCTTTTTACTGTCTTCTTTTGCTAAATATTCTAGTAATTTTTTATTTTTCTCTTTTCTTAATTCTTGAACTTAACTATAAGAATTTTCCTTGTTATATTTTTATTTTTTATTTCGTATTTTTTCACTTTTTGGCTCAGAATATTCACTTGGCAAGTTAGTATCTGCCTTAGTATTTAATGTACCTTAAGTTTACTCTGATGAGTTACTTTGCCATTTTTATTCGATCTAATCTTAAAAATCTGAAGATTTAACATAGTTAGTATGGTTTTATTCTAAGAAATGCGTAATTTATTTTTAGAATTCTTCAAAACTATCTAAGTTTAAGATCTACATAAATTTAGCATTACCATAATTAACAAATTCACTATTTGATTCTTGAGCCTTCTTTTAATTGCCATAGCATAATAATTACTCCAAGCTTTATTATTTAGTATTCTAGCTTATTTCCTTCCTGTTTTAAAAAAGATCTCTTAGTTATTTATTGGTAAAACATTAAGATCCTTTCTCCATTTTAAGAAATGGTTATAGACTTACATTATAAATATTTGTTTAATCATAAATTACATTATAATATAGTATAATTGAATATTAGTTTAAATAGTAATATAGCTAATTATATAAGTTTATTTAACTTTTAAATAGTCAAGTTCTATTATAAGTTATTAGGTTGTATTTTATTTCTACCTTTACTAAATTTATATCTAAATATCTTAGTTACTTTTAAATCCTATAGCTTCATTTAAGCAGAGGATGTATGCATTATATAATTTAGAAATGCTTTATCTACTTAAAGTGCAGAATTTATAATGGTTCCTTTAACTATCTTTCCTGAAGCTAAAAAACTGCTTAGTTTACAAAGGATATAAAATAATTAAAGAAGCAAAGACTTAAGGTTACTGTAAAAATAATAAAATAATAATAATTATATTAGATCTAATAAAGCTATATAAGGAAAGGAATCATTTATCTTACAAATAAACTAACATAGCTAATTTAAATAATTTACATCTATTTAATTAATAAATTAGATCAAACTCTAAAGGGTAGTTAAAATTAATTAATTAACTTATTTCTCATAATTATTAAAAATTTAAATCCCACCCTTGATTGCTATGCTATAAGTATTTTTACTTCTATTAGAAACAATTATACACAGAATAAAACATTTAATTTATGAGCATTTTAATAAGCTTAATTTATGTAAATTGGTAGAATCTAATTATGATAAACTAGTTGCTTTCATTATATTCTTTCTCCTAGATTCAAAGTTAATTTTGTTGTAGTTAGAGTATCTCTAATCTTATGTTTTTAAATTCTTTAATCTAAGTATTAGCTATTTAATATAAATAGTAAAAGCAAATAAAGAATCAAAAGTAAAGCTTTAAGCTACTTTATATTTATTCAGAAAGCTATTTTTCTTTGTTTATAAATTCCTTCTAAAATGTAAGCAGCGCTTTATATTTATTAAATTTGGTTACTTGCAGCACTTGCATCTAATACTAGCAATATAATTTACAAAAGATGATGTTTTATCTATTAATGATCCTTAATCTATGATACTTAAAGTTTCTATAATTTTAGATAAACTGATACTTATATCCTTTAAATTTAATTATATTCCAATTATACTCGTAGCTTATAATATTTCCCTTTAAATAGTTAATTAATCTTTATATGGCTATTAACAATTTAATAATAGCTTCTTAAAATATTATTAAAAGTATTGTAATAGTTAATTATTATTATTACAAATACCACCCTTTTAAATTATAAACCCATATAACCTATAATTCTATTTATTATGCATAAGATATTTACCTTTCCAATTTTTAATAAAGATATCTTTCCTTACAAATTAATTATATTTAGTTTATACCATTTTAGGCTTTAACTTCATATATCCTGGCTTAAGCTTATCATTTTAGTATATTAAAATCACCTAGAAATGTTTAGAAAGATAATTATTTTCATTTCCTCAAGTAAATAGGGAGTTAGTTATACAGGAAAGCATATCAAATATAAATAATTAATCTTTAATACAGTCTTCCTAATAACCATTTATTGTATTATCAAACCTTTTATATAGTTAATGATATCTATAGGAGCCAAAAGCCAATTTAAAATATTCCATCTCTAAATTATAGCCCTTCAAATTATTTACTTATTCATTGCTAATAAATAAAGGGGGACAATTATTGCTATAGCTTTTTATCAACCAACTCCCTGATTAGAACTATAATCCTTAAATGCTTTTAAAAATAAACAAATTGAATAGAAACACAGAACACACTCATCCATAATAAGAGTTCCTGAATATGAAATATGGAAAATTTATTTAGCTAGATACCTTTTAATTATACTCCTATTTGAAGACACTCTAGATAGAAAATCATAAATGGATAGAAGATAAATTTGATCAAAATAAACTAAAAATTCATGATACAGATTGCTATTAAATTCATATTAAACTAACTAGAAAAGAATCAGCCAGATTTCAGAAAGCTAAACTAGATTTTGCAAAATCTATTCGTAATTTTTAAGAAAGTTGCCTTAAATATTTTTTAGTTTTAAGTCTATTAATAATTTTCCTCATTTATCAACCAAAAATAAATAAAATTTAATTTTTACAATATTCAAAGGCAAAATAACTTAATTAAGATAGAATTATCCAAATCTGAGAATTTAATTAGTCAAATGATATAAACTACTGAAATACAGGAACTAATCTTATTTCAATTAATAATTTGAAAATATTTTAATTTAATGAAAACTTACTTGCTTGCTATTTAAAACTTGAACAATCATTAAGTAACTATCATTATGGGCAAATATTGATTAAATTCAATTTCCTTTGCTATCTCAAATTTATTCCTAGCATTTCAGTTTGTAGTTAACCCAATCATTTTTTTCAAGAGAATCTACTGTTTAAAACTTCCAATCAAATCCAAGCTTGGGTATTAACAGTGAACTATGATAGCCAAGTATAAGCCTTGGTAAAGTTGGCTTAATGAGTTATAGTTGGTATACTTGAAGAGAAATGATTTGATTAAATAATTTAAAATAAACTTAATTAATTTAATATCCTAATAATTCTTATAAGCATCAAATTATACCTACTTTATTAAAGACTATTAATATGCTATATCTATACCAATATTTCCCTATTAATATATTCATGTTCAAAGTTCATCATTCAGTCTTTATTCTTCGGTAAATCTTAACAAATTGCCTCAAATTTATCTACAAATGTAGTTCTAAAGGTAAACATGGAATGATTACAATGTGAACTTATATACAAAAAGATAAATAATATGATCTAGTAAGATTAAAACTGATCTAAGGATTAAGAGAAGTAGTCTCTAGGTTTATTTATTAAATCTTGTTTAGATAACTTGTAAAATCCTCTTTATAATGATCTTCTATATAATGGTATTTCTTTACTATTTAGTGATCTAAGCTATTCTTTATCTTTCACTTATTCATGAAACTAGAAATATTTTATTAATTAATACTTTACCTTTTCTTATACTATTCAGATAAGCCAAACTAAAACGACTCACGGATGCGAATTTAAGAATGATATACTTGCTTGAAGCACTAGTAGATTAAAAGATATTATTTAGCAGTTAAATCTGATACATTTAGTATTTATAAGCTAATTTATTCTTTACTTTAACAGATCTCCAGCAAAGAATCACTAAATTATCTCAGTCTGATATATCTTCCTTCAAACCCATTATTTCGTAATTTATAAAAATGGCTGGATTTATTTCATACAATCAGTCTAAATTTGGTTAAGTTCTGAACTAAATAGGAGCATAAAAAGTTAATGATCTATAATGGTATAATAAATAGAATTAGTTAGAATGTAAAAGGTTTAAATAATGAACTGTTTAATTTAATTTAGCTAGCCACTATTAAAGAAAAAAGCTTTTATTTCTAATTATATTCTCCTTTTTGTTAATTTAATTAGATCTAATTAAAGATAAACTTGTCTATGTTTAGACTTTATATTAGGCTTAATATAAAATAGATAGTTTCATTTAAGAAAATTATAAAGTTTAATATCTTAGAATTAACTAGAAGATAATTTAATTAGAAGCTATTCTAATATAAACGTTATTAAATAAAATACTACCATTATAAAGGAAAATAAACTCTTAAAAAAGTCAGAATTAATCAGTAAACTGGTTTTAAGCAGAAAAGATAAGGAGATATAATTAGCAGACCAGAATAGGATATCTAGCAAATAAATATAGTTAAGATTGTTGTTAAGGTAATTTAAATAAAATTTATCTCTTCTCTAAATAAATAAAAAGAGTCAATTATCTTTAATTTAAGGATATAGCAAATATTCTAACTCAGCTTTTATATATAATAATTGTTTTTTAAAGGATGAGCTATATAGTATAGCATACTATAAAGATTGATTATTTAAGATTAAGATTATACCTAGAAAATTCTAGGACTTTAAGCCTAACTTGGAGTGCTAAATTTTTATTGTTTATTGGGTAAAGTTAAAAGGAAGAGTAATAATGTCAAGGTACTAATTATTTAAGATATGGTTGAAGTAAATTAATATCCAATAGCTGATTAAGTATTTTAAATAAATATCTTAAAGGAAATCTATTTTAAATTGTAAGCTATTATATCAAGTTAATTTAAACTAAGATTTAGTTTCTTATTACTATTTTTATATAGTTTATATAATTTAATTCTTTAATATCAAAAGGAATTAACAAACAGTCTCACTTTATTGAGAAAGTCTAAACTCCAAATCCAAGCATTAATACTTAAAAAATTTGACTTAATGGAATTATTTTTAGGTAGTGAAATATAAAGCAAGGGTATTCTTTACTAATTTCATAATAGTACATTTTTAAATTAAGATTGCTATACCATATAATTCCAATTTATAATCTGAGCTAAAATTTTAGATGGTACTTTAAGTATTTATAGTTATTAATAAGCATCTAAAGCATAAAATTATAAAAATAAGAATTATAACTATAAAATGCATAAGACTTTTACAATCTAATTATATTATTTATTTTAAATAGGCTTTATTATTGCTCTTATATCTATTATAGATTTAATCTAAGTTGCTTATAATTAAGTCTTATTCCTTTTTTTCCTATAAACAACATCTTTAAATATTATTCTTAAATATCCTTTTTCTCATAATTTAAGCAAAAGAAAGGTACGAAAAGAATTTGACTGAGATGAATCTTTTATTGTAGTTACATACATTTATTACATGCTTTGGTATTTTTCTTGATTGGTTTTATAAATATTAGCTTTTAATATATTTAAATAAAGCTTTTATTTCTTTATTTTAGTAAATTGAACTTACTAAAGATTAGTATACTATAAATTATGATAGAATAATACTTAAAGCTTAATCTTAGCTAAAATAGAGTCATAATAGATCTGCTTTTTTTCTTTAATATATAGATCTTTTAAAGAGTTTATATTAATTATTAGTTCAGGCTAGTCTAAGTTTTATCCATAAGCTATTTAGATTTATATTATCCATTTAATAATTTAAAAGGATATCACTAAGACTTATAAATTATTCTATGCCAAGCTTGTCTAAATAGTGAGAAAGTAGTTAATGCTATAGATAAATATCAATCATTTAAAGTGTCAGAGCTTTTCTTATGGAGATTTTAGAATAATCAAGATAGATAGAATTAGAAACATACTTACTCTTTACTAGAGCTACTAAAGATAAAATATGCTTAACTATTCTGCTAGGTATCGCTAAGCAATTTCTCTTATTTGTAGACACTCTAAAATATAAAATGCGATAAGTAGGTAGAAGCTAAATTTGAACATTATGAACTAAAACTTCATGATATATATTACTATTATAACCAGATTAAAATTACTTGAAAAGAAGTAATTAAATAAAAACCTATATTTACTTTATACCACAAATCAACCCTAGTAACCTTCATAGTTTAAACCATAAGTCTTCCTTGCTGAAGAATAACTAAACAAATCTAAACTAAACATAGAGACTGTAAAAGCTAATTTAAAGAAGTATAAATTTAATTTAATTTCAACTTAAACTTAAACTTAAAAACGTTTATTTCTGTTAAGCATACTCTTTATAAAATAACTATCTTACTATAATTAACCAATCTATAAACTTTATCACCTTTGGAGACTACTTTAAAACTTTACTATACTTTTGAATAAAATTAAGCTTTAAGAAGCTAATTTAATTATAAGAATAGACCAACTATTTACAGCTTCAGTAAAGTAATTTAGATATATCAAATATCATGCAAATTTAAATGATTTTAACTAAATAAAATATTACTTAAAACAGCTTGGGAACTAAAAGCTGCTTTATTATTAATTAATAATAAAACTTTATCTAATTAAGAGAAATATAGGATATAAAATGTAGATAAAATAACTAAATTATATGGTTTTATAATAAACTAACTTAATATTTAATTAATAAATCTAATTAGATAAGCTTAAAAAGCTTTTAATTTAAATTCAGATAAAATTTATTTAATAATGCTTTTAAATTAAGCAATTTAGTTGCTTCTATTTATATTTAACTAAATAACTAGTATCTATCAAATTAAGCAAACTAAATAAAGAAGAGAGAGCTTAATGAATGTAAGCACTAAAATAAATAGATGATTGATAGTAAAATAATTATTATATTTTAAAATTACTAAACATTTAGTAATAAATATACCATAATTCAAATAATTTACTCAAAACTATCAAAATTTATTTAAAAGCATTTCTATCTAAAAATGTTTTTAAGTAAAAGTAAGTGACTGTAAATAGGTATATTTTAAGTTATTAGATATTGTGGAGATAGGATAGATAAAAAATTTATTAAAGAAAGAAACATAAATAGAACAATCTGGTATTGATAGTTAAAATTTATTTTAGTTATTAGAGTCTATTTTAAAATATATGCAATAAAATTTATTGGATTATCTTTGAGCTATTAACTTAATTAAGCTATTAAGCTTATAAAAATTCTGAATGTGAAATAAGTGGTAAAATATTTAAAATATTCACATTCTTTAATTTTATCTTTAGACTAATTAAAATATAATCCTTTTTCTTAAGATGATTTAAAATATTTTTCATTTAAGATACAAACCTAAATAATCTTCTACTATTTTTAAACTAGTTATTAATAATAAGTTTAAATGGGAATTATATTTATTAAGTTAATTAATAACTAGTGTCTATCTATTGAATATCTAGAATAATTTTTTAATCCATAGATGATTTATGATTTAGATTATAAAAAGTGGAAATAGAAAATTAAAGACTTATTAAACTTTATATAAGTCTTAACGATGAAACTATCTCTTGCTTAAAAATTGAAATGACTTCTTTTTATTAAATCATTCAAACTAAAATTATACAATTTTTAAACTTTTCTTTCTAACTTGGAAAGATTAATAAGGGGTTTGATTATAGCATATTAATAAAGATAAAATCTGATAAGTTAGTCCCTTCTCTTTTATCTTAAGAACTTAATCATAGTTTTTGAGTTTGCTCAAGCTGTTTAGCAAGCCAGTTTTAGGTTTATAAATATTAAATATTTAGTTATTTTTAAAATGATAAATGGTTAATTTTATATGGCTTTAGATATAGAGTATATAATCCTTTTATTATTTAGTTATCTTTAGTGATATAGAGAATGTATACTAAACTTATTATTATATAAATCCTTTATTTTATTTTGCTACTAGAGTATAAGCCTAAGATATTATAACTTTTATAAAGACTCTTTAATTATTAAATTTAATTATAATTTAAACTAAAAGTTAAAGTCTCAATTATTAGAAGTGTAGGAAGGAGATCATATTTCAAAATATTTATTAAACTACTTTGTTCTCACATTTACCTCCTATCTTTCAACTTAAAATTTGGTTATATTTTTATTATTGTCTATTAATTCCTTAGAATTAATATTAGCTTCTATTTCGTCTTTCTCTAAAATTTTCCTTAGAATCTGTATTATTTCTTCTATTTTTGGCCTTTAGCTTGGATTAAAACAGAAGCAACTATTTATTATTGATCTTAATTCTCCCTTAATTGCTGTAGAGACTTAAGGATATTTTTGCTAAACCAAGTTACTAATTATTTAATAATTATCCAACTTATTTCATGGTCTATTTTATGTAAATAGCTCAGTCAAAATACATCCAAAGGCCCAGATATCTACAGGAGTTCCTATTTAAGTATCTAAAAAGAATTCAGGTGCCATATATTAAATAGTTCCAATCAACTAGCTATCAAAATGTCTGGTTTATTAATTATCTCCTGTAAATCTTGACATTCCAAAGTCTGCTATTTTTACGTTCAGCTAATCATCTAAGAGTATGTTTTCAGGCTTTAAATCTCGATGAATAATTTTATTAGGATGACTATGAAGATCACTTATTCCATAAGCTATTTATAGAGCTATTTATAGTCTAGTGCTGACACTTACTTCTTATTAGTTTTCATATATAAATTATAGTAAAGAGCAACTCATCAAATCCTAAATCAAACAAAACTGATGCCTTACATCTAGACAAACTCCTCATAAGTGTAATAGATGATTTGATTTAAGTTCCATTACTATGATGATTTCCTTTAGCAAATCTTGAATTTATTCATGATCTTAAGTTTATAAATTTGCTACTTTTATCGCCACATTTTTCTTATCAATCACTCCTTAAAACACTTTTCCGAAACTTCCTTCTCCTATTTTCGACTAAATAGAGTTTACTATTTTATCAAAGGTAAAAATTGCCACGTTACGCTAATCCAGTTCTTCCATTATTTGCAAATAGAGCTCATAAACCTCTTTCTTTTCCAACTTCTCGTAGAGTTACATCAACTTCATTCTTTTTCTCTAGATCTTGGAGAAAACACTAAGTTAATATAGAATAGCAATAAGAGTTAGAAGTAGAATACTGACATAAACATAAACTTCTAGATTTCCAGGTAAGAAGGAAGAAATAGTAACTTCATATCCTAACTGCTCTGGATTATTCAGGTTTATGGCAATTCAATTTTCAGGATAATAAGCACTTAAAGTACACTCATCTGACTTTTGCACTTCCGGATATAAAAAGAATTCATCTTGAAACTACTTTAACTTAAATACTTCTAGGATATCTTACCAACTAAAATGAAGAACATAATTCTCTGCTCAGCAATTAACATCTAATCTTCTTTTAGTATGGCATATTCCTTAATCTCTTTTATAGAGTTTTAAGTATTACTATTGATATCTTTTGGCTTCATCTGAGTTTGTTCCTGCTTCACAGTACTTCTTAGTATCATTTTTACTTTTTACACATTTACATTTAAAACTTCAAAGTTATCCTTCTTTATTAGACGTCAAACAATCGGTATCTTAACCACAAAATTTATACTCAGAATCAAAAGGTTATGCACAGACTATTTCACTATCGTGTATACAAGTAAAGCTTTAACAAGCAAACTAAACTATATTTGTACAGTTTTGATCAGTAAAAACATAACCTAAAGGAGCTGAAAAATAATCCATGCATTTTTTATTTCTACACAGCTATGAGTTTATACATTAGTAATCATTTTCACAAAACGAGGAGTTTATTTGCTCTTAACATTAGTATCCTTACTTTTCTCTGTTATATATACAACTTAAACTTATATCACACGAAAAATCTTCACTACCGGTACAGTTTTCCAATAATCCTTTTCCTTTACAAACTCCGTTTATACAACTAACTGTTGGAATGCACTGATCATCACTTGTACAAAATGCTCCAGGATATAAATTTATTTGTTACTAAATTCTCTAATCGCAATAGAAATCTTATTGGTCAGTGAGTTAACATTAATCTTTTTTGTTCTTACAATTCTTTAAAAATCTTGTATCTGAACTCTCATCTAAGTGACCACATTGATAATTAGACCAAATGTATTAGAAATCTTCTTCACTTCAGCATCCATATTTACTACATTGATGTTCACTTTCATTCTTTTATTTTTTTGCTAGTTCAAATCAAAAGAAAGTTTTATTTAATATACAAGAATCGGACGATTAAACCTATAATTTATTAAAACTTACAAATGGAAAGAAATGATATTCGGTTGATGCAATAACCCATTAAGCTATTTTAATAAAGTCTAATTTATCTCTATTCTTGTATCAACATTCATAAGATCTTCTAAAATACGTTTAACAGATATCCTAATCATCATACATTACGCCTTTAAATGCTTCAATGTATTTCTATGTTTCGTCTGAACCTGAAAATGCTTCGCAATATGCATGCCCTTTACTATCACAAATACATTTTCCTCTTATTTCGTCTCCATCTATGTTGCTAACTTAACAATCACTTCCATATGCACATGGAATGTACTCGATATTAAAAGACTCTATACAAACTGCATATTCTCCTTGTTGTTTACAAGTAAAGCTTTAGCAAGCATAATTACAATATTCACACATTCCTATAGGATTCTCTTATTTGCATTACCCTTTTCATTTCCAACCCACTGGTTTTGAGAAATACAGAATACATTTCTATTCTCTACATACAGCATAATTAACACATTACCAATCATTTTCACAACTTACATCTTATGAAAGCTTTATCTACTTTTAGCATTTATAACTCTCATCATTTTAATGCTTTATACAAGCTAGACCTACTGAACATTCTACATCACTTGCATTTTTGCATTATTCTCCTTCTTTCTTTGAATCATTGAAGGAAATTACGCATTAATCTTAGGGACTTTCTCTATAATAATTTTAAATATAACAAGAAGATCTTAATAAATAATCTTTTTCTTCTATAATTTCCTAATCACTACAATTTTACTCACTGAAATAATAAACTCCTGTTTATCAATCAATTTTCATCGTACTATTGCAGTACAGTTATCCTTCACATTCTTAGTTAGCTCAATATTTTTCTCTTGCTTAATACTTTTAACATTCAAAAGGATTAAGACTTTAACTTTTCGAGCACCCATGTTCGAGACAAGTCATTTCCGGATAGAATTTCTTATTAAATCCTTCTGTTTTTGCAATTCAGTATTCTGCAAAAATTATTTCTTAGGTGCAGTTTTCAGTTAAGTTATAGGATAAAGCAGGATAGTATTTTCACTCCCATTACTTAATGATATATTAAGTTAATAAACCAATGCTTTCTTAATCCAAGTTATAGATTCAACATTCTATTTTAAGTCTATTCTTTGTATAATATTTATCTTAATCAATATCTTTCACTCTTTTAAGACTTTCTATATACTCTAACGTTACGTTATCTCCTGTATGAGCTCCACAGTAAGTTTCTCCTTAACTATAATCACATGAGAGGTTTACAAAGTTCAACTCATCTTTTTAGTTAATGCTTCTACAGTCTCATTTATTATCTGCTTTAATGGGTTATTCTTATGATGCTTTATAAGGAAAAGTACATTTCGATTACTTGTTCTCCAGAGTTAAAGGTTCGCAGGTAAAAGACCTACATGCTATTTATTGCTTTGTATTTAAATCGCAAGGAGCATTAATGATCTCATTTATATTGAGAGAGAAGATTCCATAACATTAGTTTCCTAAACAAACAGCATCATTAGTACAATCATAATCATCTAAGCATTTTCTATCTTCTCCAGGTATAATTTATTTCTAGCACTTCTAATTTATACATGAAAGTCCAACTTCGCATATATGATCTTAGCATTCTTCGAATTCCTTTAATCCTTTACATCTAAAGTTCATACACTTATTAGAAAAGCATTACTTATCTTGTATACAGAACTCTCCAGCATAAGCTTTAGCTAGTATGTATTTTTTATCTTATTAGCAGTATTAATTTTCTATATCTGTCTATTAATCTTAATAGCATGTTTAATTAATGCAGGGATCTAAAAATATTAAATCTTCTGATCTTTAAATACACTAGTTTTCTGGCAAATTCTCACACTTGAAAGTTTAGCACTCTTGATGATAAGTCAAAAATTACTTTGCGAAATAGTTATCGAAATAGTACTGCAAAATTGAGTATAGTTGTAGTCATCTATGTAACTGTAATTGACTCCATAGTTTATAATAGGTAGTCATTCCATTAGTACTATACCACTTAATATTGTTAAAGCATATGTGTTAAGATGATATTTCCAACATTCAAAATTAAACCTTTGTGAGGTATAACAAACTCCGTTTGTAAGTTAAAATCAAGGAACTAAGTAATTCTTGAAATCATGCTTAAAGTTTTATGCTAAGTTAGAAGACATTTCTACCTTACAGAATGAGTTATTTTCTTTGGAAGATACAGCACATCCACATATACCAAAACTGCCAGATTCATAAGCGCAATCATTCACTTTAGTTTCATAAGAACAAGACATAGGAGGAGTGTGAAGACTTACAGGAGGATCCATACATCTATAGTCTTAAGTTAGATTATCTAAAGAGCAATACATAGATTCACACTAAATGTAAAAGATATCTAAATGATTATTAACAGCGGAAAAATAGTTATTACATAAAATAGAATCATATGCAATAGGTCTGATTGAACATTAATTTTAATTATAAACTGATAAGTAAGGAACGCAAACTGAATTACATGTTAAGTTATTTAAGCAATCAGTTGATTATTAGCAAATCTATCCTTCTAGTTTCTATTTTTAGCACTAATTAGATGTCAAATTACAGAATTCTCCAATCTCACAATCTAAATCTGAGAAGCAATTCTATTTGTTAGACTTTTAGCATATATTTTCAATGCATTCTAAACTCTTACAGAAAGAATTACCTAAGCACTACTCTCCCGTATTATTCTACTTTAAAGCACAAATGCCATAATTTCCATGAATATTACAAATTTGACCTTTAGGTTCAGTACATAACTAAGTTTGAATAGCATCAAATGGGTCATAGCAAGTATAGCAGTGATTTTTCTAAATATCTTTTACAAAAAATATTGGGCATTCTAAAGTAAAGCTGAGTTGAACTAAAGCTAAAGTAATAATAATAGCTTCTTTCATTAAATTTAAAATAATTATTCCCTATAACTAAAGACTTTCATTAAAATCCTTATTTCTATTAACTGTCTACTATAAATACACTAACTAGATAGATTATCATTGAACTTATCTTCTATTACAGTATTAAATCCTTTATTAGAGTATAATTAGTGAAAAATAAATTAACTATGAAGTTGCTTTAAATTAGATATGGACTGGTAAAAGAATATTAAAAGAAGCTTAAAAGAGTAATAAATAATAAGGTATTAGTAATTACTACTGATTTGAGACTAATTTTAGTGAATATTTAGTTGATTTATAGGTAATACACACTTTAGATATAAGTTGATAAGCAAACGATTGCATAAATTATTTCTATTGTAGATATTTATAATTATAACAATCAGAAATTATTACGTCTTGTTGAGTCTAAATTGCTTACTTTTAAGCAAAATGCCTAAGCTTTGAAAATAAGCTTTTTATATAAAAGTAAGGAATAATAAATATATGAGTTCATGATATTTACTTAGTTTAAATAAAAAGTTCTAAATTATTACACTTAGCTTAATAGCTAGTTGTATGCTTGTTATAAAATAAACACTTTCAGAAGCTAAATTAAAGAAAGATCTATATATGCTTATTAAAAGCAAAAATTAGTTAATAATTGAGTGTATTAGATATAAACTGTAAATAAATCCCTTTATTTCTAGTTAAATACAATTTGTTTATTATATGGATAAATCATATTAAAGGCCTAAACTTTAAATTTAATTCTACTATTAAATCAAATATTATCAAAACCTATCGAAATACCTTCCAGAGATGCAATTTTCATAAGTATAATAACTTTTATATTTCAAACCTAATTTTAACGTAATACAGTTATTAAATATCTATCAGTGTAATCAGATAAAAATGGTTAATTCTTAAGTTAAACCCAAATTAATAACTAGCAATGATTTTAACTTTTATAAAGCAGAATGAAATATTAATAGAAAAATAGATGTATAATTGTAATAAAACAACTTAACTCTATAAATATTAAGAAAGCTAAATTAAAAGAAGTAAGTAGAGTAGAAATAATTAAAAGTATTGCCATATTCAGATTACTTATATTATTAATCAAAAGTTAAAGGTAAGCTAAGTTATTTCTAAAGAAAACTTATATACAACCACTTTAATTTAATGTAATTATAATTAAAAAAGTTATTAAACGTTTTTAATATATGGAAATGTTATAAGCCTCTACAATCTTTCTAAGATACATTTTTTATTTTATAAGCCATTTCCTAATAAACCTAAATTAGAGGAAGCAATTTAAACAGAGCAACTAAAAAGATTTAAACGAATTTAAAAATATTATAGAATATTTGAAAGATAATATATAATAAAACTTAGAGGAAATAAAAAATAGATTAATTAATTTTAAACTTAAATAGTTTTGGACTGCAACTTCTTGCAGTTTAACAACCCCAACACTCCCTTCATGGGATAACGGGGATATCCTGTTGTTTTCGAAAAGCAGCTGCCAGGGAGCTCCATCGCTATGGGCAGCCAAGCTTCAAGCCCCTACCAGGAGTGGATAATCAAGAGGAAGGCGTTCCCTTGCAAAGGTTGATTTTGACCAGGGACTTTCTCAGCGACAGGAAAGGAACTTGTTCCTAGCCATAAAACCAGAAAGTATGATTCAGAAGATCAATCTCAGCTCCCACCATCTTTTTAATTATATAAAAAATAGATATTATATATTTTAATCTATAATTAAATCCTTAAAGCCTCATCTAAAAATTATAAATATTTATAACTATTTTATACTTTTAACTTTAGACAAAAGTTCTAATTAACTGATATATAATTTAATTCTAAATTAATTATTTTAAATACCCTCATATCTGTCATTAATAGATTTAGCTTCTTAGCTTACACTATAATTTTAAAATTTAAAAAAGGGTAAAATAGAAAGAATTATTATATTGATTTGTTTAATCCTTTTATTTAGCAAATATAAAATTAATAAATTTTAAGCATCTTTCTCTATTTATAATCCTCTTAAGATATTTTTGAATCACTTAAAGTATAAAATTGATGAGAAGTTTATAGTAATTTCTCAAATAAGTATATAGGTATAGTAATTTGATGATTGCCTATTAATTAATTCTTTAGATTTAATATACTAGAATTATTTTACTATTAATATGCTATCTCTAGTATTAGTTCCTTAAATGTAATTACTAGTATAAGTACCTAGCTAAGTAATGTGAATACTAATAACCTAGTAATATCTTATTTAGTCTTAATATTATTAGAGTAATTATCCACATCTTTATTATTTTCATAACTTAATTACCTAAAAACCTAATTAATATAATTAAACCTAATTAAACCTAATTAAAAAAATCTCTGAACCTTTCAAGTCAGGCTTCTATACCACCTCTTCCTAAGTCAAAAAAAGGAAGGAAGCAAGCAAGAAACCAAGTCTTAATAATCTTAACAATCTTCTCTATCACAACCTTAACCAACACTGAACTAACAACTTGGAATCTAACAAAACGAACGAAAACCAACCTTGAAGAATATACGCACAGAAACTCCAACCTCAAGCGAGAAACCGAGGAAAGAGATGAAGTCTGTTCTCCACCAGGAAGTATCAGAGTTCAACCCTTCTGGCCAGATGAACATGGAGTAGCTCATCAAAGTGGTACTGAACCTCCAGGAAGAGGTCAAGAGATTGAAGAAGGACAATGATATACTGATGGCAAAGCTAGACCTAGCAGAAGGAATTGAGTCAAGATTTATGTCCTAGGAAAGAGATCTTAACGCGTTTTGGAATATCTCACAAAGCAGACTAACGAATCCTAAAATTAGCTATAGAAGCAGACTGAACTGGATAACAGACTCGGAAAAGTAGAAGAGAAATTGTAAACTTTTAAGAAAGAGTAAAGCGAAACTGGAGCTATACAAATGGAAATCGAAGCCTAGAAAGAGCAAAAAGGAAAATAATTAAAAATAAAAAAGAAATATTTCTGCTGTGGAAGCGTATGACATTTTTATCGGAAGTGTTAGAAATTCTAATAGAAATAAAGAAACTATTGGATAAAAGAACAACAAAAGAAGAAAAAAGAAGAAGCAAGAATGAAAAGAATGTATTGCAACCCGGATGGTTCAATATACAAGATCAAGATGGAGCCATATCAAGTAAAAGGAAGGAAAACCTGGAGAAACCCGAGTTCCCAATCTCGCTAAAATTGGACGTCCCAAACATTTATATTTAAGAGGAGGGAGGATGAACTGCTGTGTTCCTGACGGGGTTGGAAATGCCTAAAAGGGAAAACTTAAAATGAATATAATGATTATATAATTAAAGGTTATAGCGTTTAGTTAGGTTACTAAGGTTGTATTAAATAGTATAGTTTGGAGCTATAAGGTATAATTATTGTTAACTGGAACTATATAGTAAAATAGTCTTTTAACTAAATGGATCTTCTTATAACTATTAGTTCAAAAGAATATAAATAAGTTACTAAGAAAGATTTAAGAGTTATTAACTAAATAATCTAAGGAAATGAATTAAAGCAATAACTGTTAACTATTTTAACTACATTCCTCTAAGATTTGGTAGTGCTATTATATGGAGAAGTATTATAAATACTAAGGTTATAAATTTCTAAGTGTATTAAAGTATTGGTTGATTATTTATAAAGTTAGCATTAAAATAGGTTTAGAGTAATATTTAAAGCAATAAGGAAGGTTTTTATATATATTAAAGCAAATTAGATATAAAGACTTAGGATAAAGTAGAAGTATTTAAATGAAATATATCATAAATTAAAGTGGAAAATTAAGTAATATAATAGCTAACACTATTTAAGGTTTTATGGCTACTCTTATTTTAATGAATCTCTAATCTAGCAACACTAATTAAATACATTTATATCTGCTAAGTTTGGATATCTGCCAGATATAAGACAAATGCAACCTGATTGGTAATTTAATAAAATATTAAATTAATATATGAAATTGGTTAAAAACTATTATAAAGGAGATTATTTCCTCAAGAAGTAAATAAGATAGTGAGATAGAAAATATTAAGCTAATTAGGAAAAAGAATAATATTAGTGGCTTAAGTTGTTTATTTCACCTAAAATTAGATTGATGCTTTATTAGAACTATTAATGTCTTTTTTCAAAGAAGAAATATTATAAAGCTAAATAGAAATCTAAAAATAAGAAATTCATAAAAACCAGAAAAGCTCTAGCTAATAATCATAAGGTATATTTAGTTTCTAGAAGATATGTTAAAATCAATTAAAAGAAAGTTCTAAATTAGGAAATTAAATATATACAATTACAAGCATTTTAGTAATTACGAAAGCTTTCAAATAAAAGTTGCAATTAATTAAATTAAGAAATAAGATAATCAATTCAAGAGACTTCATTTAAAATATTAGAAGTTTGAACATTGACTAAAAAGAAAGAAATATATAAAATTTTAAGATTCTATACAAATTTGAAAGATAAAAGAACTTTAATTAATGAAGAAGAAATATAGAAGGGGTTAGCAATGTAAAAGATAGCATTAGTATGAAAATAAAGGCTTTTATTTAAAATAATGATCTAATTGTCACTGATAAATTATCTAAAATTTATACATTATACTTGACTCTATAATTAATTTAGCATATAGTAAACATCTGATATGATTGCTAAGAATATAACTTAAACAAAGTTTATTTTACAATTTACCTAAAATAAATAAATTAAAGATAAATTAAATAATTAGTAGTTTGATTGCTAGTTAAGTAAATATAATCACTCAAATACATTAATTAATTAGAAACTTTATAATCTATTTTAAAAGGTAAAAGTGTATATCTAAATCTTTATAATTAAGTATAGTTATCTTTTTTAAAGAGTTATGAAATATAGAAAAAACTTAGGAGGTTGATTATCATCTAATCAATAAATTTTAATGCTCTTAAATTTAAATAATGCTATATTATAAAGGAAATAGGAAATCCTTTTTAAATAGTATAAAATAAGGTATTAGTTCATTTACCTCTAGCAACTTGAATAAGAAATTTGTCTACTATTTATTTTCTTAAAAGAGAATAATTATCAATTGATGAGAGATAAAGATTATCTTACAGTTAAATTATCTAAATTATAATAATGATAAAGAAAGTTTATGTGAAAGGAATGAAAGTTCTATGAAATAATAGTAAATATGAAAAAGATTGATAGAGCAAATGTAAATAGTTAATATAAAGATACTGGAATTTTATAAATATAGGAAGAGAAAACAATTACAAGGAAAATAAAAAGTTTACACAACAAGAATTCAGACTAAATCTATTAAAAATGATTATAGATAAATTGATAGAGTTATCAAATGAAAAATGAGCAATGCAATCATTTTTATTTTAGCAAAGAAAATCCTATGGAAGTAACTATAATTTAAATCAGGGATTGTTTAAAGAGAGTTATTATAACCAAATTGGGGGTTCTTTAAATTGTATAAATAAAGAATAAAATAAAAAATGAACTATATACAATTTGAATAGCCTTCTTATTATTTATTTAGGAATATAGCTAAAGATCTATTATAAGTCTTATTATGTTTAATATCGTATATAATAGCAACTCTGTTTTAGTAAATTTGAAAGTATAAATATCATATAACTATTATATATAATTAATTTAAAGGATGTATAGGAAATTTAAATGTAAATATAATTAGTTAGTTATTAAACTAATTTAAGAAAATAAGGTGCATAATATACATTTAAAGAAGATGAAATAAACTCTTCTTTTAAATTTCTAGCTATTATTATTAATATTAGATTTAGATTATATAGCTTAGTTTAATTCTTTAGCATCTTACTAATACCTTTATAAGTTTTATTAGTTGTACGTGATTAAAGCTTATTTTATTTATTTAAATAGAAAAGCTTATTTTTATAAAATATCCTATATATTTATTATTACTCTAAAAGAGAAATCAATATACTTCTTAATAGCAGTTGGGTTAAGAGTTCGTTGCTTCTTTTCTAAATATATCTTAGTATAAATGATTACATTAGTATTAGCAGTTCTTTTATGCATAATATATGAGATTTGTTGATTAATAACTAAATTTATCTGAATACTTTCAGATTTTATTACCTCTAATAAGATATTTATTAAGTCTTATTTCTTCCAGCATGAGATTGAATATTACACCTAAATTTAAGATATTGCATTATAAATAGCTTGTTTGTATTTTGATGCTGATTATTATTCATTTTTCTAGCAGTAATTTATAAGCAGAACTATAATAAAGAGGGATTTTAAAATTCATTAGCGAAACTAATTAAAAAGCATAAAATCTAGGAATAATAAAATGAGACTTATCACTTTTATTACTTCCATTAGAACTCTTTAAAAGAGCTAAGTATAAACATATACAAATTTATACTTCAAAGCAAAAACTTCCTAGAACTAAGCAAAATCTTTTATTAAATGAGATTTAAGTAAAAAACAGACTTATCAAACTTAGGGATAGAGAAATAATACCTATAAATCATATAAGTACAAAATGGTTTTTAGAACTTAAATAAGCTAAATATAATAATATTTGATATATCATAAAAAAAATCAAAACCAACTTTAGAAGTAATTATCCTATTAATTCTTAGATCAACTATACTAATCATTGAATTAAAGCCTTTACTCATAAACTAATACTTCATAAAGTATATCTTCGAACTCTCTAATAAAAGCTTATTCAGGAATTTATACTTATCTTATATTAATTTTATCTAAAAGAGAGCATAAAGTCCTAATTACTCAACTTATTTTCAATTATACCACATTTATAAAATGAAAACTCACATTTTCATAATTCTCACTTTAGTTTAGTTGGGATTAAGTATAGAATGCGCAAAGTTCGTTTCCACTACTATTTAGTAAAAACATTGCTACATATGCAGGGATCCTCCTATAATAAAAGTTTAGTTTTGTAAAGAAGTTAATCAGCAGACATGTGTAAATTTGCATTTTAAGGGAATTTGCTTGATAAACCTAAATAATACAGGAGAATACTGTATTAATAATGCTTTTTGCGTAAGTAAAAATTGCAATAATAACACATGTTAAAGTGTTAAACATAATACTTGCACAGCTTTGTACGAGTGTGAGATTGGAGAATTCTGTAATTTGACATCCAATTAGTGCTAAAAATAGAAACTAGAAGGATAGATTTGCTAATAATCAACTGATTGCTTAAATAACTTAACATGTAATTCAGTTTGCGTTCCTTACTTATCAGTTTAAAACAATTAGTAATGTTAAATAGAATAACTTAAAAATTTTGATTCAATATGCTATTACTAAAATTATTCTTCATTTAACTTTATGGATATCTTTTACATTTAGTGTGAATCTATGTATTGCTCTTTAGATAATCTAACTTAAGGCTATAGATGTATGGATCCTCCTGTAAGTCTTCACACTCCTCCTATGCCTTGTTCTGATGAAACTAAAATGAATGATTGCGCTTATGAATCTGGCAGTTTTGGTATATGTGGATGTGCTGTATCTTCCAAAGAAAGTAACTCATTCTGTAAGGTAGAAATGTCTTCTAACTTAGCATAAAACTTTAAGCATGATTTCAAGAATTACTTAGTTCCATGATTATAACTTACAAACGGAGTTTGTTATACCTCACAAAGGTTTAATTTTGAATGTTGGAAATATCATCTTAACACATATGCTTTAACAATATTAAGTGGTATAGTACTAATGGAATGACTACCTATTATAAACTATGGAGTCAATTACAGTTACATAGATGATACATTATTATACTCCATTTTGAGTACTAATTTCTAATTTTACAATTCAAAATAATTTTTGACTTTTCATGAAAAGTGCTATACTTTCTAATGCTAGGAGCTTTAAAATAATTTATGCATCTATAAATAATAAGATTTAATATTTTTAGATCCCTGCATTAATTAAACATGCTATTAAGATTAATAGACAGATATAGAAAATTAATACTGCTAATAAGATAAAAAATACATACTAGCTAAAGCTTATGCTGGAGAGTTCTGTATACAAGATAAGTAATGCTTTTCTAATAAGTGTATGAACTTTAGATGTAAAGGATTAAAGGAATTCGAAGAATGCTAAGATCATATATGCGAAATTGGACTTTCATGTATAAATTAGAAGTGCTAGAAATAAATTATACCTGGAGAAGATAGAAAATGCTTAGATGATTATGATTGTACTAATGATGCTGTTTGTTTAGGAAACTAATGTTATGGAATCTTCTCTCTCAATATAAATGAGATCATTAATGCTCCTTGCGATTTAAATACAAAGCAGTAACTAGCATGTAGGTCTTTTACCTGCGAACCTTTAACTCTGGAGAATAAGTAATCGAAATGTACTTTTCCTTATAAAGCATCATAAGAATAACCCATTAAAGCAGATAATAAATGAGACTGTAGAAGCATTAACTAAAAAGATGAGTTGAACTTTGTAAACCTCTCATGTGATTATAGTTAAGGAGAAACTTACTGTGGAGCTCATACAGGAGATAACGTAACGTTAGAGTATATAGAAAGTCTTAAAAGAGTGAAAGATATTGATTAAGATAAATGTTATACAAAGAATAGACTTAAAATAGAATGTTGAATCTATAACTTGGATTAAGAAAGCATTGGTTTATTAACTTAATATATCATTAAGTAATGGGAGTGAAAATACTATCCTGCTTTATCCTATAACTTAACTGAAAACTGCACCTAAGAAATAATTTTTGCCGAATACTGAATTGCAAAAACAGAAGGATTTAATAAGAAATTCTATCCGGAAATGACTTGTCTCAAACATGGGTGCTCGAAAAGTTAAAGTCTTAATCCTTTTGAATGTTAAAAGTATTAAGCAGGAGAAAAATATTGAGCTAACTAAGAATGTGAAGGATAACTTTACTGTAATAGTACGATGAAAATTGATTGATAAGCAGGAGTTTATTATTTTAGTGAGTAAAATTGTAGTTATTAGGAAATTATAGAAGAAAAAGATTATTTATTAAGATCTCCTTGTTATATTTAAAATTATTACAGAGAAAGTCCCTAAGATTAATGTGTAATTTCCTTCAATGATTCAAAGAAAGAAGGAGAATAATGCAAAAATGGAAGTGATGTAGAATGTTCAGTAGGTTTAGCTTGTATAAAGCATTAAAATGATGAGAGTTATAAATGCTAAAAGTAGATAAAGCTTTCATAAGATGTAAGTTGTGAAAATGATTGGTAATGTGTTAATTATGCTGTATGTAGAGAATAGAAATGTATTCTGTATTTCTCAAAACCAGTGGGTTGGAAATGAAAAGGGTAATGCAAATAAGAGAATCCTATAGGAATGTGTGAATATTGTAATTATGCTTGCTAAAGCTTTACTTGTAAACAACAAGGAGAATATGCAGTTTGTATAGAGTCTTTTAATATCGAGTACATTCCATGTGCATACGGAAGTGATTGTTAAGTTAGCAACATAGATGGAGACGAAGTAAGAGGGAAATGCATTTGTGATAGTGAAGGACATGCATATTGCGAAGCATTTTCGGGTTCGAACATAACATAGAAATATATTGAAGCGCTTAAAGAATTAATGTATGATGACTAAGATATCTGTTAAACGTATTTTAGAAGATCTTATGAATGTTGGTACAAGAATAGAGATAAATTAGACTTACTTAAAATAATTAAATGGGTTATTACATCGACTGAATATCATTTCTTTCCATTTGTAAGTTTTAATAAATTATAGGTTTAATCCTCCGATTCTTGTATATTAGATACAATTTTCTTTTGATTTGAACTAGCGAAAAAATAAAAGAATGAAAGCGAATATCAATGTAGTAAATATGGATGCTGAAGTGAAGAAGATTTCTAATACATTTGGTCTAATTATCAATGTGGTCACTTAGATGAGAGTTCAGATACAAGATTTTTAAAGAATTGCAAGAAAAAAAAAGATTAATGTTAACTCACTGACCAATAAGATTTCTATTGCGATTAGAGAATTTAGTAACAAATAAATTTATATCCTGGAGCATTTTGTACAAGTGATGATCAGTGCATTCCAACAGTTAGTTGTATAAACGGAGTTTGTAAAGGAAAAGGATTATTGGAAAACTGTACCGGTAGTGAAGATTTTTCGTGTGATATAGGTTTAAGTTGTATATATAACAGAGAAAAATAAGGATATAAATGCTAAGAGCAAATAAATTCCTCGTTTTGTGAAAATGACTACTAATGTATAAACTCATAGCTGTGTAGAAATAAAAAATGCATGGATTATTTTTCAGCTCCTTTAGGTTATGTTTTTACTGATCAAAACTGTACAAATATAGTTTAGTTTGCTTGTTAAAGCTTTACTTGTATACACGATAGTGAAATAGTCTGTGCATATCCTTTTGATTCTGAGTATAAATATTGTGGTTAAGATACCGATTGTTTGACGTCTAATAAAGAAGGATAACTTTGAAGTTTTAAATGTAAATGTGTAAAAAGTAAAAATGATACTAAGAAGTACTGTGAAGCAGGAACAAACTCAGATGAAGCCAAAAGATATCAATAGTAATACTTAAAACTCTATAAAAGAGATTAAGGAATATGCCATACTAAAAGAAGATTAGATGTTAATTGCTGAGCAGAGAATTATGTTCTTCATTTTAGTTGGTAAGATATCCTAGAAGTATTTAAGTTAAAGTAGTTTCAAGATGAATTCTTTTTATATCCAGAAGTGCAAATGGCAGATGAGTGTACTTTAAGTGCTTATTATCCTGAATATTGAATTGCCATAAACCTGAATAATCCAGAGCAATTAGGATATGAAGTTACTATTTCTTCCTTCTTACCTGGAAATCTAGAAGTTTATGTTTATGTCAGTATTCTACTTCTAACTCTTATTGCTATTCTATATTAACTTAGTGTTTTCACCAAGATCTAGAGAAAAAGAATGAAGTTGATGTAACTCTACGAGAAGCTGGAAAATAAAGAAATTTATGAGCTCTATTTGCAAATAATGGAAGAACTGGATTAGCGTAACGTGGCAATTTTTACCTTTGATAAAATAGTAAACTCTATTTAGTCGAAAATAGGAGAAGGAAGTTTCGGAAAAGTGTTTTAAGGAGTGATTGATAAGAAAAATGTGGCGATAAAAGTAGCAAATTTATAAACTTAAGATCATGAATAAATTCAAGATTTGCTAAAGGAAATCATCATAGTAATGGAACTTAAATCAAATCATCTATTACACTTATGAGGAGTTTGTCTAGATGTAAGACATCAGTTTTGTTTGATTTCGGATTTGATGAGTTGCTCTTTACTATAGTTTATATATGAAAACTAATAAGAAGTAAGTGTCAGCACTAGACTATAAATAGCTCTATAAATAGCTTATGGAATAAGTGATCTTCATAGTCATCCTAATAAAATTATTCATCGAGATTTAAAGCCTGAAAACATACTCTTAGATGATTAGCTGAACGTAAAAATAGCAGACTTTGGAATGTCAAGATTTACAGGAGATAATTAATAAACCAGACATTTTGATAGCTAGTTGATTGGAACTATTTAATATATGGCACCTGAATTCTTTTTAGATACTTAAATAGGAACTCCTGTAGATATCTGGACCTTTGGATGTATTTTGAATGAGCTATTTACATAAAATAGACCATGAAATAAGTTAGATGATTTTAATATAGTAAACAATCTATCATAATAAAAGCATCCTGAAATCTGTACATCAATTAAGGGAGAATTAAGAGATATGATAAATAGATGTTTCAGCTTTAAACCAAGCAAAAGGCCAAAGATAGAAGAAATAATATAGATTCTAAGGAAAATTTTAGAGAGCAACGAAATAGAAGCTAATATTGATTTACTTAAATTGAAGCTAACAAATAAATTTATTACTAAACTCTAAGAAGAATCTTATTTTGCTTAATAAAAAGGAGAAACTATTCAGGATTACAAAAGCAATGAAGATTAAAAAAGTTAATATATTAGAACAGAAAAAGAAGAAAATACGAGTATTTTAAACCTGGAGATAAGTGTTCCTTTGATAACTATTAAAAATGATTAGTGACTTTTTATACTCTTTTTTAAAAGGAATTAATTATATAATTGATCTCTAAATTAAGCTCTTTAATTATTTTTAAAAACCTCATTAAGGTATTTTCTTTAAACATCTTTCAATTATTTAATTTAAATTATTTTAATTTTTGAGCTTTAAATAAAAGCAGTGATACATGTTTAATTCACAAATTTAAAGCTTAATGAAACTTAAATTTAGACTAATATAAATGAAAGACAAAATTAAATGCTTGGCGTTCTTTGAGGTATTTTTACTTCTTTCCCATCAACCTATAAATTTTTCCAGAGGCTATATAAAAGTTTAAATGTCTCTACAACTCTTCTCCTTCTTATGCATACTATCACTGAGGCATCCATTCGTCTAGATAAATAAATAAATTTGATTATAGAGCGCGTAGCACTTTCATTGGTGCGCAGCTCTTTAAAAAAAAATGTTTCATACTGACAAGAATGTTTCTTATTGATAAAATTATCAGATATTGATAAACCTTGTTCAATAATGGCATAATTATTCAGTACTGATAAAAATGTTCAATACTGATATAATTTTAGAATACTCGTAATCTTTAATATTTGTTGGAGGTCCAAAGACATGGCAAGATTGTGTCTCATTGCATCACCAAAGCAGAGGACGACATGTGTCAATTATGGGTACTTAAATTCCCCACCTCTGATGAAGCTCGCAATATTATTTCTTTTTCGTTCCAGAATTAAATTAAATTTTAACTAAGCCAGTGCCGAAGGTCTAAGAATCTTATGTCTCAAGGCCAAACCAAAGCAGAGGAAGACATAAAGTCGATTATGGGTACTTAACTTCCCCAACCTCTGATGAAGATGACCTTGTTGTTCACCTTCGAACAACTATGACGGTTTTAAAAAAATATATATAATAATTGGTATCTTTTATCTTTTATATTTTTCCTAATTTGTTACAATATAGTCTTTCTCTTTTTAGTTTTAGTTATTGTTGTATCTTCTTTTTATTCTCCAACTTCTTCTGATAGTTTAAGTATTCTTATTTAAATTTTCGAAATTTCTAGCATCTTTTCCATAGATGCGTTATGAGTTACAATAATAACATCATTTTGCTTCTTGTTTAAGTTTAAATCTTGAGTTTTTTCTCCTTCGATTATCATTGAGTTGTTTCCTTATTCTTTTAAGTCCATTTAAGAATACAATTTTTACTGATTTTCTTCTATTTTTTCTATTTTGTCGATCGGTACTTTCTGCTTCTAATGTTAGTGTTATGATCAAATGCTCTGGTCTTGTGAAATATTTAAAAATGCATTAAGTTCTCTTTCTTAAGTCATGAGTCTCAATTCTATTTCCTCTGCAATTTCAAGTTTTTCCATCAGTCTCTTATTATCTTTCTTAAGTTTTTTACCTATTTCTGGTACTCTAGCACTACTTTAATCAGTTAATCATAGCTTATTTAATGTTCTATGGTGAAATTCGAGATTTCTGAGCACATTATACTTTTATCCTATTTTCCAGTCTTTTCTTAAGAAATAGAAGATTCAATTTATAGATGATCTTTTCAGTTTCCTTTTCCTGATCCTAGCCTCTCAATGATGACGTTAATTCCTTCTTTTTAAGCAGCTAAAAATCCTGATTGAATCCTAACATATTATTATTCTTTAGTATTCCTTTGATAATTAAGCTTTTCTCTAAATTTTGGGCATTTATTGTATTAAACTTCAAAGGAATAGAAATATACTTATAGATAGAATTAGTTTAACGCCTCAAGGCTATCTTTGATTTTGAAAACAGCTTTAATAGATTTATATAATTAAGATATTAAATCTTCTAGAACTAGATATTTCAGAAGATATTAAAAATGCTAAAAATAATGAGTAGAATAAAGTATAAATACCTATTAGGAAATTAAATAAATACTTTAAGCATCTTTTAAGCTTAACTTAAACTAATATTGAATAAAAAGTAAATTAAATTTAGCATAAAAAAGGAAATTACTAGAAAGCAGAAATAATAGAAAACTCAACAAATAAATAAATAATATTAGAAAATATAACAATATTTTATATAGTTAAGCTTAGAAAATGAAAAGAAAAGTATAAAGAATTTTGATTATTGTTTTTCTTTATATTTATAAAAAAGAAATTAATTATTTAGAGTTTGTTAGAATATACTTAATGGATTTGCTTATTTTTCTAAGCAATAGCTAAGTAAATCATGTTAAATAAAAAAAATATTAAATAGGGATTATAAACCAGACAAGTAAATTTAAAATTAAATTTTAGTATTTGGATAATTCAATTAGCACAGTAAAAGTAATAAGCACGGTTTGATATTTTAAATTTGTCTATTTCGTTTTTTTTTTAATGAACAAAAACTTAATAGATAAGAGTCATTTTACTTTTCCCCTCTTATTTCATTTTTTTATTTATTAGAATTAATTATATTTTAATTTAAGATTTTTAGTATGTTTATTTTTATCCTTGCTATTTAATTAAATTATTTAAATCAATATTTAAATATTTTTTTATTCTTAAAATTTATTCTAAAAAATTATAGAAAATTATCATTATACCTCTTTTTCTTCTATTTGAAAAGTTAATATTTAAGAGAAAGATATTTTTAAACTCTTTTTGATGTTAGTTTGTATTTTTGAAATATTTAACAAAATCTATAAAAAAAAATGTTTAGCTCTCTTACATAATCTCTAAATTTTTCCAACCTTGTTCCGACAAAATTTTCCTACAGTGTAAAACTCAGAGCAAAAAAGGCTTTCACAATCTTAAATTATCTTTATTACTCTTCGTTTTTCAAAGTCCATTATTAAAAAATTTCCCTTCTTTAAAGAATCTATCCCTCATTTTTTTAGAAAAAATAATTGGCCCAAAAATCTCCTTTAGTGTAAAACTCAGAGCAAAAAACAAAAATAGACTTTTTACAATTTAATACTTTACATGCTCTTATCTATTTTTTTCTTTAAGTCCTTTAAACTAAGTAAAATTCCAAAAAAGAATTATAAAAAAATGTATCAGAAAGATTTTTTAATTTTATTCAAAATTTTTTTCCTTAAGCAAAACAATTTTTCATTTCACAAAATATCATAAAAAAAACCTGATTACAAATTTAATTGAAAATTTTTTTAAATTCACATTTTAATTTCTCAAGATTTTTTAATATTTTTAACTTTTATGAAATTTTATACCTTTTTTTACTTTTTCATCTCGATTTCGCAACTTTTAGTCAATTGGAAAAATTTTCTTTACTTCAAAACGCTGGGCAAAATTTTTTTTATTTGTGTAAATTTTAAGTAAATATTACGAGAGATAATGCTAAAAACACTTACTATCAGAAAAAATACTTTTATAATAGTAAAAAATTAATATACTATAAATAAAAATAATTAAATGAAATTATCAAACTAAATGTCTTCAAAAATAATAAAATATTTATTCCAAAAATTAATAGAAAAAAATGTATCTTAAAATTAGAAAATTATAAAAACATTTATTTAATATAGCATACTAAAAATTAAATGAAATACTGAATAAAAATTTGTAAATGCAAAAAATAAATTTTTTTAAATAAAAACTATAATTAAAAGATAACTTTTTCAATCTATCTAAAAAAGTTTCTTATTATTGTGCAACTCTGATATAAAAACTTAAAATTATTGCTTATTTTAACTTTTTTTACTATTAATTAAAATAAAAAATAAATTAAACAAAATTTATTTTGGTTATTAAAAAACTTAAATATTTTTAATTAGATAAATTTTTATTAAATATTATAAAATAAAATTTAAAATAGCCATTTATATTGATATTCACATTTTGATAAATTTTCAAAGCCAATAAATATTATTTAATTTAATAAGCTTAATATTAAATTACTAAAGAATATTACATTTTTTTAGAAATAAAAAAAACATAAACACAAATATATTTACCTTTAGTAAAAATTAATAAACCTTGAATTTTATAGACTCTCACTAGCATATATTTTAATTGCCTTTATCTAACTTAAATAATTAATCAACTTTAAACGTAAAATTTAAAATGTTAAACGTACTTGCTTAATCAGCTCGCAACCTTCCATCTTCTAATAATTCTGTCATCAGCTCCAGATACCAGCTATCTACTGTCACAACTCAGTGTTATAGAAACTATTTCTTTAGTTTGCTCTTAAAGAGTCTATATGCACTCACCCGTATTAAAGTCCATATCTTAATTGTTTTATCAAAAGTCCCAGAAAATATAGCATTTTAATCAGTACTAAGCTAAATACTTCGTACAACATCTGTATGACTTTGAAGAATTCTAATAGGCTGACAAGTCTGGAAATCCCAGAGTCAATACTTCTATCATAACTTCCTGAAGTAAATAATTTCTGGTCAAAGAGATTACTACCGAGTAAAATTCAGCCGAATATTTAGTTAAAGTTCTATCTAAAATAATAACGAATTACCTTAACTTTAATCGTAGGAAATTTTTTATCAGTTTTTAGAAGCACAAGTTGGGCAGAATTTCATAATTAAATACAAGTAAAGGAATTTTCCCAAGGCAATGGTTCCGTTGTCTCAAGAGTTTTCTTTAAAAAATATTTTTAGTAAATTGTGTTTTTTTCTCCATTTTTAACTTTTATAACTCACTTTAATAATATTCAAATTAAATTTATTCATCTCAAGAAAATAAATTTTCTAACTTAATTTAATTAGAAGTAAATAAATAAATAATTTATTAAGATACTTATAATACTCTATTATTAATAAAATTATTTTATAATTCTTTTTTATTTTTAATATAGACAAATATAAAATTGATTTTAATTAGTCCAGTATCCAAGCTTTAACAATTTAATTGCTTTAAATATTTCCACTGTAATAAATAATTGTTTAATAATCTTAACGCATATTTAAACTTAATTGTAACTCTATTGAAAATACCCAAGTTAATTACTTAAAACTCTAAAATTAATCTCATTAAAACATAAAGAAGCTTTTTAAAAACATTGTTACGGAAATAAAAAAAATTAAGATAGATTTTAAATATCACATTAATACTCTTTAGTTATACTTAAACCTAAGATAAATAAATAATAAAATTTACTTTTTAAAAAGACTTTAAAATATATAAAAAACATAATCTGGAAATAAAATAATAAATTAACTTAAATCTAAATAATCTTAAATATATTGATTATATTAAAATAGAACCTTTTTAATTTTTTCTTAAAATTTCTTTCAAAAATATATTTATTTTTTTATAAATATTCATTGAAAAAATTACAATAATTATGGAAATATAACCTTGATATATGGAAAAAAGTTGATTATTTATACCACTAGAATTTAATTTAATGAATGATATGTTTAATAAAAAAATAAGGAAAAATAATTATTAACAAATAAATTTGATTAAATTCCTTTTTATTTAATAATTTGAGAATAAATTATGTTAGTTTCAATTCTTAAGGATGTTAGTCTTATAAATAAAAAATATGATAAAAGAGAGCAACAAAATAAAACTAGAATTAACTTATTAAGAAATAAAATAAAAATAAGATTGATATGAGTATGGTGTCATCTTTCAAGATGGAAATGTTCTAAAAAGCAAAAGTAAATTAAAAGAATATGTTGTTTATATTTTAACATTATAGCTACAACTAATTGATTTTTTACCTTCAGATCCTAAATTTATTAAATTTTTCCAAAACTACTTGCAATAGATTCCAAATAATTATTTTAAGTTTCATTTGCAAAATTAGAAAGCTCTTTGTGAATTCATTTATTTTAGTCATGCAAATTTTTAATAAATAAATATGATTATAGATCGCGTAGCACCTCGTTGACGCGCAGCTCTTTCAGTCTCAATATTTAACATTAAAAAAAGTGTTCTCAAAAACTTGATTTCATTCTTTTCGTCCATAGAGTCACTTCACTTCTCCAAATGGGGAATCTTCTTATTAAAAATTAGTCTTGAATCTTGAGTCAAATGCTTCAGTCTTCTTAAATAAGGTCCAGATAAGAATTAGTTGATAAGTTATTAATTAGAAGACCCGTCAGTCAAACTTTCATAATGCTAGAGAGAACCCTCGAGGTAAATTAGGCATGTCACAACGGAGCTTAGCTTCTCTTCTTTTATTATGGAGAAATATAAACCTTTTATATAAACCTGGAATAACGTTGCATAAATTTGGGACAGGGTGTTCAATTCGAGTAAATAATAAAAAATAGAGAAGGCAAAGTAAGATAAAATGATATAGTCATAATATTATATATTCTAAGATACTAATTAAATTAATATTCTTAAATACAAAGTAGTAAACAATATAAAGACTTTTATACTCAATTAAAATAAAATAAAAATTTAATAAAAAAATTAAAACTAAAAGAACTTTGAACCTTTATAAAAATCTTTAATAGTATAAAATATATTTAATTTGATTTATCTAAATCTAATAGTTAACTTCTTAAATTGTAAAACTTTAATAGTCTTAAATAAATTAATTCCTCTCTCTCAATTTGCAATCATCCACTTCCTCACCGTCTTGTCGTTCGCTCCAAATACTAATCATTTATTGTCCTTACTAAGTGCTATAGAAAATATTGCTTTTATATGCCCTTAAAGAGTCTAAATACATCCACCCGTTTTAAAATTTCATATCTTGATTGTTTAGTCATAAGATCCAGAAAATATAACACTTGAATCAGTACTAAGTTGAATACATCGTACAGTATTTGTATGACCTTGAAGAGTTCGAATACATTATCCAGTAGAGAAGTACCATATCTTAATTGATTAGTCTTTAGAGCCTGATATAATATATTTATTATCCAATGATAAAACTGCCTATCAAATTGAATCTAAGTGCCCAGAAAGAGTACGAATAAGCTAACCAGTATGGAAATCCCATATCTTTATCGTTTTATCGTTACTTCCCGATACAATTTATTTTTAATCACTTGATAAAGCTACCGATAAAACTGAGCTCGTATGTCCAGTCAAAGTTCTCGTAAGGGTATAGTTCTAGAAATCTCAGATCTTTATAGTTTTATCGTAACTTCCTGATACAATTCATTTCTAATCACTTATAATTGCTAACGAGATAACTCAATCCGAATGTCCAATCAAAGTCTTCGTACAGTTTCCAGTCAAGAAATCCCAGATCTTTATCGTTGTATCGTCACTTCCCGATACAATTTATTTCTAGTCATTTGTTATTGCTATCGAATTAACGAAAGATTTATGTCCAGTCAAAGTTCTCATACAGCTTCCAGTCTAAAAATCCCATATCTTTATCGTTTTATCGTGACTTCCCGATACGATTTATTTCTAGTCACCTGTTATTGCTAAAGAGCAAATTGAAAACTGATGTCCAGTCAATATTTATTCTAAAATATTAAAAAGCAATTACCTTTAGATTAATCATAATTGATTTTATTAACAAGTTTTTAGAAACACAAGTTTGGTAAGATTTCATATTTAAATATAAGTAGCGGTATTCTGCCAAGGGAATAGTTTCTTTATCTTAAGAGTTTTCTTAAAAAAATACTTTTAGTAAATTGTATTTCTTTATTTTTCATTTTATTTTTATAACTTACTCTATTAGATTTTATAATTAAAGTAACTCATCTTATAAAAATAAATTTCATTCTTAGAGTAAAGTTCTGCAAGATTTAGGTGAAGAATTTAAAAATTAAAAAAATTGCGATTTCTTAACTTTTAATATACAATCAAAATTATGTTAGTCATAATTTCCTTATTCGAAAAAAGCTTTAATATATTGATTTAAGAATTAAATGCTTTCATTCAAAGTTACTTCACAGAAGAATTTAAATTTAAAGATAAATGACGAACAAATGAAAGTTTTTTTGAGTAATTAAGAAAAAACGATTAAAGGAGATTGAATAAAGATTATTGAGATGGAATCCGCAAGACATTTTTGATAATTTATGAAATAAGTAAAAATATATTAAATTTTTAATTAAACTAAGAATGATTATTATTTGACATATAGGAAAAAATTAGGAAAAATAATCCAAAATCATGAAGATTTATGACAGAGATAACCTTAACAAGTTTGAAGTAATTACTTTTATTTAAAATAAAGTTTTTATTTCTCAATTAACCAAGCAAAAAAGGAAATAAAGTTAACTAATTATTATTAATATTTATTTTTAAAGTTTTAGTTTTGCTTAATTTATATTGAAAATACTTTATTTTCTCAGCCTTTCTATTAAATAATTTAATTTATTTTAAAATACTTAAATTTGAAAATAAGAATGTATTTAAGTTACTATCAGGCGTTTTAGAATACATTTATTTTAGTGTATTATTTCTATAAAAAATCAATTTTCTACTAATTATAGTTCATTGATAGAAATGAACATTGTATAAAAAATGAATGCTTAAATGTATTATTTTTTTATTTTTGTTTAATTCTGTTGAATTATATAAAGATTGTGTGACTATTAATTATTTTTTAAGAGCCAAATTTTCTAAAAATTATGATAATTCTTGAAATGTCCTAGATTGATAAATGTTAGTCTTTCCAAGGCGATTTCAATGGCTAGTTGGTGGTACCAATGGTTTTACCTTGTAAGGACTCCATATGTTTAGTATGTGTAACTGATTAGTACTAAAAAAGTATGAATATGAAATTTTTCTAGTAAAATTGCTAGATAGTTCATGAAAATGAAGTGTGTAATTGATATTTAATGTGAAAATGAAGGGGGTAAGTTTTTGTAAAAGTGAAAATGAAGATAGTAAGTTGGCAATTATTCCTAACACATAGAAAGTAAGTTTACATTTAATGTGAAACTGAAGTATGTAAATTTACATTTAATATTAATTAGAACGTAAAGAATTTTTATAATAGTATGTAAGAATGCATTAGGATTATTTTAAATTCGTAATGGTTTTAACTATTTTTATTAGGCGATAAATTTTATTTATATGTATTATAAAATGAATGAGTATTTTAAAATATTTGAGGAGGCTATTTTTTTATAGAATCAAGGATATAAGAATAATTTTAATTATTGTAGTGATCAATCAATCGAGAAAAGAAATGAACTTTTTACTTTATTAAAACATATGATACTATAATATACTAAATAGCTTAAATTGCTATTAATAAACATTTTTATTATATTTTTTTTTAAAACCGCCATAATTGTTCGAAGGTGAACAACAAGGTCATCTTCATCAGAGGTTGGGGAAGTTAAGTACCCATAATCGACTTAATGTCTTCCTCTGCTTTGGTTTGGCCTCGAGACATAAGATTCTTAGACCTTCGACACTGGCTTAATTTGGATTTAATTCTGGAATGAAAAAGAAATAATATTGCGAGCTTCATCAGAGGTGGGGAATTTAAGTACCCATAATTGACACATGTCGTCCTCTGCTTTGGTGATGCAATGAGACACATTCCTGCCATGTCCTTGGACCTCCAACAAGTATTAAAGATTACGAGTATTCTAAA
Organism: Loxodes magnus; assembly: GCA_946699065.1. Taxonomy (NCBI): domain Eukaryota; phylum Ciliophora; class Karyorelictea; order Loxodida; family Loxodidae; genus Loxodes; species Loxodes magnus. Next base: position 1,122,641 of record CAMPDV010000039.1, read on the forward strand.
ATTATATCAGTATTGAACATTTTTATCAGTACTGAATAATTATGCCATTATTGAACAAGGTTTATCAATATCTGATAATTTTATCAGCAAGAAACATTCTTGTCAGTATGAAACATTTTTTTTTAAAGAGCTGCGCACCAACGAGAGTGCTACGCGCTTTATAATCAAATTTATTTATTTATAATTAATTTCAATTATTAGTTTCAATTGATTGAGAAATCTTAAGTTATTGAGTAAATTTTAATCTAAAAGACATCATAAAGACCACATAAAATATATTATTATTTAAGTAAATGAAATTGGGTAAAAATTATATTATATTGTTATAGTACTTAAGTATTATATTCATTTTCGGTTTTTTGTTAGTCTTTAGATCACATCTAATTTTATTTAAGATACAAGTTATAATAAAAAAAAAATTTAAAGTTTTCGTTTAATATTTTTGGATTTTGAGTAGTTTTATGAAATGTATCTATAAATATATTAAAAGGGCTGAATATAAAATTAGTATATGTTGCATTACTAAAGTTTAATAAGTTTCTGAACGATAAAAGAATTAAAATAATGTGAGTTTGTTAAAGAAGAAAATTTTGAAATAGTAGCAAGTGAATGAAAGGAAAAGGAGAATTTATAATTTGATTGAAAAAATTTAAAGTAAATTTAGAAATTTTAAAGTATAGTAAATTAAAAGTAAAAAAGTTTATAGAGTATAATAAGTATGTGCTTATATAAGTTTTGAAAGGTATAAAGAAAAATAGCAAAACATTAAAAATTAAAAACTTTTAAGATTTTGTAAATCTGAATTTTAAAGATAATTAGTTAAAAATTTTGGAAAAAATGTAAAACTGATTTCGTTTTTTTATTTCGAAAAGTTTAAAATTGTAAAACATATAAAAATTTTAAAGATGATCATTTTTTTAAATAAAGTAAAAGTTGTGAATTTAGTATATAACTTTCCTAAAATTTTTTATTTTACTTTTGCTCACCTTTTTACACTACTAGAAATTTTTTGAACTGACTAAATATTATTTTGGGAATAATGAACGGAAGGAAAACAAGTAATATTAAGAATATAAGAGATTTAAAAGTGAATATGTAAAATTTATGTTAATTTTAAAAAATTGTGGTATAAGAGATAAAAAAAGGAGTAAATAGCGGTTAAGTAAGGAATTATTGCTAAATTTTTTTTAAAGAGGAATATAACAATTTTTAAGAAGACAGTAAGTAAATTCTGGTAAATTTTATTAAAATATAAGTTAAAAGATATAACTTAAATGAATTTTCTTTTTTGCTCAGCATTTTTACTGTATAAGAATCTTCAGAGATATTAGAAATTTTAAAACTTTTGAATTTACACTAGAAATCTAAAATAATTTGTATTAAAATAATAGTATTTTAATGAAAAGTTTAAAAGATAATTTATAAAGTGAGAAAAAGGAACACGAAAAAGGATTAATTTTAAAATTTCTTTTTTATTTTTACTTAGAGTTTTATAACTCAGAAATATTTATGGACTCAAAACAATCAATAAAAAAAATTTATTTTATCTTTTTTTATGTTTTGTAATATAAAATATTTGTAAATAAATAGGCTAATTTTCAATTAGATTTTCGAGCAAAAAATTTATAAATTTATTCTCAGAATATTTTTTTACAGCATTTTCTTTATTATAATCTTTTATTAAATCAAATTTTTCCTCATCTATTTCATTTTTCTGTATAAGATTTGTTAATTATAAGTATCTACTAACTATTAACGGTAAAAATTAGATTTATAGTCTTTTTTATGAATGAGTAAAATTAAATTAGTCGCAACTAAGATCATAACAAATGCAATAATTCTATCCAGTTCCTTTTCCATTTTGACAATTTAGTTGAAAAATATACTTGCAAATAAAAAGTAGGATTACTATAGTAAAAAAATTTAAATTGCCCAATGAGATTTACTATATACTATTCTATTTTATTACCTTTTAGTCTCTTTATAACTTTTTCAGAATTTATTAGTTTATCTAAATATTTCAATTATCTTAGTAAAAGCACAAAACTAGTTAAAAAAATAGAAAAAACAAAAGGAATGTAAATTTAAAATTCTTAGTTAACAGATTAATCGTAGTCGGTCATTGAAAAGTATGATTCTATAGTTAAAAATACAAATTTATTATTTTAGAAAATGGGCATCCAAGATATTCCAAGTAAAATAAAAAAGATTGAGAAACTATGATTAAGAGATTATATAACTATATTCCTTAATTAAGCAAATTAAAATAGAAATGCAGAGTTTAAAAGAGGAAAACCAAAATCTTAGATTGCTAGAAAACAAAGAAAAGAAGTTCAAAATTTAGCAAATCAAATCTAAAATTCATTAGAAGGCTCAATGTCCAAATTTATGCTAATGGAAAAAATTTACAACAAATTCGAAAATAATTCAAGAATAAATTTAATTTCAAGCTTAAGTATCTTTAAGATAAAATAAAAAATGGAAATAAAATAAAAAAGCTTGAAAAACTAAGAAAACTCTCAATAATATTACAAAAGAAAAATAAAGAAATGCGAATTATGTAAAAATTTGGACATACTTTCTTGAATTGCTGAAGATAAAATCAATTAAATAATAAAAACTAGAATAAAGTTGTGGAACACTTTGGAAAGCTTTAAGTAACAACTGATGGTAAAATTTAAAGAAAGACATGAATTTAAAAGGTATGGAGAAACAATATAAAAAAAGAGTGAGAAGACATGAAGATAAACACTAATAGCTTAAAAGAGAAAGAATAATTTTTATTTTAAAGCATGAAAAGCATAAGTTGATCATGTTCCAAAAACATTTTAAGTTGAAATTAACTAATTTTTCTAAATTTAAGATATCTAGTTAGTTAACTTTACTTATAACAATCTATATTTTTAAGTCTTGAGATATTTTATAAATTTTTAATGAGTTTTTATTATTTTCGCATTTATAGATAAATGCTTAGGAAAATTTAACTATCTTAAAGTTTAAAATCATGAAATGTATTAAAATATGAAGTTATTTTAAGCCTTAAGAAATTTTAAAGATTGATAAGATAATATTTTTACTTTAATAGAAAATCACACAAAACATTATCGAATTTAAATTATACTAGTTTATGTGAAAACATATCATAATGTAATTTAATATTTAGTTATCATTGATTTAACTTTCTATTTACTCATTTTAATTCATAGAACATAGATAATTTAAAATTGCTTGACTATTAAATACTAAGATAAATCTTCCTAAATTGCTTTTTTATTTCCTTCACTTTATTAATCAATTAAGAAATATTAATTCAGTCTTCAGATTTATTTTTCTTAATAAAATTTAAGATTTAAAATTTGTATTTTCTTCAATTAACTAAAAATAGTAGTATTGGATGATTCATATATAAGTATAGTTCAATGAACATTCCTTAAAAATGATAAATATCTTTATAATTATAAATAAACCTTTTGATAGATAACCTAAGTATTTAAAATGTACTACATAGATTTAATAATTTTATAAATATACTTACCATCTTTAAAGTATTTAAGATTGTCAGCATATAATTTCTACCACATATAAAAGAGCTATCCTTTGAATAAAAAAATTATTTTAATGCAGCTTTTTAGATAAAATAAATTAAATTATATTATAATAATAAATTAATTAATTAACGTGGCGCTACCTTAATTAGTTAACCATGAGTCACTATATCAGTTATAGTAAATGTTTATGTTTCCTTCCTACTTCACTATAATTGCTTCATTTTCTTCCTATTGGTCTAGTTCTTCTTCCATGAGTTTTATCATTTCTTAGTTTGATCAGTTTTGGGTCTATTTCCATTATTAGATTCTCCTAAAGCAATATTATTCTTTACTAAATTTATTATAATAGAAATATATTGTAAGTAGCAACTTAGTATTTTTACAATCTTTTATAAAAATATTTGTCTTTTATTTTATTTTAATTGATATCTTTTTATCAAATTAGAAGTAGATTTTAGCTTAAATAGATTCATTTATTAAACTCATATCTCTGATTATCAAGAAAAGATAAATAATCTCTTTTATTTCGAAGTCTTCATTGCATATTTCTCATTTAATTAAGATATTAATTTATTCCTAGATCTGAATGATTTAAACTTCAAAAAGTAGAATTTAATTATAAGCAAGAGAAGTTTGACAAAAATCTGAAAAATCAATGAAATCTTTCAATTATATAGAAAAAGAGAAAAAAGTATAAATAAATACGACTATCGAGATAGCTGCACCTCGTTGGCGTGCAGCTCTTTTAACATTAATATTTAATATTAAAAAAAATTTTAAAATACATCTTTTTGTCAATTTATTCGTCCAATGAGCCACATCAGCTTCTCTAAATGGGGAATCTATTATTAAAAATTATTTTTGAAGCTCGAATAAAATGCACCAGTCTTATTGAATAAGATCCTAATAAGAATTAGTAATTTAGTCATTTGTATGTCCTTAAGTCAAGATTTCATTTCGCTAGAAGAAACCTCACGCAAGTTAGACTTGTCTCTTCCTAGCTTGTCCATCCTTCTCCGTGGTGGCATCTAGTGCGAACTCGCAACGCAGCATAACTGCACCAGATTACCTACTAGTTCTTCTGATTACAACATACATCTATATTTTCTATTACATAATAGAATTATTTATGTATCTGAGTATCCATTTCATGATATCCATCATATAAATCAAATCTAAAGAAAGGATAGAAAATTTATTATTAATTAGAAGAAAAAAATAAAAGGAAGAAAATCGTTGAGAATTGTAGAGAGAATGAATAAGAGTGAATAGATAAATTTTTGTTAAAGCTTATAGAATTAGTTAAAACTAGTAAAGAACATACATATAGAAATGTTGTTAAGATTTAGAAATTTATTCAATTCTTAAAGTAAATCAATTAAGATTTATAAAAATTTAGTTACTAATAAAAATTAAATTAAAGAGAAGTTGAACCTTAATGACGCACAATTCTATCAAAAGTTTTTATTCACAATATCACTAAATCTTGATCCTCTAAAAGCAGTGCGGGTTTGCAGTTCAAACCTACCAAAATATAGGGAGTATTTTTCGAGTAAAGTTACTTATTTTCCCCAACCTATGATGAAGTTGATTTTTCTGCCGGCATTGGAGTTATTGAACTAAGTTAGTCTTCCATTAGAAAATCTATTTGAAACATTAGATTTTCTTAAATTTTATCCTCCAGCAGTGCTCACTTCTAATTGCCTTACTGGGTCACCAAGCAATTTCCAACGTAAAGGAATTACCAGCCTATTTGTACTAAATTGAATAAAATTATAAATAATAAAAGGCTTATAGTAGTAATCAGTCTCTTGCTCTCAAAGCAGCTCAAGTTTAGTTTATTTAAATTACAAGAATTTAGTTAAATAAATATCAATTTAAATAAAAAATTGAATTGTTTATAATTTTAACTTTACAATTAATATATATTCTATTATTAATGAATCATGAATATTAAGGTCATCTGAATCTAAAAATTTTATAGAGAAAGTCTATTATAGATTGCTTGCTTTTATATTATGATTATTAAAAAATGGAAAATTTCTTTCCAAAAAGTCTCTTCTAAATAGATCCATCCAAATCAAATTACGATTAGCAAAACATACTCTAAGAACTCAAAACTATGTAATAGGTGAATTTTAAACTCTTAAGAAACGTATAAGAGCTTGAAGGAAAAATCAATTTCTAATGTCTAACAAAAAAAGACTAAAAAATGAAAATTTCCAGCAGTCAATCTAGAATTGAACAAATAGAATCCAAATTCAATCAATTAGAGGAATTGACTGAAAGCTTATTTCTAAAAAATACAACAAAAAATGACCCCATGGTTGTGGAGCCGAATTCTCATCAAGAAAAAACTCGGATAGTAAAGAATAGAAAGTAAAGCTGGCATTGCAGGAAATATGATCACATTTTAAGATATTGCTGAAAATTCTAAAAAAAATAAAAATTTGAAAGCTTTAAGTTATGAAAATCCATAATTAATCTATACTGCACTCCAGAAAGTTTATTATATAGAAAAATGGTGTACAAAGGTAATGAACTCTTGGATGACATCGCATTTGCTCAATATTAAACAAATTTGAATATATTTGTAATCAAACTCGATTGAAGTAAGATACTTTTAATTAAAAGGGTGAACGGAGTACTGCAAGATATGTATTCTAAGAAGAAGATTCATAAGAAGATTGGAAATGGAATAACACTTGAGACAATTTTAAATTTTAAACTTTTGATTAGAGGCAAACTAAATAAAGGTGACGCCACTATAATAAATAATGTTATGTTATAAAATAATCATAAGGATAAACATTAAGATTTTCCTAATAATTGCCTATTATTTCTTTTCTCTTCTTTATTGCTATTAAAGGCTTACATGAAAGCTACAATTTTCATAAATAAACTTTACCTTAAATTTAGGTTCCATTTATTCTCTTCTAAAAGTTAAATTTAAAGCTAGTTACTTAGCTTTTAAAGTTTTAAAGAATTGATAGTATTTTAGCTAAAGGAATAACTTGAACAAGGCTAAATTAAAAAGATTAAATTTACATATGAAATGAATATTTATGCTAAATATTAAATTTAATGAAATAAGTTTAGTCATTGAAGTTCATTTTTAACAGTCAACAGTGAAGCTTCCAAATTCTGAAACTAACTTTATTGGGATTCAGGAGCTTTAGTAATATAATTGCTTTAGAAGTCAAAACTTTAAGGCTTAATTTATTTTTTTTATTTTTTTCTTACATCTTTATTTTCTATTTAAAAGGAAAGATAATTTTAAGTAAATTGCCTCAACACTTATTCATCTATGTTAAGTGCTATTTCGTTTTATTCTATTATTTTCTTCAGAACTTAAACTATTTCTACTATTTTAGGTCTCTAATCTGGACTTATATTGAAACATTTCTAAACCAACTCTCTTAACTCTCCTTTTATTGCTTTACATATTTTAGGTTATTAATTATGCTATAAGCTAATTATTATATTATATGCATCAAGATTTTTCCAAGGTCTACTTTCGTTAAATAACTCATTAGTTATACATCCAAAAGCTCAAATATCGACTGCGGAATTTATCTCAGATTTAGTGAAAAGTTCAGGAGCCATATACTAAATCGATCCAATTTAGTGATCATCAAATTTTCTAGCTGCTGTTTTACTTCCTATAAATCTTGACATTCCAAAATCAGCTATTTTAACATTAAATTTTTCATCTAAGAGAATATTTTCAGGTTTTAAATCTCTATGAATGATTGATTTAGGATGATGATGAAGATCTTTTATTCCATAAGCTATTTATAAAGCTATTTTTAGTTTAGTAGCAGTATCTATTTTTTCCCACGTTTATCTTCTATAAAGAAGTTTGTCTAATGAAGTGCTCATTAAATCTGTAATGAAGCAGAATTGATTTTTAGTATCAATGCAAATTCCTCTTAGTTGTAATAAATAGTCAGATTTTAATTCCATAGCTATGATAATTTCTTTTAAGTATTCTTAAATTTACTCATGATTTTAGATTTTATTGCTAGCTATTTTGATGGCTACTTCTTTTTTATTTATTTTTCCTTTGAAAACTTTTCCGAATCCTCCTTCTCCTATTTTGGTTTGAATAGAATTAATAACTAAGTAAAAATCTAGAATTTCTATTTTTCAATATTTAAGTTCTTTTTAGATTTGCATATAAAGGTCATAAACTTCTTCTTTGCCTAGGAAATTATAAAATTATATGAACCAAATTTTTTGTTTTATATATCTATAAGCAAACAGCAATATTAAGAAAAGGGCTACTACAACAATGCTAATAGAAATGTGAATTTATAAATTCCAAGGTAGTAAGCTTAAAGTATCTACTTTGTATCCCAATTATTCAAGATTCGTTAAGTGTTTAGCGAATCAATATTCATTATAATAAGTATATAAAGTACAATCATCTGCTTTTTAAACTTCTGGGTATAAAAAGAATTCATAGTAAAGTTATTTTAGCTTATATGCTTCTAAAATATCTTCTCAAGTGAAGTGAAATACAAAGTTTTCTCCTCAGCAGTCAGGATCTAACCTTCTTTTGGTATGGCAAATTGCTCAATCTCTTTAGAAAAGCTGCAAATACAATTCCTTATACTCTTTTGCTTACGTTGAATTAGTTCCTGCTTCACAGAATTATTTAGAGTGTGTATTATTTTTAACACATTTACAATCAAGATAAATAAATTCGTTTTTATTGTTATAAGAATTACAGTCTGCTTCGAAATTACACTCTCGCTCAAAAAATTAAAAAGGCTCAGTACATTGAGCTTACATGTTATTGATGCAAGTAAAGCTGTTACATGCATATTAAATGATATTTACTGAACAGTTTTAATCATAGAGATAAGTACCTAAAGGAGCACTAAAATAATCAATACACTTGTTATTTCTACAAATCTAAGAGTTAATGCATTAATAATCATTTTAGCATTCTGATGAATTTAATTATTGTAAGCATTAATAAGTTTAGTTAGTTTAGTTTAAAATGCAGGCTAATCCTACATTACACGAAAAGTCATTTTAGTTTTAGCATAATTCATTTATATATTTTCCTCAGCAAATGTTGTTAATACATTATACACCATTAATGCATTATAAATCATTTTGACAATAAGAGCCTGGAAACAATTTTTTTATTTCTATTTAATTTTCAACGCAAAATAAATTATCCTGGCTTGTAATATTGCAGTACTCATTTTCTTATAAGCATTTTCTTATGAACATGGTATCTAAGGATTAATTATAATATGCACATTAGTTATTACGTACATCTAAGATTGACTTACTGTTTTCGTCTTAGCAACTATACTTCTAGCATTCATTAGTAGCGTTTACATCTATAACTTCTTTGACTAGTATATAAGAATCAAAACTAGTTTAAAGTACACATTAGTCTGAAGATTGAATCTATATTTTAAAGACTTACAAATGGAAAATATCAAAACTCGTTGACTGCTATTACTAACCTTTAAAATTTCTATAGTTAACTTTTGCTCCAGTAATAAAAATGTCTTTATCAACATGCAGGTCATCTTCTAAAGAACGATTCGCAGATGTCTTAATCATCTTTCATTATTTCTTTAAAAGTACTTATATAATTTTTTGTATATTATGAACCTGAAAAGGCTTCACAATATGCAAGTCCTTAACTATTACATATACATTTTCCCGTTACTTTTATGCCTTAATCATTTATAACTTCACAGTCACTATTATATGCGCATGGAATTCAGCCATAGTTAAAAGGTTCTATGCAAGTTGCAAATTCTCCATTTTATTAGCAAGTAAAGCTCTCACAAACAAAGTTACAATATTCACAATAACCTGTAAATAAAATGTCTTCACACTATCCTTTCCATTTTCAACCCACTGGTTTTGAAAATAATTCAACACACTATTATCCTCGACAAACAGCGTAATTAGCACATTATCAATCATTTTCACATGCTTTATTTTCCCCAGGCTTTATTTATTTCTAGCAAGTATAAATTTAATCATTTTCAAATTTTATGCAAAATGTTCCAGCTTCACAAGCTATGTCACTAGATCCAGTGCATTACTGGTTTAAGCTTTTATAATGCTAAACATCATAGTAACATATTTATTTTGAAATGTTTTAATAATCTTTCAACTAATTAAAGCATGGATATCCTGGGAGATATCAATACACTTCTCTAGATTTTAAATTAGAACAGTTCCAATTAGTAAAATTTTAAACTCCAGTTTCTCAATTAATTTCATAATTTTTATTGCAAACTTACTGTCCATAACATACTTAGTGAACATAGAATTCATCTTCTGGAATAAATGTTTAGCACTAAAACTCTTCTAAATTATAATTTTAGTTGCAACCATGATCATAACATTCTATTTAAGGCCAATTTTATTTTTCAAATCCTTACGTTTTAGCTATTCAATAATCTCTGAATACTATTTATTAAGAGCATTCTTTAGAGAAATTCTACTATAGAGCTGGATAATATTTTCATTCATTATATTTTATTATATACTGAGCTAGTAGATCTAAGCTATCTTAATCCATATTGTAAATTCAACAGTCTATGGAAAGTCTTGAGTTACTATGGCATAAATTTTGATCCAGTCCCATTACTTTTTTAAGAGCTTCAATGTATTCTAGAGTAACCTTATCACCTGTATGAGCACCACAGTAAGTATCTCCTTCTTTGTAATCACAAGAAAGATTAACAAAATTGATTTCTTTATTTTGATTTATACTTCTACAATCCCACTTATTTTCTGTTTTTATTGGTATTTCTTAACTTTTAGTTTCATAAGGATAAGCACATACTGATTGAATATTCTCAAGTGTTAAAGCTCCACAAGTCAAAGACTCACAAGCGTATTATAGCTTTGCATTTAAATCACATGGGGCATCTATAATTTCTCCAATCTTTAGAGAAAACATTTTAAAGCATTTACTTCCAACACAAACTGCATCATTAGTGCAATCAGTATCATTTGTACATTTTCTATCTCCTTCAGGTTTTATTTATTTTTAGCAAATTTAATCTATGCAAGCTAAACCTACTCCACATATATCCGCTTCCTCTATGCAAGATTAGTTTTCTTTTTTTCCTCAGCATCTGAAGTTTTTGCATTTATTAGAAATGCATGAACTGTTTTATTTACAGAATGTTCCTGCATACTATTTTTAGGTAGCAATATAATCTTCTTTATTTTCGCATTTTATAATATCATAGCTTTATAAATCTTAATTTCAATCGCAGGAAGTTGAATTATTACAAGGATCTAAGTAAATGCTGTTTTATACTCTAAAAGCACATGTATAATAATCTAGATCTTAACACTAAAACTTGAAACATTGTTCATGCTGAAATAAAAACTTTTTAGCTTAGCAATAGTTAAATTTATTATCATGCTATAATTAAAAAGAAAACAGAGTAGAGTCATCGATTTCATCTATTCCTATTCCGTTATTTAAAATAGGAAGTCACTCCATTAGAAATACACCACTTAGTATGGCTAAAGCATTATTATTAATCTTTTATTATCAGCAATCAAAATTGAATCTATCAAGTGTGTGACATTTGTCATTAGTTTAGGCTAATCAAGGAACAAGATAATCTCTAAAATCTTATTTGAATACTTTAGCTAGTTCGCTTGACATTTCCACTCTGCAAAACGAGTTATACTATTTTCTCGATATAGAACAACTACAAGTTCCATATCCTTCAGATTTATATTTACAATCAATATTTTATGTTTGCTCACTACATGGAATTGGATATTAATTGATATTGACAGGAGGATCTTCACATTTATAAGTTTGTTAATTTTATTATTCTTAGCATTACATAGATTCACACGATAAGTATCACATTTCTAATTCAAGTCTATTTAAGTAAAACGAGTTTCAGCATATTGTTGTAAGAGTGCTGTTTAGCATTTTCTAACAATTTTCTCCATTTTATACAGATAAAAAGGGAATGCATACATTACCGTCACAAGTTAGATTGTTTTAGCAATCAGGAGGATTTTAGCATTTTTCCCCCTTAAGTTTTTGTTTCTCACACTGTTATGACTAAGAATCGCAAAAATATCCTATATCACATTCTTCGTGATTTGAGCACTTTTCCAATTTTATTGGATGACATGTTTCATTTACACATAAATTAGTCTAGCATTAAAAATCCGTCGAGCAAGACACTCCTATAGAGAAACTCTTAAGGACACACTCGCTTTTATTATAATTTGACAAACCTTTACAATATTAGTAATCTTCAGATTCGCAAAGTTATGTGTAGGCAGTGCTTTAATCGCATTGTAAGCAAGATAAGTATGATAACTGACTAGGAATATATTAGAAGCAATATAAGCCAAAGCAAAAGTTAAGGAAGTATAGAATAATAAATTGCTTATACATTTTATGTATAATTAACCAAATAACTACTATCTTAAACCTATATACGTAATTCCACGTCAGTTAACTATTCCTTTAAAAGTCTCTAATTTAAAATTTAATAACGGAGATTTTTTAATTTCAATAAATGCTTCTTTTGCATCTAAATAGCCTCATAAAGCTTTTAGAAGCAGCTTAGCATTTTAAATCTGATTGACTTAGAGTAAATGATTTAAAATACTCCTAGTCTTAGAAGCTTTAAAAACTTATAGTGAAAATATAATTTTAAACTCAAACTGATTCTACTTTTTCTCTTAACTTTTATTAAAACTCCCCAATTAAGATTGAAGCTATTTAGATTTATCTATTAAATAGCTAGACAATTAAATTGTATACTATGAAGAGAAATTAAAAAATAGCTTTGCTTAATTATTAAAACTCTTATATTCTAATAATTAAAAAAAGAATCTTAGATTCATATGGGCTAAGCTAGCAGAAGAAGCAAATTAAGTATTAGCATTGGAAAATTATTAAATATAAGATATTTTAGAATTAACTGGGAGAATAAATTGCTTTCTTCATTAAGATCCTCTATTAGTAGAGGATATAGAGCAAAATGTATAATTTAGTAATTTTATTTAACTTACATTAAATATGAGTCAGCTAAGTTTAGCACTTTAATCAAACTTTAAGATAAATAATTCTACCCAAATAATTGTAAACATTATCTTTAAGTTAGTTTGTCTAGGGATAATTATATATTCTAAACATTATCCAACATAACCAACCTAGTAAAAGTTGATAGAGTAATAAATTATCTCTCTTTAAATAACTTATCATTAAGTGTTTCTGCCAAAAGTCTAGCAACTTCCCATTCTTTTTTATCAGTTCTAAGATTTGGAATACTAAAGAACTTGTATGAACTAAGAATTATTTTATATTACCGTAATGAATAAATATTTTAAAGGCTTCTTGAAAGTACAAATGAGAAAATCAAGGTTACTCCAAGAAGTATAAGAAATTAGAATAACAAAAGAGCAAGAACAATATAGGATGAAGCTAGCTGATTATTTAATATTAATGTCTAATTTTTATTATTTTTATAAAAAAAGCTTACATTAAAGAGCGCGTAGCGTCTCACTAGCTCACAGCTCTTAATAATAAAAATCACTGCTCAGCTACTTATTCTATCGCTTCTAGCTAAATGGATTAAATAAGATATAATTGAGTTTTCTATTTTATCGATAGAAAAAGAAGGAAAGCAAAAGCTAAATTTTAAAGATTTGCATACATGGATATACCTTCTTTGATGCTAAATAAATCTAAAATATTGAATAGAAGCATGTAAGTAAGTCACTTGTAATAATAATTAAAAAGATATGAGATATAGACTAATAAAAATGCCTAATATAATTCCTAAACATCTCATATTATAAATCATATGCTTTAACAACTAATCTATATATTTGAGACTGGTATAATTTCCCTAACTTTGATATGATTTAAGTATATAACTTATTAATGACCATTATAGTAATATTTAAACACAAACTGATTGATTTCATTACATGATCATATTAGTGTTTGGAATATCAACTATTGTAATAAAACTAAATAAAACTTAAGTTTCTCTTTAATGAATCAATAAAGTGTTTACATTTAATTTGGAAATTAATAAGTATAAATTAAAATTTAGTATATAGAAATAAAGCCAGCAAAGCAAGAAAATCTAATAAAACTCTATCAGTTTAAATATCTTTGCTTAGCTTTTATCTCAATTTTAGATGTTTTATTTACTTATTTAGTAAATATAAATTATTGCTATCAACTTTAAATATAATATTTGGTTTCTCTAAGAATTAAAAAATAATTAAGCAGGAAACCTAAAATTATAAGGAAAAATATTATGGTTTGAAGTAAGAAAAAAAGATAATTTTTCTTAACTAAAGCCGAGAAATGATTGGCAAAAGATAAAAGTTTCTTTAGTATCTGAGGTTAAAGAAGAAAGGTATTTCAGTCTAAGTATAGGAACTGAAAATCGATTATCCTTTTCTATTTAAATTAGATATAAATAGTTAAAGGTTGTAAAGACACAAAGTAGAAATATTAACCTTAATATATCATATTATAAGTGAATATCCTTTATAGAATCTAATAATTTAGTTATAATCTGAAGGTAGAAACATTTATCATAGTTGAGTAGTTATAATTACTATATTCTTATGTATATAAAAATATTTAAAATTAATATAAAAATTAGAATTAAAGAAGCAGCTAAAAAAGAAAAGAAAGATATAAGAAATAAAGCTTTACTTTTATTAATAAGTTAGATAATTAATGGATATAAGTTTATATCTAGCACAATGATATCTAGTATATATAAAAGTTAAATAGATACTGTTTATTTGTAAAAAGAAGGTATATTTAATTGATAATTATAAGCTAAATCATTTAAATTATAAAGACAAAACTAATAAGTAAGTTAAGAAACTTAGATAGGTTGAATAAAAGCATTAGAGCAACTAAATCAGTTATGATATTATAAATATTAATATAATTAAGATATAAGAATATTAGCACTATGAAGAATCTACTAGCTGAGAAAATTTTAGTCTCTTAAATTTGGAATAAGATTATACATATTTTCCTTGATTTGATTATAATTAAATACCTTTAACTTAATAACAACTAATTAAAAGGTTGCACTATGGATTCTTTATTTAATAACAAAAAGAAACTACTAGACTCTGTAAGGAGTATTTAAGATTAATATATAGAGATATTTATGAAAGAAGCTTAATATTTGAATTGGTATTTGTTTAGTATTTTAGAAATGTTTTATAATCTAAAGAAAATGGTTCAGATTTAGATGATTTAATACTAATATTTATAATTTATCTCTTATATGAAACACTTATTTATTTACGCTAGTTTTATACTATTTATTAAATAATTAAGTATACAAAGCTTTTTTGAGATAAAAAACTAAAGTTATATATAGTTTTGATGTATTTAAAATAAAGGTAAGTTATATATGAAGCACTGTAAAATTTAAAGTGAAATGAAATACTTTAATATACAATTAAAGAAACATTTAAGTATAATACAAAACTAATTATTTTAGAAATTTATAGTGAAGAAACTAAAAGAACCTAAAGATATAAATAGTAGCAATAATAAAAGAAATACTTTGAAAGATTATTTCAACCATACAACTTATAATAATATCACTTTTAATTAACTTCAAGAAGATATCCTACTAAATCCTTCCTCTTAACTCATACTACAATACTTCTAAATTTAAAATAAAATAAGTCAGAAGTAATAAAATAATTAGACTTAAATAGATATCATAAAAATAATTGGGAATATGAAAAGTGATCCTAGACTAACTAAAAATATAGAAATGTATTATAATTTAAAAATTTAAGCTGGAACTATAAATGTGATATAATATTAATTATACACTAAAAGTTAAAGTTATCCTAGCTTTAAATAAAAGTATTAGAATAAAAATTAAATTTATCAGCTATTACAATTAATATAAATAGTTCAAATTAATTAAATATTTAGTTAAAACCCTATTAAGTTTTATCCTATCTTTATTTAATTTACTTTTATCTACTTTGTCATTTTTCTTAGTAATTATTATTTTCATACTCCCTTTAAAATTAAATAACTTTCCCATATAAAATTAAATTTTAACTAGTTTAAAGGTATTTATACTTAAGCAAATATATCTAGAATTAAAGTTAAAGTGTAAGCACTAGCTAGTTAATTGCAAATTTTAAGTATCTAGTATAAAAGGTGATCTATGTTTAGATTATAATTACTATGTTTATAATATAATAATAAAAGCATGCACTAAATGATTCATAATGGATATACAAATCTATTATACAGTTTGTTGTTTTATCTAGTTTAGATATAGAAATATCTAATATAATTTCAATTATATATGCTATTAAAATTTCTATTAAGTCTTTACTTTTTCCAAAGTTCCCTTTATGTCTTACTTTTTTTTAAATTTATCTATCAAATTATTTTGGGTTAAAAAAGGATTTAAAAGAATAAATAAATTTAGCAGAGAATTAATAAAAAGGATTAAGTGTTATCTCAAATAAAGTAAGTTATAAAGGGATAAATAGAAATAAAAGTATATTAAAGAAAGTTTAAAGCTATTTTAGTTTAATTTAAATAAATAGATAAAGCTTAAGATTTAAGAATACTCTAAACTAAAAATCTATTTTAGATATTAAACATGCTTTTTATTAGAATTTAACCTTATTGAAAATAAACTTTATTATTTTTTTTTTAAAACGCCATAGTTGTTCGAAGGTGAACAACAAAGTCATCTTCATCAGAGGTTGGGGAAGTTAAGTACCCATAATCGACTTTATGTCTTTCTCTGCTTTGGTTTGGCCTCGAGACATAAGATTCTTAGACTTTTGACACTGGCTTGGCTTCGTTTATTTTTAATTCTGGAACGAAAAAGAAATAATATTGCGAGCTTCATCAGAGGTGGGGAATTTAAGTACCCATAATTGACACATGTCATCCTCTGCTTTAGTGATGCAATGAGACACAATCCTGCCATGTCCTTGGACCTCCAACAAGTATTAAAGATTACAAGTATTCTAAAATTATATCAGTATTGAACATTTTTATCAGTACTGAATAATTATACCAGTATTGAACAAGGTTTATCAGTATCTGATAATTTTATCAGTAATAAACATTCTTGTCAGTATGAAACATTTTTTTAAAGAGCTGCGCACCAACGAGAGTGCTACGCGCTCTATAATCAAATTTATTTATTTAATTTTATTTATTTATTTATTCAGGTGTAAAAGTAAGTTAGATTCTAGATATTAAAGCGTTTTTCCTAGTTATGGAATTAATTAATGAAGGGAGCTGAGTTTAAATTAGTTTTATAACTAAGAGAAGAGAAAAAGAAAAGGCTATGTAATAAATTTGAATTGGAAGAAATTAATTTAGTCTTAATGGAAGAAAATAAATAGAAATAATAAAAAAATCAAGCTAAGATCCTAGCTATACAGGAATAAAAATTAATTGGTCATTATTTTATTTAAATATCTGATAAGGTGAAAAGCATAAAATGAGCCTGATAGCAAAAAGCATTCTATTAAATAAATGCTTATTTCATTTTACTTTTCCGCTGATATAACAAATAAATTGCTGCTTAGTAAAAATTATTTAATAAGGATAAAGTTGGGAATTTAGTCTAATGTCATCTTTTGCAAATGCTCATTAATACATAAACCATTTATAATATTAAGATCAAGAAATTAAGAGAAAATACCTAATGTGTAATAATAATGATTTTAGTTGAAGATTCAATCTTTATAGAGATTAAAAAATAATTTAATTGCAAAAGATTCTGAAATAAAAGGAAGAAATATGTAAATAAGGGTCACTATTTCTTGGTTAAATGATTATAAGATTTATTGTATATATTTAATAAATTTTGATAATTGACTTAATCAATGTAAGAAATGAATAGCTATAAGCATTATAGTTAGCTATACTTTCTTTAATTAATAAAATATTAAATTAAGCTATATTTCTTTGTATTAAGACTATATATAAGCTATTTATCAAAATTCTTTACATAACTTTAGTTAAACTTATTTTAAGTCACTTCTATTCTCTCTTAAAAGCAAATAATTTTGCTTAATTTTTATAAATAAAAATAAAGGAAGCATTTTATTCATATAGCACAAGTATATTCCCTGTAATAAGAAAATATTGATTTAAAAATAGCAATCAGCTCTAGATAAAAAACATATAGAGAAGATTAATTAATTTTAAACTAAAAGAGTTTTTGGACTGCAACTTCTTGCAGTTTAACGACCCCAACACTCCCTTCATGGGATAAAGGGGATATCTTGTTGCTTTCGAAAAGCAGCTGCCAGGAGGCTCCATCGCTATGGGTAGCCAGGCTTCAAGCCCCTACCAGGAGTGGATAATCAAGAGGAAGGCATTCCCTTGCAAAGGTTGACTTTGACCAGGGACTTACTCAGCGACAGGAAAGGAACTTGTTCCTAGCCATAAAACCAGAAAATATGATTCAGAAGGTCAATCTCAATTCCCACCATCTTTTTAATTATTATAGAGAAAATAAATATTAGAGACTATATATCATTAAGAAGAAAGAAATAAAACACTTTAAATCTAAATTTAACTAAAATAAATTCCCAATAAAATAAATTAAAGAAACTAAATAAATATAATTCTTTAACGAGTTAATTTGAGACATGAAGAAAGCTGACAAAAATAATAAATAATAAAGGCAAGGAAACTATAAAGTAATAAGTAGCACAAATAAATTATTCAAAGATAGACTTAATAATAGTTGAATATTTAATAATTGGATATATTTGATTTAGATTTTTGTATATTTTAACTCTATGAAATGAATAAAATAATTTTATATTAAGTTTTAATTTTGACTGTTTGAAGTTATATTAAAGTATTATAAATATTTGAAATATAATATAATTAAAAAAGGAAATAGACAAATATTATGATTTATTTATAAAAAGTGATTTTTATAGGTAAAAAGCTAATTTTAACTTTATTTATAAAATTTAGCAATTTGGAAGAATAGTACATTAACATTATTATAATATTAGAATTTTAGCTAAAACCTTAATTTGCTAAAGATAATTTTTCCCATTTATAATATATTTGAACTAATAAATATTAATTTTAAAGCCAATATCTTACAAAGGATTAAAAAAAGGATATTAGCTTTCTTTATAAGATATAAAAATTAAATATAAGTATAAATATTATTTATTTTTAACCATCATTATTTAATCATTTACACTACGAAAAATCTTAATTAAGTATATTAATTATCAATCTTCTTATTTCTAACTATAAGCTTAGAAGCTACTAAGCTAAGTATAAGTTATTATTTTACCTACTCTATATACAATAATTTCCAACTATCTTCCCGATTTTAAAAAAAGCAGCGCTTAATAATTATCATTAGCTTTAGATTCTTCAATTTAGCCCATTCATAATATCTTCATAACTACTCTTATTAGTTTTTCTTTTAACTATAAACGATATAGTTAAATCTCACTATAGTCTATTAATATACTAAGCACACCACACTACTGTTCAACTATTTTTTGCTCTTTTTTACTATTTAACTGAGATGAAAATTTTAACTAAAAGTAAGAGGGAAATGCTTTCATTTTATGCTTGAATTTAAAAAGTAATTATTTATTTGATTGGTATTTATTAGTAGTGACTAAGCTAATAAATGAATCTTTATTTAACTATATTTAGTTTATTTAGTAATCACTTTAATTTATTATTAAAGTAATTAATTCCAAAATCAAATGAAAGCAGCTAAGTGTAAGGCAGACGAAGAAGAGTTCAACTAAGAGATCAAAAGACCTAGAAGATTGGACTGTGGTTGTATAATATGTGAATAATACTTGAAAACTGTATATAATCTCTATTTTTAGTTTGTTTGTAACTTTCACAAAAATGTAACTTAAAAGCCAATTGAATAATTGGAAATTTTGGTATTACAAAGTGAAGAGGATCAAAAATAAAATAACTTAAATATATTTTAAATCCATAAAGAGTCTCTAACTTTATAAAGTTCTTAGGATAATATCTGATATGTTAAAAATGTCAATATCTATCTCATGAAAATCAAAAAAGTACTTAATAAGAAGAGATAGTGTCTATTATGTAATTTAAATATTAACTACTTTGAGTACTATAAAAGAGAGACTGGTAGAACATTCTAATATCTTAGATTAATAATAAAAGCAGTTAACAGGAGCTTATATGGCAAATAGAGATAAGATGTTGTAGTTCTATATTAATATAAAGAGAAGTGTTGAATAAAAGTGTGAGGAGATGTCAATAAAAGCATACGAGATAAGTGAATAGCGCTAGTAGGTAATAAAATAAAATAAAATAATTTTTAGATAAATTAATAAGTACATAATATCAGATAAATGTAATAGGATATAATATAGCAATGAGAGCTAAAGAAGAGCGAGATAGAAAAATTGGAAATATAAGTATAAGAGAAGTAAATAAAGGATTAATAAAAATATTTAGAAGTATGAGTGTAGTTAAAGGAAAAGAATATGTAAAATTAAGTCTTAGAAAAGATAATGGGTAATATAAGATAAATATAAGAGTTGAGTGTTAGACAGGGAGTATAAATATAATCATACGAAAGAATTATAAAAATTTTAAGATAGGAAGTATAAGTTTAAGTGAGAGAAAAGAAAAGAAAAGAAAAGCAAGAACAAGGAAAGCCAAGAATAAATATAAAATTTATTAAATAAAATAAGAAAGTATGAATTTACGGTAAGCAAATTAAATATTTAAAATGATCACAATTTAAAAATAATAAAAAATAAAGTCGATGAGAGAGAAAGAATAATATACCAAAAGTATATTTTTTTGAACCAAAAAGATTAAAAGTTGGGAGATCTAAAAAACCATCTTGAGGTAGATGAGAAAAGACTGAACTTATAGATAAAAAACTTATCGAGCAAGAATGAATAAATTCAAATTAAAATAGAATAGAATAGTTAGAGTAAATAAATGCAGAGAAGTGTTAAATTAATCGATAATTATAAGAGTAGTATGAATAATATAAGGTATTGAAAGAGAGTAAGATAAGAGAGTTTGAGAATTAGTTTGACAGATAAAGGAAGGACAATAGTCATTTAAATGAATAGCTACTTAAGTTTAAGAAAATAAAATAAGAATTAGAGACAAATTTAAATATGTTAACTTTAGAAAGCTATCAGATTTAGAGTTAGATATAGTAGCTGAATCAATAAATCTAGAGTTTATAGGTGGAGAAAATTAATTATAAAAACATACTATATAGTTGAGTGAATATCGAAAATCTAAATTTAAATAGAAGCAAAAAAGTCTTAAACATAATAATAAATAAAATATTAAGCTATCTAAATTTAATAATAATAATAAGTCTTGAACACTTAAGTTATTTAGGAGAAATAATCTTCACCATAGTAGGATAAGAATCAAAACTTCTAAATCACTGTTGTATCCCCTAACAAAAGATCAGTATCAATTTGAGTTAAATAAGACACAAGTATTAAAGCGATAAAGGAATTAATCTAAAAAAAACTTAATTATTCTCATGGTCATTGGACATCTTTAAGAATAATAGCAATTTTGAAGACATAGAAACTATATAATCTTATCAAATAATGAGTGGTGAAAGTTTATAAATAAAATGGAGTGAGTTATAGTTTAAAAAATTCCCAATTTATACAGATGATAAATATTTAATAAAATAAAAATATAGGAAGTAGATTTAATTTTTATTAACATTATTAAGGAGAAGCTGACATGACTCATCGAACCTCTAGAATTTTAACAAGAAACATGAGAACATTTTTCTTAATTTTAAATATTAATATTGAAAGAGCTGCGCGCCAATGAGGTGCTACACGCTCTATAATCATTTTTATTTATTTAATAGGAAGTACAGTTAATTTCAAAACTCAAATTTAAATATAGGTAAGATTGAAAATAAATAATTCATAATATAGGAAGTAAATTTTCATTTTATATGAAAATGAAGTACGTAAGTGGACATTTAATGTGATAATGCAGATTGAAAGTTAATATTTAATAATTTTATTACTTAGAATGTAAGTTGAAATTTAATGTAAAAACGAAGAATGCAAGTTGATATTTAATATGAAAATGAAGCATGTAAGTTTATATTTAATGTGAAAATGAATTTTGTAAGTTTATATCTAATATTTATATAATTTAGTTAGAAACTATACACTTATTGTCAAATGAGCTTGTAAGTGGACTTTTATTGTCAAAATGAAGCTTGTAAATTGAAATTTAATGTAAAATGAAGAATGTAAATTGACATTTAATGTGAAAATAAAGATGGTATGTCGAAACTAAATGTAAAATAAAGAATGTAAATGAATTTAAGTTAACAGTATGTAAGAAGTGTTTTATAGTAATATTAGAACTTAAATTTTAAAATATTAAAAGGGTGGCGAGTTTATCAATATAAATGTAGAATGTAAAATGTAAAAGCTTAAAGATTAAAAGTGGGAGTAAATAAATCTATTTTATTAGGATGTAAGGTTGAGTTAATTTTTTATTGATTAATTGAGAGTGAAAAAACTTTTAAACTTATTTAAAAATTTAAAAATTTAAAAGTAATTATAATTAAATTATAATTAAAATATAAATGCAATACAATAATATTAACTAATAGAGCTTATTCTTACAAATTTAAAGAAATTTTTTAGATCAGATAGTAGAATTAAAGATAATAATTATCTAATAAAGCTAAAATATTATAAAAGATAGCACAATTTTTAAAATTTTAAAAATAGAGAAAATATAATAAAAAGGATTGCAATACAAAAACTAATAAAAAATATAAGAAACAAATTTTAAAATTTTAAATTTAAACAAAAGCAAAAATAATTTAAAATGATATAAAAATTCAAAAAAAGTGTATATTTTGTTTTAAAATTTAAAAACATAAGAGAATAATTTAAATTTAAAAGTAAATAAAATAGAAAATAACGAGAAAAAGAGGAAAGATAAATGAGTTAAAATTTAATAAGAAAATTCTTAAAATAAATGACTTATTTAAATAAATATAAATAATATTTGTTTAATGAGTAGAAGATTCAAAATAAATATTATTAAAAGAAGTTAATAATTTTAGATAAAGAATTCATATTTAAAAATAATTAATAAAGGTATGAAAGAAGAGAAAGAAGAGAAAGAAGAGAAAGAAGAGAAAGAAGAGAAAGAAGAGAAAGAAGAGAAAGAAGAGAAAGAAGAGAAAGAAGAGAAAGAAGAGAAAGAAGAGAAAGAAGAGAAAGAAGAGAAAGAAGAGAAAGAAGAGAAAGAAGAGAAAGAAGAGAAAGAAGAGAAAGAAGAGAAAGAAGAGAAAGAAGAGAAAGAAGAGAAAGAAGAGAAAGAAGAGAAAGAAGAGAAAGAAGAGAAAGAAGAGAAAGAAGAGAAAGAAGAGAAAGAAGAGAAAGAAGAGAAAGAAGAGAAAGAAGAGAAAGAAGAGAAAGAAGAGAAAGAAGAGAAAGAAGAGAAAGAAGAGAAAGAAGAGAAAGAAGAGAAAGAAGAGAAAGAAGAGAAAGAAGAGAAAGAAGAGAAAGAAGAGAAAGAAGAGAAAGAAGAGAAAGAAGAGAAAGAAGAGAAAGAAGAGAAAGAAGAGAAAGAAGAGAAAGAAGAGAAAGAAGAGAAAGAAGAGAAAGAAGAGAAAGAAGAGAAAGAAGAGAAAGAAGAGAAAGAAGAGAAAGAAGAGAAAGAAGAGAAAGAAGAGAAAGAAGAGAAAGAAGAGAAAGAAGAGAAAGAAGAGAAAGAAGAGAAAGAAGAGAAAGAAGAGAAAGAAGAGAAAGAAGAGAAAGAAGAGAAAGAAGAGAAAGAAGAGAAAGAAGAGAAAGAAGAGAAAGAAGAGAAAGAAGAGAAAGAAGAGAAAGAAGAGAAAGAAGAGAAAGAAGAGAAAGAAGAGAAAGAAGAGAAAGAAGAGAAAGAAGAGAAAGAAGAGAAAGAAGAGAAAGAAGAGAAAGAAGAGAAAGAAGAGAAAGAAGAGAAAGAAGAGAAAGAAGAGAAAGAAGAGAAAGAAGAGAAAGAAGAGAAAGAAGAGAAAGAAGAGAAAGAAGAGAAAGAAGAGAAAGAAGAGAAAGAAGAGAAAGAAGAGAAAGAAGAGAAAGAAGAGAAAGAAGAGAAAGAAGAGAAAGAAGAGAAAGAAGAGAAAGAAGAGAAAGAAGAGAAAGAAGAGAAAGAAGAGAAAGAAGAGAAAGAAGAGAAAGAAGAGAAAGAAGAGAAAGAAGAGAAAGAAGAGAAAGAAGAGAAAGAAGAGAAAGAAGAGAAAGAAGAGAAAGAAGAGAAAGAAGAGAAAGAAGAGAAAGAAGAGAAAGAAGAGAAAGAAGAGAAAGAAGAGAAAGAAGAGAAAGAAATTAAATATTATGAGTAACGAAAATATTTCTAAAGATAAAAAATATTATAAAAAAAATGGAGAAGATTAAATTAAATATAATTATAAGAGAGAAAATATTAAATATTAAAAACAGAATCATTGAAAGAAAAGTCAGAAATTTTTATAGTTGAAATGTAAAAGCGAGTGAAGAAAAAGAAGAAAAAGATGAAAAAGATTAGAGATTTGAATATAAGAATCAATAAAAAATGTAATTTAAAAAAAAAAATAAAAAAAGCTTTTTTAATTAGCGATTTTTATTATAAAAATTTTAAGGCAAAAATTTTTTATTTTAATTAAAAGAGAATAAAGAGAAAAAAGATTTCTGGAAATAAAGTAAAGTAAAACGTAAAAAATTTCTAATATAATTTGAAGAAAAAGAGGAAAGCATTTTTTAATTTAAAAATAAAGTTTGTTAGGAACAATGTCGAAATATTGGACAGAAAAAAGTCAAAAGTAACTGCTAAAAGCCAAAATTTTGCCAAAGCTTAATCTTTATTTGCTCAGGGTTTTATACTATAGATTTTTTGAATGGACAACATTTAGAAATTTTAAATATAACTATACTCAAAAAGCTATTTTTATTAAATAATAGTTGCTGAAAAATTTAATTTTCATTTAATATGCAAAAAAAGAATAAGAAACATAAAGAAGAAATAGTTTTCAAGATCATTTTTGCATTTTTTGCTCAGAGGTTTATATTACAGGAAATTAATGATGGAAAAAAATAAATTATAAAAAATTTTTAAGTTAGAAATATTTAAAAAAGAGTAAATCATTTTAACTCATTTTACTGTTATAATAACTATTACTTAACATAAATTATTTTATCATATCTCTCTCTAAATTTTTTAATATAGAATAAAGAATGAAAATCTATTCTTTAAGTTCTATTAATAATATTAAATATAATTATTAAAGTAGTAAAGCAAGAAAATTCGTGCTATGTAGGAATAAAATAACTTAAATTTAAGTTTTGAAAATTAAAGGAGGAAAGACTTAGTTTAAATAAAAATAAAATAAGTTAGATTATTAAATATATATATAAAATGGCTTCTAAGAAATAACAGAACTTTGAACAAAACATTTAAACAGGAAAATTTTCTAAAAAATAAAAAAACGAAATAATTACAATGAGTGAAAGTGAGAAATATGATTGATATGAAGAACATTAACCACTTGGAAATCCAGAACTAAAAAAACTTCCGACACAAACTCAAATAGAAATATCATCTAAGTCATTAAAAGAGTTTATTTTTAAAAATAGATACCTCACTGATAAAATAGAAAAATTAGAAAAACTAATAACTTCTTTACTTGAGAAATAATATTAATAATCATAAGAAATAGAAAACAAACTGGAACAAAGAATTCTTTAAATTTAATAATAAATTCAGGTTACGCCATTTTCGGTTTAACAGAATTAATCAGATCCTATGGAAATAGAAAATGAAGCCTCAAATTAAAATAAACAGTAAACGTTTATTTAAAATAATTAGTAAATTTAAATTAAATAAGTGTTACAGGAATAATAGTTTAAAAAAAGAATAAAATGCTACGTGTGCAATAAATAACACCAATGAAAATACTGCTACTAACTAAGCGAAATTTAAAGAAAGAATAAATAAGATATTTTTAGAAAATTATTTAGGATATATCCAACATAAAGCGGAAAAATTTATAGAAAAAATTCTTCAATTCAAATCTTAATCCTTGGAGAAATAATTAGGAAAGCTACTTGCAAGATGAAAACTATTCCGAATATTAAAGGATGGTGCAGTAATGAAGTGCTACACCGCTTAACTAAGCCTAGTAAGAATTCAAGACAAACTAATAGAGACAAGCTGATAGAATAGGTCAGATGGGTGACTACTAAGGCTTTAACAAAGCTTTTTAACTTTAACTTTTTATTAAGGAAAATAAATAAAAAAAAGTATTAATTCATTCCAAGTATATTTATGAATACTATATTACTAAAAAATAAAATAGAATTGAACAAAATTATGTCTAATATATAAAATAAGTTTTAATAAAAAGAATAAATAATAAGATTAGAAAAAAATTAAATAAATAAATAAATTTGATTATAGAGCGCGTAGCACTCTCGTTGGTGCGCAGCTCTTCAAAAGTTAAAAAAGCTAATTTAATCAACAAAACATAAACATATTATGGAAATTAATAAGACAGAAAATTTAGATTTTTGGTATAATTATTCAGTACTGATAAAAATGTTCAATACTGATATAATTTTAGAATACTCGCAATCTTATCTACTTGTTGGAGGTCCAAGGACATGGCAGGATTGTGTCTCA
Source organism: Loxodes magnus (assembly GCA_946699065.1). NCBI lineage: Eukaryota > Ciliophora > Karyorelictea > Loxodida > Loxodidae > Loxodes > Loxodes magnus. The sequence continues at coordinate 1,148,924 of CAMPDV010000039.1, forward strand.
TTGCATCACCATAGCAGAGGACGACATGTGTCAATTATGGGTACTTAAATTCCCCACCTCTGATGAAGCTCGCAATATTATTTCTTTTTCGTTCCAGAATTAAAAATAAACGAAGCCAAGCCAGTGTCGAAGGTCTAAGAATCTTATGTCTCGAGGTCAAACCAAAGCAGAGGAAGACATAAAGTCGATTATGGGTACTTAACTTCCCCAACCTCTGATGAAGATGACCTTGTTGTTCACCTTCGAACAACTATGGCGGTTTTAAAAAATATATATAAATAGTGAATATTTAAATCTATCAAGCTAGATTATTAAGCATTTATTTATCAAAAAATAAAATCTTAATCAATTCTTTAATTTAGAATTGAATAAAAACTATTCTAACTTTTTATAAATATATATAGAAATTAATTTTTTATCATTCAGATATTCTAAAATAAAGTCTATTCATTAAATTACAATCTATCAAATTACTAATATAGATATATTACTACTAGCTTTGTGAGCTGCATTGACAACGGTTTAAATTTATTGCTCTTCTTCTTTTGAATCAAGAAATTTAAAGAGAATGTTATATATTTAATCATGTTTTCCATATCATATTAAAGATTCTAAGTAATATGGAATGCATTTGTAAATTTTTCTATATTTTCTGTTAACCTACCAAGATATTTTGCCTTTTTAATGCATTTATGCTTGTAATGCTTATTTCATTCTTTAACTTTTTCTATCATTTCTATGTAATAAATCTTATCATTTGCTTCTGTACTAACTTTTATTTAGATTTCTATTATTTGCTTTAGTCTGACTGGAGTTTCTGCTAGTATTTGAACTAGATTCTTCGTGTACCATAAGATTTTTTTAATTTCTTAAAGCCCATTAGTTTTTTTATCAATTATATCTTACTCAATGAATGAATGGAGAGCAAATATATAATTATGTAATGCTTTTCAAGTCATCTTGGTGTTTTCAGCATTTGTAGCAGTAGTTAATACAAAAATCTTTATGCTAATTCAAAGATAGGAGTTTTAATTTATCAATGTAGCCCAGTGTAATATAAAATCCAATCAAATGTTTCATTAATTGTTTCATAATAATTCTTTAAATTACCAATAAGTAAGAAAGGTTTCCCAAAAAAGTATCCATACTTGGATTCTTCGTAAGATCCATATATAAATTTTACTTAGCTTTTTGCTTGCTTTTTCTATATTACTTCTTTTTAATTCCTAGCTTATAGTAATTAATTAACTATTCTAAAATGAGGGCTATAAGCTAAACCTCTTTACAACTCTTCCTACTAAATCTTTTGGACTATATTTTAACTAGTTTAGTTTAAGCTTTTCATTTATTTTTTATTTTAAAGTATCAAACTTTTCTTCTCACCTTACTAGAAATTCTATTTCAAAGAAGAGAAAGTTTTTATTTACCATATGCAACTAAATTTTCTAACTATTTCTATTTAAAGTAGTTAAAGAACATCAGGTAATACATGACAACAGTGCCAATTTATTGGGAGAGTAAAGCTAACTTTAGCAATAAGGATTAAAGAATTTTCACTGTGAAAATGATTTTAACTTTCCATTTATATTATATAATCAAATGTATATAACTAAAAACCTTCCTCATCAATTTTACATTCTATCATATTTTTATTTTTCCTTCCTTCATTTTCTAGTTAATTATTTTTAGAAATTATATTTTGGTATTTTGAAAGTGAATCTGAAGTTGAGATTTATTTTTGATTTGTTAATCTTAATAAATATACTTTAAATTATACAACTAATATTAATTATCTTCTGAGGCATTTTTTAATGTTTGACCTCCTTTACTGATTATCCTTCCACTCTGTTTTGAAACTTAAGTTATAGAGTTTTTTATCTTTTATATAATATTTTTTCTATTTAATGATGAATATTCATGATTAATAATTCCTATTTAAAAAAAATGGAGTCTTAAAATCTTGTTCTTGGCTTTTTCTTGAGCAAAGAAGAGAAAAAGACTCTGGAGAAAAAGCAGGCATAAAAAAAGAATCAAGAGTCTTCTTCTCCTCACTTACAAAACTAATAAAGAACCTAATAAATATAATAAACACCTCCTAAAGTAATAAAAAGAAAGGAATCTAATATAATATAATAACAGGAAAAGAACTTCCATCAAAGATAATTAAAAAGGAAATCAATATTTAACAGTTAGTATTTGAAATATCCAATCTCTAGGAAGAGATTAAAGTGCTTAAGTAGGAAAATTAAGAACTAAGAAACTTATTATCGCTTGGATAAGATAACTTAGAGATTAGAATTATTAATTAAGAAAGGGAACTCCAAGCATATTGGAACATTTAAACTGAACATAGATAAGAAACAGCAAGGCTTGAAAATATCGTATAAAAACAAGAGTTGGAGTTTATTAAGCAAAATAATATCAGCACAAGCATAATAAACATCACCAAAAGTTTAATACTAATTAGAGCTCCAAAAGATTTTAATTAAACAGTAAACTTCGAAATCATATTCCTCTATAGACGCACCTTTTTGTGTTTAGAACGAGATACTGGAACATGAGTTATAATTTATGAAGTTTAAACATTATTCATGAAAAAAACTATAAGACTAAGGGGGAAATTATTAGAAAACTAAGGAAAATCACTCGATGGACTTATAGGAGAACTTAGCAGAGAAGAAGACTATATATTTGAATAATGCTGTACGATAATAAAATCGGAATTAAAAATCAACGATGTAGATATTTATTTAGAGGATGGTGATAACAATAAAAAGGTAAGAAAAACATTAGTCGTGCAATATGAGAACACAGAGTTTACGAAGAAGACAGGTGAAGAATAGACCAAATGATAACAACTCTATAATATAGAAGCTTTTGACTTGATGAGTTTATAATAGGTCCACCAAACTATTTAAGGTATAACAAACAAAGAAAGGAAGAAATATGTTACATTTTTAGACTAAGAACAAGATATAATGAAAGCTAAGACTGCTTAAAAGTAAGACATTTAGCAGACATAAGTTAATGTCCTTTTGGTGATAGCTAAAAGGAAGACGAAAGAAATATCATAGAATAGTGTGATGAATATAAAGAAGAAAGAGAAATATGTATAAATAATCTGGAAAAAATAGTATCAGATTGGAAAGGGATTTAATTATTTGATATGATATGAGGTACAGTTAAATTTGAAAAAATTATTAGAAAATAAGAATTAGAAAAAAGAATTAAAATAGACTTAGAAGTTAAAGAATTCATCAAATATATCCTAGAACAAAGAAAAAAAGGATATATACAGAGTAGAGGAACGAAATGTGGCAAAAGAAAATATGGCTAAAATTTATTAAAAAGAATTAATAAAAAGAAGATAAGTGGAAGATAGATACTTAATATGAGAGAACAATGTAGAAGAAGAAATGGACGAGATTGAAGAAGAGTTCCTAATTCCAAAAGGCATACTTGAAGAGATAGAGCAGGATCAAACGAAAATACAAGGATTCATAACTAAAAGATCAAAGGAAAGAAACAAAAATTGGATCAGGCAGCTTTGGTTCTATTCTAAAGCAATGTTGAACAAAATCTGAGATGTGCGAAAAAAATAAACAGACTCAGTAGCTTACGAAAGATAAATGCAGATGCATAGAAAGATATAAATAAAAAGCAGAACATATTGGATTTAATAAAGTTTATTTAAATAAATAAATTCAAACATTTCAGTTAAGAATGAATGTAATTGATGGAAGATCAAGTTGATGTTATAGAAGAAACCGAAGACAATCTGAGTAATCTAGCTTATTTGCAAGATTTTCTGTGAAACTCTAAACTTTTTGATTAGTGGAAAATCAAATAAAGGTGACACCACGTTAATAAATTATGTTATGTTATAATTTATATTTTTATTTATGATATTATAATTACTATTATAGTAATTGATTTATTATTGTTTTTATTATTATAATAGTTGATATTATTATTATTATTAAATTATTATTAGTTCTATTATTATTTTTTATATTATTATTATATTTAAAATTATTAGTTTTAACATTTTTATTTTTATTGATATATGTATTTGCTATAATTATTTTAATTATTATTCTTATCATTCCAATTATTAATTTTAATATACCAATTATCATAATTATTGTTATTACCATTATTATCGAAAATAATATTATTTTTATTAATATTGATATTTTTAATATTATTATTATTTCAAATGTAATTTTTATTTATTATATTATAAATATAATAATTATTATTTTTATATCATTGTAATGTATTTTATTATTATTTGTATTACTATTATTTTTATTTTTATTATTATTTTCTTTAATATTATTAGTATCATTACTATCATTTATATTATTATTATTATTATTGATAAAATTATTTATATTTATTATATAATAAATATTATTATTATTATTTATTTTCCTTTTATTACTATTATTTCTATTAGTACTATAAGTATTATTATTATTATTATTATTTTTATTAATATTTATTTTATTTTTTTATTATTAATAAATAAATAAATTTTATTATAGAGCGCGTAGCACTCTCATTGGTGCGCAGCTCTTTAAAAAAAATGTTTCATACTGACAAGAATGTTTCTTACTGATAAAATTATCAGATACTGGTAGACCTTGTTCAATACTGGTATAATTATTCAGTACTGATAAAAATGTTCAATACTGATATAATTTTAGAATACTCGTAATCTTTAATACTTGCTGGAGGTACAAGGACATGGCAGGATTGTGTCTCATTGTATCACCAAAGCAGATTACATAATTTATTATATGTTCATATAAACATTAATAAAATATTTTAAATATTTATTTAAATATAATTTAGAATTTAATATTTTTAAATTATATTTAATTAGTTTCTTTGCATTTACTTTGGTTTTTTATAAATAATTAAGAGATTTTATATAAATTATTTTACATTTTTATTAAGCGAAAAGAAAAATATTAATTTTCCTTATTTTTATTTTAATTTAAAATATTATTCCTCATTAATAAGAAATGCAATCTCAGTTTTATTAAATATTTTATCTAGAGGATAAGAAAATTTCTTATTATTCTCTAATTAAACCTATCTTTAACTAGTTAAAGTAATTAGAATATTTGAAAGTACAGTTAAGGTAAAAAGGATTTTTCTTTTTAGTTTTTATGAATTAATATTACTAAATGAGTTAGTAAAGGAGGTTATAATATATTAAACACTTACTTTAAGATAAATAGAGGATTTTAGATATATGAATAATTGACTCTATTGAAGATTCAACCTAGCTTTTCTTTATTTAATTATATAGAAGAATAATGTTTTCTCTTTACTATCTATTTTAGTGCATATAGTTACCAAAGTACTTTATTTCTAGAACTAGTATAATTAATACTTTAAACAAAATGTACCTTTTTATCAGTTTTCCAAACGAACGTTAATTAGAATGAACAAAAGAAAGGTAATAAAAAGGAATATATAAACATAATTTAAATTTAGGAAAATTGTAAATAATCTAAAAGTCTAGCTCATTTTAATGTCTCAGCTTCAAATAATTCTATAATTATCTATATCATCTTTTTATGTTTTATTCATTTGTAATGTATAAGATTAATAATTAATGATGTGCTATAAAGCAAGACATGAAGCATAGTTGATTAGGAACAGAAAGATATAGAATAATAGTAGAATAATAAAATAAAATGTATTAAGAGCAAATAATAATCTGCTAGATTAGTTTTAAATAACTTATATTAGCTAATTAAAACTTATATTATCTCATACTTATTACAAAGAAACATATTATGTTAAGTTTACTCTTTCTATTAATTCAGAAAATAGTAATAGAAGATAATAAAATATGTTTTCTATCTTAAAAGCTTATAATTTTCTTAATAGCAAACAACTAATTTTAAGAAAGAGAGTATTAATAGTGGTAGCAATATAATATAGATTTGTATAGAATAATAGAAAAGAAGCAAGTGTAGTATAAAGTAAAATAATTTAGGTATTATTAATTTGAAATTATAATTCGTAAAATAACATAAATAATAAGTATAATATTAGTTTACTATAAAAAGAGTAAGTGATCTAAATGTATTAATTATAACTAATCTAATATCTTTATAAATTAAAGAGAAGCTAAATTTAAATTAATAACTAAAAAGCTAAAAGGATAAAGATTGAAGTATTTTAATATACATAATTAAACATATTAAAGCTTATTTTAATAATAAAATTAAATATTACTATTTAATAATTGTAACTAAAATTAGTTATCAAACATTTCTAGTTAGTTTAAATGTTTACTTTCTAATACTTCTATTTATTACATTTATATAATCATTTTTGCTTAGAATCAACATTAAAATTAATAAATGATATTAGTTTGTTATTTTAAGAGAGACTTTATAAATAAAAAGTTTCAATGAAATAGTAGTAAGAAAGTGGATAATTAAAAGATTTAATCTTATAGATTCTAAAAATGCTTTGTTTTAAATAATTTGATGCTTCTTAATATTTATTCAAACTAGTTAATAAAAAACTTATTTTATTTCATTTTTTTTATTAGTAAAAGCTTAAAGAAATCATTTTTCGATTGAATGTAAGTGAAAAACAATAATTAATAACAGTAGATTTAAAAGAATTGGAATATTTTATTTATCATTTAAAAGGGTCTACAACGAAAAAAGGTTTTCTTATTATGAGTCTTTGATTTAAAATACAAATAGGTTGTAATTAATAAATGCATATTAAAGTTAGTATAATAAGGATATAATTCTTCGTTATAAAACTTTCGATATAATAAATTATCTTTTTATTTAAAAGTTAAAAGATATAAAATAATTAAAATTTTAAAGGCTTGCACACTGTACAGATAATTTAATATCTGTCTTGTTTTAAGTCAAAAATAGAATTTTTAAATCAATGTTTAGAAATAAGATACTTATAAGTATACTTAATAAATAAATAATTGAATTGTTTAATTTATTGAAATTAAGTCAGAAAAAGTATTAAGTGAAGTTATTTTAATCAAATAGTTTTTGAAGTAAGTTATAAAAACAAAAATGGAGAAAAAAGAAAAATAATTTACTAAAAGTATTTTTTTACGAAAACTCCTAAGAGTGAGAAACCACATCCTAGGAAAAATATCTCTTCTTCATTTTAAGTATGAAATTCTTCCCAACTTATGTTACTAAAAACTATAAATAAGATTAACTATGATCAAAGTAAAGGTATTTCTTATAATAATAATAATAAAATACTTAAAGTTAGTAGAGTTTTGCATTCTCTGGAATTGCAACCAGTTCCTGCGGACAGTTTTTTTAACGTGGGTGTGATCCACGACCTTTTTATTAAGTGGAAGGTTACCACTGTAACCGTTCAAGTGGTCTTGCAAAAAGCTTTTATTTGTAGATCCCTGTTGGAGTTATTCATAGTTTATTGAGTTGTCTCCATGTTCTTTTCTGCTCTTATTCGTTTATTTTCTTTCATTATCAACAGTTTTTTAAAATATGTTGATTTGATTTGCAACATCAACAAAGTTTGTATTATTGTCTTTATTTCGTTCTTTTTTATGATAATTTATTTTCTATATTTTCTAATCTTTTAATGAAACTTGTAGCAATCATTTCTTTTTCTGGATTCAATTCTGTTTTTAATTCTATTGGTATTTTTTCTATTTCCATTTTTGTGTCGTATTTAAAATTTTATTATGATTAAGTTCAGAGTTATTCTTCCGTTATTAATTTGCTACAAATAAGTTATCTTCTAAGTATTAGTAATTCGTTGTTCTAATCTTCTATGTTACTCATTAGTTCCCGTATTTTTTCGCCTAAGTTGTAAGTTGTTTCTTCATAATTTGAGATTACTTTTTACATTTGGTCTAATTAAATTTAAAGTTTTTGATTAGTTTCGTTTTTAGGTTAACTTATCTCTATTTACCCTACCATAACTTTACCTTCTGAAGAAGAGCTTGACTCCTCCTATTGTTATTATTTTTTCTAAATTTCTTTTGCCGCTTTTCTCTTTAGGTTTCTAAGTTAATTTTTTGAGAGTCGAAGAGATTAATCCATTTTTTTTCTTCTAAATAACCTTAATAATGAGCTATTTTTGTTATATTCTAAATTATTAGACAACTGAATTAAAATTTATAATTTAAAGTATGATATCAACTGAAAATTGCTAGATTATTTAAAGATAAAAGCTTAATTATAAAGCAATTCTTTTATAAGATAAACAGTGATAAGATGATATTATAGTTTAAAAAGAAAATCTTATTGCAAATTGATTTCTAAAGGAAAACTTAATTTTATATGAGATTAATTGAAGATGTGCAAGAATTTGAGGAAATATAAAATAAATAGGTTATAAGATGCAATAGATCGTCAAAAATATTTAGAATCTTTCCTGCAAACTTATCTAGAATTCTTTTAGATAGATTAAGATAATCTTGAAATTTAATATGAATTTATCAAAAATAACATCTAATACAATGCTGATTAAACATTAGGATTCTTTATTTCAGACTCAAGTTATAACAAATTTCCTCGAGATCTTACTAAGAAATATGTAGGTCTAAAAGCGCTAACTCAGTATATAAAGAAGCATGCATTATATCTGGAAGAATAAACTAATAAGTAACTAATCTTCATGAAACACCTTAACAACTTTGGAAAGACTTCAAGTCTAATTTGTGAAAGTTTAAAAAAATAAAGCAAAAAAGAAATTTTTACTTCTAAATGGAGATGTTAAAGAAATATTTTCACATACTAAGAAAATTAAAAACCCTAAAAAATAAATTAAATGAACTTTAATTAAGAAATCAAAAATAAATCCATTTATTCATGGAAGAATGTATTTTAGCAAACATTCTAATCTAACTCAATAATAAATAAATCTTAGTAATTAAAAAATAGATAAAATATAAGATAGTATTTAAGAAATTAAATATTATCAAATCTCATATTTATAAGGATTGATCTTTTTACCATACAAGAAATACAATAAATTATAAAAGAAATTACGAATGGAAAAGCAGCTGATCCAGATGGAATAAAAAGTGAACTTCTGAAATATGGTGGATAATATCTGTTTTTAATTCTTCACTCTTTTCTTAATAATATGTTAAGATTTGGATGAATCCCTTAGGAATTAAATACATTGACGATAATTCCAGTATTTAAAAAGGAAATAAAGATGACTGGAAAACTGACTACTTATTTCTCTTATTAATATTATTATAAAACTATATGATAAAGCTTTAGCAAGAAGACTATACAATCTGATTTATTAGAGAAATTTGATTCACTCTTCATAAATGGGATTATTAAAAATTAGATAAACAACTTAATAAATTTGAATAATATAACAAATATCTGATAACTATCGGAAACGTGCTACAGGTAAGGCTAAATAGATGGCAACACTAATAGATATTGAAAAAATGCTTGGCTCAATAGAAAGAAGACTTTTGTTAGATCAAATAAAGAGAGTTAAACTACCACTTGGAATAATAATAGTCTTAGAATCGTTTTGCAAAAACCTAAATTCTAGATATAAATAGATGGAAAGAACACCAGAACATTATAATACAACAATGAAGTTATGTAAGGAAGTTCGCATGGACCAGTTTTAGCGTTGTTGTATTATGACATAGTAATTAGATATTTGGAAAGTAAAAGTATCTAATTAGGATTCAAATGCCAGGGTTGGAGTATTAGCTTCGCATGTAGACGATGAGCAGATGATCTGATTCTTCTTTCCAAATCTGCAAAGAAGATGTAGAATTTAATTAATGAAGCAAGTAAGATTTTTACATAAACTCAATTAAAAATCAATGTTATAAAATCTGAATGCATCTAAATTTTAAAGAAACATTATAAATAAATAAAATTTAAATTTATGATTAGATAATCAACCAATTATTTAAAAGGAACAAGTAACATATTTAGATGTAATGCTACATCGGAAGAAGAATTTTAATCCTCATTGTAGAAATGTCGCGATCAAGTATTTAGCTTAAATGAAAAAAGCTGTTTTTTAACTGATGAGATATAAGAACATAACTCCTTGACAATTTAAAACTTTATATAGACTTTTTACACTACCTAAAGCAGAATATGGAGGAGACTTGTACCATGTGTATTCAGAAAGGAATAACTGGAGTTTTGGATAGAATTTAATCAAGTAGAAGAATGATTTCAAGAAATGCATTTTAAGCAGCAACTTCAACATAAATATGTTATGTTTCATTGATTTAAACTGGTTATCTTTCAAACAAATTATGGCAATAAAGTTTTTTAAATTCTATTATAAAATGAAATAAGAAAGTATTTATTTTCCAACATCGACAGTAGGCTTTCTTTTCATTACTAACTAAAAAAAAAGGATTTCAATGCTATGATCAAGTTTATCAATTATCAGACCTCTATAGTATCAACCTGTAGAATTCTAAGATTAGTACAAATTAAAAAATTTTACTAAATATATAAGAGACAAAATTAAGCAATATTTCTATAATACAGCTACTCAAAAGTTTAAGAGGATAAAAAAAGCTAAAATATATACTAAACAGTTTAATAATCTTAACCAATTTCCAGTAATTGCTTACACTAATTTGAACAAAGGATTTAGACAAGAAATTATCACTATAAATAAACTTAGAACCAAATCCTATAATTTTCCAAAAGATCTTTAAGATCGTCATTATCCAATTGATAATCCCTACTGTATGTGTGGAGAGTATGATGCAATTCAAGCACATTTTTAAATGGATATGTTATTCTAATATAAGAAATCGACTATCGTAAAAAATTGGGAATTATGACTTAAGACGCTTTATAATATATGATTAAGGACTTATAAACTCCCTTCCAAAGTCATATTTGGGATATTTAGATTTATAAATAAAAATATTTCGCAAGAAACTTATATCAAGAAGATAAGAATTATTAGAAATGGAAAAAGTAAAAAAGGAAGACATAAAAGAGAGACTATAACAAGAGTAATTAAAAATTGATGAGATCAAGATTATATTAAAAAACATTAAAAACATTTACTAATGTCTATAATTGAAGGAAGCAATTCATACAGTTATAGATGTAAAAAAACTCTTTTAATTTAAATAAATAGTTTCATGCAATAACTATTTCATTAAAATGAAATATTATTACTAAATAGCTTTAAGTTATACCCTTTATTTTTATAAATAAATATTAAAATTTAGGTTCTAAAAACTAATTAAATTGCTAATGAAGCCATTTAAAGAACTCTTTATTTAACTATAATTAATAAAACATAGATAATATAAAGAAAGAAATATCTAAAAGGAATTTAAGTTTTAAGTAAACCAAAGGAAACTTTAACTTTATTACTTTAATAGTATAAAATTCTAAATGATAGCAAAATATAGCTTAAAATAATCCTTTATAATAGTAAGATATTAATATTAAAAATACTATCTAAAATAATTAAATAATTATATGCTTAGCTAGAATTAATTATCTTTGTATCAATTCAAAAATAATAAAGAAAATGCTTTTCATAATTTTGATATGAGTTTAAAACAATTGGTTAACAATAAGCATTTGATTACTAGATTATAAAAATATAAAAATTCCCTTTTGATAATTAATGTCTATAATGATTAAAACAATAATTTAGTGAATTAAAAAAGTAAATATAGTTAAACATATCTTTAGAGATAACTGTATAAAATAAAATAAATAAAGAATTATCAATAATTATAAATTTAATGAATGTATAATTTTTAGTTCGGTATAATATAAGTAATTATAATAATAATCTTAACTAACTTTTATTAGATCTTAAAGTTAAGTATAAATTATTAATTAATATATCAAAATTTAATTAAACTTACAAAAATTATAATTATGTAAATTATTTATTTTATCATTTTCAGTTAAAGAAATTTAAAGAAATATAAGCCATTATTATTAATTTGCTAGTAATAAGAAAATTGTATTTATATAAATATTTAAATATAATTAAATTACTTTATTTCTTAAAGATATTTTAACTAAAACTATCCTTTAAAATTATAAGTGCTAAAGAATAACATTTATTTTATCTAAGCTATCATTTTTATTATTTATATATATCAAGCTATTTAATTATATTAGAAAATTCCCATATTTTAGCTTAAAAATAATAAAATAAATGATAATTATTAAAATAATTCATTTTAATTTAAAAATCTTATTCACTATTTAAAAGTTTAAATATTAAGTAATAATAAACTATAACAGTTTAAATATTTTAAATATTGAGACATAATTGTATAATTAATGGCGTTTAACCATGCAAATTACGTTAAATTTACAAGTTTCTATATTTTCATTCCTGGTTCTCTTTCACTCTCATCTTGATAAAGAATTTTTCAGCTTATTAAATCTGTTTATGATTTTTTAATATAATCTATTTTCTTTTCACTCTAGTTCTAAGAATCTTTAACTTTCTTCTAAATATTATTGATGAAATATTTTTATGTACTTATCTAATTTAATTATCTTATCTTTTGTAAACTATTTATTAATATATTTTTAGTCATATAAAGCAAATCTTTTACACCATTAATTATTTTAAGTTTATTAACATTTTTTAAAATATCTGCAGATGATTACGCTTGAAAATGTGCTCAAATGTATCAAAATCCTATCTACTTAAGCAAAGTTTATTGAATTGAGTTTTGATATATCGATGATTCAGTTCATTAAGAATTTTAAGTATAAGTCATTAGTTTTTAAATTGAAATAGTTTATTAAATTAGATGTCTATTGTATTTAGCGTATATTATTAAAGGGAAAATATTTAAACTAATTTCTTTTAAATCAACAAATCTTTCTGCTGTTAACATAACTGCATTTCTTTAAAGGCATTCTTAGAATTATTTTTTAGATTTAAATATTGCTGTATTTGTTAAACTCTTTGAAAACATCAATTATAATATCTATTTGCAAAAATTAATAAGTAAGCAAGGTTTTGATTATCTTGCTAACTCTTCATTTAAAAAAATTAGTTATCTTACTTCAGATTTATTTCTTAACTCTGATTTTCGGAATAAAGATTAAATGGTGTAATTTTTATAGTTTTACAAGTAGAAGTTTATTTGCTAAATTGGAGCTAGAATTGCTGATATTGTAATGAAAGATAAAAATTAGCTTTAGAGGAATTCAGAATGCTGGGAACAAGATATCTAGAAAGAGAGTAATACTCTAATAAATTTATAATATAACATAATTTATTAAAGTGATTTCACCTTTTTTTGGATATCACAAAATTAGAGTTTGTAAAAAATTGTTCTTATCAGAAATTTTCTACGTTATATTTATCTGGTTTTTCCGGATCATAAGTTCTTGTAAATTGCCTTCTTTGTCCTCATGCTACTGCTTGGAAATCAAATCCTACTTATCAACTCTCAAATTGTCTCAGTGCATGTGTAATCTTTGAAGCTTCTTAGTAAGGCTAAAATTTTTTTAATATATTCTTCCGTTTGGTGTGCAATAGATCTTAAATAGATTTTGAATTCCTCTTTTTTTTTCATAATATTAATAATAATATACTAAATTAAAGTGTTCGTATCTCTGGGGATTTTAAACCCCTTCAATACATACCTCCAGAGTTCGTTCCTTGAGGTTTAATAAAAAATTTCGGGACTCCCAGTTTTTTTGGAGTTCTGGCACTCATTTGAAAAAGCCTCCTTCTAAATATTCTTCCATTCTTGTCTAAAAAATTCTTGAAGGTACTCTCCAAATCTCTTCACTGTTTCTTCTCTGTTTATCCAAATATATCTTGCATCTCTTGTATGTGTGGAATCTTGATTTGCACAGGTAGCACAGCTTGACGATCCTTCTGGGATGAGTTATCTCTAAGGGTTTTGTGTATTCTAGTTTCATTTTATTTTCAGCTAAGGTTTAAGGTTAAATTCTTTTTTCTCCCAAAAGTTTCACTTCGATTTCCTGTTTAATTAATCTTTCTTCATTGCTTTAACTTTTCTATAATAATTTTTTGTTTTCTTTCTTTAATATCTAAACTTCTTCTTATAGGTTACGGATAAATTTCATAAGTTATTCTATTTTTAGCTATTCAACATTTTTCTATTTCTACATTATTTTTTAGTTACCACTTTTCATGTAGTTGCTTGATCGTGGCTATGGGAGTAAAAAGTCTCGCTTGGTTTAGACAGTTTCTGTTTATTTAATTTCTTATTCAATTTAAGATTATCTTTATTTTTCTAAATTTGGGGGTTAAAGAGCCTAAGAAAAATATTAAGTTATTAAAGAAGACGTGGTAGGAGAAGAATTAGAAGCCTCTGGTTTTTTTTCCTTTTTCTATGTAGCTGGAAAAAACCCTTCTTGAGACCTTCTGCCATTTTTTTATATAAAAATTAATATCTTTATTATATCCTTTTATAATGCTGCCTTAATTATATAGTCAAATCAACTAGATTCTATGAATCTATAAATAAATAAATTTTATTATAGAGCGCGTAGCACTCTCATTGGTGCGCAGCTCTTTAAAAAAATGTTTCATACTGACAAGAATGTTTGTTACTGATAAAATTATCAGATACTGGTAGATCTTGTTCAATACTGGTATAATTATTCAGTACTGATAAAAATGTTCAATACTGATATAATTTTAGAATACTCGTAATCTTTAATACTTGTTGGAGGTCCAAGGACATGGCAGGATTGTGTCTCATTGTATCACCAAAGCAGAGGACGACATGTGTCAATTATGGGTACTTAACTTCCCCAACCTCTGATGAAGATGACCTTGTTGTTCACCTTCGAACAACTATGGCGGTTTTAAAATATAATAAAATAAGCATCATTTACAAAACTATTTTGCAATCTTCATGAAAAAATTAATTTTTAGTTACCAAGCGTAGCAAGCTATTTTACTAAGCCATATTAATATAGTTTATTATTATGAAAATGACTTAAACATTAACAAATAACTTGATTTTAAGAATGATTGAGGGAAAAATAAATCAATTAGTAATATTTGAATAAAGAAGACTTAAAATAATTATTTTTAGAATGAACAAAGATACAAGAAGAAGAGAAACTAAACTAAAAAAATCAAATCAAAACAATAATGAAGACCTAAGAGTTTCAGAATGAGAGTGATATCATAAAAATTATTTTATTAAGCTGAAAGGTGAACATTATTTAATTTAATTTAATCCTAAATGAAAATGACTAGGATTTAACTTTTAAATTATTGTTCTTACTAAGAGTTAATTATTTTATGAATATAAGTGTTTTTATCTTTATTTAAGCAATATCGTTTAGGAATAATAAATCAAATCATGATAGAAATTTATCTGCTTTATTATTATTATTTTTATCCCTCAGAGAATTTATATTAGCTTCAATTTACTATTGAAACCCAGCGTATATATTTTAAATGGTACCCAGTATAGAATCGAACCCGCTCATATTAAACTTACTTACTAAAACTTTTTACTGAACCACTTACTTGATTGAGTTAACAATTTATAAAAATCTAAGTATATAATAAAGAACCAATTTAAACCTGCTATTAGAAATAATTAGCGATAAAGCTTATTTATTAGTTAGATCTTTATATCATATTTTATTATTATTTAATAATATTCTAAAGCTAAATTTTATTAAGATTTTAAACTGTGATTCCTTACTCTATTAAACATATATCACTACTTTTTTATTTGAACCTTACAAAAAAATTAAATTAAATAATTGAAAGATAGTTAAAGAAAATTCCTTAATGAGGCTTTTAAAAATAATTAAGGAGCTTAATTTAGAGATCAATTATATAATTAATTCCTTTTAAAAAAGTATAAAAAGTCACTAGTCATTTTTAATAGTTATCAAAGGAATACTTATCTCCAGATTTAAACTATTCATATTCTCTTCATTTTCTGTTCTAATATATTAACTTTTTTAATCTTCACTGCTTTTGTTATCCTGAATACTTTCTCCTTTTTATTAAGCAAAATAAGATTCTTCTTAGAGTTTAGTAATAAATTTATTTGTTAGCTTCAATTTAAGTAAATCAATATTAGCTTCTATTTAGTTGCTCTTTAAAATTTTCCTTAGAATCTATATTATTTCTTCTATCTTTGGCCTTTAGCTCGGTTTAAAGCTGAAACATCTATTTATCATATCTTTTAATTCTCCCTTAATTGCTATACAGATTTCAGGATGCTTTTATTATGATAGATTGTTTACTATATTGAAATCATCTAACTTATTTCATGGCCTATTTTATGTAAATAGCTCATTCAAAATACATCCAAATGCCCAGATATCTACAGGAGTTCCTATTTAAGTATCTAAAAAGAATTCAGGTGCCATATATTAAATAGTTCCAATCAACTAGCTATCAAAATGTCTGGTTTATTAATTATCTCCTGTAAATCTTGACATTCCAAAGTCTGCTATTTTTACGTTCAGCTAATCATCTAAGAGTATGTTTTCAGGCTTCAAATCTCGATGAATAATTTTATTAGGATGACTATGAAGATCACTTATTCCATAAGCTATTTATAGAGCTATTTATAGTCTAGTGCTGACACTTACTTCTTATTAGTTTTCATATATAAACTATAGTAAAGAGCAACTCATCAAATCCGAAATCAAACAAAACTGATGCCTTACATCTAGACAAACTCCTCATAAGTGTAATAGATGATTTGATTTAAGTTCCATTACTATGATGATTTCCTTTAGCAAATCTTGAATTTATTCATGATCTTAAGTTTATAAATTTGCTACTTTTATCGCCACATTTTTCTTATCAATCACTCCTTAAAACACTTTTCCGAAACTTCCTTCTCCTATTTTCGACTAAATAGAGTTTACTATTTTATCAAAGGTAAGAATTGCCACGTTACGCTAATCCAGTTCTTCCATTATTTGCAAATAGAGCTCATAAATTTCTTTCTTTTCCAGCTTCTCGTAGAGTTACATCAACTTCATTCTTTTTCTCTAGATCTTGGAGAAAACACTAAGTTAATATAGAATAGCAATAAGAGTTAGAAGTAGAATACTGACATAAACATAAACTTCTAGATTTCCAGGTAAGAAGGAAGAAATAGTAATTTCATATCCTAACTGCTCTGGATTATTCAGGTTTATGGCAATTCAATATTCAGGATAATAAGCACTTAAAGTACACTCATCTGACTTTTGCACTTCCGGATATAAAAAGAATTCATCTTGAAACTACTTTAACTTAAATACTTCTAGGATATCTTACCAACTAAAATGAAGAACATAATTCTCTGCTCAGCAATTAACATCTAATCTTCTTTTAGTATGGCATATTCCTTAATCTCTTTTATAGAGTTTTAAGTATTACTATTGATATCTTTTGGCTTCATCTGAGTTTGTTCCTGCTTCACAATACTTCTTAGTATCATTTTTACTTTTTACACATTTACATTTAAAACTTCAAAGTTATCCTTCTTTATTAGACTTCAAACAATCGGTATCTTAACCACAAAATTTATACTCAGAATCAAAAGGATATGCACAGACTATTTCACTATCATGTATACAAGTAAAGCTTTAACAAGCAAACTAAACTATATTTGTACAGTTTTGATCAGTAAAAACATATCCTAAAGGAGCTGAAAAATAATCCATGCATTTTTTATTTCTACACAGCTATGAGTTTATACATTAGTAGTCATTTTCGCAAAACGAGGAATTTATTTGCTCTTAGCATTAGTATCCTTATTTTTCTCTGTTATATATACAACTTAAACCTATATCACACGAAAAATCTTCACTACCGGTACAGTTTTCCAATAATCCTTTTCCTTTACAAACTCCGTTTATACAACTAACTGTTGGAATACACTGATCATCACTTGTACAAAATGCTCCAGGATATAAATTTATTTGTTACTAAATTCTCTAATCGCAATAGAAATCTTATTGGTCAGTGAGTTAACATTAATCTTTTTTTTTCTTACAATTCTTTAAAAATCTTGTATCTGAACTCTCATCTAAGTGACCACATTGATAATTAGACCAAATGTATTAGAAATCTTCTTCACTTCAACACCCATACTTACTACATTGATATTCACTTTCGTTTTTTAATTGTTTTGCTATTTCAAATCAAAAGAAAATTGTATCTAATATACAAGAATCGGAGGATTAAACCTATAATTTATTAAAACTTACAAATGGAAAGAAATGATATTCGGTTGATGCAATAACCCATTAAGCTATTTTAATAAAGTCTAATTTATCTCTATTCTTGTATCAACATTCATAAGATCTTCTAAAATACGTTTAACAGATATCTTAATCATCATACATTACGCCTTTAAATGCTTCAATGTATTTCTATGTTTCGTCTGAACCTGAAAATGCTTCGCAATATGCATGCCCTTCACTATCACAAATGCATTTCCCTCTTACTTCGTCTCCATCTATGTTGCTAACTTAACAATCGCTTCCATATGCACATGGAATGTACTCGATATTAAAAGACTCTATACAAACTGCATATTCTCCTTGTTGTTTACAAGTAAAGCTTTAGCAAGCATAATTACAATATTCACACATTCCTATAGGATTCTCTTATTTGCATTACCCTTTTCATTTCCAACCCACTGGTTTTGAGAAATACAGAATACATTTCTATTCTCTACATACAGCATAATTAACACATTACCAATCATTTTCACAACTTACATCTTATGAAAGCTTTATCTACTTTTAGCATTTATAACTCTCATCATTTTAATGCTTTATACAAGCTAAACCTACTGAACATTCTACATCACTTCCATTTTTGCATTATTCTCCTTCTTTCTTTGAATCATTGAAGGAAATTACACATTAATCTTAGGGACTTTCTCTATAATAATTTTAAATATAACAAGGAGATCTTAATAAATAATCTTTTTCTTCTATAATTTCCTAATAACTACAATTTTACTCACTGAAATAATAAACTCCTGCTTGTCAATCAATTTTCATCGTACTATTGCAGTACAGTTATCCTTCACATTCTTAGTTAGCTCAATATTTTTCTCTTGCTTAATACTTTTAACATTCAAAAG
The DNA here is from genome assembly GCA_946699065.1 of Loxodes magnus. Taxonomy (NCBI): domain Eukaryota; phylum Ciliophora; class Karyorelictea; order Loxodida; family Loxodidae; genus Loxodes; species Loxodes magnus. The sequence goes on from CAMPDV010000039.1 coordinate 1,168,029, forward strand.
GATTAAGACTTTAACTTTTCGAGCACCCATGTTCGAGACAAGTCATTTCCGGATAGAATTTCTTATTAAATCCTTCTGTTTTTGCAATTCAGTATTCGGCAAAAATTATTTCTTAGGTGCAGTTTTCAGTTAAGTTATAGGATAAAGCAGGATAGTATTTTCACTCCCATTACTTAATGATATATTAAGTTAATAAACCAATGCTTTCTTAATCCAAGTTATAGATTCAACATTCTATTTTAAGTCTATTCTTTGTATAACATTTATCTTAATCAATATCTTTCACTCTTTTAAGACTTTCTATATACTCTAACGTTACGTTATCTCCTGTATGAGCTCCACAGTAAGTTTCTCCTTAACTATAATCACATGAGAGGTTTACAAAGTTCAACTCATCTTTTTAGTTAATGCTTCTACAGTCTCATTTATTATCTGCTTTAATGGGTTATTCTTATGATGCTTTATAAGGAAAAGTACATTTCGATTACTTATTCTCCAGAGTTAAAGGTTCGCAGGTAAAAGACCTACATGCTAGTTACTGCTTTGTATTTAAATCGCAAGGAGCATTAATGATCTCATTTATATTGAGAGAGAAGATTCCATAACATTAGTTTCCTAAACAAACAGCATCATTAGTACAATCATAATCATCTAAGCATTTTCTATCTTCTCCAGGTATAATTTATTTCTAGCACTTCTAATTTATACATGAAAGTCCAACTTCGCATATATGATCTTAGCATTCTTCGAATTCCTTTAATCCTTTACATCTAAAGTTCATACACTTATTAGAAAAGCATTACTTATCTTGTATACAGAACTCTCCAGCATAAGCTTTAGCTAGTATGTATTTTTTATCTTATTAGCAGTATTAATTTTCTATATCTGTCTATTAATCTTAATAGCATGTTTAATTAATGCAGGGATCTAAAAATATTAAATCTTATTATTTATAGATGCATAAATTATTTTAAAGCTCCTAGCATTAGAAAGTATAGCACTCTTGATGAAAAGTCAAAAATTATTTTGAATTGTAATATTAGAAATTAGTACTCAAAATGGAGTATAATAATGTATCATCTATGTAACTGTAATTGACTCCATAGTTTATAATAGGTAGTCATTCCATTAGTACTATACCACTTAATATTGTTAAAGCATATGTGTTAAGATGATATTTCCAACATTCAAAATTAAACCTTTGTGAGGTATAACAAACTCCGTTTGTAAGTTATAATCAAGGAACTAAGTAATTCTTGAAATCATGCTTAAAGTTTTATGCTAAGTTAGAGGACATTTCTACCTTACAGAATGAGTTACTTTCTTTGGAAGATACAGCACATCCACATATACCAAAACTGCCAGATTCATAAGCGCAATCATTCATTTTAGTTTCATCAGAACAAGGCATAGGAGGAGTGTGAAGACTTACAGGAGGATCCATACATTTATAGCCTTAAGTTAGATTATCTAAAGAGCAATACATAGATTCACACTAAATGTAAAAGATATCCATAAAGTTATATGAAGAATAATTTTAGTAATAGCATATTGAATCAAAATTTTCAAGTTATTCTATTTAACATTACTAATTGTTTTAAACTGATAAGTAAGGAACGCAAACTGAATTACATGTTAAGTTATTTAAGCAATCAGTTGATTATTAGCAAATCTATCCTTCTAGTTTCTATTTTTAGCACTAATTGGACGTCAAATTACAGAATTCTCCAATCTCACAATCGTAGAAAGCTGTGCAAGTATTATGTTTAACACTTTAACATGTGTTATTATTGCAATTTTTACTTACGCAAAAAGCATTATTAATACAGTATTCTCCTGTATTGTTTTGGTTTATCAAGCAAATTCCCTTAAAATGCAAATTTACACATGTCTGCTGATTAACTTCTTTACAAAACTAAACTTTTATTATAGGAGGATCCCTGCATATGTAGCAATGTTTTTACTAAATAGTAGTGGAAACGAACTTTGCGCATTCTATACTTAATCCCAACTAAACTAAAGTGAGAATTATGAAAATGTGAGTTTTCATTTTATAAATGTGGTATAATTGAAAATAAGTTGAGTAATTAGGACTTTATGCTCTCTTTTAGATAAAATTAATATAAGATAAGTATAAATTCCTGAATAAGCTTTTATTAGAGAGTTCGAAGATATACTTTATGAAGTATTAGTTTATGAGTAAAGGCTTTAATTCAATGATTAGTATAGTTGATCTAAGAATTAATAGGATAATTACTTCTAAAGTTGGTTTTGATTTTTTTTATGATATATCAAATATTATTATATTTAGCTTATTTAAGTTCTAAAAACCATTTTGTACTTATATGATTTATAGGTATTATTTCTCTATCCCTAAGTTTGATAAGTCTGTTTTTTACTTAAATCTCATTTAATAAAAGATTTTGCTTAGTTCTAGGAAGTTTTTGCTTTGAAGTATAAATTTGTATATGTTTATACTTAGCTCTTTTAAAGAGTTCTAATGGAAGTAATAAAAGTGATAAGTCTCATTTTATTATTCCTAGATTTTATGCTTTTTAATTAGTTTCGCTAATGAATTTTAAAATCCCTCTTTATTATAGTTCTGCTTATAAATTACTGCTAGAAAAATGAATAATAATCAGCATCAAAATACAAACAAGCTATTTATAATGCAATATCTTAAATTTAGGTGTAATATTCAATCTCATGCTGGAAGAAATAAGACTTAATAAATATCTTATTAGAGGTAATAAAATCTGAAAGTATTCAGATAAATTTAGTTATTAATCAACAAATCTCATATATTATGCATAAAAGAACTGCTAATACTAATGTAATCATTTATACTAAGATATATTTAGAAAAGAAGCAACGAACTCTTAACCCAACTGCTATTAAGAAGTATATTGATTTCTCTTTTAGAGTAATAATAAATATATAGGATATTTTATAAAAATAAGCTTTTCTATTTAAATAAATAAAATAAGCTTTAATCACGTACAACTAATAAAACTTATAAAGGTATTAGTAAGATGCTAAAGAATTAAACTAAGCTATATAATCTAAATCTAATATTAATAATAATAGCTAGAAATTTAAAAGAAGAGTTTATTTCATCTTCTTTAAATGTATATTATGCACCTTATTTTCTTAAATTAGTTTAATAACTAACTAATTATATTTACTAAATATAACTTCAATTATACATCTTTTACCATACCATTTATTAGGAGATATGATTTTTAACTAAATTTATTTCGTTTTGCTATAAAATATTTAGACTTTACTCTTTTATTATATTTTACAGTTATAATTGAGATTTAATACTCATTTAATAGTTTAAATTATCAAAATAATTTAAAACCTTAGCCTATGACAAATTCTTGACTTTATCCCTTGTTTAATTTGGCTTTAAATTAATTATATTGCTTATCTAGACATTAAATCTATATTAAGGATTTAATTCCTTATATTATATACAACATTGAAGTTAAATTTTTAGAAATATTTTAATTTTATTAGCATGCTTTATTTAGATTAAGCATTTAATATATGTACTTAGAAATTCATTAAGTGTAAATTATAACTGGAAACTTAAAAATTCAAGGTTTTTTTTGGGTTTTTAACCAGTTTAGATTGTTCTATTTTTGTTATAATGGAATTCTCATTCGTTTTTAAATATGAATTGCTAGCTTTATCTTAATAAAATTTTATCTGTCTCATATATTTTTTTGTAAGGTTCTATTATTATTTATAAATGAGGCTTAAAAATTCTTCAATTTCTTTATCCTTTATTTTTAAGTCTTTTTTAGTGCTAAAGCAACAATTTACTAGATGATAGACAGAATTGTAATATAATCATATTTTTTATTCTATTTCAGCTCTGGCTATGGAAGAATGTATTTTTTTAGTTTTCCCAATCTTTTATTAACTTTGCTTTTTATTTTATTTTATATTCAAGCAATCACGATATTAGTCTTAATTATCATTCGAAAATGTTCAATTTAGTCGAGTTAGGATTTTATGCGCTGATTATTTTAATTTTTTGAGCAAGCTATTTATAAGGATATGGATCTTCTAAACTTAGTTACTTGTTATGTATAAAAAATCTCTTATTTTCTTTGAAAGATTACTCATATGATTGTCGAGCATTTATTTTATTTCCGCATTGCTTTATACAACTTCGCTAGTTTACAATTATAAGAGTTCTAATTTAACTTACTTTAAGTTGAATGTTTTGAAACTATAACAAAAATCTTAGTTATTTTTGCTTCTTTTCAGCTAATCTTATGATTTTCCATTTAATTTTTTAAATAACTTGTAAATTTCCATTTTAATTTAATTGCTTAAATAATAAAATATCAAATTAAATTAATTTTCTTAGATTAAAAGTATAAAAATTCATAGCTTTATTTCTTCAGCTGGATATTACTTATCAAGTATCTATTTCTACAAATTCTCTTGTAGCTTATTAATATAACCTTGTTCAAAATATTTTGGGTAGAATTCAGAAATTTTTTAAATATGCTAAACCAATATTTTGCTTATTAGTATGTTAGAATATTTCTCATCTTTTTTTAAAACTGGAGGAAGCTATTATTGTAGAGGCTAAACTTATTACTTACTTTATTATGATTGGACTGATTCCATATTCTTTTATGTTTCTTAATTTGGAACTGCTTTAATATCTTAGTTGTATAATATTTTGACAGTTTCTTTTATTTAAAAGCTGGAGTATGAAGCTTGACAATTTTCAATAAATGTAATGCAACTCTACTGAGGTAATAGAATTATCTATTCTTTTAGTTTGCTTGATAGTTCATAATTCTCTTATCTTTACTATTTAGTAGCTTTTAATAGTTCTTCATTTGAACTTTCTTCACTTTCTTCATCTGATTCTATCTCGATGCTTGATTTGAATGCATTTTCTTATAGCAGGGAACTCTAAGCGATCAAGAATACAGATCTATAAGAAAGTGTTTGAATGGCTGAAAGTTTGCGTTCAAAAGTTTTTTGCATACTGCTAAGGGACAGTTAAAGTTCTTAAAGTAGCTTGACATCTATTGCAAGAACATCGTCTAAATGGCTATTAATTTAATAGTCTAAAAGCTATTTTTTTTCTTATTTGCTGTGATCACTAGATGAATCTTCGGCCATAAAGTAGATTTTGAATTATTTGAGTACACTAGGAGGTAGAAACCCTGAGTTTGCTATAGTCAATAGTTACTTAATTAATCCTTTTGCGATTTATTCATCTTGCTTTGACAGTAAAAGACTTCTATCGAACTTCTTTTAATTTATCCATTATATGCTTCAATCTGATTTTTTCATATTAACGAAAGCAATTTTATTACTTCTTTGAACTGCCTGAATGACTTCTTGATTTTCAGGTTTGCTAATGATTTTATAGACCGTATCATTAGAGATATCATCAGTATTGAACTTAACAAGATAGTTAATATTCTCTACTTTCGTTAAGAGTTCATGCTTTTATAGCTAAATTCATCTAATGCTAGAAATCATTTTATGCAAGCTAAGTTAACTTTAAAACTGCTTACTTAGAGTCATGAGTTCTTCATACTTACTATTTACTTAATGAATTCTTATTTGAATTGCTTCTTTATCACTTATCATTCCATAAATATATCAATTAAAAAGCACCGTGAAACCACCATAATTGCTTAGCTCTTAGTATATTTGATGAGTTTCAAAATCTTGAGAAGATAAAAGCTGGAAAATAACCAAAGCACTGAAAGGAATAATATTAGCTGTATTTTTAATATAATCATCAAGTCCTTTTCTTTCCATGTATAAAGCCAGCGATACTATCTAGAAACTATTGAGCTAGAAATCTCTTACTACTTGCTTAAAGTAGTTATATAGCTACCTTTATTTACACCAGCTAAATAATTATTTCGTACTTCATTTTTCTTCTCTAGCTACTTCGCTAATTTATAAAAGCTTTCTAAATTCTTAGTGTAAGTTATATTGAAAAGCTTAGTCATTAAAAATTCAAATAATCAAACCTTTTAAAAGCTATTTTTCAAATTTTTTATAATCTTTATCATAATTAACCTTTAGAATTTTAATCCTCTCAGTTTACTTCTATAAGCTATCTAGTCATTGCTATTTTTATTCATTTGTAATATTAATTTTAGTCTTATTTGAGTAATTTTATATTACTTATTAGTAAACTTTGAGAAGATTTGAGTTTTCCTCTTATTAATCCATATTATTTAAGAAACTGTTCAATTTGCTAAAGAAGTCTGCATATTAGAGTTTCTGATTATTCCTTTATTTTTCTGTTTAAGACATTTAGTATTGTTTCGTTGATGTCTTGCTGTTTGCCTTCTCTAAATTTTACCTTTGCACCGATTTTTATTTCTTATCTTCTGTTTTTTTAATCCAGTTTTATAAAGTTTGTTGAATGAGTTATTAATCTCCAGCTTATGAAAAGGTAATTTACTAATTTAGCTGATTTTCAATCACAATCACTAGGCTTTACATTTCCTGTACCTGGCTTTAATTTAAATTCTGCTAGCATGAAATAAAGGTTTTAACGAACATTATTAAGGTATTTTATTTTGGATTTGCATTAGTCTAGAAGTTAACTAGCTAAATAAAGTTCTTATATTGTTATCTTTCTTCCAGTTTAGTTTCTACTAATTATTAATCTTAAGCATCTTAAAGTTATAATAAGTTACTTACAAGTAAGATTATCTAATTAACTATCAGTCGGTAAAAGTCTATATTTCCTACTCCTTAACTCATTAGGCTTAGTTATTCTTATGGTATATACTTATAGTTATCAGGATTACTCTCAAGTATTAGAAATATTTAGTTTTTTAAGAGTTCAAGCTAGACTGGCTAGTTTAAAAATCTAACCGTTTATAAGTCTTAACTAACTAGAACTGAATACCCTTAAAGTATTACAAGTAAATTAGATTAAAGGAGTTTTAAGGTAAAAGTTAAGACTTTATAAACGAATAGTTCTAACTATTAACAAGTGAAACTATCATTTTGATTCCTTTGCTGCATTAATTAAGATAATGGATATAGTTAGTTTTGCTCTATTGATTACGGGATTTTTATTTCATTAATGCTCATGATACTACTTTCATTAGTTGATTCTCTTATTTAATGACAGACTAAGCAAATATCACTAATATTTTATTTCTTAAAGTATTAAATTTACTTTCTCTTATAGCATTCCATTAAAGTGTATTACTCTATATCTTTGTATATTTCAATTTTAATAAGTCTATAATTCTTTTCTTTATCTTAAACTGTCAAATAAAATTCTATTCGAGATTTTCCAAGGCTATAGGCAGAAACAATCTTAGGCTCACTAAAGTTTAAATCTTTGAATGGGATTATAGCTATATAGTTTGAATAAGCTTTTTTGAGCATTCCTGATAAGCTCTATATCTCTTTTGAAGAAATAACCTTTTTACTGTCTTCTTTTGCTAAATATTCTAGTAATTTTTTATTTTTCTCTTTTCTTAATTCTTGAACTTAACTATAAGAATTTTCCTTGTTATATTTTTATTTTTTATTTCGTATTTTTTCACTTTTTGGCTCAGAATATTCACTTGGCAAGTTAGTATCTGCCTTAGTATTTAATGTGCCTTAAGTTTACTCTGATGAGTTACTTTGCCATTTTTATTCGATCTAATCTTAAAAATCTGAAGATTTAACATAGTTAATATGGTTTTATTCTAAGAAATGCGTAATTTATTTTTAGAATTCTTCAAAACTATCTAAGTTTAAGATCTACATAAATTTAGCATTATCATAATTAACAAATTCACTATTTGATTCTTGAGCCTTCTTTTAATTGCCATAGCATAATAATTACTCCAAGCTTTATTATTTAGTATTCTAGCTTATTTCCTTCCTGTTTTAAAAAAGATCTCTTAGTTATTTATTGGTAAAACATTAAGATCCTTTCTCCATTTTAAGAAATGGTTATAGACTTACATTATAAATATTTGTTTAATCATAAATTACATTATAATATAGTATAATTGAATATTAGTTTAAATAGTAATATAGCTAATTATATAAGTTTATTTAACTTTTAAATAGTCAAGTTCTATTATAAGTTATTAGGTTGTATTTTATTTCTACCTTTACTAAATTTATATCTAAATATCTTAGTTACTTTTAAATCCTATAGCTTCATTTAAGCAGAGGATGTATGCATTATATAATTTAGAAATGCTTTATCTACTTAAAGTGCAGAATTTATAATGGTTCCTTTAACTATCTTTCCTGAAGCTAAAAAACTGCTTAGTTTACAAAGGATATAAAATAATTAAAGAAGCAAAGACTTAAGGTTACTGTAAAAATAATAAAATAATAATAATTATATTAGATCTAATAAAGCTATATAAGGAAAGGAATCATTTATCTTACAAATAAACTAACATAGCTAATTTAAATAATTTACATCTATTTAATTAATAAATTAGATCAAACTCTAAAGGGTAGTTAAAATTAATTAATTAACTTATTTCTCATAATTATTAAAAATTTAAATCCCACCCTTGATTGCTATGCTATAAGTATTTTTACTTCTATTAGAAACAATTATACACAGAATAAAACATTTAATTTATGAGCATTTTAATAAGCTTAATTTATGTAAATTGGTAGAATCTAATTATGATAAACTAGTTGCTTTCATTATATTCTTTCTCCTAGATTCAAAGTTAATTTTGTTGTAGTTAGAGTATCTCTAATCTTATGTTTTTAAATTCTTTAATCTAAGTATTAGCTATTTAATATAAATAGTAAAAGCAAATAAAGAATCAAAAGTAAAGCTTTAAGCTACTTTATATTTATTCAGAAAGCTATTTTTCTTTGTTTATAAATTCCTTCTAAAATGTAAGCAGCGCTTTATATTTATTAAATTTGGTTACTTGCAGCACTTGCATCTAATACTAGCAATATAATTTACAAAAGATGATGTTTTATCTATTAATGATCCTTAATCTATGATACTTAAAGTTTCTATAATTTTAGATAAACTGATACTTATATCCTTTAAATTTAATTATATTCCAATTATACTCGTAGCTTATAATATTTCCCTTTAAATAGTTAATTAATCTTTATATGGCTATTAACAATTTAATAATAGCTTCTTAAAATATTATTAAAAGTATTGTAATAGTTAATTATTATTATTACAAATACCACCCTTTTAAATTATAAACCCATATAACCTATAATTCTATTTATTATGCATAAGATATTTACCTTTCCAATTTTTAATAAAGATATCTTTCCTTACAAATTAATTATATTTAGTTTATACCATTTTAGGCTTTAACTTCATATATCCTGGCTTAAGCTTATCATTTTAGTATATTAAAATCACCTAGAAATGTTTAGAAAGATAATTATTTTCATTTCCTCAAGTAAATAGGGAGTTAGTTATACAGGAAAGCATATCAAATATAAATAATTAATCTTTAATACAGTCTTCCTAATAACCATTTATTGTATTATCAAACCTTTTATATAGTTAATGATATCTATAGGAGCCAAAAGCCAATTTAAAATATTCCATCTCTAAATTATAGCCCTTCAAATTATTTACTTATCCATTGCTAATAAATAAAGGGGGACAATTATTGCTATAGCTTTTTATCAACCAACTCCCTGATTAGAACTATAATCCTTAAATGCTTTTAAAAATAAACAAATTGAATAGAAACACAGAACACACTCATCCATAATAAGAGTTCCTGAATATGAAATATGGACAATTCATTTAGCTAGATACCTTTTAATTATACTCCTATTTGAAGACACTCTAGATAGAAAATCATAAATGGATAGAAGATAAATTTGATCAAAATAAACTAAAAATTAATGATACAGATTGCTATTAAATTCATATTAAACTAACTAGAAAAGAATCAGCTAGATTTCAGAAAGCTAAACTAGATTTTGCAAAATCTATTCGTAATTTTTAAGAAAGTTGCCTTAAATATTTTTTAGTTTTAAGTCTATTAATAATTTTCCTCATTTATCAACCAAAAATAAATAAAATTTAATTTTTACAATATTCAAAGGCAAAATAACTTAATTAAGATAGAATTATCCAAATCTGAGAATTTAATTAGTCAAATGATATAAACTGCTGAAATACAGGAACTAATCTTATTTCAATTAATAATTTGAAAATATTTTAATTTAATGAAAACTTACTTGCTTGCTATTTAAAACTTGAACAATCATTAAGTAACTATCATTATGGGCAAATATTGATTAAATTCAATTTCCTTTGCTATCTCAAATTTATTCCTAGCATTTCAGTTTGTATTTAACCCAATCATTTTTTTCAAGAGAATCTACTGTTTAAAACTTCCAATCAAATCCAAGCTTGGGTAAAGTTGGCTTAATGAGTTATAGTTGGTATACTTGAAGAGAAATGATTTGATTAAATAATTTAAAATAAACTTAATTAATTTAATATCCTAATAATTCTTATAAGCATCAAATCATACCTACTTTATTAAAGACTATTAATATGCTACATCTATACCAATATTTCCCTATTAATATATTCATGTTCAAAGTTCATAATTCAATCTTTATTCTTTCGGTAAATCTTAACAAATTGCCTCAAATTTATCTACAAATGTAGTTCTAAAGGTAAACATGGAATGATTACAATGTGAACTTATATACAAAAAGATAAATAATATGATCTAGTAAGATTAAAACAGATCTAAGCATTAAGAGAAGTAGTCTCTAGGTTTATTTATTAAATCTTGTTTAGATAACTTGTAAAATCCTCTTTATAATGATCTTCTATATAATGGTATTTCTTTACTATTTAGTGATCTAAGCTATTCTTTATCTTTCACTTATTCATGAAACTAGAAATATTTTATTAATTAATACTTTACCTTTTCTTATACTATTCAGATAAGCCAAACTAGAACGACTCACGGATGCGAATTTAAGAATGATATACTTGCTTGAAGCACTAGTAGATTAAAAGATATTATTTAGCAGTTAAATCTGATACATTTAGTATTTATAAGCTAATTTATTCTTTACTTTAACAGATCTCCAGCAAAGAATCACTAAATTATCTCAGTCTGATATATCTTCCTTCAAACCCATTATTTCGTAATTTATAAAAATGGCTGGATTTATTTCATACAATCAGTCTAAATTTGGTTAAGTTCTGAACTAAATAGGAGCATAAAAAGTTAATGATCTATAATGGTATAATAAATAGAATTAGTTAGAATGTAAAAGGTTTAAATAATGAACTGTTTAATTTAATTTAGCTAGCCACTATTAAAGAAAAAAGCTTTTATTTCTAATTATATTCTCCTTTTTGTTAATTTAATTAGATCTAATTAAAGATAAACTTGTCTATGTTTAGACTTTATATTAGGCTTAATATAAAATAGATAGTTTCATTTAAGAAAATTATAAAGTTTAATATCTTAGAATTAACTAGAAGATAATTTAATTAGAAGCTATTCTAATATAAACGTTATTAAATAAAATACTACCATTATAAAGGAAAATAAACTCTTAAAAAAGTCAGAATTAATCAGTAAACTGGTTTTAAGCAGAAAAGATAAGGAGATATAATTAGCAGACCAGAATAGGATATCTAGCAAATAAATATAGTTAAGATTGTTGTTAAGGTAATTTAAATAAAATTTATCTCTTCTCTAAATAAATAAAAAGAGTCAATTATCTAAAAAAAAAAAAAAAAATGGATTAATCTCTTCGACTCTCAAAAAATTAACTTAGAAACCTAAAGAAAAAAGCGGCAAAAGAAATTTAGAAAAAATAATAACAATAGGAGGAGTCAAGCTCTTCTTCAGAAGGTAAAGTTATGGTAGGATAAATAGAGATAAGTTAACCTAAAAACGAAACTAATCAAAAACTTTAAATTTAATTAGACCAAATGTAAAAAGTAATCTCAAATTATGAAGAAACAACTTACAACTTAGGCGAAAAAATACGGGAACTAATGAGTAACATAGAAGATTAGAACAACGAATTACTAATACTTAGAAGATAACTTATTTGTAGCAAATTAATAACGGAAGAATAACTCTGAACTTAATCATAATAAAATTTTAAATACGACACAAAAATGGAAATAGAAAAAATACCAATAGAATTAAAAACAGAATTGAATCCAGAAAAAGAAATGATTGCTACAAGTTTCATTAAAAGATTAGAAAATATAGAAAATAAATTATCATAAAAAAGAACGAAATAAAGACAATAATACAAACTTTGTTGATGTTGCAAATCAAATCAACATATTTTAAAAAACTGTTGATAATGAAAGAAAATAAACGAATAAGAGCAGAAAAGAACATGGAGACAACTCAATAAACTATGAATAACTCCAACAGGGATCTACAAATAAAAGCTTTTTGCAAGACCACTTGAACGGTTACAGTGGTAACCTTCCACTTAATAAAAAGGTCGTGGATCACACCCACGTTAAAAAAGCTGTCCGCAGGAACTGGTTGCAGTTCCAGAGAATGCAAAACTCTACTAACTTTAAGTATATTATTATTATTATTATTAAGAGTCAATTATCTTTAATTTAAGGATATAGCAAATATTCGAACTCAGCTTTTATATATAATAATTGTTTTTTAAAGGATGAGCTATATAGTATAGCATACTATAAAGATTGATTATTTAAGATTAAGATTATACCTAGAAAATTCTAGGACTTTAAGCCTAACTTGGAGTGCTAAATTTTTATTGTTTATTGGGTAAAGTTAAAAGGAAGAGTAATAATGTCAAGGTACTAATTATTTAAGATATGGTTGAAGTAAATTAATATCCAATAGCTGATTAAGTATTTTAAATAAATATCTTAAAGGAAATCTATTTTAAATTGTAAGCTATTATATCAAGTTAATTTAAACTAAGATTTAGTTTCTTATTACTATTTTTATATAGTTTATATAATTTAATTCTTTAATATCAAAAGGAATTAACAAACAGTCTCACTTTATTGAGAAAGTCTAAACTCCAAATCCAAGCATTAATACTTAAAAAATTTGACTTAATGGAATTATTTTTAGGTAGTGAAATATAAAGCAAGGGTATTCTTTACTAATTTCATAATAGTACATTTTTAAATTAAGATTGCTATACCATATAATTCCAATTTATAATCTGAGCTAAAATTTTAGATGGTACTTTAAGTATTTATAGTTATTAATAAGCATCTAAAGCATAAAATTATAAAAATAAGAATTATAACTATAAAATGCATAAGACTTTTACAATCTAATTATATTATTTATTTTAAATAGGCTTTATTATTGCTCTTATATCTATTATAGATTTAATCTAAGTTGCTTATAATTAAGTCTTATTCCTTTTTTTCCTATAAACAACATCTTTAAATATTATTCTTAAATATCCTTTTTCTCATAATTTAAGCAAAAGAAAGGTACGAAAAGAATTTGACTGAGATGAATCTTTTATTGTAGTTACATACATTTATTACATGCTTTGGTATTTTTCTTGATTGGTTTTATAAATATTAGCTTTTAATATATTTAAATAAAGCTTTTATTTCTTTATTTTAGTAAATTGAACTTACTAAAGATTAGTATACTATAAATTATGATAGAATAATACTTAAAGCTTAATCTTAGCTAAAATAGAGTCATAATAGATCTGCTTTTTTTCTTTAATATATAGATCTTTTAAAGAGTTTATATTAATTATTAGTTCAGGCTAGTCTAAGTTTTATCCATAAGCTATTTAGATTTATATTATCCATTTAATAATTTAAAAGGATATCACTAAGACTTATAAATTATTCTATGCCAAGCTTGTCTAAATAGTGAGAAAGTAGTTAATGCTATAGATAAATATCAATCATTTAAAGTGTCAGAGCTTTTCTTATGGAGATTTTAGAATAATCAAGATAGATAGAATTAGAAACATACTTACTCTTTACTAGAGCTACTAAAGATAAAATATGCTTAACTATTCTGCTAGGTATCGCTAAGCAATTTCTCTTATTTGTAGACACTCTAAAATATAAAATGCGATAAGTAGGTAGAAGCTAAATTTGAACATTATGAACTAAAACTTCATGATATATATTACTATTATAACCAGATTAAAATTACTTGAAAAGAAGTAATTAAATAAAAACCTATATTTACTTTATACCACAAATCAACCCTAGTAACCTTCATAGTTTAAACCATAAGTCTTCCTTGCTGAAGAATAACTAAACAAATCTAAACTAAACATAGAGACTGTAAAAGCTAATTTAAAGAAGTATAAATTTAATTTAATTTCAACTTAAACTTAAACTTAAAAACGTTTATTTCTGTTAAGCATACTCTTTATAAAATAACTATCTTACTATAATTAACCAATCTATAAACTTTATCACCTTTGGAGACTACTTTAAAACTTTACTATACTTTTGAATAAAATTAAGCTTTAAGAAGCTAATTTAATTATAAGAATAGACCAACTATTTACAGCTTCAGTAAAGTAATTTAGATATATCAAATATCATGCAAATTTAAATGATTTTAACTAAATAAAATATTACTTAAAACAGCTTGGGAACTAAAAGCTGCTTTATTATTAATTAATAATAAAACTTTATCTAATTAAGAGAAATATAGGATATAAAATGTAGATAAAATAACTAAATTATATGGTTTTATAATAAACTAACTTAATATTTAATTAATAAATCTAATTAGATAAGCTTAAAAAGCTTTTAATTTAAATTCAGATAAAATTTATTTAATAATGCTTTTAAATTAAGCAATTTAGTTGCTTCTATTTATATTTAACTAAATAACTAGTATCTATCAAATTAAGCAAACTAAATAAAGAAGAGAGAGCTTAATGAATGTAAGCACTAAAATAAATAGATGATTGATAGTAAAATAATTATTATATTTTAAAATTACTAAACATTTAGTAATAAATATACCATAATTCAAATAATTTACTCAAAACTATCAAAATTTATTTAAAAGCATTTCTATCTAAAAATGTTTTTAAGTAAAAGTAAGTGACTGTAAATAGGTATATTTTAAGTTATTAGATATTGTGGAGTTAGGATAGAAAAAAAATTTATTAAAGAAACATAAATAGAACAATCTGGTATTGATAGTTAAAATTTATTTTAGTTATTAGAGTCTATTTTACAATATTTGCAATAAAATTTATTGGATTATCTTCGAGCTATTAACTTAATTAAGCTATTAAGCTTATAAAAATTCTGAATGTGAAATAAGTGGTAAAATATTTAAAATATTCACATTCTTTATTTTATCTTTAGACTAATTAAAATATAATCCTTTTTCTTAAGATGATTTAAAATATTTTTCATTTAAGATACAAACCTAAATAATCTTCTACTATTTTTAAACTAGTTATTAATAATAAGTTTAAATGGGAATGATATTTATTAAGTTAATTAATAGTTAGTGTCTATCTATTGAATATCTAGAATAATTTTTTAATCCATAGATGATTTATGATTTAGATTATAAAAAGTGGAAATAGAAAATTAAAGACTTATTAAACTTTATATAAGTCTTAACGATGAAAATATCTCTTGCTTAAAAATTGAAATGACTTCTTTTTATTAAATCATTCAAACTAAAATTCTACAATTTTTAAACTTTTCTTTCTAACTTGGAAAGATTAATAAAGGGGTTTGATTATAGCATATTAATAAAGATAAAATCTGATAAGTTAGTCCTTTCTCTTTTATCTTAAGAACTTAATCATAGTTTTTGAGTTTGCTCAAGCTGTTTAGCAAGCCAGGTTTTAGGTTTATAAATATTAAATATTTAGCTAGTTTTAAAATGATAAATGGTTAATTTTATATGGCTTTAGATATAGAGTATATCATCCTTTTATTATTTAGTTATCATTAGTGATATAGAGAATGTATACTAAACTTATTATTATATAAATCCTTTATTTTATTTTGCTACTAGAGTATAAGCCTAAGATATTATAACTTTTATAAAGACTCTTTAATTATTAAATTTAATTATAATTTAAACTAAAAGTTAAAATCTCAATTATTAGAAGTGTAGGAAGGAGATCTTATTTCAAAATATTTATTAAACTACTTTGTTCTCACATTTACCTCCTATCTTTCAACTTAAAATTTGGTTATATTTTTATTATTGTCTATTAATTCCTTAGAATTAATATTAGCTTCTATTTCGTCTTTCTCTAAAATTTTTCTTAGAATCTGTATTATTTCTTCTATTTTTGGCCTTTAGCTTGGATTAAAACAGAAGCAACTATTTATTATTGATCTTAATTCCCCCTTAATTGATGTACAGATTTAAGGATATTTTTGCTAAACCAAGTTACTAATTATTTAATAATTATCCAACTTATTTTATGTAAATAGCTCAGTCAAAATACATCCAAATGCCCAGATATCTACAGGAGTTCCTATTTAAGTATCTAAAAAGAATTCAGGTGCCATATATTAAATAGTTCCAATCAACTAGCTATCAAAATGTCTGGTTTATTAATTATCTCCTGTAAATCTTGACATTCCAAAATCTGCTATTTTTACGTTCAGCTAATCATCTAAGAGTATGTTTTCAGGCTTTAAATCTCGATGAATAATTTTATTAGGATGACTATGAAGATCATTTATTCCATAAGCTATTTATAGAGCTATTTATAGTCTAGTGCTGACACTTACTTCTTATTAGTTTTCATATATAAACTATAGTAAAGAGCAACTCATCAAATCCGAAATCAAACAAAACTGATGCCTTACATCTAGACAAACTCCTCATAAGTGTAATAGATGATTTGATTTAAGTTCCATTACTATGATGATTTCCTTTAGCAAATCTTGAATTTATTCATGATCTTAAGTTTATAAATTTGCTACTTTTATCGCCATATTTTTCTTATCAATCACTCCTTTAAACACTTTTCCGAAACTTCCTTCTCCTATTTTCGACTAAATAGAGTTTACTATTTTATCAAAGGTAAGAATTGCCACGTTACGCTAATCCAGTTCTTCCATTATTTGCAAATAGAGCTCATAAATTTCTTTCTTTTCCAGCTTCTCGTAGAGTTACATCAACTTTATTCTTTTTCTCTAGATCTTGGTGAAAACACTGAGTTAGTATAGAATAAAAATAAGAGTTAGAAGTAGAATACTGACATAAACATAGATTTCTAGATTTCCAGGTAAGAAGGAAGAAATAGTAACTTCATATCCTAACTGCTCTGGATTATTCAGGTTTATGGCAATTCAATATTCAGGATAATAAGCACTTAAAGTACACTCATCTGCCATTTGCACTTCCGGATATAAAAAGAATTCATCTTGAAACTACTTTAACTTAAATACTTCTAGGATATCTTACCAACTAAAATGAAGGACATAATTCTCTGCTCAGCAATTAACATCTAATCTTCTTTTAGTATGGCATATTCCTTAATCTCTTTTATAGAGTTTTAAGTATTATTATTGATATCTTTTGGCTTCATCTGAGTTTGTTCCTGCTTCACAATACTTCTTAGTATCATTTTTACTTTTTACACATTTACATTTAAAACTTCAAAGCTATCCTTCTTTATTAGGCGTCAAACAATCAGTATCTTAACCACAAAATTTATACTCAGAATCAAAAGGTTATGCACAGACTATTTCACTATCATGTATACAAGTAAAGCTTTAACAAGCAAACTAAACTATATTTGTACAGTTTTGATCAGTAAAAACATAACCTAAAGGAGCTGAAAAATAATCCATGCATTTTTTATTTCTACACAGCTATGAATTTATACATTAGTAATCATTTTCACAAAACGAGGAATTTATTTGCTCTTAGCATTAATATCCTTATTTTTCTCTGTTATATATACAACTTAAACCTATATCACACGAAAAATCTTCACTACCGGTACAGTTTTCCAATAATCCTTTTCCTTTACAAACTCCGTTTATACAAATAACTGTTGGAATACACTGATCATCACTTGTACAAAATGCTCCAGGATATAAATTTATTTGTTACTAAATTCTCTAATCGCAATAGAAATCTTATTGGTCAGTGAGTTAACATTAATCTTTTTTGTTCTTACAATTCTTTAAAAATCTTGTATCCGAACTCTCATCTAAGTGACCACATTGATAATTAGACCAAATGTATTAGAAATCTTCTTCACTTCAACACCCATATTTACTACATTGATATTCACTTTCGTTTTTTTATTTTTTCGCTAGTTCAAATCAAAAGAAAATTGTATCTAATTTACAAGAATCGGAGGATTAAACCTGTAATTTATTAAAACTTACAAATGGAAAGAAATGATATTCAGTCGATGTAATAACCCATTTAATTATTTTAAGTAAGTCTAATTTGTCTCTATTCTTGTACCAACATTCATAAGATCTTCTAAAATACGTTTAGCAAATATCTTAGTCATCATACATTACGCCTTTAAGTGCTTCAATGTATTTCTATGTTTCGTCTGAACCTGAAAATGCTTCGCAATATGCATGCCCTTCACTATCACAAATGCATTTCCCCCTTACTTCGTCTCCATCTATGTTGCTAACTTAACAATCGCTTCCATATGCACATGGAATGTACTCGAAATTAAAAGACTCTATACAAACTGCATATTCTCCTTGTTGTTTACAAGTAAAGCTTTAGCAAGCATAATTACAATATTCACACATTCCTATAGGATTCTCTTATTTGCATTACCCTTTTCATTTCCAACCCACTGGTTTTGAGAAATACAGAATACATTTCTATTCTCTACATACAGCATAATTAACACATTACCAATCATTTTCACAACTTACATCTTATGAAAGCTTTATCTACTTTTAGCATTTATAACTCTCATCATTTTAATGCTTTATACAAGCTAGACCTACTGAACATTCTACATCACTTCCATTTTTGCATTATTCTCCTTCTTTCTTTGAATCATTGAAGGAAATTACACATTAATCTTAGGGACTTTCTCTATAATAATTTTAAATATAACAAGGAGATCTTAATAAATAATCTTTTTCTTCTATAATTTCCTAATAACTACAATTTTACTCACTGAAATAATAAACTCCTGCTTGTCAATCAATTTTCATCGTACTATTGCAGTACAGTTATCCTTCACATTTTTAGTTAGCTCAATATTTTTCTCTTGCTTAATACTTTTAACATTCAAAAGGATTAAGACTTTAACTTTTCGAGCACCCATGTTCGAGACAAGTCATTTCCGGATAGAATTTCTTATTAAATCCTTCTGTTTTTGCAATTCAGTATTCGGCAAAAATTATTTCTTAGGTGCAGTTTTCAGTTAAGTTATAGGATAAAGCAGGATAGTATTTTCACTCCCATTACTTAATGATATATTAAGTTAATAAACCAATGCTTTCTTAATCCAAGTTATAGATTCAACATTCTATTTTAAGTCTATTCTTTGTATAACATTTATCTTAATCAATATCTTTCACTCTTTTAAGACTTTCTATATACTCTAACGTTACGTTATCTCCTGTATGAGCTCCACAGTAAGTTTCTCCTTAACTATAATCACATGAGAGGTTTACAAAGTTCAACTCATCTTTTTAGTTAATGCTTCTACAGTCTCATTTATTATCTGCTTTAATGGGTTATTCTTATGATGCTTTATAAGGAAAAGTACATTTCGATTACTTATTCTCCAGAGTTAAAGGTTCGCAGGTAAAAGACCTACATGCTATTTATTGCTTTGTATTTAAATCGCAAGGAGCATTAATGATCTCATTTATATTGAGAGTGAAGATTCCATAACATTAGTTTCCTAAACAAACAGCATCATTAGTACAATCATAATCATCTAAGCATTTTCTATCTTCTCCAGGTTTAATTTATTTCTAGCACTTCTAATTTATACATGAAAGTCCAATTTCGCATATATGATCTTAGCATTCTTCGAATTCCTTTAATCCTTTACATCTAAAGTTCATACACTTATTAGAAAAGCATTACTTATCTTGTATACAGAACTCTCCAGCATAAGCTTTAGCTAGTATGTATTTTTTATCTTATTAGCAGTATTAATTTTCTATATCTGTCTATTAATCTTAATAGCATGTTTAATTAATGCAGGGATCTAAAAATATTAAATCTTATTATTTATAGATGCATAAATTATTTTAAAGCTCCTAGCATTAGAAAGTATAGCACTTTTCATGAAAAGTCAAAAATTATTTTGAATTGTAATATTAGAAATTAGTACTCAAAATGGAGTATAATAATGTATCATCTATGTAACTGTAATTGACTCCATAGTTTATAATAGGTAGTCATTCCATTAGTACTATACCACTTAATATTGTTAAAGCATATGTGTTAAGATGATATTTCCAACATTCAAAACTAAACCTTTGTGAGGTATAACAAACTCCGTTTGTAAGTTACAATCAAGGAACTAAGTAATTCTTGAAATCATGCTTAAAGTTTTATGCTAAGTTAGAGGACATTTCTACCTTACAGAATGAGTTACTTTCTTTGGAAGATACAGCACATCCACATATACCGAAACTGCCAGATTCATAAGCGCAGTCATTCATTTTAGTTTCATCAGAACAAGGCATAGGAGGAGTGTGAAGACTTACAGGAGGATCCATACATCTATAGCCTTAAGTTAGATTATCTAAAGAGCAATACATAGATTCACACTAAATGTAAAAGATATCCATAAAGTTAAATGAAGAATAATTTTAGTAATAGCATATTGAATCAAAATTTTTAAGTTATTCTATTTAACATTACTAATTGTTTTAAACTGATAAGTAAGGAACGCAAACTGAATTACATGTTAAGTTATTTAAGCAATCAGTTGATTATTAGCAAATCTATCCTTCTAGTTTCTATTTTTAGCACTAATTAGATGTCAAATTACAGAATTCTCCAATCTCACAATCGTAGAAAGCAGTGCAAGTATTATGTTTAACACTTTAACATGTGTTATTATTGCAATTTTTACTTACGCAAAAAGCATTATTAATACAGTATTCTCCTGTATTATTTTGGTTTATCAAGCAAATTCCCTTAAAATGCAAATTTACACATGTCTGCTGATTAACTTCTTTACAAAACTAAACTTTTATTATAGGAGGATCCCTGCATATGTAGCAATGTTTTTACTAAATAGTAGTGGAAACGAACTTTGCGCATTCTATACTTAATCCCAACTAAACTAAAGTGAGAATTATGAAAATGTGAGTTTTCATTTTATAAATGTGGTATAATTGAAAATAAGTTGAGTAATTAGGACTTTATGCTCTCTTTTAGATAAAATTAATATAAGATAAGTATAAATTCCTGAATAAGCTTTTATTAGAGAGTTCGAAGATATACTTTATGAAGTATTAGTTTATGAGTAAAGGCTTTAATTCAATGATTAGTATAGTTGATCTAAGAATTAATAGGATAATTACTTCTAAAGTTGGTTTTGATTTTTTTTATGATATATCAAATATTATTATATTTAGCTTATTTAAGTTCTAAAAACCATTTTGTACTTATATGATTTATAGGTATTATTTCTCTATCCCTAAGTTTGATAAGTCTGTTTTTTACTTAAATCTCATTTAATAAAAGATTTTGCTTAGTTCTAGGAAGTTTTTGCTTTGAAGTATAAATTTGTATATGTTTATACTTAGCTCTTTTAAAGAGTTCTAATGGAAGTAATAAAAGTGATAAGTCTCATTTTATTATTCCTAGATTTTATGCTTTTTAATTAGTTTCGCTAATGAATTTTAAAATCCCTCTTTATTATAGTTCTGCTTATAAATTACTGCTAGAAAAATGAATAATAATCAGCATCAAAATACAAACAAGCTATTTATAATGCAATATCTTAAATTTAGGTGTAATATTCAATCTCATGCTGGAAGAAATAAGACTTAATAAATATCTTATTAGAGGTAATAAAATCTGAAAGTATTCAGATAAATTTAGTTATTAATCAACAAATCTCATATATTATGCATAAAAGAACTGCTAATACTAATGTAATCATTTATACTAAGATATATTTAGAAAAGAAGCAACGAACTCTTAACCCAACTGCTATTAAGAAGTATATTGATTTCTCTTTTAGAGTAATAATAAATATATAGGATATTTTATAAAAATAAGCTTTTCTATTTAAATAAATAAAATAAGCTTTAATCACGTACAACTAATAAAACTTATAAAGGTATTAGTAAGATGCTAAAGAATTAAACTAAGCTATATAATCTAAATCTAATATTAATAATAATAGCTAGAAATTTAAAAGAAGAGTTTATTTCATCTTCTTTAAATGTATATTATGCACCTTATTTTCTTAAATTAGTTTAATAACTAACTAATTATATTTACTAAATATAACTTCAATTATACATCTTTTACCATACCATTTATTAGGAGATATGATTTTTAACTAAATTTATTTCGTTTTGCTATAAAATATTTAGACTTTACTCTTTTATTATATTTTACAGTTATAATTGAGATTTAATACTCATTTAATAGTTTAAATTATCAAAATAATTTAAAAGCTTAGCCTATGACAAATTCTTGACTTTATCCCTTGTTTAACTTTGCTTTAAATTAATTATATTGCTTATCTAGACATTAAATCCATATTAAGGATTTAATTCCTTATATTATATACAACATTGAAGTTAAATTTTTAGAAATATTTTAATTTTATTAGCATGCTTTATTTAGATTAAGCATTTAATATATGTACTTAGAAATTCATTAAGTGTAAATTATAACTGGAAACTTAAAAATTCAAGGTTTTTTCTGGGTTTTTAACCAGTTTAGACTGTTCTATTTTTGTTATAATGGAATTCTCATTCGTTTTTAAATATGAATTGCTAGCTTTATCTTAATAAAATTTTATCTGTCTCATATATTTTTTTGTAAGGTTCTATTATTATTTATAAATGAGGCTTAAAAATTCTTCAATTTCTTTATCCTTTATTTTTAAGTTTTTTTTAGTGCTAAAGCAACAATTTACTAGATGATAGACAGAATTGTAATATAATCATATTTTTTATTCTATTTCAGCTCTGGCTATGGAAGAATGTATTTTTTTAATTTTCTCAATCTTTTATTAACTTTGCTTTTTATTTTATTTTATTTTATACTCCAACAATCACGATATTCGTCTTAATTATCATTCAAAAATGTTCAATTTAGTCGAGTTAGGATTTTTATGGGCTGATTATTTTAATTTTTTGAGCAAGCTATTTATATGGATATGGATCTTCTAAACTTAGTTACTTGTTATGTATAAAAAATCTCTTATTTTCTTTGAAAGATTACTCATATGATTGTCGAGCATTTATTTTATTTCCATATTGCTTTATACAACTTCGCTAGTTTACAATTATGAGAGTTCTAATTTAACTTACTTTAAGTTGAATGTTTTGAAACTATAACAAAAATCTTAGTTATTTTTGCTTCTTTTCAGCTAATCTTATGATTTTCCATTTAATTTTTTAAATAACTTGTAAATTTCCATTTTAATTTAATTGCTTAAATAATAAAATATCAAATTAAATTAATTTTCTTAGATTAAAAGTATAAAAATTCATAGCTTTATTTCTTCAGCTGGATATTACTTATCAAGTATCTATTTCTAAAAATTCTCTTGTAGCTTATTAATATAACTTTGTTCAAAATATTTTGGGTAGAATTCAGAAATTTTTTAAATATGCTAAACCAATATTTTGCTTATTAGTATGTTAGAATATTTCTCCTCTTTTTTTAAAACTGGAGGAAGCTATTATTGTAGAGGCTAAACTTATTACTTACTTTATTATGATTGGACTGATTCCATATTCTTTTATGTTTCTTAATTTGGAACTGCTTTAATATCTTAGTTGTATAATATTTTGACAGTTTCTTTTATTTAAAAGCTGGAGTATGAAGCTTGACAATTTTCAATAAATGTAATGCAACTCTACTGAGGTAATAGAATTATCTATTCTTTTAGTTTGCTTGATAGTTCATAATTCTCTTATCTTTACTATTTAGTAGCTTTTAATAGTTCTTCATTTGAACTTTCTTCACTTTCTTCATCTGATTCTATCTCGATGCTTGATTTGAATGCATTTTCTTATAGCAGGGAACTCTAAGCGATCAAGAATACAGATCTATAAGAAAGTGTTTGAATGGCTGAAAGTTTGCGTTCAAAAGTTTTTTGCATACTGCTAAGGGACAGTTAAAGTTCTTAAAGTAGCTTGACATCTATTGCAAGAACATCGTCTAAATGGCTATTAATTTAATAGTCTAAAAGCTATTTTTTTTCTTATTTGCTGTGATCACTAGATGAATCTTCGGCCATAAAGTATATTTTGAATTATTTGAGTACACTAGGAGGTAGAAACCCTGAGTTTGCTATAGTCAATAGTTACTTAATTAATCCTTTTGCGATTTATTCATCTTGCTTTGACAGTAAAAGACTTCTATCGAACTTCTTTTAATTTATCCATTACATGCTTCAATCTGATTTTTTCATATTAACGAAAGCAATTTTATTACTTCTTTGAACTGCCTGAATGACTTCTTGATTTTCAGGTTTGCTAATGATTTTATAGACCGTATCATTAGAGATATCATCAGTATTGAACTTAACAAGATAGTTAATATTCTCTACTTTCGTTAAGAGTTCATGCTTTTATAGCTAAATTCATCTAATGCTAGAAATCATTTTATGCAAGCTAAGTTAACTTTAAAACTGCTTACTTAGAGTCATGAGTTCTTCATACTTACTATTTACTTAATGAATTCTTATTTGAATTGCTTCTTTATCACTTATCATTCCATAAATATATCAATTAAAAAGCACCGTGAAACCACCATAATTGCTTAGCTCTTAGTATATTTGATGAGTTTCAAAATCTTGAGAAGATAAAAGCTGGAAAATAACCAAAGCACTGAAAGGAATAATATTAGCTGTATTTTTAATATAATCATCAAGTCCTTTTCTTTCCATGTATAAAGCCAGCGATACTATCTAGAAACTATTGAGCTAGAAATCTCTTACTACTTGCTTAAAGTAGTTATATAGCTACCTTTATTTACACCAGCTAAATAATTATTTCGTACTTCATTTTTCTTCTCTAGCTACTTCGCTAATTTATAAAAGCTTTCTAAATTCTTAGTGTAAGTTATATTGAAAAGCTTAGTCATTAAAAATTCAAATAATCAAACCTTTCAAAAGCTATTTTTCAAATTTTTTATAACCTTTATCATAATTAACCTTTAGAATTTTAATCCTCTCAGTTTACTTCTATAAGCTATCTAGTCATTGCTATTTTTATTCATTTGTAATATTAATTTTAGTCTTATTTGAGTAATTTTATATTACTTATTAGTAAACTTTGAGAAGATTTGAGTTTTCCTCTTATTAATCCATATTATTTAAGAAACTGTTCAATTTGCTAAAGAAGTCTGCATATTAGAGTTTCTGATTATTCCTTTATTTTTCTGTTTAAGACATTTAGTATTGTTTCATTGATGTCTTGCTGTTTGCCTTCTCTAAATTTTACCTTTGCACCGATTTTTATTTCTTATCTTCTGTTTTTTTAATCCAGTTTTATAAAGTTTGTTGAATGAGTTATTAATCTCCAGCTTATGAAAAGGTAATTTACTAATTTAGCTGATTTTCAATCACAATCACTAGGCTTTACATTTCCTGTACCTGGCTTTAATTTAAATTCTGCTAGCATGAAATAAAGGTTTTAACGAACATTATTAAGGTATTTTATTTTGGATTTGCATTAGTCTAGAAGTTAACTAGCTAAATAAAGTTCTTATATTGTTATCTTTCTTCCAGTTTAGTTTCTACTAATTATTAATCTTAAGCATCTTAAAGTTATAATAAGTTACTTACAAGTAAGATTATCTAATTAACTATCAGTCGGTAAAAGTCTATATTTCCTACTCCTTAACTCATTAGGCTTAGTTATTCTTATGGTATATACTTATAGTTATCAGGATTACTCTCAAGTATTAGAAATATTTAGTTTTTTAAGAGTTCAAGCTAGACTGGCTAGTTTAAAAATCTAACCGTTTATAAGTCTTAACTAACTAGAACTGAATACCCTTAAAGTATTACAAGTAAATTAGATTAAAGGAGTTTTAAGGTAAAAGTTAAGACTTTATAAACGAATAGTTCTAACTATTAACAAGTGAAACTATCATTTTGATTCCTTTGCTGCATTAATTAAGATAATGGATATAGTTAGTTTTGCTCTATTGATTACGGGATTTTTATTTCATTAATGCTCATGATACTACTTTCATTAGTTGATTCTCTTATTTAATGACAGACTAAGCAAATATCACTAATATTTTATTTCTTAAAGTATTAAATTTACTTTCTCTTATAGCATTCCATTAAAGTGTATTACTCTATATCTTTGTATATTTCAATTTTAATAAGTCTATAATTCTTTTCTTTATCTTAAACTGTCAAATAAAATTCTATTCGAGATTTTCCAAGGCTATAGGCAGAAACAATCTTAGGCTCACTAAAGTTTAAATCTTTGAATGGGATTATAGCTATATAGTTTGAATAAGCTTTTTTGAGCATTCCTGATAAGCTCTATATCTCTTTTGAAGAAATAACCTTTTTACTGTCTTCTTTTGCTAAATATTCTAGTAATTTTTTATTTTTTATTTTTCTCTTTTCTTAATTCTTGAACTTAACTATAAGAATTTTCCTTGTTATATTTTTATTTTTTATTTCGTATTTTTTCACTTTTTGGCTCAGAATATTCACTTGGCAAGTTAGTATCTGCCTTAGTATTTAATGTACCTTAAGTTTACTCTGATGAGTTACTTTGCCATTTTTATTCGATCTAATCTTAAAAATCTGAAGATTTAACATAGTTAGTATGGTTTTATTCTAAGAAATGCGTAATTTATTTTTAGAATTCTTCAAAACTATCTAAGTTTAAGATCTACATAAATTTAGCATTACCATAATTAACAAATTCACTATTTGATTCTTGAGCCTTCTTTTAATTGCCATAGCACAATAATTACTCCAAGCTTTATTATTTAGTATTCTAGCTTATTTCCTTCCTGTTTTAAAAAAGATCTCTTAGTTATTTATTGGTAAAACATTAAGATCCTTTCTCCATTTTAAGAAATGGTTATAGACTTACATTATAAATATTTGTTTAATCATAAATTACATTATAATATAGTATAATTGAATATTAGTTTAAATAGTAATATAGCTAATTATATAAGTTTATTTAACTTTTAAATAGTCAAGTTCTATTATAAGTTATTAGGTTGTATTTTATTTCTACCTTTACTAAATTTATATCTAAATATCTTAGTTACTTTTAAATCCTATAGCTTCATTTAAGCAGAGGATGTATGCATTATATAATTTAGAAATGCTTTATCTACTTAAAGTGCAGAATTTATAATGGTTCCTTTAACTATCTTTCCTGAAGCTAAAAAACTGCTTAGTTTACAAAGGATATAAAATAATTAAAGAAGCAAAGACTTAAGGTTACTGTAAAAATAATAAAATAATAATAATTATATTAGATCTAATAAAGCTATATAAGGAAAGGAATCATTTATCTTACAAATAAACTAACATAGCTAATTTAAATAATTTACATCTATTTAATTAATAAATTAGATCAAACTCTAAAGGGTAGTTAAAATTAATTAATTAACTTATTTCTCATAATTATTAAAAATTTAAATCCCACCCTTGATTGCTATGCTATAAGTATTTTTACTTCTATTAGAAACAATTATACACAGAATAAAACATTTAATTTATGAGCATTTTAATAAGCTTAATTTATGTAAATTGGTAGAATCTAATTATGATAAACTAGTTGCTTTCATTATATTCTTTCTCCTAGATTCAAAGTTAATTTTGTTGTAGTTAGAGTATCTCTAATCTTATGTTTTTAAATTCTTTAATCTAAGTATTAGCTATTTAATATAAATAGTAAAAGCAAATAAAGAATCAAAAGTAAAGCTTTAAGCTACTTTATATTTATTCAGAAAGCTATTTTTCTTTGTTTATAAATTCCTTCTAAAATGTAAGCAGCGCTTTATATTTATTAAATTTGGTTACTTGCAGCACTTGCATCTAATACTAGCAATATAATTTACAAAAGATGATGTTTTATCTATTAATGATCCTTAATCTATGATACTTAAAGTTTCTATAATTTTAGATAAACTGATACTTATATCCTTTAAATTTAATTATATTCCAATTATACTCGTAGCTTATAATATTTCCCTTTAAATAGTTAATTAATCTTTATATGGCTATTAACAATTTAATAATAGCTTCTTAAAATATTATTAAAAGTATTGTAATAGTTAATTATTATTATTACAAATACCACCCTTTTAAATTATAAACCCATATAACCTATAATTCTATTTATTATGCATAAGATATTTACCTTTCCAATTTTTAATAAAGATATCTTTCCTTACAAATTAATTATATTTAGTTTATACCATTTTAGGCTTTAACTTCATATATCCTGGCTTAAGCTTATCATTTTAGTATATTAAAATCACCTAGAAATGTTTAGAAAGATAATTATTTTCATTTCCTCAAGTAAATAGGGAGTTAGTTATACAGGAAAGCATATCAAATATAAATAATTAATCTTTAATACAGTCTTCCTAATAACCATTTATTGTATTATCAAACCTTTTATATAGTTAATGATATCTATAGGAGCCAAAAGCCAATTTAAAATATTCCATCTCTAAATTATAGCCCTTCAAATTATTTACTTATCCATTGCTAATAAATAAAGGGGGACAATTATTGCTATAGCTTTTTATCAACCAACTCCCTGATTAGAACTATAATCCTTAAATGCTTTTAAAAATAAACAAATTGAATAGAAACACAGAACACACTCATCCATAATAAGAGTTCCTGAATATGAAATATGGACAATTCATTTAGCTAGATACCTTTTAATTATACTCCTATTTGAAGACACTCTAGATAGAAAATCATAAATGGATAGAAGATAAATTTGATCAAAATAAACTAAAAATTAATGATACAGATTGCTATTAAATTCATATTAAACTAACTAGAAAAGAATCAGCTAGATTTCAGAAAGCTAAACTAGATTTTGCAAAATCTATTCGTAATTTTTAAGAAAGTTGCCTTAAATATTTTTTAGTTTTAAGTCTATTAATAATTTTCCTCATTTATCAACCAAAAATAAATAAGATTTAATTTTTACAATATTCAAAGGCAAAATAACTTAATTAAGATAGAATTATCCAAATCCGAGAATTTAATTAGTCAAATGATATAAACTACTGAAATACAGGAACTAATCTTATTTCAATTAATAATTTTAAAATATTTTAATTTAATGAAAACTTACTTGCTTGCTATTTAAAACTTGAACAATCATTAAGTAACTATCATTATGGGCAAATATTGATTAAATTCAATTTCCTTTGCTATCTCAAATTTATTCCTAGCATTTCAGTTTGTATTTAACCCAATCATTTTTTTCAAGAGAATCTACTGTTTAAAACTTCCAATCAAATCCAAGCTTGGGTAAAGTTGGCTTAATGAGTTATAGTTGGTATACTTGAAGAGAAATGATTTGATTAAATAATTTAAAATAAACTTAATTAATTTAATATCCTAATAATTCTTATAAGCATCAAATCATACCTACTTTATTAAAGACTATTAATATGCTACATCTATACCAATATTTCCCTATTAATATATTCATGTTCAAAGTTCATCATCCAGTCATTATTCTTTCGGTAAATCTTAATAAATTGCCTCAAATTTATCTGCAAATGTAGTTCAAAAGGTAAACATGGAATGATTACAATGTGAACTTATATACAAAAAGATAAATAATATGATCCAATAAGATTAAAACTGATCTAAGCATTAAGAGAAGTAGTCTCTAGGTTTATTTATTAAATCTTGTTTAGATAACTTGTAAAATCCTCTTTATAATGATCTTCTATATAATGGTATTTCTTTACTATTTAGTGATCTAAGCTATTCTTTATCTTTCACTTATTCATGAAACTAGAAATATTTTATTAATTAATACTTTACCTTTTCTTATACTATTCAGATAAGCCAAACTAGAACGACTCACGGATGCGAATTTAAGAATGATATACTTGCTTGAAGCACTAGTAGATTAAAAGATATTATTTAGCAGTTAAATCTGATACATTTAGTATTTATAAGCTAATTTATTCTTTACTTTAACAGATCTCCAGCAAAGAATCACTAAATTATCTCAGTCTGATATATCTTCCTTCAAACCCATTATTTCGTAATTTATAAAAATGGCTGGATTTATTTCATACAATCAGTCTAAATTTGGTTAAGTTCTGAACTAAATAGGAGCATAAAAAGTTAATGATCTATAATGGTATAATAAATAGAATTAGTTAGAATGTAAAAGGTTTAAATAATGAACTGTTTAATTTAATTTAGCTAGCCACTATTAAAGAAAAAAGCTTTTATTTCTAATTATATTCTCCTTTTTGTTAATTTAATTAGATCTAATTAAAGATAAACTTGTCTATGTTTAGACTTTATATTAGGCTTAATATAAAATAGATAGTTTCATTTAAGAAAATTATAAAGTTTAATATCTTAGAATTAACTAGAAGATAATTTAATTAGAAGCTATTCTAATATAAACGTTATTAAATAAAATACTACCATTATAAAGGAAAATAAACTCTTAAAAAAGTCAGAATTAATCAGTAAACTGGTTTTAAGCAGAAAAGATAAGGAGATATAATTAGCAGACCAGAATAGGATATCTAGCAAATAAATATAGTTAAGATTGTTGTTAAGGTAATTTAAATAAAATTTATCTCTTCTCTAAATAAATAAAAAGAGTCAATTATCTTTAATTTAAGGATATAGCAAATATTCTAACTCAGCTTTTATATATAATAATTGTTTTTTAAAGGATGAGCTATATAGTATAGCATACTATAAAGATTGATTATTTAAGATTAAGATTATACCTAGAAAATTCTAGGACTTTAAGCCTAACTTGGAGTGCTAAATTTTTATTGTTTATTGGGTAAAGTTAAAAGGAAGAGTAATAATGTCAAGGTACTAATTATTTAAGATATGGTTGAAGTAAATTAATATCCAATAGCTGATTAAGTATTTTAAATAAATATCTTAAAGGAAATCTATTTTAAATTGTAAGCTATTATATCAAGTTAATTTAAACTAAGATTTAGTTTCTTATTACTATTTTTATATAGTTTATATAATTTAATTCTTTAATATCAAAAGGAATTAACAAACAGTCTCACTTTATTGAGAAAGTCTAAACTCCAAATCCAAGCATTAATACTTAAAAAATTTGACTTAATGGAATTATTTTTAGGTAGTGAAATATAAAGCAAGGGTATTCTTTACTAATTTCATAATAGTACATTTTTAAATTAAGATTGCTATACCATATAATTCCAATTTATAATCTGAGCTAAAATTTTAGATGGTACTTTAAGTATTTATAGTTATTAATAAGCATCTAAAGCATAAAATTATAAAAATAAGAATTATAACTATAAAATGCATAAGACTTTTACAATCTAATTATATTATTTATTTTAAATAGGCTTTATTATTGCTCTTATATCTATTATAGATTTAATCTAAGTTGCTTATAATTAAGTCTTATTCCTTTTTTTCCTATAAACAACATCTTTAAATATTATTCTTAAATATCCTTTTTCTCATAATTTAAGCAAAAGAAAGGTACGAAAAGAATTTGACTGAGATGAATCTTTTATTGTAGTTACATACATTTATTACATGCTTTGGTATTTTTCTTGATTGGTTTTATAAATATTAGCTTTTAATATATTTAAATAAAGCTTTTATTTCTTTATTTTAGTAAATTGAACTTACTAAAGATTAGTATACTATAAATTATGATAGAATAATACTTAAAGCTTAATCTTAGCTAAAATAGAGTCATAATAGATCTGCTTTTTTTCTTTAATATATAGATCTTTTAAAGAGTTTATATTAATTATTAGTTCAGGCTAGTCTAAGTTTTATCCATAAGCTATTTAGATTTATATTATCCATTTAATAATTTAAAAGGATATCACTAAGACTTATAAATTATTCTATGCCAAGCTTGTCTAAATAGTGAGAAAGTAGTTAATGCTATAGATAAATATCAATCATTTAAAGTGTCAGAGCTTTTCTTATGGAGATTTTAGAATAATCAAGATAGATAGAATTAGAAACATACTTACTCTTTACTAGAGCTACTAAAGATAAAATATGCTTAACTATTCTGCTAGGTATCGCTAAGCAATTTCTCTTATTTGTAGACACTCTAAAATATAAAATGCGATAAGTAGGTAGAAGCTAAATTTGAACATTATGAACTAAAACTTCATGATATATATTACTATTATAACCAGATTAAAATTACTTGAAAAGAAGTAATTAAATAAAAACCTATATTTACTTTATACCACAAATCAACCCTAGTAACCTTCATAGTTTAAACCATAAGTCTTCCTTGCTGAAGAATAACTAAACAAATCTAAACTAAACATAGAGACTGTAAAAGCTAATTTAAAGAAGTATAAATTTAATTTAATTTCAACTTAAACTTAAACTTAAAAACGTTTATTTCTGTTAAGCATACTCTTTATAAAATAACTATCTTACTATAATTAACCAATCTATAAACTTTATCACCTTTGGAGACTACTTTAAAACTTTACTATACTTTTGAATAAAATTAAGCTTTAAGAAGCTAATTTAATTATAAGAATAGACCAACTATTTACAGCTTCAGTAAAGTAATTTAGATATATCAAATATCATGCAAATTTAAATGATTTTAACTAAATAAAATATTACTTAAAACAGCTTGGGAACTAAAAGCTGCTTTATTATTAATTAATAATAAAACTTTATCTAATTAAGAGAAATATAGGATATAAAATGTAGATAAAATAACTAAATTATATGGTTTTATAATAAACTAACTTAATATTTAATTAATAAATCTAATTAGATAAGCTTAAAAAGCTTTTAATTTAAATTCAGATAAAATTTATTTAATAATGCTTTTAAATTAAGCAATTTAGTTGCTTCTATTTATATTTAACTAAATAACTAGTATCTATCAAATTAAGCAAACTAAATAAAGAAGAGAGAGCTTAATGAATGTAAGCACTAAAATAAATAGATGATTGATAGTAAAAAAATTATTATATTTTAAAATTACTAAACATTTAGTAATAAATATACCATAATTCAAATAATTTACTCAAAACTATCAAAATTTATTTAAAAGCATTTCTATCTAAAAATCTTTATAAGTAAAAGTAAGTGACTGTAAATAGGTATATTTTAAGTTATTAGATATTGTGGAGATAGGATAGAAAAAAATTTATTAAAGAAACATAAATAGAACAATCTGGTATTGATAGTTAAAATTTATTTTAGTTATTAGAGTCTATTTTAAAATATATGCAATAAAATTTATTGGATTATCTTTGAGCTATTAACTTAATTAAGCTATTAAGCTTATAAAAATTCTGAATGTGAAGTAAGTGGTAAAATATTTAAAATATTCACATTCTTTAATTTTATCTTTAGAATAATTAAAATATAATCCTTTTTCTTAAGATGATTTAAAATATTTTTCATTTAAGATACAAACCTAAATAATCTTCTACTATTTTTAAACTAGTTATTAATAATAAGTTTAAATGGGAATGATATTTATTAAGTTAATTAATAGTTAGTGTCTATCTATTGAATATCTAGAATAATTTTTTAATCCATAGATGATTTATGATTTAGATTATAAAAAGTGGAAATAGAAAATTAAAGACTTATTAAACTTTATATAAGTCTTAACGATGAAACTATCTCTTGCTTAAAAATTGAAATGACTTCTTTTTATTAAATCATTCAAACTAAAATTCTACAATTTTTAAACTTTTCTTTCTAACTTGGAAAGATTAATAAAGGGGTTTGATTATAGCATATTAATAAAGATAAAATCTGATAAGTTAGTCCTTTCTCTTTTATCTTAAGAACTTAATCATAGTTTTTGAGTTTGCTCAAGCTGTTTAGCAAGCCAGGTTTTAGGTTTATAAATATTAAATATTTAGTTAGTTTTAAAATGATAAATGGTTAATTTTATATGGCTTTAGATATAGAGTATATCATCCTTTTATTATTTAGTTATCTTTAGTGATATAGAGAATGTATACTAAACTTATTATTATATAAATCCTTTATTTTATTTTGCTACTAGAGTATAAGCCTAAGATATTATAACTTTTATAAAGACTCTTTAATTATTAAATTTAATTATAATTTAAACTAAAAGTTAAAATCTCAATTATTAGAAGTGTAGGAAGGAGATCTTATTTCAAAATATTTATTAAACTACTTTGTTCTCACATTTACCTCCTATCTTTCAACTTAAAATTTGGTTATATTTTTATTATTGTCTATTAATTCCTTAGAATTAATATTAGCTTCTATTTCGTCTTTCTCTAAAACTTTTCTTAGAATCTGTATTATTTCTTCTATTTTTGGCCTTTAGCTTGGATTAAAACAGAAGCAACTATTTATTATTGATCTTAATTCCCCCTTAATTGCTGTACAGATTTCAGGATATTTTATTATGATAGATTGTTTACTATATTAAAATCATCTAACCTATTTCATGGTCTATTTTATGTAAATAGCTCATTCAAAATACATCCAAATGCCCAGATATCTACAGGAGTTTTTTATTTAAGTATCTAAAAAGAATTCAGGTGCCATATATTAAATAGTTCCAATCAATTAGCTATCAAAATGTCTGGTTTATTAATTATCTCCTGTAAATCTTGACATTCCAAAATCTGCTATTTTTACGTTCAGCTAATCATCTAAGAGTATGTTTTCAGGCTTTAAATCTCGATGAATAATTT
The DNA here is from genome assembly GCA_946699065.1 of Loxodes magnus. Lineage (NCBI taxonomy): Eukaryota > Ciliophora > Karyorelictea > Loxodida > Loxodidae > Loxodes > Loxodes magnus. The sequence goes on from CAMPDV010000039.1 coordinate 1,203,098, forward strand.
TATTAGGATGACTATGAAGATCACTTATTCCATAAGCTATTTATAGAGCTATTTATAGTCTAGTGCTGACACTTACTTCTTATTAGTTTTCATATATAAACTATAGTAAAGAGCAACTCATCAAATCCGAAATCAAACAAAACTGATGTCTTACATCTAGACAAACTCCTCATAAGTGTAATAGATGATTTGATTTAAGTTCCATTACTATGATGATTTCCTTTAGCAAATCTTGAATTTATTCATGATCTTAAGTTTATAAATTTGCTACTTTTATCGCCACATTTTTCTTATCAATCACTCCTTTAAACACTTTTCCGAAACTTCCTTCTCCTATTTTCGACTAAATAGAGTTTACTATTTTATCAAAGGTAAGAATTGCCACGTTACGCTAATCCAGTTCTTCCATTATTTGCAAATAGAGCTCATAAATTTCTTTCTTTTCCAACTTCTCGTAGAGTTACATCAACTTCATTCTTTTTCTCTAGATCTTGGTGAAAATACTAAGTTAGTATAGAATAAAAATAAGAGTTAGAAGTAGAATACTGACATAAACGTAGATTTCTAGATTTCCAGGTAAGAAGGAAGAAATAGTAATTTCATATCCTAACTGCTCTGGATTATTCAGGTTTATGGCAATTCAATTTTCAGGATAATAAACACTTAAAGTACACTCATCTGACTTTTGCACTTCTGGATATAAAAAGAATTCATCTTGAAACTACTTTAACTTAAATACTTCTAGGATATCTTACCAACTAAAACGAAGAACATAATTCTCTGCTCAGCAATTAACATCTAATCTTCTTTTAGTATGGCATATTCCTTAATCTCTTTTATAGAGTTTTAAGTATTACTATTGATATCTTTTGGCTTCATCTGAGTTTGTTCCTGCTTCACAGTACTTCTTAGTATCATTTTTACTTTTTACACATTTACATTTAAAACTTCAAAGTTATCCTTCTTTATTAGACGTCAAACAATCGGTATCTTAACCACAATATTTATACTCAGAATCAAAAGGATATGCACAGACTATTTCACTATCATGTATACAAGTAAAGCTTTAGCAAGCAAACTAAACTATATTTGTACAGTTTTGATCAGTAAAAACATATCCTAAAGGAGCTGAAAAATAATCCATGCATTTTTTATTTCTACACAGCTATGAGTTTATACATTAGTAGTCATTTTCGCAAAACGAGGAATTTATTTGCTCTTAACATTAATATCCTTATTTTTCTCTGTTATATATACAACTTAAACCTATATCACACGAAAAATCTTCACTACCGGCACAGTTTTCCAATAATCCTTTTCCTTTACAAACTCCGTTTATACAACTAACTGTTGGAATGCACTGATCATCACTTGTACAAAATGCTCCAGGATATAAATTTATTTGTTACTAAATTCTCTAATCGCAATAGAAATCTTATTGGTCAGTGAGTTAACATTAATCTTTTTTGTTCTTACAATTCTTTAAAAATCTTGTATCTGAACTCTCATCTAAGTGACCACATTGATAATTAGACCAAATGTATTAGAAATCTTCTTCACTTCAACACCCATACTTACTACATTGATATTCACTTTCATTCTTTTATTTTTTCGCTAGTTCAAATCAAAAGAAAATTGTATCTAATATACAAGAATCGGAGGATTAAACCTATAATTTATTAAAACTTACAAATGGAAAGAAATGATATTCAGTCGATGTAATAACCCATTAAGCTATTTTAATAAAGTCTAATTTATCTCTATTCTTGTATCAACATTCATAAGATCTTCTAAAATACGTTTAACAGATATCTTAATCATCATACATTACGCCTTTAAATGCTTCAATGTATTTCTATGTTTCGTCTGAACCTGAAAATGCTTCGCAATATGCATGCCCTTCACTATCACAAATACATTTTCCTCTTATTTCGTCTCCATCTATGTTGCTAACTTAACAATCACTTCCATATGCACATGGAATGTACTCGATATTAAAAGACTCTATACAAACTGCATATTCTCCTTGTTGTTTACAAGTAAAGCTTTAGCAAGCATAGTTACAATATTCACACATTCCTATAGGATTCTCTTATTTGCATTACCCTTTTCATTTCCAACCCACTGGTTTTGAGAAATACAGAATACATTTCTATTCTCTACATACAGCATAATTAACACATTACCAATCATTTTCACAACTTACATCTTATGAAAGCTTTATCTACTTTTAGCATTTATAACTCTCATCATTTTATTGCTTTATACAAGCTAAACCTACTGAACATTCTACATCACTTCCATTTTTGCATTATTCTCCTTCTTTCTTTGAATCATTGAAGGAAATTACACATTAATCTTAGGGACTTTCTCTATAATAATTTTAAATATAACAAGAAGATCTTAATAAATAATCTTTTTCTTCTATAATTTCCTAATAACTACAATTTTACTCACTGAAATAATAAACTCCTGCTTGTCAATCAATTTTCATCGTACTATTGCAGTACAGTTATCCTTCACATTCTTAGTTAGCTCAATATTTTTCTCTTGCTTAATACTTTTAACATTCAAAAGGATTAAGACTTTAACTTTTCGAGCACCCATGTTCGAGACAAGTCATTTCCGGATAGAATTTCTTATTAAATCCTTCTGTTTTTGCAATTCAGTATTCGGCAAAAATTATTTCTTAGGTGCAGTTTTCAGTTAAGTTATAGGATAAAGCAGGATAGTATTTTCACTCCCATTACTTAATGATATATTAAGTTAATAAACCAATGCTTTCTTAATCCAAGTTATAGATTCAACATTCTATTTTAAGTCTATTCTTTGTATAACATTTATCTTAATCAATATCTTTCACTCTTTTAAGACTTTCTATATACTCTAACGTTACGTTATCTCCTGTATGAGCTCCACAGTAAGTTTCTCCTTAACTATAATCACATGAGAGGTTTACAAAGTTCAACTCATCTTTTTAGTTAATGCTTCTACAGTCTCATTTATTATCTGCTTTAATGGGTTATTCTTATGATGCTTTATAAGGAAAAGTACATTTCGATTACTTGTTCTCCAGAGTTAAAGGTTCGCAGGTAAAAGACCTACATGCTAGTTACTGCTTTGTATTTAAATCGCAAGGAGCATTAATGATCTCATTTATATTGAGAGAGAAGATTCCATAACATTAGTTTCCTAAACAAACAGCATCATTAGTACAATCATAATCATCTAAGCATTTTCTATCTTCTCCAGGTTTAATTTATTTCTAGCACTTCTAATTTATACATGAAAGTCCAACTTCGCATATATGATCTTAGCATTCTTCGAATTCCTTTAATCCTTTACATCTAAAGTTCTTACACTTATTAGAAAAGCATTACTTATCTTGTATACAGAACTCTCCAGCATAAGCTTTAGCTAGTATGTATTTTTTATCTTATTAGCAGTATTAATTTTCTATATCTGTCTATTAATCTTAATAGCATGTTTAATTAATGCAGGGATCTAAAAATATTAAATCTTATTATTTATAGATGCATAATTATTTTAAAGCTCCTAGCATTAGAAAGTATAGCACTCTTGATGAAAAGTCAAAAATTATTTTGAATTGTAATATTAGAAATTAGTACTCAAAATGGAGTATAATAATATATCATCTATGTAACTGTAATTGACTCCATAGTTTATAATAGGTAGTCATTCCATTAGTACTATACCACTTAATATTGTTAAAGCATATGTGTTAAGATGATATTTCCAACATTCAAAATTAAACCTTTGTGAGGTATAAAAAACTCCGTTTGTAAGTTACAATCAAGGAACTAAGTAATTCTTGAAATCATGCTTAAAGTTTTATGCTAAGTTAGAGGACATTTCTACCTTACAGAATGAGTTACTTTCTTTGGAAGATACAGCACATCCACATATACCGAAACTGCCAGATTCATAAGCGCAATCATTTATTTTAGTTTCATAAGAACAAGGCATAGGAGGAGTGTGAAGACTTACAGGAGGATCCATACATCTATAGTCTTAAGTTAAATTATCTAAAGAGCAATGCATAGATTCACACTGAATGTAAAAGATATCTAAATGATTATTAACAGCGGAAAAATAGTTATTACATAAAATAGAATCATATGCAATAGGTCTGATTGAACATTAATTTTAATTATAAACTGATAAGTAAGGAACGCAAACTGAATTACATGTTAAGTTATTTAAGCAATCAGTTGATTATTAGCAAATCTATCCTTCTAGTTTCTATTTTTAGCACTAATTAGATGTCAAATTACAGAATTCTCCAATCTCATAATCTAAATCTGAGAAGCAATTCTATTTGTTAGACTTTTAGCATATATTTTCAATGCATTCTAAACTCTTACAGAAAGAATTACCTAAGCACTACTCTCCCGTATTATTCTACTTTAAAGCACAAATGCCATCATTTCCATGAATATTACAAATTTGACCTTTAGGTTCAGTACATAACTAAGTTTGAATAGCATCAAATGGGTCATAGCAAGTATAGCAGTGATTTTTCTAAATATCTTTTACAAAAAATCTAGGGCATTCTAAAGTAAAGCTGAGTTGAACTAAAGCTAAAGTAATAATAATAGCTTCTTTCATTAAATTTAAAATAATTATTCCCTATAACTAAAGACTTTCATTAAAATCCTTATTTCTATTAACTGTCTACTATAAATACACTAACTAGATAGATTATCATTGAACTTATCTTCTATTACAGTATTAAATCCTTTATTAGAGTATAATTAGTGAAAAATAAATTAACTATGAAGTTGCTTTAAATTAGATATGGACTGGTAAAAGAATATTAAAAGAAGCTTAAAAGAGTAATAAATAATAAGGTATTAGTAATTACTACTGATTTGAGACTAATTTTAGTGAATATTTAGTTGATTTATAGGTAATACACACTTTAGATATAAGTTGATAAGCAAACGATTGCATAAATTATTTCTATTGTAGATATTTATAATTATAACAATCAGAAATTATTACGTCTTGTTGAGTCTAAATTGCTTACTTTTAAGCAAAATGCCTAAGCTTTGAAAATAAGCTTTTATATAAAAGTAAGGAATAATAAATATATGAGTTCATGATATTTACTTAGTTTAAATAAAAAGTTCTAAATTATTACACTTAGCTTCATAGCTAGTTGTATGCTTGTTATAAAATAAAACACTTTCAGAAGCTAAATTAAAGAAAGATCTATATATGCTTATTAAAAGCAAAAATTAGTTAATAATTGAGTGTATTAGATATAAACTGTAAATAAATCCCTTTATTTCTAGTTAAATACAATTTGTTTATTATATGGATAAATCATATTAAAGGCCTAAACTTTAAATTTAATTCTACTATTAATCAAATATTATCAAAACCTATCGAAATACCCTTCCAGAGATGCAATTTTCATAAGTATAATATACTTTTATATTTCAAAACCTAATTTTAACGTAATACAGTTATTAAATATCCTATCAGTGTAATCAGATAAAAATGGTTAATTCTTAAGTTAAACCCAAATTAATAACTAGCAATGATTTTAACTTTTATAAAGCAGAATGAAATATTAATAGAAAAATAGATGTATAATTGTAATAAAACAACTTAACTCTATAAATATTAAGAAAGCTAATTAAAAGAAGTAAGTAGAGTAGAAATAATTAAAAGTATTGCCATATTCAGATTACTTATATTATTAATCAAAAGTTAAAGGTAAGCTAAGTTATTTCTAAAGAAAAACTTATATACAACCACTTTAATTTAATGT